>JAPZEB010000022.1:25264481-25277668 GCA_029783705.1 Chaetodon striatus | reverse complement strand
ATGAAAAAAAAAAAAAAAAAAAAAAAAACTTGGTGAAAATAAAGCATTTCTGCATAATAATAATAATAATAATTTAAAAAACAGCACAAAAACAATAGCCATTCAGGCTTGAACCCCTAAATTTGTTTCTTTGGCTTTGACACTACAGTGCCAAACACAAATCTGAATATCACATTGAACACTTAATTTGCATATATGTGGCAGAAGAATTAGATATTAACCCCCTTTGATTCTCCTCCTACTTACATGTTTTTTTCTTTGTGCCTCCAAGAGCACCATGCAGAGCATTCAAGAACCATGTCATGAAGTCCACAGCATCTCCTGCAGAACAGAAAACAATCAATCAGCATCACAACCTCCACAGGGCAGCACACATTAAAAGCCGACTTGAGATCTGCAGTACATAGCATAGGCCAGTACTACAGTTTATGGCGACTGAAACATTACCTTGCTTGGTGATTTGGAAGTTCTTCTTGCTGCACAGCACCACAGCCTGGAGCATCTCATGTGGGGACACATGGGCCTTGAAGTTTCTTGGATTCCAGAGTTTGCGCATCAGCTCACCGAACCTCTGCACCAAGAGGAACATGATGTCTCCCGGTGGCCTGCGGATTCCCCTGTAGTTTTCCTCCTCTAGGAAGTAGTTTCGCAGTGGTGGAACATTGGAGAAGGCCTAGGAAGAGGAGGCAAACATGAAATTATTGGGATTATTTAAAAGGTTTAAAACCAAGTCCAGATAAGGTCAAAGTGGTAGTTAGTCATACCTGTAACACCACATTAGCGTAGTCATTGGCTTTGATGTTGTTGAGTCCTACAATGCCCGGCAGGTAGGTTGTACCATCGTAGGCTCTGTACAGTTTACCCTGCTTGTCCAGTCCTGCAATGTGCTGCTTGGTGAAAGTTGGTTTCAGCACATACTGTAGAGAAAGTGAGAAGGTGTCAAGACATTCCAACACAAATGTACAGTTTGTACAGTACAGTATTTTTCACTCAGCACCTCAATAATTATGATGTGATACTCTGGGGATGCATGATAATATTGGCATGTCTTAAGTATCTGCCAATGTTGCCTTTAAAATGAAATACTGCAATCGGCTAACATGCTGATAATATCAGTACGTCATATGTATCGGCTTTAAAATGAACTATAAGAATCAGCCATCATGCTTTTTCTAAATTTGTACAATGAATGAACATCACATCCATTGACAAGAATTCTGTTTCATGCCTCCATCTGCTGGTGGGCCATCACAATAAGAGCATGCATGCACAATATCATGTTTATTCCACTACAGAAGAGGCTTGATAATCACTAAAATTGAGGTAGGGAAAAAGTGGATATATCGATTTCGGTATTGGTTATCGGTCAAATTAGTTGTTACATAGCTGCAAAAAAATCCAATCTCGTGCATCCCTATCTGAGCACGTCCCTTAAAGTTTAAAGTAATATCTGACTTATGCTCCTAGTGCGTATTGCTGTCAGACTAAAAAAAAAAGTTTGAATACTGTGTGACCTTTAAAACCAGGATCAGATGACACAAGATATATCTTGATACAACTATCTCAGCAACTGCAAAATGTATAGTTGTATAACAATAACAATATCATACTGATTGTCCTACCCTTAATAACATTCAGTGTGGGATTTAACTCGGTTTTTAATTTTTAAGAGAGTGCTGGACATGAAATTGAATAGACATTTGCTATCAAAATTGTAATAATGACATAATATAAGCCTGTAACACTAGGACTTTACTTACCGTGATATCTTCTAGTGAAGAGTCGATGATCTCATAGTTGTCTGGCAGACAGTAAAACTTGAGAGTGTGCAGATTCAGGAACACATGATGGGTAAACTGCACACTGTGAGTGTAAGCATGGGACTTCAAACCTCTCCCTGCAAGGAGGCATACATGAGTGAATCAGCCCATGCACAACAAGGTGTTTGATCTCTGGTTAAAAGTCAGATCATTCACCTACCTTGAAAGTATTTCCCACATATAAGGCAGGCGTATACATTGATGTGGGAGAGAGAGATGGAGCAGAGTTTCTCAAAGTCAAAGTCCAGCACACTCCTGGTGGATAAACAAACACAACCTGGACTCAGCTGCAGAGCTACAGAGAAGGACAGGGCTAACTAGCTTTTAGCACCAACATTAGCTGTGTACATTCAACTTTCTCTTGCCTGTTTATGGTGTCAAGGTAAGGGCAGTGGCGGCTCCTCCGGTCTTCTATAACACGTCCTCGGCCTACTTTGGCTGCCACTGCAACATTCAGTGAAAGAAAATGAACAGAGTCAAAACAGATGGTGTTGAAGCAGTTGATAGTAAGCTAGCTAAACATGCTAGCTGACCTAGCGTTTAGGTTGGTGGGAGTTGATGGATTAGATACACTGGGTGAATTGAAAGGGCGGTACATTTGTGTAGCCAGTTAAAAACTATCCTATAGTGATACTTGACTCTGTGACTGGACCGACCCGTGAATGAAATCAAACGCATGTTCATCTAGCTCTAGCAGCATTAGTTAGCTACCTGCTAACAGAACGTAGTGTAAACGTTAGAAGTAAATAAACGTACCTCTGTCTTCGTTGTCATCGTCGTCCACTTCAGCCTCTCTTTCTCGCTTCAGAGAGACCTTCATAGCAGTTATCTTGGGAGCTTAATGTCAAAACAACAGAGAAGGCACAACTTTATTTTGAAGAAATGAATGGGTCAAGCACCAGGCGCATCGAAACTCGCGGTGGTTGTACGTCCCAACTGCCAATCAGCATTCTAAAAACTAACCCGGAGTTTAACGCCAGCTCATTGAGCTGCTCAATGCCACTACTGTGATAACGTGCTGATTTTGTGAAAGCATTTCCCAGTGTTTTTATATTGAACGTATCTCAATTGTCTATTTTGGCGTGTTTAATAAATGCTCTTTATGGGTGTAAAGTGTATTTTTTAGTTGTTATGATTTGTTAAACTCCGGGAGTATTTTATTTGGACAACAACTTACCGTTAGCTAGCATGTAGCTTTTTGTCAGTGTCCATGGACCTGGCTGAGACTTGTTGCAATCATTAGCGTCATTAGCTCACAAATACTGTCACCGCAGTGGACCTGTTTTTTGAAATGGATATTTTAAGAGACGATGAAGTGCATGAGCTGAAATACAAACCCGGGGGCCGCTTGGATATGAGCCACGGCTTCCTGCACCATATCCGGAGGAACCAGATTGCTAGGTGATTTCCTTGGCTAATGCTAGTAGCATGCATTCTAGCTGGATCACATCATCCAGCCATAATATGTAGAGCTGCAACCACACAGGTTTTAGTGAAGTTCATCTGATGGTTAGGAAAGGTTCATTAGCAGGGCAGGTTGTGACTTACACACAATCTTTTGAGCTCAAAGTATAAACACAAAGAAAGGTCGCAGAGGCCCAATTGCCAAAGTTATCCTTGGTTTAGGACACAGGGGGCAAAACAACACACAACTGCTTATCACAAAAAAAGTTAGTTTTTTTTTTCAGTATTGTCACGGGGTCAGTCTGATGCATACTGTAATCAGATGTGACGTTAACTATCAAAGAACAGGTAAAGGTGTTTGTGTCAGATTTTTAGGAGTATGTAGTGTATGATAATACAATACAGCAGTTGTCTGTGTTGCAAACCATTGACAGCATATGTAGATAAAAATGATTTAATCTGTAATTATTTTACTTTTACTATATGTTTTTGGAGGTGAAAAATAATGTAGAGTATAGAACAGTGTTGGAATGAAGAAATTGAATATATAGGGTTTTTGTTTTTGTTGTTGCAGTGAAGCAGGACTGCAAGTTATTATTATCCATAAGTAAAATAATACCATGACCTTATTGCTGGTGTTAAACCAGATAGGTTAGAAGATCAGAGATATGTTGCACTGCATGTTTTTGTAACAAATATGGTATGTTGTACATCTGCAGGCAATAACAAAATGTTTATCTCTTGTCTCCTCAAGAGATGACTATGATAAAGAGGTGAAGCAAGCCAAAGAGCTTCAGCGGCGGAGGCACACGACAACACCTAGACGACCTCGTCGACCTGATATCCAAGTGTACCATCCTCGACGCAGACGTAAGTTTGATTAGCTATTTTATTGTTTGTGCCAACAGCAAATCGACCAAATGCGGTAAAGTAAAGAATATGCATGTGTGTGTTTATCTTCCAGATGGATCCGAGCCAGGGGCCGGTGCTGAGGCTGAAGAGTGGAATGAAAGTGGGTCAAGCACAGAGACGGAGACCCATGGTACTGAGCTGTTCTGGCTCGACTATCAGGCAGACTCCGGTACCATTACCTCCATCCTTGTGCACAAGGTTAATTCAGATTCCTTTGGTTGATATTTCTATATTTTTATTTATTTTACTTTGCTGTAGTCTTAATTCCCTTGTGTTCTCTGTGTTTCTAAAGGAGGATAAGCCCGAGAAGGTGGTGGAACGTGTTGCAGAGAAGAACATCCTGGATTCTGCCATGAGGGCTGTTCTAGAGGCTCGAATTCGAAAGGAAATGGACAAAAGACGAGACAAACGCTGACTGATAATCTCAGACAGCAGAGTATGATGACAGAGGAGCTACAGACAAAGAGGAGCAATACTTCATTTGCAGTTCTGCACTCCTACACGGCATTAACGCTGTTGACAGTGTTGGGGGCATTATGAGAACTCTGGGATCATGTACAGTGACTCAGCAGAGATCCAACCCAGTGACCCACAGAAGGAACAGCACTTATAGACAGTGTGGTTGGGAGTTGACTGTCAGGTTCATGTTTACTACATTCTGCTCACCTTGGACTGTTACCTCATACCCTCATTCATAACTGTAGGGTCACCACCAAGTTGACTGGACCTATAAAATCGTGTCATTGCTTTCTAAGAGTTAAATTCAGAAAGGAGTAGGTACTCTTTGACAGAGAGCACTGTTAACCCTCCTCCGTCAAACATGTCCTGTGTTTCATGTGTTTACAAAGATCTAGTTTTTATAAACAAGATTTATTATTTTTTTGGTAAAATGCTGTGAACGGTAAATCGGTCTATCAGCGATCTTGTGTTTAGAAATGTGAGACTTTCATTTTGTTTTGTTTTCTAAACAGTTGGAGAATTTCGTGGATGTAGCCATGATAATGTGTTTGTGTGGCAACTGTATTTCATCGTTTTCAGTATTCTAATTTATTTTGGATTGTTGAAATACTTTTATTTTTGATACTGTAATATTTTTTGAGGACACAACTCTTTACATATAAAATGACCTATATATATATATATATATAAAAGCCATTTATTACTGTCCACCTGTGTCTGGATGTGCACTTGTGAAATTGAGCCATAAATTTTGGGGGGTTTTTTGGTTTTTTGTTTTTATTGAGTTTTTTCTATTTTTAAAACATCAACACAAAAACAAATATGTAAACACAAACAGCACAAACTAAACAAAAACACATCTCTGCAGTGTTCATAACATTAGTGATTCAAAAAGCCATCAGCACAGCACTGATCCTCATATCATCAGTGACCTATTCTACACATCAAGCCTGGAAACAAACAAAACAAAAAGGTCCCTATGACATAATGAAAGAGGAAAAAAAAGCCCACTCCCCCCATCCATATGTTACTGTTGTAGTTCATTTCAGTACAGTGTCTAGCTCCTATGACATGTTTAGACCTTTTATAAAATACAAAACTGGTTCCAGACAAGCAAATATGATTCTCTTCAGTCATGCAGATTGGCTATTAATAACTCAAATGATGCATTCTCTATCACCTTAACCTAATCTCTATATTCAGGTCTAACTTGACTTTTCCAGTGGTAAAGGATGACCCTAGCAGCTGAGATAAAGCCCGTCGGTGCTGGAGTAAACACTGGTTTGAGATCTTGGGTAGGCATGACCTGTCTACCAAGAGGCACAGCTGAACTGCCAGTCTTGTGCTGTTTTGATGAGCTCCCTCCAGAAAGGTAAAACTAGAGGACAGGCCCACATTACATGGATAAAGGTGCCTTCCTGCCTTTTACATTTCCAGCAGAGATTGTTTTCTAGTAAATCCATTTTATGAAGACGGACAGGTGTAAAATAATATTGATGTGTAATGTTTTTTAGTGTTTTTCTGTGAGGAAGAATAACAGACTTTGATCACTTGTATCTAGAAATACACATTGGTGGAAATACATACACTATAATATGGGGATACAGTGACAGATTGAAGTGTTGCACATCATGTCGTCAGCAGGTGGCAGTATGAATCAGCGTTTCAACTCTGCAGGCCTACCTTCTGTACGCCTAAACTTTTGTTTTAATAATAAGTCAAATTAGACAGTCTTCCATAAGTAGTGCACAGTAACAGTGTGCTCTGATGTTTGAGACAGATGGCCAAACTGTCTGTTTTTTTACACACAAGACATTAACGTTAACTTTCAATCGTTCTGTCATAGATCTCTCTGTGTGCGAGGACAGTTCAGGCACTACTTGTTGAACTTGCACCACTTTTTACTCAAAAGGTAGAGAGAAACTGGAGAGCTAAACCTTGGATTTCTGTGTATTAGGGGTTACTTGCATGAGCTCATAATGAGACAGTGAGCCCCCGGGCACAGATTTGTTTAATGCCCTGCTATCTCTACAACATAAAAGTAAGACACAGAGACTTAGTGCTGGTTTTGCCTCTTTTTTTCTTGTTTTTGTGTGTCTTTGTAGTCATTATGCATCTCTCTGTAAATTTGTGTCTTCGTTATAATTTTGTGTATCCTTGTAGTAGTTTTGCATCTCTTTGTGTGTCTTTGAGGTAATTTTGTGTCTTTTTGGTCGTTCTATGTCTCTTTGAAGTTCCTTTACGCCTCTTTCTGGTCTTTTAAAATCTCCTTGTGGTCATTTTGAGTCTCTTGGTTAGTATGTGTTCATTTCAGTGACATTTTGCAGGTGAAGGCCAGGAGGGGGGGGTTATCACTTAGAGCAACTGGGCCTCTGTCCAGTAAGCCTGCTCAGTAATCCATCCTTGCCTGCTTGTCAGACAAAGAGGCCTGTTTTAGTATCAGCCATCAGTTCATTTTCTTTTCACCACCTTCCAACCTGGAGGTCTAGTTTTTTATGTTGCTGACCTGTTCTTCCTGCAGGGGCAAGCCGAGCAAGTTCGAACCAGCCGGAGGTGTACCAAAGGTGCTCTTCACTCAAATTCTCAGGATATCTGAAACACGCAAGCCTGAGGCTAGGGTTATGCTCACTGCTGTGACCCTGGGAAGAGGATATGCAACTTGCTGCTGCATATGGTCATGCAACTGAATTTTTGGAACTACAGGCGCCTGCTGTGCACACAGGGCTTTTCAGATATGACTGCCACAAAAAACTTAAAAAGTAGAATACTGAATTAACTTAAATTTTGTCTGAAGGTTTTGGACAGATGATCAATTAGTTTTAAATTATTTTAAAGCAGGAGACCTTAAAAAATCTACATTTGTGTAAATATTTTGCCAGTCGAATTAAACTGTTACAGGATATTCGACCTTTCAAACTTTGTCTCATTATATTACATTTCTCAATCCAAATATTTGGCTCCTTTCCTACAGGGATTATATGAAGGTGTTAAAGTATGCCCATTTTTTATGAGTGTACAGTTAATTACAATTCCTCCTCAGCACTGAATTGTTACATATGTAATCTGTGGCGTTTTGCAGGTAACACTCGTTAACTTTTTGCCTTTTCACATACATTTTTTGTTTGCATGCTCCCTAGGCAACGCCTTGAGCATAAGCCCCTCTGTGCATGCTTGTACATTGCGCGCCATCTGTGGAGGCCGAGGCCAGATTGATGTAAAGAAGAGCTGTAAATCAAAAACACTGACAGATTGGCTCAGGGACACAGAGATAAGAAAACAGCAGTTATTTAAAAATGTGGTACCCCCCTTTCAACTTAGATACCAGCAGTAGAGCACGGGGTGAAGGTATCACTGTCCCATAATGCAGACAAATTCTTCCCATCCCTATGCTTAAAAGTGGAAACACATGCACTTCCACTACCGTCCCCGGGCTGTGGAAAAAAACAAAGTCGAGTTGGCATTTGGACAGACGGGCAGTTGATCCACGCCATAGTAGGAGATTAATTCATTGTTTTCATTAATACATGAAAATATGCACACTTCATCCCCTCTGACCACATGGCGGGCCAAGTCTCCACAGTGTTACGCAAAGCCTTGTCAAGGAGGAGCAGTCTCTGCCGCGCCATTGGTGGAACAGAGGCACTCCCCTCTCGGCTGTCAACGCCCTTCTCCAGCTCACTTCCACTTAGCATGTGACTGAGGTTATGAGAGGGGAGACACATTCCCATGTCACCCCCTCCAGCTCGCCAGATTATCTCCAGTTTCACCATTTCTCAATTGGCTGAAAATTACCCAATCACAACTCAAACCTTTACACCTTCCCCCTTAAACAATGTTGTATAACACACAACCTGTCCATCAGTTGTTTAACCCCGGGGAACATTTGGCGAATGTTTGAAAGCATAAAAATTTGCAAATTACTGAGGTACCTGCTGTGACTGGTAGGCTGGAAGTTGTGGATTTGGTAATACATGCGTCCAACACGTTTTATAACATGTAAGATATATATTTCCTTTTCTATCTAATTAGATATTATTGTGCTGATATGGCACTGTTGTGTACTCATTTTTGACCCAGTGCACCATTAAGAGAAAGACAACTATGGAGCCATCTTTAAGAATGTTTTCCCTTTTAAAACAATCTGAAGGTTTGCATTAAAACTATTGTTTCACTCACAGTAGACATTCAAAACAACATATTGACCCAAAGCATTAACCAAACCTTGTAAGAGCTGCAAGCAATTCTTTTCTCAATATCTTTTTCAGTGTTTCATTGTGGCCTGCATCACATTGTGAGTGAGGGATTATTTATTGAGGCACTGACCTTTTGAATGGTCATGTAAATATTGTAAATAAAGCTCCATTGTTTAACACAAAAGTTCACAGTATCTGTCCCCCCTCTCTCTGTTGGCCTGTGTTGCTTAGTGGAGTAATATTTACTTCTTCGCTGAATGTGTATATTTATGTTATTTGTCTATGTTGACCAAAATGGCAACGCTCCAGCATGAGCACAGAGATTGGAGCTTGTACTGGTTTCAACATGTCTACCTCACATTTGTATATTGGACTGCTTTTGTCTGTGGCTTTAAACTTTTGAAAGCAGAGTGAAGTAATCTCAAAGATGGACGTTACGTAATTTTCTGTAGAATTTAAGCTGGGCTGGGTTCAATAACAAATTGTGTCTAAAACCACTGTAATAACAGGCTAATGCCAATTTTGGAAGGTCTCCAGGACAACATACAAACACAATTGCATAACTTTGGAGAACAGGTGAGGGTGATTCAGAGGTACATGTGTAATTGGACCTTTGTAACCATCAATACAGAAGATTGCTGTGTGATAAGGTGTTATTATTTAACACACCTGAATCACACGACATATGCAGCGTTTAGAAACTCCGAACTACTGGATGAACAGTCTTAACATGTAGATAGTTATGGGTAATGTTTTCATGCATATTTAACATTTTCATTGAGGTAGTATGAATTTAAAAAGTGGTAGCTGCCATATTTAGGCCAAGTTGAAATACATTTAATCCATTTCGCATTATAAATACAGGATTATACTTAACAAATTTGCACTCTGCATTAGACTACAAAAAAATAGTCAGATACAGTAAAAGCAAATGTGCATCCCCTTTTTCACCCAGTGTAAAACTACCATGAACTGCAAGACAATCTGTGAAAATACAGTTAAAAAAAGCACGGTCCCTTTCCGACTATTTGGTGTTCAGTCAGGAAAAGCACACTAGGAATGTGCTCGCGGAGTCAGTTTTAAGTTCACTGATGTTAACAGTTTGAGGTGAAATGGAGTATTTCATCATGTGAAAGAGCAACATGTGGTTTTAATTTCACTTTTCTGTGAAAGTACAGTAGAGCAACAGCAAGCTCCCACCGATATTGCATCAGCTGTCACCCAATCCCCACAAGAACCTCCACTGACCTTAACTAACCTGCTTCTACTGTGACTACTCTCTACACGGCTCATTTGTGTGCTGGCAGTGAGAAAATGAAGACATTATCCTTCAGTTTGGTCTTACTGTCGGGCTCTGTTTAGATGTCTGTAGTGCTTGTTTGGTCTCAAACGTGAGCAGAGCACATGTGGTGTCCTCTTGGCTCTTTGTTATGGGAAGAATCGCCTGTAGTTTTGTTTGTTTTTTATTTTTTGCAAAAGGAACATGTTACCCCTTTGAGCACCACAAGCTGAGTGCCATTTAATTTCATTATATTTAAGAGAGGGCAGACATCTGTATGGACAACATCCCCAACACTTAGCAACTCAGACCAAAACAGTCTAGATCAATAAATAGTACTACAGGTAAGAGGAAAAATATGTATTTATGTATTTGTTATTTGGGGGAGAACTGTCCCTGTTATGGAGAAACAAAGATAAAGTTATAAACTTTTTTTTTTATTATTAAACCTGTGTAAGCCACAAAACAAAGATATCTTTATCACATCGATCTATGGTACAGTGCTTGTGCATGTTAAAATTCAAAGCTTTGTCAGCACATTGTGGCCTCACACGGTGAATGTAGTGTGCGTGTGGAGCAATGCTCTTCAAGAACAGTTTTCCACACGTTTTTTTAAAACAGCCTGGGGCATTTCAGCTGTAACAGCCTCTGCCAGTGCTGTGATACGGGCCCAGTAGTGAGTGATCTTGCCCATTCAAGGCTGTGGAAGTGTAACCCCCCCCACCGACCCACCATTCAGGGTTAAATATAGACATTTGACTGAGCCAGTGTGGAAGTGGAAATGCACAGCTGCTGTCGTCAAACTGCAGAAAGGACTTGAAGCGTGAACTTGATGGTGTTACTTGAGCGTGAATACTACTCATAGCTTGATATACTGTAACTGTAGTGATGTACTTTGTAAAATGAGCTGGGCCGGCTCTAAGGGACAAAGTGTATTTTCAGATATTATTAATAATGCCAGCTTGCATGGATGTATTTGGAGTTTGTGATTCAACCTCAGTGAACCCCTTTTATACACCTTTACATTCATGCTTATGCATGAAAGTAAAGCATATTATTAAAAAGATGGTATAAATCACTGTCTTCCATTAACTCCCTTTTATGAGTAGTAAAAATCAAAGCATGTTTCATCTTATCCAAGTCTTTGATGTTGCCATGGAAGGCAAAGGTAATGTATGCAGGCCTCCATAACACTGAAACTCATGCTTATGGTGCAGCGACCACATGTGCAGACCACAAAATCCACTCATTAATTTACAATGCCGGGAGGATTTATGAGGCACAATAACAAAGCTAATTATAGTGAAAAAGCTCACTGGATTAACAGTTCAGCACTGAAAAGGCTCCCGAGATCATTTGCAAGAACAGGATTTGATGCTAAAATCTCTCTGACTGAACGAGTTTCAGTCACAATGTGAAATAAACACAAGGAAGCACTGCACAGAGTAAAACAGCAGGTTTTACATCTTGGACTGATACAGAAAAAATTGTTTAAATATAATCAACTTGTTGGCACCAGGAAGAAAAACAGACTGTAGACTCCCCAAGGGCACCACAGGAAGATGTTTTGCCCATTTCTGTTAATAGATTGATGTTTTACGCATCACTCCATCAAAGGTATTAATTACCTTTGCTACACCCTCAAGTCGCTGTCTGCCAAAAAGGACTGCCAAAACCTGTCATATTGGATATCTTCAACATCTGCCTTCAGGTCTGAGTAACCTGAAGTCAACAAACATTACCTTGTTGCCTTCATTAATTTGAATCTTTTCATATCATATATTTATTTGTAATCAGATTTATTATATCTAAAAGTTGTGTACACTAATAGAGAAACTTGTCCGACATCACAACGTGAAAGAAAGATGTCAGTTTGTGAAAGCAGACAGGCGGCCTAACACAGAAGTGGAGCAATGTGCTACAGCGGACGGGGGTCAGCAACAAACACATTTTCGCCACCTAAAAAAGTCCCACCAAAAGGAATCAATTTCAGTTTACGTATACACTACATTTAGAATATTTTCACCACTTTACCTTGCAGTCATACAGCAATTTCTGGTGAGGAATTGAAGCCAATATCACTCTTTTCAAAGCCAGACTTCATTGAGAAAAACAGTGATTTAACTTTACTGAACACAGGAGCTGCTGGTGTACCACTGCCTCTATCAGTTAGTTAGTTAGTTTGTATTACTGTGTGACTTTGGCATGTAAAAGGCTTAATTTTGATTCACCAAAGTCAAACGATAACAAAAACTAACTAATCGAGGCAGTGGTAGACCAGAAGCTTGCATGTTCAATGAGTAAAAATTACTATTTATGTCAGTGGAGTTTGGTGGCTTTGATGAGAGCATAGATGGGGAACTGAAGCTTTCATCAAGGTAAAGCAGCGATAATGTTCTAAATAAAGCGTACACTTAAACTGGTATTGAGTTTTTTAATAGTACTTTTTTAGGTTGCTAAAATACATTTTATTGTTGCCCCTGCCCACAGCAGTACATTGCTTAGCTTCCAAGTTCCTGCTTCTGTCTCTACTTGAAACTATGGGTGTGCCCACCGACTGCTACTGTTTGTTAAACATTGCCTATAGATAAGCACCTCATGCAACCCCTCTTAGATCCAAACTATCCCTTTAATGTGTTAGTTTGGC
This sequence comes from Chaetodon striatus, assembly GCA_029783705.1. NCBI lineage: Eukaryota > Metazoa > Chordata > Actinopteri > Chaetodontiformes > Chaetodontidae > Chaetodon > Chaetodon striatus. Next base: position 25,264,954 of record JAPZEB010000022.1, on the reverse strand, counting down.
ACAGTTTTATATGCATTGCACAAACCTTGCATTGCTGAGACTTGTCTATGTGTTCTACCAGCTGGATAAATCTGCTTTCATTACTCCGGAGTTACACTGAATGTTACTCAAGTGCTTTGTTACTGGCTTACGTTTCAAATGCCATGGGTCATTGTTTAAACTCTGCTAAAGCAAACAAACTGCAGCTTCAAACCCTGTTGGAACAAACCAAACCAGTTCCAAATGGCTTTGATAAGGTTTACCTAAGATTAACGGCCATGCAAGCACGTCAGAAATGTATGTCTGTGTTAAGAAGGGTTGCAACATGTCGTTTGTTAAAGCTGAAGTTGCAGTATCTGGAATTAGAGTCTGGGCTTCAAGGGTTTGACCATGCAATATTACCACGAGTGTTTTTATCTTTTAATTCATCATATTCACTCAGTTATTGGATTTTATTCAAGAATGCACTGATCGTATAAAAGACAAAGCCTACA
>JAPZEB010000022.1:25218589-25230800 GCA_029783705.1 Chaetodon striatus | reverse complement strand
CTTTAATCCCACCATTCTCCTTCTCTCTCCCTCTCTCTTATCGTCCCATTTCTCTAATCCTTTCTCTCTCCACATCTTCTCCCAGACTCTGTTGTTCCATCTTACCCACCTTCACTGCACGAGCACTGAATTGCTCACCCCACCAATTTAATGTTTCCCCATCCTATATTTTTCCTCTCACATCGTGCTGAGTGCCTACATTATTCCCAAACTAACATCTTTTCATTCCTTTCCTCTCTCAGTCCCCCCGCACTCTGAAGTGACACTTGTCCTCCTCCAGCAACGTGCTCTGTATTGTTTCCTTCAGCCAACCACCTCACAGTCACTATCAATGACGTCGACATGCCACAGTCCCACCGGCCAACGCCACAGCAGCTGGACATTGATCATAATCAGCTGTAATGTGCTCGGGATCACGGGAGAAAACTTGAGAATGAGAACATGATTAAACAATGTGTGAGGAAGAATAACTGAGAATGGAGAGGTGCATGAGGCGATCATGAAAAAATGGACACTAATGATGCAGTGAGACTTTTCCTGCGTGTCAAAATCTACATACAGTGCTTTGAATCTTTCTAACACATTTTTTTTTCCCATTTTCTTGATGCATGACAGAGCAAGAGCCAAATATTTGCCTTTCCGGGAACAGTGACGACAGAGTACCACTTCTTATTCCCCTCACGTTCACCGAGGAGAGAGTGGAATGATTTGATAATAACAAATGTGTCATGGTGTTTACATGCGCCCTCCTGAGGGGGTGAGAGCTGAGAGAGCCAGGAAGGATGTAGTGTAACCCAAACAGCAGGCTCCAGCCAGCCTTCTTGGCTCCTCTGATGGGATTATTTGACAACACAGACAGTTTTGTCAGAAGCTGTATTTCAAGTATTTCCTCTTTAGGGGTTAATGTAAAGGAAGTCGTCTATATCCTTACATCTTATCATCTTTTATTCTGACTCCTCAGCCCTGCGCGCCTGCATCATGTTTCCACAGTGTTTCTAACCTTAACGTTGATCAGATTTTTCCCACCTCCTCTGTGTTTAACGTGGAAATTACAGCCAAGCAGAGTGTTGGTGTTCAGGGCCTCCAGGGCCATATGCCCCTGTGACAGGGATACTAATGATGACCCGGACAGAAATGACACGGCCAGCTGCTGCCACAGCTGTAAATGGCTCCTCCAGGTCCTAGTGCCACTGAGTATCACTCCCCTGTATCCAGGGGGCCTCATCTTTCTGATCAGGTCACAGCCGCGGCTGCAGGATGTCAAAATGATTCTGCTTACAGTCCAACACTGGAGACATGCACTGACAAAATACAGTATAATGTCTGCACTGCAGAATTATACTGTAAGCTGCAATTTCACATTCTGTCAATTTACAATTAGAGAAAGCAGCGAAATGGAAATATTTATTTAGGCTTCATTCTGCTTAAACGACTCTCTGCAGTGGAAAACGTGTTGTTATCAGATGCAGGAGCAGCATCTGGTTCACCAAATAATCGACATGCATACATTGCACAATGTCAGCTAATTAAGATAAAGATTTTCATTCAGTCCAACATAATGTGTCTGTGAAGGAATCTGGCTATGCAATGAAATGCATTTGAGACAGCTTATTAATCGTGATGTTATCGAGATCGCAATACGGCCAAGTACAATATCCAAATAGCAGAAACCGTTTTTCTATGGCCGCCATGTTGTCCCATTGAAATTTCGCTGGCCGCAAATTCTCTCTCAATTTCTTGGTCTGCATTATTTATAACCTGCATCCACCCTTCTTAGTCTTGTTCCCATTCATTATCAAATCGATGTATGCCAATTTGAATGAATACAAAGCCTTGAATCGTGGTAAATTTAGGGCTGATACCAGAGCTTTGTTGCAAGGCTGTCACTCCATTTAGCATGCCACCGGAAGTCTCAAATCACAGAAACTGTAATGTTCTGATAAAAGGTAAAATATGTCACAACATAACATTTTAAATGAAGCAAATAATAATCCAGATGTAAGGGATTATGCTTGTTTGGTACAAACCCTGCCAAAATTCACATCATTTTCATTTTTTTTCTAAATATTTGAGTGAAAATAAAATGCAAGAATTACCATTCAGATAAAACTGTGGCTCAGATAACATTCACAATATCTGTCAGCATATTGTGCAACCCTAAATGCAATGACAAAAACTCCCTAGGGACAATAAAAGTAATCCTCTGTGGCTGAACTGGCACATGAAACAGCCACAACGGATGTGTGCCAATGTCTGCATGTGCATGAACTCAAAACACCATCTCAGGGAGAAGTCGGTCTGTTGCCCACATGTTCCTTCCTGCTCAGTTACTGGTATTCAAATAAGAATGAAGAAATATGTCCAAAAAGTTGCAACAGCAGCTTCACAGTACTGTAGTTGCTCGCTGCTCCACTGAGAGAACCTGTTAGACGAGAGATTATAATCAGAGCATTCAGACTAAAATTAAATGCAGCACTTTGAAATCCAGTGTAGCTGCAGATTATTAGGCTTGGGGCTAAATCCTCCCTCAGTGCATCTATCACATTAGATTATAATACTGTAATCTGAATACTACCAATCACCGAAATGTACGGCCCCGTATGCATCATGCCATTTTAGCAGAGTATAAAGAGTCTGAAACAGCTCCTGACCACACATAAATATGCAAATATTCCTGACAACACAGAGACGGCTTTCTGACAGCATGTGCCATTTGACATGTGGTGCACACTGTTATTAAACACCAGAAACACAAGTTCCACATTGCTGACTTTCAGGGTAGCAGACACTGGTATTTGGCCCATGGTATATTTACATACTGAGACAGAGATGAGTGATGTCTCAGCTGAATGAGGACAGCAGCAGATACAGTATCTGGCCTAATTACACTCCTGCTTCAAGGGCATTTTTTATGGCTGGAAAAGAGGAAGAAGGTCGTTTTAATTCAGTGTTTTGCCATCAGATATTATCTCAGACACATGGGTGCCTGCGTGTGCATGCATTTGTGTGTGTTTGTGTGTGTGTGTATCAGAGATGAGGGAGGAAACTATGAGCGTGTGTGTGAGTACTAATGTGTGAAAACCTGACTATGATTCATCAGCATGATCTCTAGCACTAAAAAACAGGTGAGAAAAGTGTGGTGTTGATAGATGTAATGGCTTTACGTTACAAACAGATAGAGTGACATGTATCAGTGAGCACAGGATCAATATCCCTTCTCATGTAGACACATCCACAACATGAGGATCAGCTGTCAGGATTTTTTTTTTTTTTTTGCAGGTGACACAAAGGTAAACAACAATATTTCCTGTGCTGATGATTGGTGTTTGTGCTGTCACCATGACTGGTGATTGATAGAAGCTTGTCCTATTGCATTACTATACATGCCCCTGATAGGTTTCACGGCTAAACATAACGCATGCTTGCAGCTGATTATTCAACACCTTTACCTGTGTTGGTTCCTCTGTGTGCTGAGGGGTTTAACAGCTGATGGATCAGGAGTAAACCGCGTCTTCAGATGTAGCGGTCGGTGAGTCTCGGTAGCCTCGGTGGAGGTGGTGAATTAACAGGAATTACAATAAGAGGAAGTGAAACGTTAACCGCAAACACGCTGAACTTTCCTTTCCAGTCGCCTCCCAGATGAAACCATCGGCATCCCAGCGCCTTCCACAGCAGGGCGACGACAGGGAGGAGGAGGAGCAGGTGGGTCAGGAGCGGAGCTGGCGACAGATTCGCCAGGCGGGCTACATCTCAGAAACACAAATGTCTCCTCCTGCGTTTAAAGACACAGGCAGCAGCAGCAGCAGCAGCAGCAGCCGCACGCGCACGCCTGTGTCCTCCTGTGCCTTCCTCGTGCCCTTCAAAATCAAAGAGGACGGTCGGGACGGCACGAGACAGAGAGGGCGCTTCCGTAAACGAGCAGCTGCTGCCTGCCAACCGTCTTCAGTACATGATTACAGACCCAGAAGCTCACAGAAGCGCAGCAGGTAAACCGGAAATATCAGGGCAATTACACACAAACATGGCTTCCGTTTGCGAGCTAAATGGATATTTCTATCTCTGTTACACGCTCGTGAACCGGCTCGACAGTAGTTTCCATAACAACATCAACTGACCACTGGCCTGTGTTAGGGCGCGAGCCAAATTACCATTCAACAGTGTGGATTTGAATGGCCGCTCTATGTCGTCAAAGTCTATGATTAAGCCTTACTGCCGCCTAGTGGTCGGTATGGGAACAGCAGTGAGAGTGGCCTTACAGCTTCTTATTATTTGAAGACCCTTCATCTTTTAATTTGTCCTTTGTAGTAACACTTTATTCAGAAAAAACCCAACTGAGATTATTCAGGTCATGGATATAAGCTTTGATGCAGCCCCCTTAGATTTGATCAGACTGAAGATCAAGAGCGCCATTGGCTCAAGGGTCAAAGTTAGACTAGGTTAATATTGTCTTAGCTGAACTTTATACTGTAATAAAGTACCAGGACTTCAGCCAGAGGCATAATAAATGCTGCTGTGGCACCAGTAAATGCCCACAGACATGCTTCAAGTTAAAACTTTATTAACCTTTTTAAAAAGCTCTTTCTATAAGCTTGCTCTGGAGCTCATCTTTCCACAGACTACATCAGAAGTGTGTTAGGGCTGATGCACCATCTGCCCACAGAAATGGCTGGGTCCTTGGAAAGGTCCAGTGAATGGGCCCCTCCCAAATCTGCTCTACTCATATCAACACATGCACCTGCTCTCTCTGTCCTCATTTGGTGAATATTTAGGTTCAAAGTAGGGCTGGGCGATTTGTTGTGAAAATTGTATCACAATGTTTTTAAGCTTTATTTCGATAGGCAATATATATCTTGATATTTTTAAATTTTCCTCAAAAGCATTTAATTAATGCTAATTAATCCGACCATATACCCTCACTGATGCAAAAAATATTGACACAATAACATTTCTGATTAATAATAATCAGTAATGTGGATATAATGACTAAGTGGGTCGAGGCAAGTGTTAAAACAAATAAAAAATCTGGTCAATTTACATCACTTTACTGTCATTCAGCCTTTCAAACAAGGGAAAAACACCATTTATGCCACATCACGATATAACAATATCCAAAATCAAAGAAGATATATAGTCATATCTCGATAAAGATATAATACCTTCATATTGCCCAGCCCTAGTTCAGAGTAAACTGATAACCATTGCTTATACAGTATGTAGGCTGAACCATAGAGTGTAAAAATTATGGACGTAGCTACTGTGACATCACTGATTGGTTTTTGGACTCACCATCTTGCTCTTTTGGTGCCAGAAGTGACCATATTGGGACGTGAGGCTGGTGCTGTGGAGGAGCAAAGGGTGGATCTGAGTGAGAAGCCGTCAACACTATCGGCAGACAGCCTGTCACTCAAGGCGGCCCTGTACCCTTCGTACAGTTATCATGAAGGGCGATATTAGCTACAGAGATCAAAACTGTTTCCTGTACCAGGCTGTGAACATGTTTATTTCTGCTGTGAAGCCAGGCATCTTAACATGGGAGTCTACAGGGACTGACCGGCTCCCAGAGCCAGCCTCAAGCGACCGTTCAAAGAACTGCAGTTTTGGGCACCTCTGTGTTGGCTTTATTTATTAACCCTGGAGGTTGCCACTTGGGATGAACATGATTGTTGCTGGCCCCTAAAGACTCCTTGAACAGCTGGGCCCAAGAAAGTTTTCCATTCCTGCCCCCATGAGGGCGTCCCTGACTATATGTTGACACCATGTCCCCTGACTAGACATGGCCACAGCATTTATGTCCTTCAGTGGTGCACATTCCCTTACAAAAATTTAAATTAATAAAAATACCAAAGCCAATATATGTGCAGAACTTTTTTTTATTTTCAAGTCAAATTGTGTATTTCCATCCTTGTAGGTCTGTTGTATGTATTTCTATTCTTTATTATTATTTTACAGTGTAAACCAAACATCTTTTGTCACAGAAGTAATCTATCTCTCTGATATTATTCCATTGTTTTATTGCCCTCATGTCTTTTTTGTCACCTTAAGTGCTACTAATATCACTATCAATCACTACTTGCGCCACCATGACAGTTAAAAGAGTCCCATGAGATTTCTGCCCTTCAGACTTTAGAATAATCCCCTCTGGTGATAATGACACCTTAATTTAAGGGCAGCGACACATTCATAAGTGCAGAGCAGCATCCAGAAACATGACTGTGACAGATGTTTTAAGGCTGAGAGGAACTGTGTCACTAGATTTGAGTGAGCCGAACAGAGGGGCTTTGTTTCCTTGCAGACATCTTCAAAGTTATGTGTCGCTGTTTTGGCAGTGAGGAGATTTCAAAGCACAAAATCTGGATTGTGCACAAAACCAAAGAATCTGTTTCACTGAATTTAGTTTCACCCAGACTTAGAGTTGAAACTTGGACTGGAAGTTCTTCAGGATGATATAAATTTAATAAAAAGGCAACTTAGTTTGTTTCACCTTCCATCATGGCTGATTATTTATAACCTTAAATTGTATTATATTCATTGCACATAAAGACATCTAAATAAAGACTTAAATGGTACGCCTGCAGCCATACAACCATTACAACACGTGTATTTATTTCTCAGAGGCTAAAACACCTCTGAACCAAAGCACGGGATAAGGTGTTGCCATGGCAACACCTGAGGGTACCTCTTCTGTCTCCATGACCTCTTAAATGCCTGCGGCCTTTGTAAAATGAATGAGTCAAAGACTGTATCTTAGCGTGTGTGTGTGTGTGTGTGTGTGTGTGTGTGTACCCTTAGAGGCCAAAGCTTGTTGGGAAAAGCTGAGCAGTACAGTAAGTGTGGTGAACATGGTCGCCTGAAGCTACTGCAGGTACGCAGAAGCAAATGAAATGCTGCAGGATCTGTTGAAATCTGACTGCAGGTACAATACACCCATATACTGTTTTCTTCTATGATGCAAAATAATTTACAGCATATCTTTTAAACTCAATAGTATGTAACATTGACAATAACATACTGACGTTTATGGCTTTTGTTTGTTCTTATATGATAATACACTGAAGTATTTCCAACACTCCTATATCATGTGTCTTCCTGAGGTTGTTGGGAATTCATGAGAAGTATGATATAGTACAATATCAAAAAATGCTGTAGCCTTTTTGCCCAGTTATTGCAGAGTAGAAATAAGCCAAATACTTTTGTCTTCATTTTTCCATCCTTTCAATGGGCTTATTCTAGTGTGGATTAGCAGGGATGTTTGTCTTGCTCCTCTGCGATGAATCATACTGACAACAACACAGGTTTTTCACAGTAAGTCAGTGTGCACGTGCCATAACCTGTGGCTACTGTTATTCTTTGCTGCTCTTCTCATTATATCCCATCAGGGTTCCTTCACCGGATGTTCCTTTGCAACTCGTCAAACTAAATTCACATCTGATGTTTCCTGAACTGCTTTTGAAATGGTTCACTTCCAAGAGGGCTAAAATCCTGTCTCATGGAGTAACATTTGGAAAATTTGAAAAAGAATTGAAGTACTTGTCCTGCACTGAAAAGAAGCATGTAATGTCCAGTTTTTGTTTTAACTACGTCAGAGGTATTAGTTCATATGAAGCATGCAGTGTTGCATTAGGCAAGTTTATTTATAAAGCACATTTCAGACAATTACAAGGCAATTCATACAGTGGTGTACAAAAGTTTGGGCACCCCTGGTCAAATTTTTTTTTTTACTGTGAGTAGTTAAGTAAGGAGAAGATGAGCTGATTTCCAAAAGGCATGAAGTTAAAGATGAAACTTTGCTTCAATATTTTAAGCAAGATTAAATTTTAATTTGAGTCTTAAACATTTTCAAAATAAGAAAAAATGAAAAGGGCCTAACACAAAAGTTTGGGCATCATGCATGGTCAGTGCTAAGTAGCGCCCCCCCTGGCAGTCTTTCAACTCTTGTTTTGGGGAATTTCACCTCTTCTTCCTGCAAAAGGCCTCTAGCTCTGTGAGATTCTTGGGTCGTCTTGCATGCACTGCTCTTCTGAGATCTATCCACAGCTTGCTCCTCTTGAGGTAGTCCATTGTGGTTTTTGAGGTGTGTTTAGGATCATTGTCCTGTCGTAGAAGCCATCGTCTCTTCATCTTCAGCTTTTTTACAGATGGTGAGATGTTTGCCACTGGCTGTAACATAAGCCCAGAGCGTGATAGCTACACCTCTGTGTTCAACAGTTGGACAGCTGTTCTTTTCACAAATGCTGTACCCTTCTTTCTCCAAACATACATTTCCTCATTGTGTCTAAAAAAGTTTTGTTTTAACTTCATCAGTCCACAGGACTTGTTTCAAAAAAGCATCAGGATTGTTTAGATGTTCCTTTGTAAACGTCTAAAGCTGAATTCTGTGGTGAGGACACAGGAAAGGATTCTTTCATGGTCATATTTGTGCAGGTATCACTGCACAGTAAAACAGTGCACCACCACTCCAGAGTCTGCTAAATCTTTCTGCAGTTTGCCTTCCTAGCAATCCTACGAGCAGCTCTTTTGGAAAGTTTTCTTAGTCTTCTAGACCTAAACTTGACCTCCACAGATCCTGTAACCTGCCATTTCTCAATGACATTACAAACTGAAGACACAGCTACCTGAAGACACTTTGCTATGGTCTTATAGCCTTCTCCTGCTTTGTGGGCATCAGTTATTTTAGTTTTCAGAGTGTTGGGCAGCTGTTTAGGGGAGCCCATGGCTGCTGATTGTTGGTACAAGGTTCCAGGGATCAGAGTAATTATAAAGCTTTGACTTTTGCATCACCTGGTGCCTTTCCTAACGATAACTGTGAACAAGCTACAGCCTGAACAAGCTAATTAAGGACCGACACCCTGGAAAAACTATCTGAGAACTTAAATGTCTTGGGGGGCCCAAACTTTTGCATGGTGCTCCTTTCCCTTTTTTCACTCTAAAATCATACAAAACAAAAATAATACTCTGATCTTACTTAAATGTTAAAAGCAACATACATTATACGATTATGCAGTAAAGTTGTATGACCTTCATTACAGTAGCTACCAACATTATTTCTAAATATAAAACAACCCATCTGTTATCTAATGCCGCAGCAGCATAAAGAGAGAGTTAAGTAGGCGACATTTCAGCTTTGTTTATGATTTTATAAAGAGATTTCCTTGCGAGGATTAACCACAGATTGCACATCCTATCTGAGTGACTGACTGTGTCCTGATGGGGATCTCTCAGACAGCCAATGAGCGCCCTCTCCCCGCCTCCTTCTCTCTCCTCTGGGGGAAATATTTGACGTGGCAAGAGGTCCGGACGTGACATAGCTGCACATCATCTCTCCTCCTCTCCTCAGCAGAGTTGCGTTACTTACCTTCAGACGTCTGCAGGTACTGGTACTGGAGCAGTCCTGGTCCACGAGCTGAACCAGGAGGAGACACAATGTGGCTGATCGTGTTGGCCAGTTTACTTCACTGCGCCTCGGCCTACGATGTGGATCTGAAGAAACTGGAGGGACTGGCGAAGGCGAGGGTGGAGGTACAGTAACACAGCAGCCTTCGTGATACTACGCTTCATACGTGATTGTATTAACAGTGACGGTGGGCCGAGGCTGTGTGTGTGCAGTTTCTGAGTCAGATTAGGACAAATGTCTCAATGGATGCGTTTTATTCCTTTAATTTTGCGTGCTAGGCGCGTGCATGAGTGCTTCCTCCAGGGAAGTATGGGGCTGTAAACTGCATGATCTATGCCTTTATAGCACACCCATCTAAACACACAGGCTGAGACAATATTGAATGTAATAACCATCAAATCTGCAACAAAGTGCCCTAGTTCTCATTCTTATATAAAGGGACAGAGGGTGTGTAACTGCAGCACAGTGATTTCAGCACAAAAGTTTCTGAAACTCTACCCTCCTTTTTGTGAGAAACTATGCACTCTCCCCCCAGGGTGTCACCAAATCACCACCCTGCCAACATCACCAAAGAAAAGCGTGTTATCTGTTGCTATTGTTGTGTTAGTCACACCTGCTACTCTATACCTGCGGCTCAGATTCCCACAGAAAGGAGGTTAGGCATCCTTCCCAGAAGCCTATCTTAACTCTGTGCTCTCAAAGGATGCAACGCTACAGTGATATCAGGACATTAGAGGGACTTGCTGAAGTGGTTTTTAACAAGGAGCCCAAACACTGCAGCCCCACAAGGAAAAGATGCACGAAGACACATTGCAGTGGCCCAGATATGTCAGTTATCTTATCTCTAATTCAGGTAATGTCCCATTTCTGAAGTATCAGTGGCGCCCCCAAGGTAGAGGGGGAAGGGGGCCCCCCTGATACAATGGCTGCCGCCCACTTGCCCCCCCTGGCAAACATAATTCAATGGGGAGAGAGTCGTTCTGAGAGAGAGGAATATTTATTTACATGTGAGTGAGAACTGTGAAAAGTCTTTGGCAATTAGACCCCATCATGATGTCATCTATTCTAGGGTGGTAAAGACGTTTAGACATGGCAGCAGCAACATGAATGGCTGAGGGAGACTGTGGCAAAGTTTGATTGGCTAACTGGGAGAGGGAACACCCATAGTCAGCTGATTAGAGGAAGTGGTTGGGGTGGGATTGAGAGGAAGTTGTGAATGGATATAGCAAAAAAAGTCTACCTGATTGAACTTACGCTGAGCTTCATTTGGATTCCGATATTACCATCTTTAAGAAGCTGTGGCATACTTATTTTGTAAGCAACCACAAAGTTAGTGTCTCATGAAACTAGACATCCCAAGGCATCCACTGGTATCAACCGTGGCAGCATAGCTTGTAGGAAAGGGGGTAAATAGCACCACAACTTTAGGCAAAATTTGGCGGGTAAACAACTGGAATGACCAATGACCAAAAATAGGTTCTGTGGGTATCCATGAGTGTCCTCTAAATTTGAGGCTTGTCCCCAGTAAATATTTTGCTCCTTACCATCAATGTACTCCTTCAAATTGAAGCTGAGTATTTGTCTTTTTAAGGCAAAGGACATCAGCCTATTTGAAGAGCAATGAATCACCGGACATGTATATACAGATACATAACACAAAAAAATCAGGATTTTTGTGGAGTTCAAAATGTTAACTGTGTTGGTATGAGTCTATGTACATCAGATAATTAGTAATATTGACTGTAAAATAATTCCTTTCCTTCTCCTTAACTCTCCATACTTAAAAATTGTTTGCAACTACAGCCTACAAACTTCAACTGCGTAAGCAAAAACCTAAAATTCAGTTATGGCTTTTGGTTTTGGCGTTCCACCCAAAGATTTCAGTGGCCCCATCCAGCCACCTCTATGAAAAATTTCTTGGGGCGCCACTGCAAAGTCTGAGAGCTGCATGTAAAAGTTTCTTCTTTTTTATGTTTCTTTGCAGACCTGCGGTGGATGACAGCTGAACAGGCTCAGAGAGGTAAGTTCCCCTCTGCCATGTAATCAACAGGAACACGCTGAGAGCCAGTGTCAGAGGCAGACTGAAGCCTAATCCCTGTCAGAGTGTTTGCTCAGACAGACATTTTACCTTTCATGTCTAGGGTTTCACATGATCCCCCACTGAAAGCAGTCCTGAGTGAAATAACATTAATCCCTCCCTCTGTCTGCAGGTCAAAGCCTTTGTGGTCCAGGACATTCCTCTTTAGTATCCTTTGACTCAAGCACACTGCCGCTACTTGTTCTTCAATATGTCTCTTTTGGGTTGCACACTGTAAAAAGTCCAGTATTTTCTCTCCATGATATTCTTTGACCATGACCACTTCAGCCATAACCTGGTGATGAAACACATTCCTGGGGCCGACCCTGAGCTTGTCCTCCTGAACCACTACTTTGAGGAGCTGGATGTAAGTCTTTGTTTTGCAGTACATTGTACTTGTTTTACAATATATTCAAAAACCAATATGTAGACTCAGAATGTGATTACAGCACCTATTATCTTTTTCAGGAACGTCTTCAATAACATGAAAGTAGTGTACAAACATAAGTATCTGACACAATAGTCCAGTTCAGGATGGCTGTTACTCTCTTACCACCTGGATTGAGGACAAAACTGTGCAAATCTACTGTAATTTACAGAGCCATTACAAGATGGAGCTCAGTAAATAACTAAAATGATGTAAACAATGAAAGCCATTCATTGACAGAGTACGCATAGTGATCTGTGGAAGCAGGTGTGAGGTCTTTTTAAACCAGTTATGACAGTAAAATTTCAAGTCTTTC
>JAPZEB010000022.1:25153620-25168410 GCA_029783705.1 Chaetodon striatus | reverse complement strand
GTTAAAATCCCAATGTGATGAAAAGAGATAATAAACAATGCCTACATGTGAATAGACAGAAAAATAGATAGATAACCCTAACTGAATCAAGGGAAGCCATTTGAAAGCAAAGCTCTCCTTTGCAATGGTGCTCTGCAGACACACAGTCATGCTAAGGTTTCGAATAAAAAGTAAAATCATCAGTCTGATACAAAGCATAAATACAACACAATAACAAGACAAAAGGAGCAGGAAGATAAGTAAACTTCACAGGGGCAGAACACATTAAGAGAAACAAGAGCAGGAGTGTCTAACTTGTGAAAAAGCCTCTGAAGCAGAATTTCACATTAAGTAGGCAACACATTGTTTAACTTGCTCCTAAATTCTGGCACCTCTTTGTCTGATCATCTAGTGGGCCAGATTGGACCTTTTGGTGGCCAGTTCTGGCCCATGGGCCGTATGTTTGACTCCCCTAACGTAAAGCATTGCTCAGTAGAAGCTTAAACTGTTGTGAGGTCTGAAATTTGTACATTTTGAGGGAGTCCTCAAGTTTATTCCACCTCAGAGGAGCATAATAGGTGAATGCAGTTTTCCCCCAAATCTGTATTCACGTATGTGATCTCCAAGGTGATGTCTTGTGAATGAGTATGGTATCCAATATTTCTAAGTCTAAAAAGTGACAATACATAAAACGAAAGCTTAGTAAGTAAAAAAATACAGTGTTGTTCACGTCAAGTGGTAAATAATTGACACCCTACCTCCTCATAAACGATACAAGCTGTCACCTTTAATAAACCTAAGAGAACTTTGATACACAGCATTAAGGGGCTTGAGGATATGGCCAGAAGCATGCATGTAAATTAAATCCGTATAGTCACGCACTGATAAAAAAAAGTTGCCTGAACAATCAGCAACCTACTGCTAAAAGTGAGGCGCCGCTTATTTCTGAAAAACAAACCTATTTTAAGCTTCATCATGACTTTTACCTGCTCTAACACCAGCAGTTTTAAACAGACCAATCAGTGCACAGATGGCTGTGTGTATCAGTTTGGATTGGTTGTAACATTTGTGAACTAAATTCAATTGGCTAATCCAGCTGGCACAAATCCAGCAGCTGTAACTGACTTTTCCTTTACGTTTGAAAAAAGAGAAAGAAAAACAAAAGCCGACCAATAACTTCCATGAACAGGCGAGTAATGAGTGGGCGTAACCCGAGCAAATAAAATACACCTTAAACTTGGGTGCCTGCCAAAGAAAGCAGAGTGACCGTTAAAGCACCAGAGACGGAAACACACTCTTGTGCAGAAACAGAGTCTATTTGACAAAACCTTCACATGACAGTGGTCAGCTGTGTTAGTGGGAGCAGAGAGAGGACGGGAAATCAATGTAGTTACACAGTGACAGCACCTTACACCACTGACCATACCCACAGGCATTTTTCAAACCAAGCGACAGACCAACTGTCACTGCGGCTCCAAACAACAACAACTCTGTGACCCAGCAGAGAGCAGCCGTTATACCCAGACAGAGAGCTTTTCTACTGCTAACAGACGTATGAGTCAGAAATAACACACAGCAAATAGGTCATGGAGAGAAATATGTTTTACTGAAAAGGATGCCGTCATCGAGACGTCACCGAGCTGTCAGCACCTTTAACATGGCAGGGGGGAAAGTCACGCTACAGTCTGGTCTACTGTACAAACATGAGGACTCATCACCGGATCCGGAAGCTGCTATCACACCTTTTGGCCTCTGTGGAGTCACCTGACTCAGCCAGTGATACACAATACGAGGAAAAGGATGGAGGAGGTGACTGACAGGGTGAGGAAAGAGAAGACAGTTCTGTAGAAAGTGGAGTAACTTTGAGGCTAGTGCTCACAGATCAGTCTTCCCACCTCTTTTACACTCACTGATATAAACCACAAAATGATTACCTTATTTGGCAGGAGTCACTCTGCGGTGAGCAGCGAGATACAGAAAAATATTTTAATGTTTCACAAGGGGGCTTGCTAAGGCTTGTACTGCACTGTTGGTCGCTTTGAGTCACTTCCTGCAGAGCAGCAGCTTTCTATGGAGTCAAAAACCTCAAACCTATCCAAAGACATCCAACTGAAGCAGCTCAATCAATCACAGCCAATTAGAGAGTTCATGGTTTAGCAGTAATCCCGACCAGCTGGTGACACACTCCTGAGGACAGCAACACCCTCTGAAACTCATCTGCCACACATGAAACCCATTTAAATGTGATTTTTAACTTGGGGCTGGTTTTATTTATTGTGACACACATGGAAAACAGCCTGAGAAGTGGTCAAACATGGCAACAACTCAAGGTTATACTGAGCTACTATTTAGTGGGTCTGCCATCTGTAGCACACGCTGGAACAGCTACCTGTGGGTGTAGCACTGAAACGGGATTACGCTAAAGCTGTGGAAGTGAAAAGAGTCAGACCACTCGGAAATTACTGTGCAAGTAAAAAGAAAATGTTGTACATGTTCAGATTTGTCTTGATTACACCCTTCTATTGAAACGTTTATCCATAGCAACTGAGACGTAGTTTAGATAGGGCTCTGTTTACTGGGTGTAACTCATACTGTACCTGCATCATTTGCTATTTGGATCTTCTCTGCACATGTTGTTTAACTGTTCTGTGTATGTTTAACCGCACTGTATGTCTTTTTACCTCCGTTATATTTTCTTTATTATTGTACATATTGTATTCTTGTTATTACTCTAGGACACCTATTATCATCTGGCAAGGGAATGACGATGAAAACTGAGTGTATTTACATTTGTTTAAATGTGGATTAATGCTTGCTGTCCCTTCTCAAATGAAACATAAATTAAATTAAATGGTAGAATACGTTGGTTTACACATTATTATGGTTGGAAAAACTATAGTACATACTCTTTTGGTGAAGAGGATGAGAGCCTGGTCAGGTTTGCAGTCCTGTTCATGTACTACAGATATTTTTATGATTTAAAAAACATAATCATCAGTCAAAGACCCTTAAGTCGACTTAGATTCTTCACGTTGAGCAGTCTTTTCTTTTCTTTTTTGTTAGTGCACGTGCAGTGTACTTCTGTTTTCATCCCCAGATTTAACTACAAAGTGAGCGCTTGTCACTCTTACATTGCTTTTCGGAACAGGAAGCTGCAGACCCAGAGCCAGGGTGAGTCTGCCCAGAGGAGAAGACGCAGGGACAACGTTATCTTCTACCTTCTGCTTAGAAATGGTGAATTTACAGCTCACAGCAACTTAACACGAGACAGTCTCTGGCTTTTGTTTGAGATCTGGTGTCGGCAAAAAATGTTGTCATACATTTCTGATCTCTCGTTACTGTAGTCAGCATGAACTCGGAGGGCTTGTTTATTTAATCATTGCTGTCACCCTGAACGTCTGAGACACCGAAACCTGTTCAAACTCTCAAACTCTACATGGAAAAAAAGGAACAAAGGGTTGAATATTTGAAGTGAAACAGCCACGTCTGGTTTGACTGACATAAGTCTGAGTCAGGTTCAGGCCTAAAAGAGTCATACAAAAGTAATCCATCTCAGTCACTTACGACCCACTAGAAGTGTGTGGCAGTGTATTTATCTGTAGCCATTATGCACTCTGCCTGTATTTTCTTATATTCTTCTTATTTTGCTGTGTTAGGTATGTTGACACAGCACCGCAAACAACCCCAGCAAATTTTGCAAGGAGAAACACCAAGCAGACAAAGCTCATTCCATAACTAGAGTAAATCTGGGGTTAGCTTTCACTTGCACTGGTGGGCACTGAAGGAGAGGATGGGGACGAAGAGTGTTGCGGAGTTGGCCTGTTTTCTGGTGAACTGGTAAGAACAGTGGTTTATTAGTTTGCTAAAGTATCGTCATTTCCAACACAACAATTGTAACGTTGCCACAATAGTAGCTTGCAGTGTACAGGGAAGGAGGAGGAGCCAAGTTTAAGTGTTGTGTTTACAAAAAGTAACCAACAATTTCTGTATAGCATACTTTTAATGCTATAATTGCAGACTGTGTAAAAATGTGAACATACCACAAAGAAAGGTACAGAAAAAGGTATAATTTTGGCATAAATACTAAACCTTGTGTTTTATTTGCAACACGAGTATTGCAAATTTTTCAAATACTCAGCCATACCTACTGGGTGTCTCTCTAGTTGTGTTGTGTGCTGTGGTTTACAAAGGTCAGGTCAAACATCACAGCCTGGTGTGTGGACAACAGCTACCTTCACTCTCCCACACACACCCACCCGCCCAGCCCTGTCTGGGAGCACAGCGACCCCTCAAGCCGAGTCCCGACCTTCTGACTCCTGATGCATGTGCCCCTCTGATCTGCTGTTTTTGTACTTAACACTTTCTACTTTGTGATCTGTGACGTGGCGAGCAAAGTCCCTGACACAAAGGAGTATGTATACTTTATGCATGCGTGTGGGCCCACGTGCATGGGTATGAGTGAGAGGTGGGGGGGCACTGTGTGTGTTTGTGCATGAAATGAGCGCTACAGTAATAATTTCCAGAGCAGGCTGAAGGTTAGAGTGCAGCCAGGCAGCAGATCGGATCAGTGCTTTAAACTCACTTGTGTCAAGCCCAAAAGTGAGTTTGCCCTTATAAGGACAGACGGGACACTCCTGGTAGCAGAGCTCAAGTCGATTACCAGCTGCCACTGAGAAAGCTGAACTGCTACAGACGTTGAGGCAGACACAAATAAACAATCGAGAAAGACTGAAAGGGTGAGAAAGTTCAAAAACACTTTTATCACCCTGAAATCTCTTTATTGCCTCGCTTTGGGGCAAAACTCCAATCTGGATCAGGTGGGAGCCTATAAATCATTTCTCGTCGCCTCAGGAAAACAATGCCTGCATACAGTAGGCCAGCACACCACACCCACTGAAAAATAGGAATATAATCAGGATACATGAGAGCCCTGCAAGGCATGGGACTCCTGGTTTCTCAGAAGAGGGAGTTTCAGTCACCTCTCGGCTGAAATATTAACAAAGAAACGAACCAGATTCAAGGCTAGACCTCGTTGTGCTACACTGAGCCCTCATTGTCTCAAAAACAGAGGAAGTACCTGTGAAATGTACAAGCAGGGGAGAAAGACAGATTACAGCACATGTGGCAATGTGCTCTTTGTGAGCGCAGCTACACGTGTGGCGAGGCTTAAACTTTATTAATAAGAGGATGGTAGGACAGAGGCCCACAGCAGACCAGGGAAAACAGTGTCCCCTTTACACTTGAGGTAGCAGGCATAAAGAACGGATGCATAGAGGAATGCATGTGGGTCAGAGGGGGGTACAGGCATCAGCTCTGTTCTGTAGGACTGTAATGATGCACTGAAGACAGATCTGAACTCACACGTGTTGCGCAGAGTCTTACATTAGTGCACTGGACTCAAGCTGATGAATTAACAACACTTGATTGTGCACACGTGGTCGAAACATCTGATCTAAACTGCAAAACACTGACCTTTCAGCTCTGTGCAGGACCTCAAAGTCATTTCCAGTCTTGCAGCACTGTTACATATCTCACCATCTCATTATCGTCCACTGTAGAACATATTTCTTTTGGGCTTTATCCACCGCCCCCGTGAGACGTTTTGGCCCATTTCTGCTGTCTGGCTCCACACACACTGCTTCAGAGCTGCAGGTCAGGTCACAGAGAGGGATCCAGGTCAGCTGCAGTCTGGTCGGGACAACCGTGCCCCACATTTGGGAGCTGGCCTCATCAGAAAGGTTTCATATCAGCCAACATGGGCAAAAAAGCTGCCTCATTATTCTGCTACAAACTGTGAGAGCTGTACAGGAAAACCTACACAGTACAGGAAGTGTGAACATGATCTGAGCATCCAAGTCCTTGTTTGTTTGCATTTCACTCTGTGATCATGGGTCAAATGTTTGATTTGTTCGACACTGACTTCATTTAAAAGAATGTAATATTCAGTTTTTTTGCTCCTACTCTAAAAAAGACAATATTCTCACATAGCTGCTTTCATGTTTAATGAAAATGAATATTCCGCTAATATTTCAGTTTACATGCAGCCGTGCATGCGGTTAATGTGCCCTAACATGTTGTTTATCATGTCAAAATACAGAAAACTGAAACAGCTGGAGCTGCTTGTGCCATTTTGCTTCTTTAGGTCAAAATGAGATTTTTTTTCACAACCTTTCACCGGTGGCAGAATTGTTCAGCCGTGCCAACATGGCCTCCCTCTTTCCTTCCTAGAACCATCTTCTTGAAAAGGTCAGCGTAGCAATATTTGTGCATATCCAAAAACCTGCTGATACCCAGGTCTTTCATAATGTTTAAAAGTAGATGTGTTTCTCCATCCAACCAGAAATGTGGGCTTTTCTTTAGGGCATGCACCTCTACCCAACAGCCTTGCAAACTAGTTGCTTTGTGTACAACTCACAGAGCTGACCGTAAACAAGAGGAAGTGTGTCACAAACTGCTGTAAAAACTCCAGCTGAGATGCAGAGTGTGAATGTGCTGTACAAAGGTCTAAAGAATGCCTCTAAAACCCCAAAAATGTCAGCATATCCCACATCTTAAAGGAAATCTTAACTCAGATTATCTGAACAGTATATACTGTCTGTGTTAATGGTAGTGAATGTTATGTGGATTTTTGTTTTGCAATTGGTGCAAGTTGAGCTTGCTCCTAAATCAGACCAAAACTTATTTTTCTCCAAAAGCAGGATCTTTCTTTTCCACAGCCTCTTTGCTCAATGTTCTGACTAATCATACCTAATCATAGGAAACCCACAGAGGAAGGGAGCTGTCCACAGTTTGTTACAACATCAGCGATCATAAGCAAAAGATCTGATACAGGATGACAGATTTCAGCAGGAGGGAGCCTCCTTAAATAAAGAGATAAGAGAGGCTGCATTGACTCCTGCACTTGAGCCGCCCTCATCCTGTAGGTGGACCCAGGTCGCAGCAGGAACTTGAGCGTGATGAATCTTCTCCAAATATGGGGCAGCACCGGTCAAACCGAGGCCCTGAGTGACCAGCTCTTTTGGTTTAATTAGAGAGGAGCCAGGAGGTGAGAGGGGACGTCCCACAGGAGGAAACAGAGGGGGAGTTAAAGCACTTTGGGAGGCTGCGGAGCACAAACTGTTTGTTCTAATAGATCCGCGAGAGCCAGCCATGCTGACTCTGAAGCTCCACAGCACCTATAACAACGGGAGTGAGTCGCTCACTGACAGACAGACAAAACCAAACAGACTTTAACAGATCAGCTGTTATTATCTCAAGAATGCCACAACATTAACAACATTGGGCTGGAAAGCAAAACATCAACATCCGCTGGACGATTTCTAGTAGATCTCAGGAAATGGCTCTTTCCTCAGGGAGTCAATACACAAAAGGCCAAAACCACAGAGTTTCTTCATTTCTCTCTGCCTTTCTCTTCACCTCCCTCTCTTTCATCAGTTTCAGTTCCAATTTAAAAGACACCATCTTTACTAACCTTGTGAAATGTGATACATGCACCTTTTTTTCTGATGGTTTAATTCAGTATGTGACTTGGCAGAAAACCGAAAACATTTCTGATCCTGCAGAGTGCTGCATGCCGTTTCCTGTGCGCTATTTTCCTCTATAAAACACAGCCACACCTTTATTCCAATATAAATCCAAACAGCGAAGCCCTAATATGGCACCTTACAACTGAGAATTGGTGTTTGGGGCAAAGCAAATGGGTGCTGAACGTCAAAGGCATTTTAATAGCATCTCTACAATTACGTGAGTCACAATGTTCTTTTCCTTAAAAAAACACAGTTCCTCATTTTACCTAAAGTGGCCATTCAACAAGTTTCAGGTTAAAGTGCCGTCATTTTCCACAGATTAAACACACAGAAACTTCAGTTTGATCTTCAAACCCTCGTCATTTGATGAGGCCTTTAAAAAAAAGGAAAAAATGGTGAAAAGTCCGTGTGTATCGGGACATTTTAGATTAAGCATGCAGACCACTGAAACAGCAGCCATGAAGCAGATTGTACACATCTGGTTAATGTCTCTAAAACACCTGGAAAACAGTGTAAACAGCAGCTTGGGGTTTTTGTCACAAACAAACTCTCCTAGCACCTAAAGCATTCAAACTCAAGCAGAGAGTTCTCCGCAAAGAGACGCCTGGTGGTAGTAAAGGAGACCACCTTCAATCCCTTCTCCAGACCTTTTCCATTTGGCATAATGATGATCCACACAGATGGAGCTCAGTGACAGAAACCCTCTCTGCTGGATCACTTAACACACAAATGCAAAATAGCAAAGCAGCTCTGACTGCTGTGTCTGTCTCAAATATGATGCTCACAAGAACTGTCTCACCCCTTGGTTGACTCCCCATTTATCAAGGCTGAATAGACTGTATTAATTTATTGACTGCATGCTGCACATATCATGTGATTGAGGTCAGATCTCTACAGCAGATGGTGTCGCCACCATCAAGCTGCAACTCTTTGGCCTCCTTTAGTAACCACAGGTTGGCTCTGCTGTCTCTTCGATGCTCAATATGTCATCAATGACTGCGTTTTGACTAAAATTGAAAGCTCTAGTGTGAAGGGTTTAGTAGCATCTAGTGGTGCAGTTGCAGATCTGAAACTTCTCCCGTGTGCCAAGTATGTAGGAGAACTATGGTGGCAGACGCAAAAATGGCCCTACCTAGAGCCAGTATTCAGTTTGTCCACTCTGAGCTACTGTAGAACAACATGGCTCACTTTGTGGAGGAGGATCTGCTCCATAGCTCGTTCTATGGTGACAAGAACACAAACGTTCCTATTTTCAGGTAACTATCCAGGGACTGGATATTGACATTGTGGGAATGTACCAATACCAGGGCGTTCACCTCAGCAATAAACAAGACCGGTCAAACAACACGGACGATGTGTACAAAAAGGGCCAAAGTCGCCTTCACTTGCTGAGGAGACTGAGGTCCTTTGGAGTGTGGAGGACACAGTTGAAGACATTTTATGTACACAGTGGTCTGCTGGGGAGCTGGAGGCACGGAGAGGGACGGAAGAAGGAGGGCCAGCTCTGTCTTAGACTGCCCTCTTGATTCCACAGAGGAGGTGGGTGAGAGGAGGATGTTAGCTAAGCTGACACACCACCTCTCACCCCATGCGTGAGACTGTGGGGGCCTTAATCAGCTCCTTCAGCAGACACCTACAGTGCAAGAAAGAGCGCTACTGCAGGAACTTCATTCAAACAGTAGTCAGACTTTTTAACAAGACAACATATCGTCATGTAACACTGCTGTTGTCTGTCTCCATCCCCAACCTCTTACAACACTACAGCTAATTTGCACTATTTTAATCTTATCTCATCTTCCATATATCTTATAGTATCTCTTCTTATCTTATAAACTAATGAAGGCATAGTTATCAATATTATATACCATTTCTGTCAATAGAAGCCCTTAAATCCTACACACTGGACCTTTAAAATGGACACTGTTGAGGTGTTGAATACCAATATGTCCCTTTTTGGATGGTATCATGCACACTAACGCTGAAAACGTTGAGTGGGGCGATGCAATTCACATCCTGCCGCTGGTTTCAGGCTGTTCTGCTGATCAACAAACAGGGATGGTTAACAAACCTGGAGGTAAACACTACACTGCTACACTAAAATGATAGGGAGCGGTCTATAGAGGGGAACTACCTTCGTCACGCACGTGTTTGATTGCCAATGATTGATTCCTACTGCAGGAAATTAATTGTCGAGAATCAAACATCTCACTAGCCTAAAGCCAGACTTAAAGCAAACCACTTTTCAAGCTATTTCAGTCATCACAAGTTTTACAAGAGGTGTCAATCACAAGTTTCATCACATATTATATCGATTCTTTGAACAACGATATGATATTTGCTGATATCGATGAGTCTTCCACGATAAGATTTTGATTCTGTTTAATTTAGGGCCCTGCGATCAATATGAGATGATATCACTAAATATTCTCTGTCTTTTTCCTGGCTGCTTGTCATTATCTGCCTGGTGTTAGGCTGCTAGCACTGTGTACATGTGAATGTGAATGAAGGAGGTGTGCCTGGGCAGAAATGGTGACACAGACGTGCCATGGAAATTTCAAAATAAAGGCATATCTTGAAGACAACAATGTGCATCGTACATCCCTAAGTTTTGCTAGGTTGTGGCGTGCTCCCGTGATCGCCATAGTTTGATGTCAGGTGGTCATAAGACTCAGTCCAAGCTGACTTCAGTCAGTGTTTTGTTTTTTTTTTGTCTCGATGTTCCAAGAAAATAAAACATGTTAACATCATTGTGAGTTTTTAGTCTTGGCTCGTGCACATGAGGGAGTTTGATGATTCGAACACTGTCATCAACCAACAGGTGGGCTTTCTCCTGCAGAGCAGGTAGACAGTAAACATCGAGGAGACTCGTGGGAGACACAAGAACAGGAACGAGTCTCAGCTGTGGAAAAGGAGGAAAAACTGGTGGAGCTGTGGAGTGAACAAGAGCGCCTCTTTGACGTGTCCTCCCTTTTGTACCAAGATAAAGCAGAGAAGGAAAAAAGTGGACAGAAAGTGCTGCAGACATCTTTGAAAAGACTTAACAGACAAAAGTCTGACACCCTCACATCTAACACAAAGACTAGTCCTTTAAAGGTCTTTTCAAAGTCCTCTGATGTTTGGTGGGCATAAGGCGTATTAGCACATTTGTTTTATAATCTACATCATAAAAAATGACTTATGATATTTTCAATGTATTCCCTCTCCACAGAACTGCATAATTCATAGACAAGGAGCACAAGCAGTAATAAAGTTACACACTGAAACACTCACACAGTCACAAACGGTGAGCTCACTCTCTGTAAGAATGTAATCACATTACTGCGCTGACACGAGCCGAATCAACCTCTGTGAGGTTTGTTTTTTATAGTAAGTATTAAAGTGCCACATTATTCCTTTTTATGACTTTTAAAATGACAAAACAGCTCCTCATATTTAAATGCCAGCTTATGTTTCAAGAGTATCATATATTTCAAAACGACAACACAATACAAAGTATCCTGTTTAATAAAGAAATACAACACACTGAACTCAGTTTCAACTTCAAACGTGGAGTAAATGTTTGCTCCACTTTCTCAGAATTATTGTTACAGAGAAATAAACTACTTAAAGGCCACGGACCAAAAATAGACCTCGGTGATGTTTATATGAACATCTTCTCAAAGTTCACCGCTTTTCTTTTCTCATCCTCTCAGAGCCAAAAGAGGAAGGCTATTTATAGCAGTATCCAGTAACAAGTTTCCTGTTTTATCAAACAAACAAGTGACTTCTTATCTCTCTGCTCCCTGGCCCAGTATTTGGATATTCATTGTCAGCGGCTGAAGTCTGCATGCTGTAACTAAACTGCTGTGATGGGCTGTCGCTGCAACAGTGTAGATAACTGGTGTCGGCTTAGAGGGGAAAACTGCCCTGAACTGTGAGCTGCTCACAGCCCCTTTCTTCAAAACCTCCTCGCTGACACCGGTGAAACTTTATCATAGGGGAAATGCTTTGTGAAAATATGAAGGGTGTAAATACCTGTGAGAATGATGACTGACTCAGCAGAAAGAAAAAAAAAAACAGGTGTACACTGTGAACTCTGTGTTTGTAGTTTAAAGCCTGAGTGACTTTATTTTACACTCCAGGGGAGAAAAACACTTTCAGAAACACCCACTGGGGTCAAAGGGGACTACGTTCACCAACTGGCAGCATAAACCTCCAGAAGCAGCAGGTGTTATCAGTGGTCAGGAGCATAAAACACTTCAGACTCTCTTCTTGTTGTGTGTAGCGAGGAGTGCGGGGGCTGTATTCAAAGGAGGATCTGCTGCATGCAACAGCTTGTATCTGAAACACTCTGCAGACTCTTTGAAGACAGAAAAATGATTTTAATGATAATTGTACATGAGGCTCAGGTTAAGTCTTGCAGTATCATGCTCCTGCAAAGGACTTTCTCTTGACATTTTACTTTTAAAAGTCCCACTGTGTAGGATACAGGGATGGATATAATGTAATGAGCATGTTATCTTTTGTCTATAATCACATGAAGATAAAAATCATTGTGTTTTTGTTACCTTAGAATGAGCCGTTTGTATCTACATGTTTCTACAGTAGCCCACAACAAACAAACCAAACACTGGCTTTAGAAAGGGCCATTCGCATTTACACAGCAGCCACTGTAGTTAGCATCCCCTCCACGATGAGCCAAACAGCATCCGAAAAACACAGATTTTCAATGTAAAACTGTGTTATTCAGTGTTTAAAGCGGTTTAGATAACCTGGTCCACTTCTTTAGGAGGAAAGGAGACCTCTGTAGGTACTTCAGCTCCCAGTAAAAACCTCCTGAACAATGAACACTGTAGGAACCCTGACCGGGAGTTCACGCTTGGCACACGGGAGAAGCTTCAGCTTGCTGCAATCTGCCCTCCTCACCCCTAGATGCCACTAAATCCTACACCCCGCTCCTTTTAAGGCATGCTACAGTTCCCACAGCTCCAGATACTTCATTCAAATGTTCTGCTTTATCTGACAAATTGTCCAAAATCAAAACATACTGCTATCATGCATAATGAAGAAAAGCCTCAAATCTTCACATCTGTGAAGCCAAACACAACAAAGGTTGGACATTTTTTGGCCTGCAGAATGACAAAAGCACAGATTATCATAATAATTAAAAACGATATTTTAAAACAAATGCGACCCCTGATAATATTTGCTTCGAGTGTGACAACATGAAAAAGCTGCACATCTATCTGAAAATGTCCCAGACGACGGTTACATAATGCGCCGTAATTTCATCGATTTATTCGTTCCTGATGATGAGGCTGACATTTTGGACCACGTCTCCAGGGGGAGAGGAGAACCTGGGACTTTGCTGAGAGCCCACAAAACAAACCAATTCTTCCTCTCCGACTGTAACCGTTGAGCCCTTGTCAATGCACAAAGGGTCCAGAGAGCCATAAAACGAAGGCCCAGGGGTCCCATATATCAACAAGGCCGGACCACAGAGTGAAACTGCCCTATTTTAAACATGTGCGAATGCTTCTTGCTCACCAGGGAGAAAGGACGGTCACATGGCTGGCAAGACAAGTTACAAATCATTATGTGAGACATCCTGCATGTGAAATCAGCCCAGCAGGCGCCACTGACGGAAATGTCTCCAAGCGGAGACCACAAGCTGTTAAACGCGATATTTCATGCGTATATTGACGTTTTACTCCTCTGGGTGCTTGTAGGATGTCACATTTTGACTTTTCCTGCATTCCTCCAGTGATGCAGCGCAGTTAAAGGGATTTCAGAGATAATTAGAAGGGAGATCGTGGAGTGGCTGACAGGTGCTTAAGTCAAACCTTATTCTTAGCTAAGTAGGCAGGTGCACAGGTGCCTCAACAACAGACAACTGTAAACATGGCTTGTCCTGCAGGTTTGTCACATGCACACAGGAAACTTTTGCCACATGGCAGAATCACGGCTGCAACAACTGATAATCATCATCCTCCGAGCCACCGACCAGCTGATAAAATCTATTTTTAAGTGATAGTGGTTGGAGTAGTTTGGTTGGAAGGAGCTTTTCTCCAACTAGCCCTTTTTGTCTTTTTGTGTCCACAGATCTCGAGCACTATTCAGACAGATGACCCGCACCAAACCCCGTCTCTAAAAGAAACTGGGACACCAACTGATTATTTTTGTGGATATTTAAATAATTGTGGTGGCCAGGAGAAAAGAAAAATGCTTTTCCTGGTTGCCATGGAGGGGATTAAATGAGCAATATAAAAGGCAGGCAGGGCTTTGAATAGAGGAGTAGAGAGGGGATTAGTGGCATTAGAGAGGCCGCCATATGACCTTCTGACTGTTTAGTTCATTAAGTGCAACACAAGCCTGGAGTTTGTGTTCCTTAATAGAAGCTCCTCCACCCGACTTTACTACCAGTTTAATTAAGCCTCCGCATCTGCATGTCCATCATCTTTTACGAGAGTCCTGAAAACTCAATTTACAAACTCCTCAGCAATATAAAACGCCACAGAATGGGGTGTTAGATTTAATAAAAACTAAACACAAAAAGACTCAGGTGGAGCTGAGTTTAAACTCCATCACATCTCCATACGATCTTCTCCTCTGAGCTTAATCAGAGTTTGTTTCCTTTGAGTTCACTGTGGAAAACCCTGACACTTGAGTCACCGCAAACATCATCAGTGAAATTGTGGGATCTGGGTGACCTTATGGCTGGTGGTTACATGTGAGGGAGGGAAGCTGTGGGGAAGACGCTCTGCTCCATGAACACAGCCCTGAAGAAGAGATCTAGCTCAGTCAGTAATGGGTTACACATCAATGTCACATGAAGATAAACTCCATGAATTCCAGTGTCTGCATGATGTGCGTTTTCTTCTGCTGCTGCTGCAGCTCTCTTAGACAATGCCAGCATTTTAAAGCAGCCTCTCACAGGACACATGCCACACAGGAAAGTATTACTGAGTGGAAGGGAGTCCTCTGACTCACATATACCTGTAAATATGAAGCTCTACTCTGTAAAATACAAACTGCAACAAACACAGCATCAGAAAACTAAAGAGGCCCCGCAGCCTGAGACGTCCTCAATCTTTCCACTGCCAAACAGGGGCGGAGCCAGACGTTGTAAACATGCAGGGCTCAGCCCAAACCTAGGTGGGTCCGAGGGCATGCCCCCTGGGAGATTTTTTTCCCATATGCAGCAGCTATGTGCACTTTTTTAAAGCCATTTGAGGTAACAGAAAGCCTGAATATTTGTACTTCATCTAGGAAAAACACGATAGTTGCCAAGATAAAAAAATCCCTG
>JAPZEB010000022.1:25121471-25147412 GCA_029783705.1 Chaetodon striatus | reverse complement strand
ATCTAGTTTCATTATATTCAAGAGAAGGCAGACTTTTCCATGGCTTATCTCTCCAACACTCAGCAACTCACACTAAAGCAATCTAGACTGATAAATGGCACTACAAGTATGAGAAAATGTGTTTTTATTTTGAGGCTGAACTGTATTTCTTCTCATACTCTTCTCAACACATTTCATCAGTGTAGATCTTTCTCTCACTGTAGACTGTTAGGATGTACTGTCAATACTGTTACTATCTTTATTTAAGTGTTCCTGCACATTTTCATGGACAAAATTCCAAAACTTTTCCATGACTTTTCAAGGACCCATAATGACACAAAAAATCTTGCCAAACCTGCCTGGGGTTTTTACACAAATCATCCAAACTCTATTCAAATTTCAGCTCGCTGGCATACATGAAGGAGGAGACAGAACATGGGGAGAAAATTAAGAAACATTCAAGAGAGTAAACAAAATGTTGTTTCACATCAACATGTAATACAGCTATGGTACGTTGACAGCTACAGAGAATAAATTTGCCTTCATATTACATCATGTGGAAGGTTTTCCACCAATAGATCGCTGTAACAAATTTTATTACACACAACAAAATTCCTTCACTTTTCCAAAACATTCAATTGTTTTGCTAATTTCATGACTTCTCCAGGCCTGGAAAATGTTAATGTGAAATTACATGACTTTTCCAGATTTCCCATGACATTGGGAACCCTGTTACTATGCTAAATAATTTTTCATTCACTATTATTTGACGTTGGCAGTAACAGAAACACAACTGGGTGGTCCAAAACTTTTAATGTGGCTTTTAATGTTGGATTTATGGTTAATTTAGATTGTTTTATTTCAATCATCTTTAAACTGAGTCGTTTAAACTTGTAATAACAAAACAAATCTACGGTTGCTCCTAGTGTGACTGCAAAAAGTGCCCATTGACACATAAAATACATTGCAAAAGCACCTCTGTGGCAGTTATCGCCCCTCACAAAGGACACCAGATACTTTAAAAATGATATTTTAGCCTTGCTTCTAGCAGAGTTTTGTTTGACTGGTAAACTGCGGTGAGCTCATGTATTAAGAGGTACTAAGCAACACTGACAGAATTCAAACTGAAGCCATCAATCTCCTCATTAAACATTTAATAGCCGCAAGACAAGGAGCATCAACACAGTTGTTCTTAAACAGGAATAGTCAGCCGTGTGCCGTGAGTGTCTACAGTCCAACCAAACACCACACAGGGAGATATCACTCACTATTTGCTCCTCACTGGTTGAGCCCGACGATCAGATGTTAATCAGGAAAATGTTCTGGCGTCGTCTTTAGCTAAAAGGACTCAACCATCTGTGGCACGAGGTTGCCTATCTTATATGTATTGCTATATGGACCCTATGTTAAACACAAAATACATCTTATCAATCTTAAATCCTATTCAGAGGAGCAGCACACAACATTTTTCATACTATTTAAAAGAAGATTGGACAGGAGACACTGCTTCATAAGCCATCTCATCGTAACACCAGATATATACTTCTATAGTTATGATTTTAAAAATCAAAATATTACTGAAGAGTATTAAAGACAAACGTTCAACAGTATAAAAAGACAAATGTTCAATTATACAGTTTTTTTTTCATGGTCAAAGATGCATAAATTTATCAAATCTGTTCCTCAAGCCCTTTTTTTTTAAACAAAATAATCTATCAAAGTGCTTTAGGTTACATAAAGATGCAGAAACCAACAGGAACACTGTGAAGGACCTGAAAGAACAGGCCAACAGGGGTGAAAACAAAATGTCCTTGGCTGAAGTAACAAGGTAAAGATTAAGTTAGACAAATGCACACCGACAAAGTCATGTGTCTGTGTTTGATGTTCTCAATGTTCCTAATGAGCCATGACACGACTTGTACAGTAAAAAAAAAAAAAATCAGAATCAAATCAAATTCAGCGTAAATAAAATTCATTTTATAATTTATCTGTTAAGGCTAGATGTTAGACATACAAACATGTGAAACAAATCCTGAAATAAAGCAGAACATGAATTAATAAACCAAATTACTTACTTAGAATTTAATAGTGAAACTCATCAAAATATAAACTGCAGGATAACTAATACTCACACAGGCACTTATCAGATAGGTATATATGTTTCATTTTCAAAAGAGTGCAAGCAGATAAATGAAAAGCAGAGTAGGAGATTTGGTTTTTGGATTCCTGCTCTCACTCTTCCTGCTGCTCTTCATTCTGCTTCTTGGGCAACTGCAAGTGGAAAAAAATACACAATTGAGAATCCTTTTACAGACACAAAAATGTGTCTAGTGGCCTTAAAGGAAAATACACCTTTAGGCAGTGATACTTTAATTATTTTGTGAAGCAAGCATCTACAATGTAACATAAATATTAGCTTTCGCTGTATTTCAGGGTTTATTTCCCTTTAAATGACCAGGCAGTGGCAAGTCTATTTTTATTTACATTACAGTGCTATCTTCTTCAATGTTATATTTTTCATGTTAGTGTATGAATATATTTTATATGCTCTTTGTGTATTACTCGTATTTGTTATAACAGATTGCATATCTCATAATAAGTGTTAAAACATCCACTTCTTTCCCATATTATAACCCTTCATGACTGTGCATCAGTATAGACTGTACACTGTGTAGTTAAAAAATATTTCATACATTAAATGATTATTTGTATATTACTTACTCACCACGTTACTTTGAATTCGTGAAAACAAACTTTGTTTTTCTCACATGCCTCCAGAGAATTATAAAAATATCTGTGCATAAACTCTCACACAACCCGTGCAGTATAATCCAAGTCTCATTGATCCAGTCATATACTCAGTGCCTCCCAAACACATGTATTTTCACCAAAAAATATAAAACACTTCTGCCTAGCAGCTGCACACCCAGACATGCTACTCAGCCATGCACGAGACGTTGTTTGTGTTCGTGTTCGTACTGACATGTCTTAAATGGTAATGTTATAGCGAAAATGCATGTATGCATGTATTTGAGAAGATCTGAGTATACAACTGGATAAAGGAGACTTTGATTGTACTGAGAATTTGTAAACAAATGTTTTTAAATCGTTTTGCTGTGGTTAAATGCGGCCCATGTTTATTTCAATTCATTAAGAGTGTTTGCGTTTTTGGATTCTGCGTTCACCATTGAGGCATACGGGAAAAACTGTTTTACTAATTCAAATTAACACCAGTAAGTAATTGATATACACATGGTCATTTTGTGGTACAAACCATATAAAAACTAGGGCTGTTTGTTGGTAATGTAGGAATGCCCTCTAGTGGCCAAATGTATAACAACCACATGCTAAAAGAAGCATTGGCAACGCTGCATAAGTCTGTGTATACAGTGTATAGGTACATAGTAAATATCACTTAGAGGGTAATTTTGAGCAGCAAATATATTTAACATACTGAAATAGGAGTGGGATTATAGAAGGAAATTGACAGCTCTAATGAAAACAAAGCGTTGACATCAACATTGCCCGCCTACACAGTGTGACTTGAGACCTGAAGTGTACCTTTGTCAGTGAATTCCTTCTGTTCCCTCTCCCTTCTTTATTTTCTGGTAGATGCACTCTGGTGGACAAACACATTTTAAATTGAAACATTGAAAACATACTCTAACATTCTATTTACAAAAAACACAAATCATAATTTATTTAAGAAATTATTAGTAGGTCAAGTAGAGCTCAAGCAATTCAAATTAAATTCAAAAATCAGTTTCCATAAAACTTGATGACTGCTTTTACCCCTTTAGAAATGCAGAGGAAGACTTCTCAGTGTCACCAAAAGATGAATGAGCCCCTTCTGCTTCCCTGCCCTGCTGAGGTCTGGTTTTTACAGAAGCATCACAGTTGGACGTCTTCCTTTGACTCGGTAGTCCAATGTAGCCTCTCTGCCATTCCCTTGGGTTTTGTCCTGGTAGGGTGTCTCTGTCGAATCCAAAGTCCTCATCCGAGTAATCAGCTATTTGTGGAACAGGACACACAATATGTGTACATAAACACAAATGTACAAAGTGACCACAGAAATACACTGTAAACATCAACAAATCCTGAAAAGAAAATAGCCGCACAAACTAGCTTTGTATTTGGAACGTTTCTTAAAGGAAGTGTTTTTTCTTTATCTCTTTTCATCTCTTTAACAGAGATGCTGACTTTATTCTTTATTCGAAACCCCATTAGCTGCCACCAGGGTAGCAGCTATTCTTGGGGTCCACACACAACAAAACATAAAACAAGACATATACACACTGTTGTTATGTCAGAGTTTGCAGTGGTGTTTACATGGATGCTAAATACCTTGGTGCTTCACTGTCCTCTGGAAATCTGGAGACATCCGACCGAAGGCATCTTTACCTGGGCTCACTGGTTTTTTAACAGATGATTTTGTTAGGTTATTCAGTGGGTGGGCAGTCTGAGGACGCATATCACATTTGTCCTAGGAATAAAAACACACATGAAATTGTTTAAATATTCAACATTTATTAACATTCATCAGAAATTTTATCATGATCTTTACAGGCTGGTCGTTCAAGTAAAAATGTGGAAATCTCTACAGAAGATATATTTGAATTATTTTTTATTGTACTGACAAATTTTGAAGAAATTCTATAGTTTTAAAACATTTTTTCTTTCCTCACAGGTAATAAAATAACACACTTATCAGTAATAACAATAATTTTATACCAGCTATCTAACTTGATTAGCGACATACCTGATGGTGGAAGACGACAGCCTCCTCCAGAGCAACGCCACAGAACTCACATGGAATGACCACATCGCCCTCTAGTGGACTGGCTGGAGGACTGTAGGAGGCCGGGGAAACTGAGCGAGGGAAAGTGGGGATGTTTGAAGCGAGTGTGTCAGGGAGACTGCGCATCAGCCCTGAGGCGTTTCTGCTCATCCTGTCCTCTTTCGGTGGAGACAAGGGCTGTTTGCTGTAAGACGCAAAGGCGGAGGCAGGGCTGCACCCAGTCTGAAACAAATTGAAGAAGGTATACAAAAAGGTTGAAATATCTGTGATGCCTGCTTAAATCAAGTGATCATGTCCCTAAACAGATGGAGATGACGGTCTCATGTTCAAACAGGCAAAGGTTGTTAAGTGTCTGAGACAAAGATAAAGAGAGGTATGCAAATGTTTGCGTGCCGTGTGATATCTGTCTGGATCTGAGCATTTTTCACTGATAAGATTTGTGCATACACAGATGTATTTCTGAACCATTTCACAGTGCAGAATACTGGTGGGAAGGGAGGCAGCCTGTGGACAGGTTTCAGAAGAAATACAGAATGCACCAAGACAACGTAAGTAGGTCAGAGCCAGTCTTTCCAACAGAACGATAACTTAAACCTGACAGTGGAGCTGGAAACAGGTTAAAATATGTCAACCATTAGTCCTGAATTCAGCAGGCAAAGTGAGAAGCATCTGTTAACTGGTTATATCTGTCAATCAGGTTCTGGGTGTGTTTTATTGCTTTGTCGTGTCATCATGCAGACATGATGCACTGACCTGGAATTACAAACTACCTGCCCTCTTTTTCTCCAGTGATGTGTTACAGAGTGTCAGCAAGACAGGTTTTAACTCAGACACTATATGTACAATTTAATATATCGGCATGAATTCTTAAAGGAGTACTAGTTTTAGATTGTAATGTTAGTATGTAATTGATGACAGGCTCTTTAGTCCCCCCGCCTCCCAATAAACAAACCATCTGCAAAAAAAATGCTAACGAATTTGCAACATTATTGGGTTTCTTCAGGCATATGTTGTTTAAAAAATGGAGCATAAAAGAGTACTTAAATGTATATACACAATCCCGTTACTCCAAGGATTATCACTAGCACATTTGTATTTCCTCCCATTTATTTTGAAACCATGTGTACGCCTTTTCCACACATAAACTTGTATTTACAAATAAAGAATGTGCGGTGAGAATGTGCGCACCTCACACATACTTCAGACCGGGCGTAGATAGGTGCAGATGATATGATAAGGAGGAGACTGAATAAAAGTTGAGAGATGGGTAACATAGACTATGTAATTCTATTTTGCAGTCTACACAGCTTTCTGTAAAATGTCAATCAAAAGTGCATTTGTAAACTTCATTTTCAATTATTTATGAGTGACGGATTTCATCACTTTTTATTTACATTTGAGCCATCATCTCCCTGGTAATGACCGTTTACTTTAACCCTGAATTGTGAAGCACTTTATGAAGTCAGTTTCGACATGAGTACCATGAATGAATTATAGATTATCCCTCTAACGTTAAATAATACTGATGATCATGATTTTACCACCATGATGGTTTACAGAAACTCACTGAATTAATCATACACATGCTACAAATATCCACAGTCATACACAATGACGACTTTTTATATATATCTTCTTTTTTTTTTTTTAAACATGTCCTTGTATTGACACTTTTCTATATGTTATGTTAGGTCCACCCAGGAATGACACCTGCATTGTTGGACTGCAATTACTTTTTGGGGGGAGGTGATATTTTTTTGTTTTTTTTTTCTAAAGGAACCCACTTAATTCATAGTAGGCAGTCTTGATAGGGCGGAGGGTAATTTGACTATTGTCTTGTATATTTTGATGTAATTTTTACCCTGTGACTTTGCTGTTTGTGTATTGATGCTCTCTTTCCATGTAAACATACCCCTGCAGGTTCATTTCCTTATGTACCTGCAAAATTTGAAAATGTATATTTGCAAGATTTTGATGCGTACATATTTTTTTAAGAGAATGCTATTTAACAATAAGGGCTTAAGCATTTATTCTTCTTCTAATCTTTATGTATAATATTGTTGATTTTTACACAGATTGATGTCTGGTTTTTATGGCTTTCCACTGCACATGGATAATGTGACTAATTGCAAACTCATAGCCACTCCTACTTAAGATGGCTTCTTTTTGTTACAAAACTGTTTGCCTGATGAAGGTCTAGTCCCTGAAAAGTAGCAGCGTTAAAATCATTTTTTTTTTTTTAAGTTAGATAGTGTGCGAGAGTTTTTTCTGCAAGTTGCAAACTGTGGGAGTGGAGAGGAGGCTCATGCACATGTGCCTTGTTCCGCAATGATTGAGATTTATAAGACAGAAACAGGCAAATGTGCAGCTTTATAAATCTGACAAAAAGGCGTATGCACATTTCTGTCTTTGTGCATAGTACAAACAGTTCTGGTAATGAATCTACACATGGTTTTATTCATCTGGCCCCAGGTGACCATAAAAATGAGCAAAATACTAAATTGAAGAGCCTTATTATGACTGAAAGCCTTGATTCTACAAGTCTATAGATGTGACACAAGGCAGCCAATTTATTCTGAATGTAGTGCTTTTGTCCATACCAGGATCCTGTGAGCACAATGACCCAGTTATCTAGAGGGATGACAGGTTTGTAGGCGTGCTGTTAGCATGTTTATATCCCATCGTGCCTCTGTCACAATTTAATCCCCACATTTAAGGGATCCTTGCCATTTTTTTTGTCTAAATCCTTATCAGCTAGGGTCAGGCGGTTTTTCAGCTGACTAACACAAAAATCTAGCATCATGAGTCAAACCTGAGCAACCGTGTATTCAAAAGAATATAATCACATCTCTAACCTGATGTAAAATAAGGTCCTCTTCCGGAAACAGCTATTCGCAAAACTCACAAGGCAGCATGGTATCTGTAAGAATGATTTCAAATTGTTAACAAATGTACAACACAGTAGCTCAAAGTATTCAAATCAACACTAATGTACCTGCTTGATCATGTTCCAGGACTGCACTTGTGCTTGTGCCCGTAGTGAAGGTTGGATAGTTGTTGTTGGGTGGAGAGAGTGGAGAGTTTATAGAGGTGTTAGACGTCTTCCCAATCTGATGGTCCCAGATACCACTCCAAAGGTTTCCCTCTATGCCTCCAGCCACGTGTTCTCCATCACTCTGCAGGCTGAGAGCCAACATATAGTCCAGTCCTGATGAATCCTCATCCAGTCTGAGCTCACTGTGTGGCCACGCACTGCTGCCGCCGCTATTCAGGAAATCACTCTGCCCCAGCACTACAAGAGAAAATAATTACAATGATTTCAGAAAACAATTTTAGCTGCAATTACAAGTACAGTCATGGGAAAAAAAGATATTTAAATGTTTTAGGATTTTGTTGCAGATCAGGCAAAACCTTAAAATGTGAATACACACAAACAAGGTTAGAAACATATGCAATGTGTTCTTTGTTCATTCGTTAGGACCCATCTTGCTTTATGTCGAGCCAACAAAATCTAATCATACTGATATAAGATATTTTCCAGGGGCGTCTACTACATGTCCTCAGCCTCCAAAACTAATTTGTAAACTTTTATAAAAGAGTTAAAGTTATCTTTGTGTGATAGACTCAAACACTGAGTGACTTTCAAACAAATGCAAAGATCATGTCAAATTTGGTGATACTATAAAAGGGTTGGAAGTTTAAAGGTACTGCTGGAATTTCTAAATTCAATAAAATACCTTGAAAAATATCAAAATCCGATACCATTTTGATTCCACTGGGAAAATTGACATTAAGGGCATACAATTTTAATTTTTATTTAAGATAAATGCCAACTTTTCTTGGTTATCAGCAGAGAGCAGCAGGATGAAACATTAACAATAAGAGAGAAAGAGTAGGAAAGTGTAGCTGGTGCCAGAGCATTGATGCTCAACAAAGTAAGTACTGAAGCCATTAAATCGATATTTTTGACAACACTAACATGCAGTTGGTGGGCACATCTTTGTCCGCAGGAAATTTCATAATAAATGGCTCAGTGACAAACTCACAGTCACTAAATGTATTCCTCTGGGCAGTATTCTTCCAGTCGCCTTGAGATCCCCTTGAAGTGTTATATACTCTGGAATCAAATGGCCGGGGGAAGGCCTGTTGTTCTGCTGCACTGATGTTGTTATTTTTTGGGCCTCTCTCCTGTTCTTTGAGGAGGTTTCGGATGGAGTGGGCCTCCAACCACGCCCCCGGAGGCTGTGGTTCCACTGGACTGCGACTTGTCCGGCTGTTGTTCCTCTCTTGGGGCGGTGTGAGGCTTCCGCATAGGACCGGATGCACAGCTTGTTCCCTCAGCATTACATTGCACTTGCAGTGTGCGCAGGGTTCAGTGCGTGTGCCGCAATAATCCTCATGCTCTTTGGACTGGCTGAAAACAATCTCCAGTTCACAGTATTGGCACGGGACCAGCCGCTGAGAACATTCGGAGCTCTGAAAGAAACAACAATGGTGAAAAAAACCACAGTTTGAGGATCTGATAAAGATGGTTGAATATTTGAGTTATAAACAGGGAAGAGAGAGGTTCTTCAGAAATACCTGGTGAACATCAATATGATTCTTCTCAATCTTCAAACCACATTTGCATGTAATCTGAAATAAGATAAAATAATTGTTTATTAGTTGCTCAGCAGGGAAATTTGAAGGGTTACAGCGGCAAAGGGGATAGTGCAATAACAAAGACAGTCATAAAGATATAATCAGTAACCAGTAAGAAAGCGAAATATAATTAGCAGACAGCTTAAAATGAAAGTGAAAACGCTTTCAAAGTTGCAGTGATTGCAGTACGCGGTTGTTCTGACGTGATTTTCCATGGAACAGAGGGCAGTGTTAGTCAGTTTATACACAACACATTTTAGTGGTCTTTAACTCTTAGCAGCCCAAGGCACACTTATGTAATAATCATGCTGTTTAATCAGCATCTTGTATACACCACGCCTGTCAGGCAGATGGATTATCTTGGCAAAGGAAAAGTTTTTACTCACACAGATTTTAACAAATTTGTGAGCAAAATTGAAGAGATATAAGCTTTCTGTGTGTATAGAAGAGGTCCTAAAATACTACTTAGATACTAGACAAAAAACAGGAGCGAAAAACAAAAGTGTTGCATTTGTATTTCCATTCAGTGTTTTCCTGTCCTGTCCTGCTCCATTATCATATGAATACTTACTCAAGACAAATAGCAGCAAAACTTGACACTAAAAACTCACAAGTTTGTGTTGAAGTTACTGGTCTCTGGGTTTGGGACAGATTAACTGATCTTCACACACACTGATTATCTTATCGAGGCTATGCAGATGACAGATTATTTAACTTTTTGGTATCAGAACTGTCCTTTGAAGCAGCACATCTATTGCTGAAATTATTTTATAATCTCCAGTATTGCTGCTCAGATTTTACCTGAGTATGCTCCTGCTGTTTGTGCTCCTGCAGATCTGATCGGGGCACTGGCTCCTGGCAGACATCACACAATGCAATGTTTCTTCTGCAGTGGATCTCATGGGTAGTAAAATTAGCCTCTGGAATGTCATGTTTGCTTAAAAAAAACCCAGAGATAAAGCAAATTATGAAACCCTGTTTTCACCACCATTAACATTGACTGATCACTTGTAGGTTTAATGTACCTCACTCATACTTACCAATTGCCACAGAACTGTGTATTTTCATCTGCCATGGCTTTTCACTGACCTATGGACAAACTGTAGCGTTAGTATTAATGACACAAAACAAGTTGATGACATCACAGGAGAAGGTGACACTTTAAAAGAGATAGTTCAGGTGTTTTTAAGTAGGTTTTTATGAAGTACCATAGATGAGACATTACATACAGCAAACCCCCAGTTAAGAGAATCAGGCAGGAGTCCGACAAAGAAGCTTAGAAATCTACTGCTGTGGAAGAGTCTGCAACCAAACGTGTTTTAGCCACCTGAAAAACGCTCCACCTCGCATATTTTTACTGCATTACCTCGCTGTAAAACAGTAATTTCCAAAGGGAAAATTGAGCTGTTACTTTGCTCTCTTTAAAACCAGACTACATTGAGAAAAACAGTGATTTAACATTGCTGAACACAGGAGCTGCTAGTCTGTCACTGCATCAAACAGTTTTTTTGTTTGTGACATTGCGTGACTTTGGCGTTTACAACAGTTAGTTTAGCTTCATTAAAGTCACACAATAACACTAACTAGCTAACTGATCAGGGCAGTGGTAGACCAGCAGCTCCTGTGTTCATCTAGCTAAAATTACTGCTTTTGTCAATGGAGTCTGGTGGCTTTGACAAAAGCATCTATGGGGAACTGAAGATGTTAATGGCTTCCCCTTTGAAACGGGTTACCTGTGCTGAGAACACTCTCAATATAGTGTACACTTAAACTAATATTGATTTTTTTTTAGGTGGGGCTTTTTTTAGGTGACGTTTTGTTGCTGACCCCATCCAACAGCAGTGCATTGCTCAGCTTCAGTGTCAGACTCCAGCCTGCTTCTCCAAACTGGGGGTGTGGCGACTGACATCTCCTATACATAGTAAACTCTCTATGGAGAAGTACCCCATGCAACCCTACTTCAAAATATCCCAAATATCCCTTTAGCCTAGCTCTGTTTTGGTATCTTTGCTAATGGCTGTAGCTTTGTTTATAGCTATACTATGAAATTTGGGATTTATTAGTTCAACAAGTTGTATTTGGAGTTACACTGAAGTCTAGTTAAGTGAACTGGTACTAAAATCTGTTGACTGAGTTAATCTAAAAATAGCCAAATGAATAATCAGGGCTAGTTTAAAGAGCAGATAGCTACTACTGTTAGCATGAGGCTGGTTGACAGCTCTGTCGGTTTGCTCACCCAGTGCCTCCAGGCTGGTGGCTAACGTTAGCTGACAACGATGGCCTGGATTAACAAGGAGACTCCTCGTCAACGTTAGTCGACAAGCATCTCGAGGCACCTCGAAAAAGTTGGACGATGTTTACCGTGTTGCCTTTGGCTAGCCTCTTAGCTCAACATTAAATACCCCGTTAGCAACCACCACGTAGCGCTAATTTAGCTAACCTAACTAACTTTGTACGCTCTTTGCGGAGTAGCTACCGAGCCGAGAAGCTAACGTGCCGCCCGGTCGGAGCAAAACGAGGACAGCCGTTGTGATGTTACCGTTTTTCAGTTAATACGCCAGTGTAGAAAATGCAACCGACAATAAACCCGTAAACGAAAGCTAGCTAACTATTTGACGATATCTTGGAAACAGTTGGTTATTTCCTCCTTGATCCGTGCATATACAGCGAAGATTGATGCCCCGGGTACGGCTTCTCAGGTTGTCTACGTACACATTCATGTCGCCTCCTTTAACACTGGCACAACCAAACTAATCCCCGCCATAACAAGATATAATACTGCATTTAGTCTAAACACATTAGAACAGTGATCCGAATTTGTAAAGGGTGTACATGTTTTAGAGGTAAACGCTTAAAGC
The DNA here is from genome assembly GCA_029783705.1 of Chaetodon striatus. NCBI lineage: Eukaryota > Metazoa > Chordata > Actinopteri > Chaetodontiformes > Chaetodontidae > Chaetodon > Chaetodon striatus. The sequence goes on along the minus strand of JAPZEB010000022.1, from coordinate 25,135,136 downwards.
AAACTGTAAGTCATAACACAGGGCAAAATGCTCCGTGCTCCTCCAGGCTGGATTCTGATTGGTTGAGAGAACATGGTGCGCTTCTTAAAAGGTCTCGGGTACCAAGGAGGGGTTGGATGTTTGTGTTCATATGATGGTTTTAAAGAGAAGTACAACATTGCTGTCCCCCAACGTCGTATAGTATAAAATTATAGTAAATTACAATAAATTAAAAATACTTTAATACGACATTCAATTATTACAAAATTCACTTATCCAGTGAATTTAATTTTTTAGAAATGTATTCCTGATATAACTGACAAATGCACCATCTGTAATGATGTGGTAGAAACACGTATTATTTCAATGTGTTCACGTGACTGTCCTCTGGACTGATTTTCAGTTGGATCTCCAAAGCCATTGTTTAGATTACATTTATTGAGTACAAACAGATTCACAGCATCACAGGGGTAATCAGGCATGTTGAAGAAATTGTGGCATACTGAGCACATAAACCTACACTGAGATGTGTTTCAAGAGTCCATGTTATACAGTCCACTCCTTAGGGCCCAGGCCCCATCATTTCTAACATAGTCCAGAAAAGGGTCCCAAATGTGGGAAAAACTTATATGGCTGGTCCTTGAGCCAGAAGCTTATATTCAAAGCCATTTTGACAAGAACACTTCACTCAAAGGACCTGGTTAATTAATAATATTCAAAAACCCAGAAAAATATATAATTAATTTGCTCATTACCTTAGCTAAATTTTATATTCATACAACAAAATACTTAAAGACATTGCTCTTGTATCCTCCTTTTGAGAATTCAGATCAAGATATATATTTTAAAACAATATCAACTTTAAAAGTGTGCATTGAAAACTGACCAAAACAACTAATTTATGCATATCCTACAACCATATTGACCAGTAAGGTAAACCCATGTGTGTGTGTGTGTTCATATTCATGTCTTTTTTACTTATTTTTGTGTTTGGTTTTATATAATTAAATTCATACTGAAGATTGTACTTACTTGTTACATTATTTTAGTTTTTCAACCACCAGATGGTGTCAATACAAAGTTACAATACAAAGGTGAGCTTCTGAGAGGTTCAGAAATCTAGGATTCAATCATCGACACATCTAATAGAGGCTTATTCCCTGGATAGGTTGATGTTACCAAGAAAATATATTTTGTTCAGTATCTTTAAATATGACCACAGCACTTATTGTTATTTAAATTGCTCCTGAAACCTCTCAGTCTTCACATGTGCATCAACACTAGTTGTGCAAAGTCATCTAATGGGCTGGATTGGACCCTTTGGAGGGCCAATTCTGGCTGTATGTTTGACATCCTTGCTTTAAAATCTTGCATCCAAAATATCTGGCAAAAAGACACTGGAGAGATTTAGACTTGACACTGAATATTCTTGGACTTCCTGTGAATTAGCGAACACAATCTGCCATTTGTATTTTCATTGTTTGTATACCAGAATATTTTTGGATGGATGTTCAAACTTTATCTAAGAAGAAAAACTGGACAAACAATTCAATTGCAGGATAAAGACATTTCAGTGTGTATTGAAAGTAATGAGATGGGAAAAAAATAGTAGTATTATTATAATTACAATTATTATTATTATTTTTATTAGTAGTATTTGTACAATGAGCCATATTTTACGATTGAGAAAATTCCATATCCATAAGAAGTGGGCGGACTCAAATCTGAATTTTGAATTTTTTTATTAAGAGCTACAACATGATGACACCACAATAAAATGGCCGCAAGAATAAAAAGGTAATAAAAACTATGTGTTTGATAAACTCCATATGAACCAATGATACATTATTCTTTATTCATACTACCTTTAAAAAAAAAAAATCTCTGTACATATATATGTATCTCTGGCATGGACAGTTCTGTGTGTATAAGATGTTAATGCACTTATATTTGTTTAATAAAGAATTATTAAAAATGTCTAAGGTGACACACCCTCTTTTAATTTCGATCCAACATTAGCAAATATTTCACCATTTTATTATAAAACCTTAAAACATAAAGTATGAAGGACTGTCGGGCTGCTTTAGAAGAATATAATTTTCTTCCAGATTTGATGATCATCAGTTGCCTTATGTAGCAGTGACATCATCAACGGTCTCGGCTGCACGGAGCATCAGCTGGTAGTGTCACTGTGATAACCGTAATAGTGACTGACCGGAAAGTGTTGGTATTTGTGATTTATTATGTTTATAATGAGATGCTACTATAGTTGTCCGAGTAGCTGTTCACAATGTGCTTATACAGTAATTCTCCATCCAGAGCACAGTGGACTAATTTGGTTTGTTACACTATAACACACACTCCAGTTTATCTATGACCCAGACCCAGATTATCATTAAAATATATATCACATAGTTGTCTCTAAGTCTGCACAGTCCTCCAGACATTCAGTTTACACATAATTAAAAATCAACACAACATTGTCCTTTCAGAGTTTATTGAGTTTTTGATCCACCAATACTGTCATGTCAGACATTTTCATTTCTGTAAGGCACAGTTTTGTTCAGATAAAACACTGATCTTATTTACAGCAAATGTTTGGACGCAGGACGTACATCCTGACACCTCCACCTCGTCAAAATGACCCTTCAATGATTGGACCATAATTGTAAATATATAAAACTTTTAATTCATTTCAAAGCCCTTGTTCCTCATTTGAAAATGTAAAGTCAACCATTTATTTTACACTGTAATATGAAATGTAACTCCATGCCGAGGGTTTATAACACAACTGTGAGAGAAAAGCAATACATTTTAAAAATATGTGACTTAGTGAAAAGAAAGGACTAATTATATACTCAAATAAAATCTTTGAAATAACTCGGTCTGGTAAAATATATCGATAAGCCTATAGATGTTTAACTTAATGGGTGCTGGCTTGATTTTTTTCCCCAAGCAGCTAGAGGGCATAAAAGTGGACACATCGCATTTTAAATGTAAAAACATGATTTTCACAATGTTGAAAGACTTCCAACTTCTTAAAAAGCAGTACATTATAAAATGAACACTCTGCTGCACCCAATTACAGTGGTTGGTTCCCGGTGATGCATTCAGTCATCTGACAGCTCTTCACTGGTTACATGATTGTCTGATATGAATTTAGCTCCAACATGAAGGTGGTTACGGACCAATTCCCTTGCTCAAAGATTGCCTAATAAAACATTCATCAGAAATACTAGCTGCATTAGTTTGTAAATGGCAGTACAAACAGCCCCGCTGCTGCTGCCAGAGTTAAGCACAGCAAATGACCCTAATACATGAACCGAAACTAATAAAGACATCTATGGAAAAACTACATAAACCTTAGGTCATTCATCCTTATTGTGCACAGGTGCAACAGTTATTGCTCTATTTTACAATCCAGGGGGGATTTTACTTTAAAAAGTACCAGCATTGAAAGATCAAATATGCAGAGTTTCACAAAAATGAACTTAAATGACAGTAAAAAAAAAAAAAAATTCACATTAGACTATGTTTGCTGTTGACAGGATGATTTCTACTGTACAACTCCTTTATCGGTCATGATTACAAAAGCTTCAAGTGGCTATTATTAATAACTGTCAAGCAATGTAAAGGCATCCCTGTAAGCATCGTATTTTGCATTATATCATTTTAATTCAGAAAATAGCTGAGAAATGTGCAAGGCACAATGTTTTATGACCAAATGGAAATTGCTATAGTGCAGTCCATGGTGGTGTTTTTCAAAGGTATCTCAAAATCATCTTATTCACTGCATCTCTTCACATGTGTCACAGAACACGTCAATAGGAGGCATGTTGGCATACATGGGAAATCAAATACACAACCAGCATGTGAGAGAGAGCTACTGTATGCACTATATGCCAGTGCATTTCTGTGCCCGTCTTCATGTTAAACTGAAAATACCTTCAACACATCTGTACTGTCATGTGTCACTACTTCTCTTGTCATCTCTACTCTCCGCTTCACACTAACGACATTTTAAAAGCTAAAACTGGGATATTTGGTCAGTCACTGTAATAACAATAGCTAAAAGTTACTAAAAAGACCTATCAATACTGAAAAAGAGTTTAGACAATCAAAAAACTGTACGCCAACTTCTGAAGGAAACAAGATGGTTTTCACTTAACTTCCAAATGTCCTTGGTCCGATATAAAATTCAATCTGTCGCTCTGTGGGAGTCGTTGACCACAGTCCTGTGAAAAAATATTCTTTCTACACTACACTATTTTATATGATCTAGAGTGGCAAAATGGAAGAAAAAGGCTCAAAGACAGCGTAAAAGACAACAGAGCGAATAAAAGGAAAAGTACAGTACAAACATTCATGAAATGGAAAGAAGAAGAAGGCACAGACTTAAAAGAGTTGAGACTAGAAGTCGTAGAGGTAGCAGAGGTCACAGAGAGGGACAAAGGAGAAAAAGAGTCCGTTTTAAAAAGAGGTGACGTGTGATGAAATGTCTATCTGTCCTTGGATCCAAGCTTCTCGATCAAGTACTGCAGGGGAGCAAGCTCTAGCCTGTCGATGAGGTTGAACTCCTGCAAGAAAAGAACATTTAATATCACACAAAACTGTTCATGTAACACTTTTTTTGCTGCCCACACACGATCTGTGAGTGTTGTAGTCTTCTATAAAAATTAGGACAGAAGCTGCAGGAGCACGGACATTTAGACGTTTAGAGGCCCAATTTAACACTCAATGGAGTTCACTCACAATTTGTGTGTGTTACTGGACACTTTGTATTTTATCACTCCGCACATGCTACAGTCCTCCTGCTATGTCAAATTCTTTTAAACCCTGCTTAGACAGATAATCTGGAAAATTGCTCAGTCATCTGTTTGTTAAAGTCACGGCTTTTAGGCTGTCATGCAAAGGTCTCTGTTGTGGATCCGTGTTGGCTTTGTCCAAACGCGACAGGACTGTTGCAGATACCATGCTTGCACAATAGTTTGCATCTGGCAAGGACAAAACAGGCGTTACAGGGCGTTATGAAACAAGAGAATATTTATGGCCACATGCCATGAAGATGCCTTGTACTGTATTCTTGTCCTTAGTAAGGAGGGAGAGCAGTTCTTTCATTTTAGCGTTGATTCGAGGTCGAACAATATAACAGCAGTAGTGTGGCTTGCAAAAGGTCTCTCTTCTCTTCAGAGTCATGTATGCTTTGAAACTGATAAATGAGGTGACCAAGAGGTACTTAAAGATTAATTCCTAGTTCAGGGTTAAGTCATGCATTGCATAAAGCAGTTTAGTTCTTGACTATCTTAAGCGGCACTACAGTGCAATGAGTTATGGGTTAATTAAGACTTTTTTCAAAGTAAAAAACAAACTGCAGTTTGAATAACCGCATCCAGCTGCTCGGCCCTATTTACTCCTGCAGAAAATGTTTGTCTTCAAAAAGAATTCAAAAGTCACAAGGACATTTTATTTGGAAAACTATGTAAAAGGATTCTGATATGAAAAAAAGTTGTTGCCATACCAAACAGTGTTAATCTGACCGCTGACAAGAACATCAAAGACATGCAAATAAGATATGAACACACGATATATGACGCAAAGAAAGACATGTTCAGTTGGCGTGACGTTTACGGGCAGTCATCGGAGAGAACTGTTGTTAAGCTAACTAAGTGGCTATGTGAATGATTTTGAAATGGATATCTGAAAATGGATGAAGACTAGTGGGCCTCCTACTTCTGCCTCTGAAGACCCTGGATCTAGCACATTAGCACCAGCCCCACCGGACACAGGCTTGCGAACACATTCAGCGGAGCCACTGGCCGAGCCGTCACTTCTGCGTGTAGTGACGAGGCTCTGTGAACTGGATGCCAACTTCAGCCTCGTATTTAGCAACCGGGTGGCGAGCACGCACCGCACGCACCTCTTGCCAGACTCTTTTTTTTTTTAAGACTCTCGCTCCCCTCCTTGCAACTCCCTCACCTCCTGCATTCATCAGTTTTGCCGCCGGGCCTGGTTGGGAGCCCCATCTGTTTTGGGGAATAAACTGTAGACGTGAAAGCTGAGTATATGGGGTCAAAATACTTGCACCAGGGCCCACTGCAACTACGCTACGCCATTGGCTTCAATCACTGTAACAAAAGGCAAATTGCAGAAATACTTTGGATGGAGTGTCGCATCTTGAAAGCTTCGGGGTTAAGTAGTGCTTTTGGTGCTTACTTTTCTGAGCGAGCCTGTCTCTGAATGGCCTGAATGAAACAGCAGAGGAGGAAAGTCAGGGAGCAGGTGAAAAGGAGCCAGGTGATCAGAGAGCAGAAAGGACGGGAGCAACACATTCTCACTCCGACCTCGCCACATAGACGTCTGGGCATAGACTTTCCACGTCCACCTAAAGATGTGCAAGGTACCCTAGGTGCGTTAGTTGCTGACGTTCTGTCACAGCCCAAGCCCCAGATTTCGTCGACTTCGGAGTGAGAACGGGCTCTCGGGAGATGGGGGCACGAAGTCAGCTACAGCTTGTCTGAGTGGAGAGGTCTGCCCTCCAGTGTCAAAGAAAGCTACTGCAACTCTGTCCCCGTGGTGCTGAACAAACAAAACCAAAATCTCCAACTTAAAGAAAGAAAATTTCTGCTTGAAACTGAAGCCTCAAAGCTTCAGCGAGATAAATTAAGTTGGATATGCAGCTGATGAGACTGCAGTGCAATATATCTTTTAGTCATGTAATTTATAGAGTTTTATCTGCTAGTTCTCAGCTGCTCATCGTTACTGTGGTTTTAATTGAATATTAATTTGTTTAATTAACATTGCTACATGGACAGGGGCTGCATTTAACACAGTGGCTCAGTTTCATGTGATTTTTAGTTGTGATTTCAGGCAGAGAAAAGGATCTTGGGCCTGAGTTAGCCTGGTTGTTGAGTGTCCAATTTTTTAGTCTTAAAGTAAGCCACTCTTTATTTCTGTTAAACTGTTTAACTTGCATTAGTCTATGAGCTAAATTAAAAATTACCTAGACTGCAGACCAGTCTAAAAATATCTTGTGAAACCCGATCTCGCTTCTTATTGGTTTGCATGCTAATCTGCATGTCACACATTGAGTTGCTGTTATCTTGACTGTTTTTGTTCACACTAATATTACTAGTTCCTCAGCAGGCCAATTGCCGTTGTAACTTTCATGGGAAAAATAATTTGGGACTCCCTTTCAAACATGTAACAACATGTAAAATAGGCAGAGCATATGTGGATTACAGTGAATGTCTGAATGATGCTTTAGATCCACAGCAGTGATTAAACCCCACACTGTGGCTGGATGATCTCACCTGAACAAAGAAAATGAAGTGCTTGAAGGAGGTGTTGAGGTGGGCCTCCTCCTGCAGCTGCATCACAGAGTCAAAATGTTGGTGGTAAATGTGAGCGTAAACCCTGAACAGGCGCTTCAGGATGGTCTTGGCCACGGACATGAAGTTCTTGGGGAAGGGAACTCCTGTGGGACAGAAGGTGGTGGAAAATGCTGGTGTCAAGAAAAGCGCATGTGATGTTGCTACCTCCAGTACATGAGATTAAAGTTTATGAAGTTGCTGTGTTTTAAGGTTGTTTGCCTAATTAAAATTTGAGTATGGACAGTTACAGAGACACACAGTTACACATCCGATATCTACACAGACTGCGGAGTGGAGATAAAGCACAGTCAGATGGTATCAGGACACCAACACATTTCTGTTGCATTTCCTCTGAAATCCACCACACTGGGTCGAAATTAAACATTAACTTCAAGATTTAAAGGAGCTGCATGCAACATGATTAAGAGTGTGGGACTGTCTGCACAGGGCTCTCAATATGGAGGTGGTGCTAAGAGTGTGAACAGTGCTAATAACAGCAGCAATGCTTTCAGCGCTAATGTTGTTAACCTGGGGATGAACTTGAGGGTGGGCATTACGCTTTTGTGTTGCTGTTATTGGCGGTAACTGCCGTATGAGCACAGTGCAGGGCCATAGCAATTAGCTAGCCAGTGGGATACACACATAGGGACTCACATGCACTATCATGCAAGCACCGCTGGAACGTTCACCACAAAAAAGAATAGGATCATGTACCGAAACCAACATATGGCACTGGTTCCTTTATGACCAGCTTTTCTTATTGTAGTGACAATCTCCTAAACAGATAATACAGAAATGTCTGACCGCTGAGTCTCCACTGAATTAGGGAGACAATTATTGATCACAATTCAATATTTATTTAATATTAATTTAAATTAAGTCATAAAATATTGTTTTTGTGGCAAATATTATGCAGTTAAGCTCTGTCTGAAGTCTATGACACAGAGACACAATAATCTTCACTTCATGTGTGTTTTGCAGGGGGTTTTGCTTCAGTCTGCTCTTCAGCACGTAAGACACATGATCAGTTGGATGAAGTCAGGCAGCTGATTTGGAAAGTTAATGACTTTGCACTTGTTTTTTTCCCTAGGCTGCCTTGTTTGTATGTTTAGGATGTGTGCAGTTGCTTAGTCTGCTGGAGAACAATGTGACTACACACTGTTTGGTGTTGGTTTTATTCTGACAGAGAGATGGGGGATTCAAAAATGCTCAATACACTTCAAAAAAAAGGGTGAAACTGCAACCAAATTCATCATGAAATCCTAACTTTACAAAAACTTTCTTTAATTCTGAAAATGAAATTTCCATATGACTAAAAACTCACCAATCTTGGAGGGAAAAAGTGTCTCATCATCCAGCTGATCCTGCACCCAGGTCATCAGGTAGTCAATGTACTTGGGCGCAGAGCATTTGATGGGCTTCTTAATATTGGTGCCGTCAGCCCAGTGATACTCATATCTACAGGAAAACAAGAAATATGAGAAATAAACATAAGACTTCTACATGCAACAAGCGCTCATTCTGCCTTTCTGTCAGTACATATGAACATTATTTGTTAGTACACAAGCTATAAAAAGAGCAGGAGGGGGAAATGCAAAAGTATCTACAATCGTATTCTTGATGGCGGCTATGTCAACAGGAAGTGATCCGCGGCCTCTTCCTCCTGATTACAGACTGAACACAGACAGTCTTGGCAGGAGAGAGGATAGAGGAAGTGCCGAATCTAGATTCTAACAAAACAGCCTCTACAGGGGCCACATGCAAAGTTTCATTCCTGTTTTCTTCATGTGACATTCAGATGATGTACTTTAATTTCATTTTAAGGGTGTCAGCCTTTCAAAATCTGAATCAACAGTCGTGCTCTCTGATTTACAAAACACATCAATTCCCAATTCTGGACAAAATAATGAATCATTATTTTAACTATACCACGAAGGTGACATTGACTTAGATGTGGCATCATAACAAAACATATAGATGAAGTAGAAGAAGAAGTAGGAGGAGAGAAAAAAGAAGAAGACACACTTTTTTAATCCCCAAGAGGAAATTCATTTTTTTTCACTCTGTTGTCATGTACACAAAGGCCCAAAATACACATGCATGCACAGACGGGACCTATACATGCGTAAAATTGAGAGATATCAGAGTAAGGGGGCTGCCTTGGGACAGGCACCCTGAGCGGTTGGAGGTATACTGAATCAAGTTCAATTCACAGGGCTTAAATTCAGCTGATATTGTACTTGTTGGTTGAGTCTAAGTTTTATTTCAACATTGTTTCACCACTTGGTAGCATATTACATCTGAGAGGAAAATCACCTCCATTTACTTCTGATTAAAAATTGAGTTAAACTTAACGCTAAATCATGGCAGTGTGGTGTTGTGCTGTTCATAGCAAATATCTTTTAGATTTTTATCAAAATAGGGCACCCTTGTGAACTCTTTATGGTTCTGTGTAGCTGTTAAGACCCTCTGGGATGTAGTCAGAGATACACTTTCAAAGACCTTAAACGTGGATGTAGTGTTATTCCATCAGTCACACTGATGGAATAAATTCAAAATCTGCACAAAACACTACAGCATTAGCATGCCTTGCTCTTAATTCCAATAGGCCAGTTGTTTAAGCTAAATGGCTGGATGAGTTTCTGAACCTTATAAGCATTGAAAATGCTGCATTATCCCTGTCATATCAGGATAGGGGAGGAATAGCAATGGGACACAAAAAGGTCATTACTGAACTCACAACATCGTGCTCTTTTTTCTTTGTAATATAACTAACTGTTGGACTCACTCCTCGTCTCAAGTATCCAGTCTGTTTTGTAAAGTAATGTTGTTAAAAAAAAAGACGAGGGGAAAAGAAGAAGAACAGATGAATTATATGTTGGAGTGAAGCACGTCTTGATGTAAGATCATGTGCATGCATGTGTTCCTATGGTCACACTGCATATCAAATAGACACGCATGTGTAAAAATAATGTTACACTGTAACCCTCCCCCTCTCCTCTTCCACTGGTTTGTCCTGTCTTTCCTACTGGCCATGTCCTGGTATTGTCATACTGTCTTTGCTGTGGGTGTTGTCTGCCTGTCAAGGATAATTCATAATATAATCTAAATGTGAAAATAGGTAAATATTTTTTAAAATCATATTACTGTAGGTGTGGTATGACGTCCTGTATCACTGTGCCGTACAGTCACAAATCTGTTATCAATAATGTTTTGTAAGCTTCTTCAAGCTTTGTGTGACACATCTTGTGCCTCTGCCAACTCATGTGCAGTTCCTTTTTTTCCTGAAATTACGTAAACGCATACGTCAGCCAAAATGTTTCCCTTATTTCAATGGAATTTGCCAAATGACACTTAGTCCATTTAGAGCTTTCGTAAGTGTGTCATGCAGTTCAGGACTCGCACTGGTCTGGTCTTCATCATGACTGGGGCTACCTTCACATTGGAGGGACTTAAAGCTCAATTATGATTACTTCCCAGATCTGATCTTTCTGCCGAGACCGCTCACATTCATGTTTGAGGTGAACAATCTGTGACATCAGTGTGAATGGATCTCTGCGCTGGAACGCCTCAAATGCAACCAATAACGTCACACACATGTGCATTGGAATAACAATAAAAAAACACAACATCTGCAAGACAGGAATTTGGGGAGTGCAAGGTTCATCTCTTAAGTAATTCTCTGGTAAAAAGGTCAGATGATGTCACTCTGCATAATAATTAGCCGTGTGCTAATTCAAAGAAAAGGCCCTTTGCTATAGGGTTGCACTGCTGTTGTACAAATGGGCTTTCAGTCCACTAGCTCTATTAGCAGCTACTGCTCGTAATTCTGTGGAGGCAGAGGTGTGGGTGCAGCCGAGTAAGTAGTCAGGGGTGGTGGAGCATGATGTGGATGGTTTCACAGAGGAAGAGTTCCTGCAAAGCTTAGGATGTCCAAGGCCACATTCTTATATCTCACACGACAATGCTGTCACAGCATGTAGGCAGAATGTCCCTGTCAGAAAGGATCTGGCTGGTGACAGGAGCAGCCTACCATAGCAGCAATACAGCTATGGCACCCTCTGTAGTTTCATCCCACCGCATCAACACTTTATTTTGAGTAATCTGCACTTACACAGTCAGGTAATGACGAGAAAAATAATGGAGATATGAGGAAAAACGCATGAATTCTGAAATGACTGTTCTCACAGCGATCACATGGCCAGTGATCAGATATGTACTTAATGGATTTAAGACCACATATTAAAGTGGCCCAGATCTGACTGGAAGAAATTGGATTTCTTTGCCCACGCTATGAAAAAAAAAATCAAATCTGTGTCACATGACAGCAAAAATTTCCTTGTAATGTGAACGTAGCCCTGGTCTCATTTAAATGGTCTTGACTAGGGCACTGTTGTTTCCTGCTGGGACATGTCAGAGTGTCTTCTGTCAAAAAGGCCTATTTGAAGCCTGTTCTCAAAGGGTGGGTGAAAAGGACACTGCTGGGTGTTACCTTGGTCCTGCAGACATCACAGAGCAGCTGGTCTCAGTGCAGAACTCGGTGATGGTGCCGTACAGCATGTTGATTTGGTTGAAGAAATCCACCGCTGAAAGAAAGGGTTAATTATCTTTCTGTTTTCTAGGAGTGTTTATGCTCTTGACAATGGTTTATTTTTTTGTTTCTAGGAATCTTTCCTTTTTTACCACTTGATGATGATGCAATTGTTCAACTTCTATTCAAGGATCATTAATGTTTAGAAAGTCAAAATAGTGGTTTGTAGACTGCGTGATGTTTTCTATAAAGAGGTCATCCACTCACTGTTGACAGCAATCCACTCATTGAGATCCTCTCCCTCAGGCAACATGACAGCCTGCCTCAAATTCCCACTGCCCAGTGTTGCCTCGGCGTGTTTCAGCAGCTCATACTGGTGGGAGCCCTCTGGGATGTTCTTCTTCGGCCTGAACGTCTTGGATGCGCGAGTGCTACTGCAAAGAAACAAATGTGCATCAGAGCAACTGTCTAGCAGGACAGGGACATGTTTTAAAGTCTAGTGTAGGAGGAGATGCTCCTGTAGGGCCTTCACACGAGAGGATCCTTCCTGTCTGGTTCGTGCAATCAGCAGCTGCAGCAGGAGGGCATTATGGTGGACATCTATTATATTAAACCCATACCCGTGGTGCCACATTTGTCAGCTGGTTTTCAATGTGACAGAAGCATCTCTGTACAATCTGTGTCATGAAGATCGAGTTAGGGTGATCTAATTTCATTACCCACTTGGTGCAACAGACAGGAAATGTGACAGTATCACTGTAAACAACGGAACAGTTAATCACCCTGCTCGACATTTTGCAACCTCCTAATGAGGTCAAGACAGCACAAGTGTGAATGATGACTAATGTTTCGTCTTATGTTAATAAACGGGGAAAGCCAAGCCAAGCTAGCTAACCAACTGTAAGCTAACGTTAACATCATGCTAGCTAAGTTAGACCGTAACTGGTTAAAAAAAAAAAGTTAGTGAGTGCTGTGAACCTATAAATAAGCACAGCTCACAGACAATGTTACGACGACGAATGTTTACTTTGAACAGGAAAACGTGGTTTAAGTTGAACCCAAACTCGTAAATATTACAGTACAGTGAGCTGGTTTGTTTTCTGTAACGGTGTCTTACTTTAACTCTAGTTACTTCCCTTGAGAGAACTTCGTAGACGAGGAGCTAACGTTAACCGCAACCTCCGTCTGTAACTCAGCGAGCGACGGCTAACTTTACTTACAACAGGAAGCTCATCTTGGCGAAGCAGTCGTCGGAGAGCCTCGATTACAACTCCTACGGCTGCTTTGGTGAACAGAAATTTGTTTTACAGTGAGACACGAGGAGAGACTTGTCTGCGATGCCTGCTAACAGTATCGTTTAGGCTAACATGAGCTGCTGCACCCACAGTGGCTCTTCCTCTATCGGCTGTCTGCAGAGGACCCGGCAGGCAGACTGTCGCCCCCTGCTGGCCGCATGTAGCTACTACTACTCTCCACATACAACTGAATGTATAATCACTTTAATTAATTACTTTATTAAATAAAATTGAATTATTCAATTACCTTTAATTTAATTATTTCTACAGCTTTAATCACGCTCTACAATTTAGCTTAGTGGTTTAACTAATCTTTTATAGAGACATTCAGACACAGACGCCCACATTTCTCACACTGAAACTACATTTATCTGATGCCCAACTTTTGTAACCCCATGCTTGTTGTTAAAAAGGATTATTTACTTATTAATTTTGGTTATGTTTTCCACACAAGCAGTGGTGGAGGAAGCATTTAAATATTTTACTTAAG
>JAPZEB010000022.1:25055812-25066124 GCA_029783705.1 Chaetodon striatus | reverse complement strand
TAGTGTTGTCAAAAATATAGATATTTCAATACTCATTTTCTGCAGTACCGATACAGCTGTGTTTTCTCACTCTGTCATTAATATTTACTACAGTCATTCAGCTTCTCCTCTATTGACCAAAAATGTAAGGCTTTGATAATTGATGAAATTTGAGGATAATGTGCTGTACACAGTCTTAAATATGTGCTTATATTATATATTTTTTTGATTTACTGCATTATTATTATTTATTTTTATGTATGCAATTTATTTTTTACATTATTATCATAATAATGTAATACTATTAATAACTGTTATTTCTTTTTATATAATTCCATATGTTCTAACTTCGGTTGGGGGGAAGATATATGTTTTGTGTAACTTGTTAAATGTCTAAAATAAATAAACATATGTTTACAATAAAAAGATATCCAAAATGAAATAAACCATTTTTCATGTTTTGTTTCAGCGTTGCTTTTAGTCGTAGTTTCTCCCCTGTTCTGGCTCATGGGAACAACTGCCAACGACAGACACACCCAAACTGTCTCACACAAAAATGTGTTTGTCACATATTTTGTTTATTAGTAGTGTCAATTTATGTGTGATGCCAGTATAATTATAACACAGCACACACATTTTGATACATCGTGGCTGTAGCTCAGATTTAGTATGCAGTACCTTCTCTGATGATACACTACGGATTAATGAGGCTATCTGAGTTAGCTGATTTCAAGAATGTCTGATTGCTCCACAGATACAATCAATAAGTCTCCCTTACAGCAGTGCTGCAGACACAGACTCATTCTAAACATGCTGCAACTCCCTGATGGTTTCAACCTGTCTCTCTGACTCTTTCCTTTGTGACTGATGCAGATGCTGTGCACAGCATAGGACCTGTAATGCATGATCCACCAGCAGCCTCGAGAGAGAGTACTGGCACCATGCTTGACCCAGAAAAAAGCACTCTCACACACACACACAGCTTAAAAATAGCCCGGTCACAATAATCCTAGCATACGCAAGCAGAGTGCTTGACGTTGTTGTTCAGAGAATATGCTCATTCCCTTCTAAAAATACAGTCTCTGCCCCCCTCTAGGCAGTGACGCAATAGCAGCATACGCCACTGCACAGCGCTCATCACAAAGCAGCCTCCAATGTTCTTGCTCCCGTTTTGCAAAACTGGAACCAACGATTGCTACAAGACACTTTGAGTAGGTCGGGTCTTTTGTGCCTCTTGTCACCACCACCTTTTCAGCCTGTTAAACGTGTGGCCAGCAGTGGCAGGATCGCGCATCCTGAGGTGTAACGCTGCAAATGCCTCGCCTGTGACCCTCACTGAAGGTGTGACGAATCATCAGAGGTACTAAGTCCTCCAGGTGACAGCATGATTGTTTAAAACCACATAATTCACTTTTCAGTCTTTTACAATTTTGAATTGAAGAAGAATATTTAACAGTAGTAACAGCCTATTCAGCCACAGGTCTGACACTTGTATCATCTAGTGGAACTCTCCAGATAACATGATGCTTAATACCACAGGAGCCATAAGGACGGTGCCTGTAAACACAGCTACGTCTCTGTGAGTCCTAGAGCCGGCATAAACAAACAAGCTCTCAAAGATGTGCACATCTGCTCACCTCTAAACAGGGATAAGTGTCTGACCTGAGCAAATGAAACCTGCTCACTCCACAAAGCAAAGACTGGATTATCTGTCACAGACTGGATTCTCCTGCTTCCACCTAAACATTAAATAAATCTTTCACTCTAAAATCCATTTTCCTTTCCACCCAGGGCTGTCCTGTACCACCATAATGGAAAGTGGCATTACTAACGCTGTCTGAAGGTGTAACACATAGTTGAGGACTCTACGCTATAAGTACAGCAGACAGGTTGACCACAGGACAGAGAGCGACAGCTGGGCCATGCTGTCGACACAAAGCAGAATAACTGGGAGGGAGGTGTTGACTCACAGGAGGCTTTTTCCCCAAAGACCACAATGGTTGCGCTCCTTTAAATTTAGCCCTGTTCTAGTAAGCACCACTTTGAGGCGGAGCAACAGGAGGAGGTGGTGAATCCCAGTGGAGGTGGAGGAGGAGGGGGGCGGCAGGGGTTCCCTCATGACTGACCCGAGGCAAGACCCCTTTAAAACATGAGTGGAAAATGTTAGCCCCTGGACTGCCTAAAATACCATATATCAGTTTCACACAGCGTTGCCTTGACATCGCAGAGACAACTTCAGCTATGACAACTGCAGCAAACACAGACTCAGCCTGCGACAAGAACCCTTGATCGAGTTGATGGGCTTATCCACCAATCCAGTTAAAATGTCAAAAGGCTTAAGACAATGCTATTCGTGCTGGGCTGTGTGCACTCTGTGGCCAGAGCGAGGGAGTAAACCATCCACCTACAATGACCAAAGAGGCCATGAAGCATATTTAAAACAAGCACTGTGTATGAAGATCAGACCTCTCTGTCCAACACAGTGTCTATTAAGTGCAAAATATGAAGCAACATTAACCAGGGATAAAACTGAGATAAATATGAATGTGGTATATGTAGCACAGATTACTGAATACAATGTTTTACACACAACAAAACCTGCCTGCTTAGGGTTTAATGAAGAACAGGATATGCACTGTTTCCTTCAAATAGACTAACTCATCTATAAATTAACCAGTATCTGTATTAAAGTGTTAAATGGTAACTTGAGGAACTTTCATCTATACCACATTTCTGAATGTGAAGGATATTAATAGTACTACGGATGCAAATTTAGAAAATTTGTGACCATCAGCCCATGTTAACCGATCATTAGCCATTACCTTTTTTGACTATCTACAATGAGAAGCCTACAATCTTATATCACTGTGGATCTGCCCTTTGTTGCCCCTCCCTCAACACTGCAGGAGTGTGAGCTCCGTACCGGGAGCATAAAGAGTCTGCCTGCTCCGAACGCAAATTTGCATTTCCTTGGCCAGCAAAAGCATGACCCGCCCTACTATGCCTTACTCTGCCTCTGATTGGCTTCGGGGCCGTACTATGCCGCCTTTATTGCGCCCTGACGCTGTTGCGGCAGGCACGTTATCCCAACCACCTATTTTTTAGGGCGTGCTGGTTGCAACCTGAGACAAACTGAGTTCAACTTTTGGAACAAAGCAGCACGCACTGTGTATCATTTGATAAGGAATCACCAACCACAGCCGACAGATAGCTTTGTCTTCCTCCGTAAATATCAGCCTGTGGTAAATATGGAAAAGTTTCATCTGTTCAACGGATGATAGGTCTACATACTTATAAACAGTTCCTGTAAGAAGATCAGCTCTGCACTCAGGATTTCAGGTAATAAGGTTATGATTCGTTGCTTAGCAACCTCAGACTCAACCTGTCGCTGCACTCTTGAAAGCTGACAAAGAAAAGGCACAAAAATAGCACCCAGCGCCTGATCTCATGTTTTCTAAGCAGTTGAAAGCATGGCATATGTACGGCCCCTTACCCTGACATTCTTACAATAACCCTAACCAATCTCACTCCTCTTGCCTAAACCGACCAATCCAACCAAAGAAGGGAAAGGGTACTAGCCAATCATAGAGACAGTGGAGTAGGCCAAACCTTTGCTAAGCTAGGAAATGCAAAACTCTGCGCCCCACACAAACTTAATGACAGGGCTAACCATTAGCATCACGAGGCTTACATTACCAAACGGGTCAAGCCATTTTGGTATCAGTGTGAGTTTGTTTGATGATTTGGCTGCTGTAACATTCTCCCAGGAGAAACATCATGGCATTGCCATGACGACGTCACAGACTCTGCTGTCTCATCATCTCCCCCTGTAGTGCCAGTGTTTTTAATTTAACATATACTTTTAACTGTTTACCTGCTTATTAATCAGTCAAAATTCTTATTGTCAGTTAACAGTTAATTGTTAACATCCTTAAATCACATACTTTACATGTTGATAAAAGACACTTTCACCTCTAACGCCTTTAAATACTCCATGGGACAGCGACTACAATATTTTTATTCAGTGTACAGCTGTAGTTTTGGTGCAGGCTATCTGACAAAGACCATGTTTTGTTCCTTGTTTGACTTCAATAAAGCACCGAAGGGTTGAGCAAACATTGATCTTTTTTCCATATTCAAAAAGTGGTCAGGATGGTTTTTATGCCGCAGCTGCATCACACAATGCACAACTGAAAGAATGAAAGAGCAAAGGTAGGGAAAACATTTTGAGTGATCTGCCATTTAGGCTGCACACAGACTCAATGTGAACTGAGGCTCAGTTAACAAAACACACAAATGTAGACGCAATGAAATGTGATCTTCATAGAACAGATCTACTACTATCAGAGTGAGGGTACGACAAAAAATGCTGCAACAACGTGAGGAAACAGTGTCATGAGTAGTACCATTAGCCAGCAGAGCAGTGTGATCGTGTAAATGCAGGGGATAACAAAGTCACAATAAATAGTAGTGTGTCATCTTGCGCCACATACTGTAAATACAGTAAGCTCCGATGAACGAGGCCATCACTCCTCCTGTCCGGGCCCGAGCTCCTCCACAGGCTAAGGAGGTGGGATGCACAACCTGCCCTTGTTCTTTACTCATCATTGCTGTACAAGGGGAAAGCTAAAAATACACGACACCCTGTGAGCATCTCCTCCATTGTGTTCCTCCTCCTTCTCCTCGTCCTCTTCCTCCTACAGTAGCCCTGCAAGTAAGAACTGCTTCTAAAAATGAGTCTCCTGTACACAGAGAGAGAACGAACAAGAACCACCACCAAGCACAGACACAGAGGTGATTGTGGTGTCGTGAGGAAAGCAGAGCTTTGCAAAGATTAACTATGGAGCATGAGCTAAACAAACAAGCTAAACAAATTGTTAATCATCCACTAACTGTGAGTTTAAGTCAGGGTACAGATCAGGCGAGCCATTCTTAACATTTATGGCAAAAGATAAATCTAAAGCATTTCACAACTTTTCATTTCACTGCTTGAAAATGTCACAGCAAAAAATGATTATAAGATAAAGAAACACCTGAAATATGGCTGTTTTTTCAAAATTACCTCAAATATATAGTTGTAGATTGAGTTTCATGAAAAGGTGGATCAGTGAACCTTACGACATCTGCGGCTTTGAACCAGTGGAAAGTAAGTAAAGTTAAGATTAGATACCCACACAGCATGTAATTAAAATTCTACATAAATAAATCTGGTGCCCAGCCACTGCTGAGAACTTTAAGCTGCTTTAATAAATGGAGCCATTGTTTTCTTATGCCTCGGTGGTGCTCATCAGCCCACCGTTTTCCAAAATGGGCCTATTACATACCAACTCTATCTCTAATCAACACCACGCTTCACTCTGAAATCCAAAATTAGATGACCTTATATGCAAATTACACTTGGATTAATCAGTTACGTGCCAAGGTTAAATGAGGATCTCCCCTCGCTGTCATTCTCTCCGAGCGCTCGCACAGCCTATATCAACTGTGCAGAGAGCACTCTTATGTAACTCGGACAGATACAGAAAAGGAAAGCATCCCTACTTTGTCCATCCCATTAGCTTATTCATGTAGCCTGCAGACCACAGGGCAGGAAATGCTTTTGCAGATTCAGACAATCTCTCTCGAACATCTCCATCAGCCCCTCAACGAGTGTTTGGTAGCAACAAGATGCTGATTCAAATCAAGGCCTTCCTGCTAATGTGGAGCCTGTTGCTGAGTGCTTGCTCACCACTGACAGCACAAAGGCTTGGAGGAATAACAGCTAATGGATTTCCAGTATCATTGCCACTAGCAATCTCTCACAAAAGTGCAAAGTGGCTTTGACTATGAAATACTACAGTGACGTGGCTGCGAGTTGTTATTGCAGTGGTGCGACACCTACATTATCAGTCAATGGCAGAGTTCAAGCATGCGGGCTAATTTGTAGTAACTTAAAAGTGGTTTAGAATAATAAAACTAACTCTTACTTTTTGCATGATGCTTTTCTAATATCTGGAAACTGAAGGTTTATGGATGAGAGTTGTGTGTAAGCTCTGACAGCAAAAGCCTTACACAAAGAGAAGGAAGGCAAACTTGAGGGACAGTTCACCCCACAACCAAAAATGCACACCTGTAGTGGTATGTATCAGTCTAGTTTGTTTTAGTGTGAGGTGCTGAGTGTTGGAGATATCAGCCGCAGAGATGTCTGCCTTCTCTCCAATATAATGGGACTAGATGGCACTCAGTTTGTGGTGCTCACAGAGCTAAAAAATACATTTGAAAACTCAACAGCAATGAAGTCTTTCCAGAAATCATGACCTGATTACTCAAGATAATCACAGACCTTGTTGTGAGCAGTTTCATGCAGGAACTATTTTCTTTCTGCCAAACTACAGGCGCCAACCATATCACTGTGCAGAAGGAAGCGTGCATCTACTTATAGTTGAGTGGCTTGTACTCATGACAGCATAACATGTAACACAAATGGCGTCCTCCTTGGGTCAACTTTAACTTTAGCTAGCTAGAGTTTTTCCCAGTGGTATTTTTTGGCACTCTGAGCACCACAAGTTCAGTGTCACCTAGTTCCATTAGAGAGAAAGCAGACATCTCCAACACTCTGCAACTCAAACCAAAACAATCTAGACTGATGAACAGAACTACAGGTCAGAGACAAATTATGTATTTTTAATTTTGGGGTGAACTGTCCCTTTAAGCAGCAAACATCATTCATAGCATTTGTTACATTTTAGAAAATAGTGGCAGTTTTGTGACCACTGGAAAAATGTAGTTGTGGCATATGATATCGAAAGGTAAACTGTAAATAGAAACCATTTTCCCCTGTCTGATGAGTCTATTTTTAGTTTCCCACACAAAAAGACGTCATTAGCACGCCGATAACTGGCAATGCAACTTTTCCTGAATAACCGTGTCGAAGAAGAGAAATGAAATGGATTATATTCTACAAAACTTGTGAGGAAAAATGTTTCGCCTGAGGCCAAAATGTATTCCCTTCCCTGCCCCTTTATCCTCTCCATCATTGCTTGAACGGGGGGGTTACCATGGAGACACAGAGGGCTCTTTCCTTATTGGTTGCCAAGATGAAGTCAGAGTGACGAGGAAAGTAGAGACCAGACGCTGCCGGGGCTGATACTTCTTTCTCCTGTTTCTCCTGTCTCCACTTTCACTTTTGTCAGTCTCTGTTCTTCCCCACCTCGGATCATTTCCACTGCACTCTGGTTTCTGTCTCCTGGCTACAGCAGCAGCCTCACTGATTCTGATGTATCGTCATCCTAAATATATGCTGCTGTGATATACTGTATGTAAGTGGAAATTCTCTATTTAACAGGAGCACAATAAAGAGAAAACAGTGGTGGGTGTGACACACATCAGCTAAGGCGCAGGCCTAAACACAGCAGGCTGCATGTGGTCTTCACAGATCAAACATGCTGGTTTAACAGTACTTTCTGTTTACTGCTAATACTGCAGGTGTTAAAAATAATGTCAAGACAAGCCTGCTACTGCCTGTATCACTTGAAGGGTTAAAAATAACCAATGCAGTTATGATGCAAGTTCCCGTCGTTTGGTTTAAATTAACTTTAATAGACCACTTATATCTCTGTTCTCAACGATCCGGCAGTGAGTGAGAGGAATGTGGAGAAACACAGGAGAATACCAATATTGAATTTATTGAATCCTTGGGAAGAAATGGGTCTTCATGCCCCAATTTCTCATGCTCTAGTAGCTGAGAGAAAACTGGATCTGAAAACTTTGGTGTGAATTGGGGACAGAGGAACAGAAAATACACAAGCGTCACACAAGAAGTATATTAGAGGAACAGTGAGAAACAAGGAGAGAGAGGAAAGTTGAAATGGTGTTTAATGTGTATTTTTATCTGACAGAGTAACTCGCAAATCAGCTCCCATCCAGAAAGGTACGGTAATATACAAGTAACCTCTCATTACTGACTCCAAAAGTCCCAGGTCAATACATTTATAAGGACGAGCCCAACCCTGATCTAACACACAATCTGTCTGTCTCAGATTATGTATTTATGCTGTGTTCTTCTATCAGTCTGGTTTACAGAAATTTGAATCACAGAGTCATCAGTTCAGTAAATAGGCCTGTGTTCAGTAAGAGGACACCATGCATCAAGGCAAATTAACTGTCAGTGATAAGAAAGCTGCTCATGAAAAGCTGAGGCCGTCTGCTGCCCTTTGGTGAAATACCTCAAACCCTCTTGTGCAGCACGAATAATGCAGGCCTCCCAAAAGTGTTCTGCCCAGTGACCAAAGACAGAAGCTGTCTCTCATACTGACCATAAAAGGCCATTTTCAAAGATGCTCACGGTCCTATGACTTTGGCTAACATTTCTATGCGTAGAGAGGTCAGGTTTCAGCTCTGTGGAAAACCAGGCTTTATCACCTTCTGGGATTTTCTTATCTGAGCTGTAAAAAACAGAAACCCTCTATCAGTCTCATACCATAAAGGATTCTAACGTCTATCTCGCACAGAAACACACCACTGTGAATGGAGATGTGGAGCTTTGTCTGGCACATGGAAGCAAAGAAAGGGCATAACGCAGAGAGACTTCCCAATAAAAGCCTGTGCTCAAGGATGAAAAAGGGAAAGAGGTGAGGGGGCAGTGAGGAGGGGGAGTTAGGGTCTGAAGGAGTCTATTTTTAGCCTCAGAGAAATCAGGTGTCTGCTGCCGATGGAAAAGAAAGGAGAGCGTGGGTAAAGTAACATGAAGCAGCACTGTCGCTTTCATTTTACATGATACATGTGAGTCAGAGAGCGCTGCGAGGGTTGGGGGGTGGGGTACAACAAAACACCAACAAATATAAAATGGCAGATATGGTCCACATTAACATGAAACACAAGCGAAATGCAACGGCAACTGGAGGAATAAATAGCAATATAACTCAAATAAAAATATGATTTACAGACCTCGATGCTCAACGATAGCCTCACAATTGACCTGAAAAAAGGCAGCAGAGATAAGTCTATTATCCAGTACCCTAATGACTGGGCGGTGCAAGCTGCATTTCTAATTCAGACTATGCTCCTTACAGATTAGATTAGCACATCTATCAGGACTTTGCCTCATAGAAGCAGATATTATTGCATCTTTCTGCTTAAGCCAAGAAGTTTCCTGATGTGTGTCAGAGTGCCTCGATGTCACTCCGTGCACAAGCCTGATGAATATCACCATGAAAAAACTCCCCTCTCCCCTGACAGGAAGCACATAAACAGACTTCATTCCTCTTCCATAAAATGAAACTCAAGTAAGGACACAGGAAGGTGGTCGACTGCTATAAAAAGACCTCGGCTCTTTCAGTCCACCCACACTGCCAGAGAAACTGGTGTCCAAAGGGACGGGGACATGGCACAGCCCGCACAAAGCGTTCATCTTTGTCTCATTTCCCAGACAACGGCGCTGTAGGAGCATTAGCAGTGATGTGCCATTCATCAGCTGGCTCATCAGGGATGGGTGGGGACAGGTTGTACCCCTGTTGTCCCTGTCAACAGCTCAACACCAACATTAGCATCACCTGCTTTGTTCAAGGGAGCTGAGGTGGGAGGGTGCGCTGGGGAAGAAGGACAGAGTCTGTGGAGCTCGAGGTGCAGAGAAAACACAATGTTCCATTCAGCGCTTGGCTGGCACCCAGGTGCATGATGGAGGCTCATCTGAAATACTGTCATGATGCCTGATTGTCCGCTCAAGATGAATTAAAAGAAAAATTAGACCTTCAGATAACCAGCCAGCTGGCAATGTGTCCCTATACTCCCCTAAGAGGACACCATAAATTGTGAAAGAATGTTTTTCTAGATTGCTTCAAACCCCCGTGGGTGCCCTAACAGTTGAGAAGGCACCCATACTAATCTTAGGTTTCCACAGATATATTACTGGATTCTTTGGGGAGCTCTGAGAAATTATTTGCATCACTCTAAATAGGGATGCACAAACCAATGTGCCCATCATCAAAGTTGGTTAATATTCACTCTAAATATAAGAATGGAAAAAGATGGTGCTCAGTTCTGAACGCTGGTGAGTAGGGATGCAGTATCGGCACGTCATCCATATCAGCAGACAGAAGCTTTAAAATGAAACATCGGCGTTGGCCTGTAATGAACATTTCTGCTCATATGACAGGTTGATAAGATGACGCTTTAATTATGTGACTTTAATTTGCTCTGGTTGTGAGTAATGTCAGGACAGTCTCAGGGACAACATCAGTCAAGGCTGTAAAATAGGATCAATTTTACAGCTTTGTTTGAAAATGTTACATAAAAATAAATATGTTATGTTTCACATATGATCTTTGTTTCCTTATTTTGCCATGTGAATGTGTAC
>JAPZEB010000022.1:25040697-25055392 GCA_029783705.1 Chaetodon striatus | reverse complement strand
CAACATCAGTCAAGGCTGTAAAATAGGATAAATTTTATAGCTTTGTTTGAAAATGTTACATAAAAATAAATATGTTGTGTTTCACATATGATCGTTGTTTCCTTATTTTGCCATGTGAATGTGTACATTTTGAAAAGCATTGTATTTTATGTCTGTATCGGCCATCACAATAGAAGTAGGCAAAATATGTTAATTCCACGGCAAGTAGGTGGAAAAAACATGTGCATGTATCGGTATCTGCATTGACAGTCGGCCAAAATGAGATGGAAAATATCAGCATTACAGATATCTGCAAAAATCCAATATCGATTCACGCATCCCTGCCAGTGAGGGTGTGTGATGATGCACAACATTTAATCTGCAACAGTGAGAGGGGTCAATACCTGATTGTTTAGGCTGATCAAGTCATGTTAATTGTATTCATGATGCCCAAAGTCACCACACATGTAGCACAAAGAGCTCTGTAATCTACAGCATACAAGACCTTCTATCCTTCAACCCAGGCTACATGATTGGCACATGCATCTGTGTTGCATCACTTTTGTGTTTCAACTATCTTGAGTCATGACAGTAAGGCAAACTGTGACATGGATGCACAGACAGATCAGTTAACTGGTAGCTCTGCCTTTTTTTTTTTTCAAAGCGTGTTAGGCAGATGTACCAAATGATATCTGTGTAGCTGCCCGCCACCACCACCCACAATGGCAAGGAAAAAACAGCAACATATCAACCGATAGAGTTTACAGAAAATCTAAAAATGTATCAGCCCAAAAAGTCCAGGTTACATACCTAACTTTAAAGATGCAGCTATTTATAAATTATGTGTCTATATGAACTAATATCCCATGAGGTTTAACGTCTTATGCTAATTATATTTAATGAAAATATTTTTGCATTATTATCAGTGGAGTCCCTGCTCCCACTTTATTTTGCCGTTTCCCAAAAGACTCCTACATCCAACCTGGTGTTGTGCAGTATAAGCCCGAGCGTGTGTGTGCAGGAAGTAATGTTCCTCATCTCTCCGTCATCATTATACAATTCCAAAGCAGATGCGGAGCTGATCATGACAGTGTTTCAGCTGAGTACTAGGAACCAGTTTATTTGAATGAAAACTTCCGTCATAAAAACAATCACATGTATTACTACCACCATTTTGTTTGTTTAAATCATACTTGTATTTCAGGATAAAACATTAAAGCTTCTCCTTAAAACCACTCTGTCATAGCATGTTAACAGTTAAGAGAGTTCGTGCTCTAGCACTGCTAACCATGTAAGTTCGTGCCATGTCCTCTGGCAGAAAATAAATATACCAAAGGATATTTGATAAAGCTGCTTTGTTGATCATTTAACACTTAATTTCAGCCTGGTATTAAAAGTTCTAACATAAGATGCACTCATGACTTAAAACCCCCTCCAGTCCTGTCAGTGTACATAAAAATCAGTCTCCATTGACTGTCAAAGAAATGACGCCAACATGACATGAGTTTCTGTACCCACGAGTTATCAGCTGTGGGAAAAATAACTTAGACTACAAAGTCTGAGATAACATGAAAGGCTTGTTGTGAATCCAGTTTAATGCCTTCAGTGTCTTTCTGAAAGCTCATCGAGCAAACCGTATTCCTACATCATATGCCAAGCTGTAGAGTAAATTGACTTTTCTAATATCCTAACAAAGATATCTCAGGAGACTGGCTAATGCAACCGCATGAACAATTCACCAACTGTGAGAAATGAGCCCCAGAGAGATTATACTGGGACAAGCTCGTCTGTTTTATAGACAGAATAGAATAGAAGATAAGAAAAGAAGTGTGCGATCTACTGTTAAAAAAAGAAAAGAAAAATGTTCCTGTTTATCACAGGGATGTGCTAATCCGATACTGTTATCAGATATCTGATATTAGATATCAGATATTCTATGTTTACACTTTCAGCTTTCATTATTTAATACTGGAATATTCCTATTTGCACAAAATGTTTACAATAAATTTTGATTCCTGTTTTTGTTAATGTTTAGTATTTATTAAGTTTGTTTGCACTAGTTGTGACTTAATTGTTATTTAATGTTTATATTTTGTACTAAATTTATGCAGTTGTATTGTTTTATACTGAAATTTTAATTCATTTTTTAAGTTTTGACCAATTTGTTGCTGCATTTACAAGGTTACATTAAACCCTTCATGACCTACCACAGAACGAGTCCACCAGAGCATATCTTTGCATATTTACATGCTGCAGTGCCATTTTTGGAGTAGTTTAACATGCTATCCATCAATACAACCCTTACATCCAAATTTTTAATATTATGTATGACCATACTAATAAAAAATAAAATGCTAAAAAATGCAATAAACTACAAAAAAGAATTTTTTTTTTTTTTTTTTTAAACATACATATTGTTCTAAATACACGCAAGAAAGTCAGGTCATGCTAATGTGATGACGCTTATTCCAACGTAGGAAGTGCTGTGACTATCTGAGGTCTGGATAATGTTTTAGTTGTGTGCTCTTTTTACTGGATTTCTTCAAACCCATTAGTGCAAGGAAACAGCGTTCTGCGGTACGATTAATGTATGATATGTTTGTGTAACTCCCCAGGTTTTATATGCAAAAAGAATTATTGCTCTATCTTAAGTGGTTGCAATTCTACTGGCATTTAAAAATGGATATGCAAATGGATCACGGGCACTCCCGTCAGTCTTCAAGAGCTACACTGTAATTCCACTTAATCGTTTTTTATTTTTACCAAGTTCTTGGTGTATTATTTTAATATCAAATAATAATTCAGTAAATGTATATCTGTGCATTTATTTTTTATATTTTGTTGTGGGAAAATTATTAAAAATGAAAGTATGTGAACGTCATCATGAGTAATTATACTTGTATCAAGGTGTATGATTCATCCATGGTCATGGTTAGGGTATTTTCACAGGCCTCAGTCCTTCACTCTGTGCATGCAGGCATGTGAGGAAGCTCCAGGGTGTCTGAAGGTTAAGATGCTGTAAGATGAGGACTCCAATGTTAAACAGATCTGTGCGACATGTGAAGTATAGTTTATAAGTCTGAATCATTGTTCTGTTTATTTTAAGAGCTTCTCAGATCCGGTTTGTGTTGTAATGAAACTTACATATTCGACTGAGGCTTGTCAGGTTTGTTTTATTATTCATCAAAATAAATACTGACAAGAGTACAAGTTTTTCTACGTCCCGTTTGTTTTACAAAGTTAGGAACACAATGTTTAAGTCACGCCTGATGATGCCTTAAGGCCCAGACACACCAGACAGACATCAAAGAACTAGAGGCGATGAAGGCCGACATCGTCTGAGTCTCGGCCAAAAAGCAGCACTTGAACACACCGCAAAGATTAGCAAACGCCAACAGGCACGTGCGTTCTGTGCCTGCGTGAGAGGAAATAATGCTAAGCAGTATAAAGAAAGAGAAAGGCTTCCAGGACGAACTCAAGACGCTAGTTAGCCAGTTAGCACGTTAACAATGCAACCCACTTTTTAAAGAACAAAGACTATTTAGAGCGCGTTTGCGAACAATAACACAAACATTTACAAACCCTTTCTGCTATAGAGCTCAATAGCTAAAAAAATTGTATCTGATATAACAAATTTGTATCAATCTCACTCCCTCTTGACTTTGGCCATTTGTTTGCTTTCCTCACTTCTAAACTGCCGATCAGAGTGATTTTATTCACCGACGGGCTCCAACATCAATTCAACATTCAACTGGCCAAAAAACAGGCAACAAGGGCCGATTAGGGCCAACAGTGTAGGACACACCGCAAAAACAAGGGTGACAGACGCTCAGCGACAGCCAGCATTGAGCAATGGTCGACTGTTGGTGCGTAAGCGCCCTAACACATAAATGTTTTCAGACTCCTGTGACTTCCTCACAGTGAAGCAAACAGCTTATACTGGTATTGCACTTGTATCAACTGATATCAAAAGCCCAGGTACTGGCATGGGTATTGGCTGACAGCTGCTCACTCTATGTCACTATCCACTGCATCTTATCATTGCCACCTTGTCTTGGGTGGGAGTGGCAGTGATTCTGTGTATATGGTGGGTGGGGCACAAGACACAGGAGATCAGCCTGCAATGAATTTCCAAAACAGACCAAAATGGTCTAAGTAAATGAGACTACACCAGTCCTCTCGCTTCGACAACCAAACTGTGCTAAATTTAATGGAAATATTACAGCACCAATATTACACAACAGTTCAGTGGGCTTTTACAAAATCAAAGGAGATTGAGCAAGATGGAGAAAATGTCAAATTACAACACAAACTTCTGATCATCACAGTACAACATGTACGGTATTTTGCAGCAGCCACGTCGTGCTAAATGCTCAACTTTATTTAAGCCTCCTGTAGCTCATTTTGCTCTGTTTGTACCTGATGTTTCTCTTCCTGTGACAGCAATCTCATCTGATAACAAGCTCACAAAGTACAGACATGGAACCAAAATGTGGTGAGCAGCTGCATACGTCACTCCATCTTTAACTGACAGGAAGTGCGTCTTCTTGTTTCCTCAGCTAGAGTGTTACTACTCAATGGCTGCACACTCATTTGTCACCTGCATTCTTAATAAGGACAGGATTGTTGACTTGTGCTGTAAGACAATCATAACACAACTGACAGTAGGAGAACAGAAAACCTGTCGCATGTCAGAATAAAAAAAGAAAAACATGCTCACGCGCTGAAGGCTGCTCTGTCAGGAATTTTCCACTCCACAGTCACTCAGACATACAGAATAGTATATTTACATATTCTCACAGCTTTTTCCTCCTGACCATCAGGAGGTTGTCGGGCACTCTGGTAACTGTATAACACTAGTGGGGTGGTGGGTAATTTTAGTCTTATGGAAAGAGACCTGTGTGACACGAATGAGCAAACATTAGCATAGTATGAGTGTGGTTAGAAATTATTATCCTCATTTATCAATAAGACCATCGCAGTGTCTCGGTGCTTTCTGTGTGACCAAAAAATGCATCAGAATTGCTTTAATTCAACAAATACAACTGGTGAGCACGGAGCAAAAAAACTTAACAAGCGGCATCTCAATGGGCTGATTCATAATCTCCGTGTGTGATACTGTGTTTGTTTGGTCTGTTAGATTCAAGAGAGACACCTGAGAGTTTAAGTGCTATCAGGTTTCAGCTTCTCCACCACTGTCTTCCAGTAAGATTCCTTGGTTTACTGTAGATGCATTAACAAAAATAAAACTCTACATTATGTCTCCGCAGTTTAGAAATAATTAAATCACTGACTGAAACCAGTACAGCATGTACAAGTCCATGTATGGGTATCATAGAAAAAAAGAACCACTAAATTTAGACAACTTCAGATCTCCACTGTGTCAGACTTCAATATGAACATGGCTACGAATACATTTGCAATCCCGAAGCTACAAATCTAATTTTCCAGGAAATCACTCATACAATATTTATACTGAATGAATATTTGAAATCTGTTGAAATAACTTGCTTAATAAAAAGTCTTCTGTTGAGCCGTTTTCTGAGGGAGTGATATCACAGATGCCAAATTTAATCAACATCGACCCAGTTACAATCAATTAAACTTATATTTACTCATAATAATAATAGCATAGGCAACATGTTGCTGTTGGTGCTCTTACTTAAAATGGCAATAGACTAGTTTTTGGCTTTAACTAATCATTACGAGTGTAATGGCTATAGATAACAACACCATAAGTGTGTAGATTGGTTTGCTATAAGCCTGTGCAATTCTGTCTGCACCCGGGTACCATCTCCCAGGAAAATGAAGGCTTGGGTTACAGCACAAAGTGCTTCCAGCATTGTGCAACCAAAACAGGAAGAGGGAAGAAATTCTGTCTTCACCAGACGCTATTGGTAGCCATTCCCAGTTACCAGAGAGTATGAATGCAAGGTCTTTGCAGTTACAATCCCCAGTAACAGAAATGGCAGACAGTGGAACAATCGAAGCAAGTATGGAAATTGAAAAGATGTGTGTCCGTTGTTTTTGGTAGTTGCTAGGCTTTTAAAATCACATTAAAAAGGTGCTTATTAACCTAAAAAGTTATAAAAGTCTAACGCCAAAAAAAGCCTTTCAGAGAACCTAAAAATTAAAATGAGACAGAGTACTGCTAATAAGATTAGAGTGATTACACATGAGGACTTAAAACTGTCTACGAGCATCGCCCATTCCCGACGCCTGCTCTCACTGCATGCCTGCACAATATGAGGAAAATGTGCAATATGCGATAACGTTTTTGCATGTCACAATGACGATATCACTCCCAACAAACAAATGGATATTCAGCTGTACTCAGTCAGCTCTTGACTCTGACTTGCACAGTACCTGTGCTTGTGCCATGTTGTCTCTCACACTCATCTTATCACACCTTCCTCCCTCAACCATGCAGAGGAGTACGGCAGCACTAGTCAAATAAACCTCGCTTGCATGTGTGCAGATTCTGACCAAATAAAGGGTGTCTAACAGCGAGGGTTATATCTGATTGGCATGAGAGTAACAAACATGGCGTGTATCAGACAAACTAGCGCCTACAGACAGAATGTATCTAATAAGTTGTTACTATAATCAAAGTGCTATATCACAGTCTTTCACAATGTGTTTATCAGGCAAGTTGACATCACAATGACCATTAAAATAAAAACAACAACAATATACTGTGCAGCTCTTACTCAGACTTGAAAATATAGCCACGTGTTATATTTATGCATGAGGGTAAAACCAGTTAGTGCTTGAGCTCTCGAAGATTTTTGAGCCCCATAGGCACTTTTCTGCATGTCGGCGCGTCTGCAGTGCTGCAGAACATACTTAAGAGAACAACTCACAATTTGACGATGGAAAGGAAATCACCTTTAAAGAACATAGAAAGTGTACATCGCAGCAACAAGTCTGTGTCATGCTGATTGCACGGTTTTAATCTAACCTGACCACAAATCATATAGTAGGACATAACACAATATTAATATAAAGGTCATTATAATGAGAAAGTGAGCAATACACACCAAATTTTATTTAAGAACATACAAAATAAAAGGCATGCATTTTATTGTCCACATGACACAAAATCAATCCCTTTCTTCACTGAACATTTTGAGTCCTTGTACCATTGTGCACTCATATTTTCACTGAGCACACAGGTGACATCAATTAAACTCAGAGCACATTTAATTAGGCTGGACACTGTGACTGGGCCCGAGTCACACTTCACTACTTGAACAAACTGCAGTATCAAATACTGTGAATACTCAGTTTCATAGAAGTACTTTTACTTTTCTTCAGCTACAGTTTCGACTGCAGGAATAAATCGTCGTCAGTGACAAATAGATGGACAAAGGGTGACAGATTTTTCTCGAGCTTGAAAGTCACCGAAGAGATTTTGCAATTTGCATGTCATCACAGCCCTGCCCATGTACAACGTGTGTTTTTATGAGAGTGTGTTCATGTTGGTTGGTTGGTTGAAGGAAAAGAAGTCCCCCACTGCAGAACTGGTTCGGCAAACATTTTGAGGAGCTGCCATGTTTATAGTAAAGAAACCTCTACAGTGTCTCAGAGGTCATAACAGGTATGACCGGTAAAAAGGGGGCGGTGCACAGTCACACGAAGAAGATTTGTATTCTGGGTGATGCTGATATCAACGGCCGCCACCTCAAGCAGTGTGCCATTAATCATCACAGCAGCACGTCAGTGACTGAAGAACAGGTAGCAACATCAGCAAAGTGTTTATGGTGTTGCTCTTTGTGACACAAAATGAGCTGTAAGAGAAAATATCGTGCTGGCCAACAGCAGCTTTTGTGGAGCGATCGCTACAATCAGCACTAAAAGCAGCTATGCATGATGTTTCAGATCAGAAATGGGGAGCATAATTAATAAGACAGTCTAAAAGTCAAAAACCAAAAGTGACTCAGAGGAGAACAATCTCTGTGGAAAAAAAAGCAAAGCCTGCCTATAATTCAACTCAGGAAAGAGTGCATAAAAATCTATATTTTACTAAGTGCACTTACAGTGAACTTTAGCACTCCAATTTCTGCTTTTGTGTTAGTCAAAAATGAGAAAACCAATATAATCTTTAAGATGACAGGGCAGCTGATGCGGAATGTGTTACACAACCCTCACAACCGTTATGGCTTCAATGAGGCAGGACACATGTTTTAACATGTCAAAGAGCGCTTACACCCTGTGTGCATACTAGTGCAATATTCTTCAGGCCCAGAAACAACACAATAACCTATCACCGTTGGTGTCTCCTGTATTTCCTCCTCTGTCAACACACTGCAAGTAGATCTTGCTCTTATAAGCCCGAGGCCAAGATAGGAAGCACAGATACACCTCAAAACTAGTCTTAGATTGCAATGCTAATTCAAAGACACACAATGTTGGGAATGAAGCAGGGGGTCACAGTGGTGTAAGCGGCCGTGCCGCAGCTCCTGCCCTCATAGCAGAGCCATCATCTGGGCAACAGACGCCACAGCCTCAGAGTCAGCACTGCCTCAATGACTCACCCAGGCCCTGCTGAGTCAAGTTGAGTGACTCTTGATGCTGAAAATCATAAAGTAATGTTGAAACAGATATGAGCCGAGGGGATACAGGAAACAGGCTTGTGGCATGCAGGTTTCTAGTTAGGTCAAAAACAAGCTGACTGTAGCCAAAGTCAAATTTGGGCTCTCCTTTACAATTTAAAGTTCACCTTGTGAGTGGGGTCTAAATTATAGACCCCAGATGTACTCTATTTGCAGCAGGGGTCGTAAATAAATTCTCACACATAGTTATCAATGGAGAGTGTACCAAAAGGGCAAGAACACAGAGCCTGAAATATCCACCAGTGATTCCAGTCATTTCCATGTTAACTTGTTATTAAATGCAGAGTATAATAACAGCTTACAGTCTGTATACAGAGAGGAACATTGCACCAGCTTTAACAAGCATACCTGTGTGACAGCAACATGGCCATGGCACGAGAGCAGGAAAACATGCTGCACTTCTTCAGGCCAAAGGCGACAGACAGAGTGAGTCTAAACTAATTTAATGGCAGCACATGGTGTTAAACCCTTGTAAAATAAGATTTACTTAACGTGACGTTGCATCTCTGGATGGGGGATGATCAAATTTGAACTGGAGTAAACCCACCGTCAGTTAGTTACCTAGCAACATGGCAGCACGGTAATGACAAATTGATGGCTTGCAATGCTCATCACATACCTGGACCTGATGCCTGTGATGCAACTCCGGCTTCACCTCACTCCAGCACCCGGGAAATCAAAGTTCACCGGCCTTTATCCGCGTTTTGGGGAGGAGGGGGGTCACCGCTGTCACCGGTGACACGGTTTGCTCTCAGCACGATAGAGCCGCCGACTTGATGAGGTCTGGAAGCGATGCCATGATTAAGATGAACGCATCGAAAGTCAGCAGCTGATTTCCTTTACGTCGCCGTGTGTTTGGCCCTTCGGCAGAGGAAGGGGTGCGGGTACAACATGTAGAGATGACACGTAGAGAAACATCATCAGCCCGGGAGTACGTTACATGATATCAACCGCCGTTCCTGCCCGTGTTTACAAAATCTGGCCACATCGTCGCACCGGAGAACAACAACACGCTGGGTTTCCTCAACCGACGGGAGAGGCCAAAGTAGCTATGGTAACGTTAAAATGTCCTTGAATATCCAAGCTACCCTCGTAGGGGTTGGTGGTCGGGCTGGTCCGGGGCGACGACAATGTAGCGGCTGTGAGCTCAGTCCAGCGGCTCGCGCCACCGTCCATACAACCGGGAAGAGCGGAGGGCGACCAGAGGAAGAGCACCCGCCATCGTAAGTTGTCACTCCTCAAGTCTGAGCCGCGGCAAGACTTCACAGTCCTTTCAGGCACGACATAAAATACCGTCAAGGTAGCCCAGGTACACCGGGGCTTCCGGTACAACTTTCAAAATAAAAGCCTGCCTTACTGCGTATTTAAAGTTGCAACCGTTGAAATGGGACTTCAGTCCAAAAACTCCTCTCCCACAGCTGACACACATTTTCTATGTATTTCACTAAACTACAGTTTCACTGCAGTGCCTCTCATTCGATACTTCAGTCAAATTAAACAAATATTATGTAAATATCATAAAAATACGAACGTTACACAGCAGCAGGATTAGTCGCGTAACTTCCGGTGTTTGTGTTTATTTCATTATTAATATTTTTATCAATTATTTTGTATTTTTTTATTTCATAATTTTTATGGTAATTATTTTATTATTTATTATTTTTATATTAATAGAAAACTACAAATAAATTGCCAGAGCGAACAGTATAGTAAACAAATAAAGTAAACATCTTGCAATACAAAATGAAAACTGAATACGAAGGAAGTGCTTTCAGTGTAAGTTCTGAATGGAAATGTCATATAAAACAAAAAATAATACAATTTACATAAATTACACTAATAGCTAAACACATTCACTTATTCCTGTGCAATGCTTTTATTTTATGTGCAATATTCTCATGATACATGCAGGTCTGTACAGCTTTTCACATCTATGCACACATAGGTACTGTGTGTGTATGTTTGAACTGGTGTGTGTGTGAGGGTTTTTTTTTTTAACTTAATAGCTTTTATTTTATTGTCTATCCTCTTATATTAGTCTTTTATTTTTATTCTAGTGTAGCTCTACTTAGGTAGTGCTACTGAATTTCGTTGTATAGACATGTTCAATGACAATAAAGGTTGTCTGATTCTGACTCTGACTGTGACACATGGGGAAATATAAATGTATCTGCTACAGTGCAACCTTTTTTTTAATACATTGTAGAATTTTTGTGCTTTTATGACTTTTATCAGTTTTAAAGAGTGTGTGTACAGTTTAAATTAATTGTGATTTCAGGATTTTGTGCTTATGCGTAACAACTTTTGCCAGACACAGAACATTACAACAGAGCTCACCATTTTTGTTTTTCAAGATCATACCAAATGTAAAATTGTCTATAGAAATAGAGGCTGGAAATGATGAGATATATCTTTTTTTTTATCCATTTGTGAATGTCAAGCCAAAACATATGTATTATAGTACCAGAGAAAAACATATGGTGTACGGTTTTTAAAAATATTCTCACATGAGCACATATTATCATCAATATTAAAACGTAGCCTGAGTAATTATCCAGAAGGATAAATGTCGTTTATAATTTCTAAATGTGTTTCTTTTGTTTTGGGGTTATAGATAGAGTTAGATACATTGTCATCAGTTTATTAAATTAATTTTTATCAAACGTGTGTAGGATGTCATTTTTGCCGGTGTTTGTCTTTACTTGCTCCAACTTGACGAAGCTCAGACTCGCAGACATTCAGATGGGCAGTTTCGATAGTAGAGCGCCCCCTGCTGGCAGAAGAGTATATGGTCTACACCGGAATCACAGGTGGTGTCTCCGCAGGCAGAGGCTCTGTTGATTAAAGGATGTACAGTAACAAAGGTACGTTTACAGCAGTCATGTAACATTAATGAAATCCTGTAATAATCGTTATAGCCTGGCATGCAGTTAAAGACAAACCTACTTTTATTCAGCTACCCTTTTTATATATTTTAATGTATTTAGGCAAATCTGCTTTGATACTGTACATTTATTGTTATCATCCAGCTTAATTAGTAATGCGTGATTCGAGAGGGATTTGTTTTGTCCTCCATATTGGTGCATGCTGAGGACGGATGTCACCGATTGGATGTCGACCACAGCGATACACTGGTACTGTAAATTTTGCATATGCAAAAAATATGAAAAATCTTTCTTGTGACATATGACACAACCAACTCTGAAGCATATCAAGGAATGCTTTACAAACACTGCAAAGAAAATCTTGTTTAAGTTATGCACAGCACTTCACAGTCCTTAATATACTTAATATATAGCAATATAGCAAATTACTACATTATATGGGATATTTTATGATTGTATTACACATATATGGCAGAGCAATAGTTACCTGTATTGCTTCTCTTTTTTTTTCTTACCAAAAAACAATGATTACCAGTCTTGTACAAACTACAAAGCTTTGAATACACCAGAGTTTAGATTAACTTTACTACACAATAATGTTCTTGTGGACCACAAATTGACAATTAAGTTTCTAGACATTTTTATTTCTGTTGCAAAAACTAACGTGATACATTTATAAAGCAGATTTCCTACAAATTCAGCAGGCCACACTTTACTGGAAGGTTTAGTCTTTAGCAAGATCCAAGTAAAAATGTGGAGTACAGGTTATATTGCACGAATGAGGGTCAGTTTAACGTGAGCACTAATGATAAAGTTCAAGTAATTAGAAATGCACCTCCCCCACCCCCAATATCAGAGAGATGTCATCACAGGTCATCAGAGAGATTGTCTTTTCCTGGTGACCTACATAGTTTCCTGATTTACTAATTATAGTCATTGTCTGGGGGGAGAGCAGGAAGCATTACATCACAATCCATTTGTTCTTGCCGTAACTACTTTGCAAAAAAACAAAAAAGTATTTCTACCATTAAAATGGGCATCATTATTACAGTAATTGGATGTTTTCAGGAATCCTTCAGAAACTGCAACAGACCTGCAAATAATGGAAATAATAACGCCCTAATTCAGGCTGCTGTGTTAGCTTTAACAGCAAAGTTTTGTGCAGTATAAGACAATGCAAAGCAAGAAGAGAGTGTTATGTAATGTGCAGAGTGAATTAATAAATGAAACAGCTAACCTGTACTGTCAGGTGAAGTGGTAATTAATCCGTTATTTCATTCCATTACGCTCTTGCTGATGCTCTTGTTAGTGTTCAAAGGAGGGTTTATATTATTAGTCTATCCAGTCATGTGTCTTTTAATTATGAAACACTCCTCTCAGTAGACTTGAAAGTTGTCGGCATAGTTTTCTTCTTCATGGATAATGGAGGCTGCAGTCAGCTTGGATTCACAGCTGTTACAGCTGATTTCATAAATTGTGTATGATTCCGACAGTAATCAGTTTTTATGGGAGAAAAAGGTCTCAAGAAACTTTTTTAAATCACTCCTGCCACTGAAGACACTTTCCCCTCGCCCCTCTGTTTATGCAAGGTATGTTCAAAACAGTATCAAATGAAGTTTTGTAGATAGCTGAATAGAAGGGAGCCAGTAACACCTGCTCCTTTCAGTATTGGCTGTGAAAAAGGCAGTCATCATCAATAACGGATGCTCTGTCATCCCCAGCATCACTATCAAAAATCAGCATCACTAAACTCATCAAAAGCAAACAACATACACACAGGGCCACACTGTAACACACAGAGACTGGGACATCTTTGAGCTAATTTTCCACATTGCTTAGAAAGTTTGTATCCTCCATCATCATCATCATCATCATCGTATCAGTATCTACCTACCTATATATGTAAACAAATAACTTGTATGACTGTGAATATCCAGGCTATTCAGAGTTGGGCAGTGACACGTAATCAGGATATCAGATTACAAAAACAGGTTAAGTAAGTCAGACCAGAATACATTTGAAAAAAATATAATAACATTATAGTTATTGTCAGGGGTTACATGATTACATGCATCTTTAATATATGGCCATTTTAAATACTGATTTTATTTTCATGATAAACACTGTATTACAGGTCTAGCATGTAGGATTTAGTGTCAATGAGGTTGCACAACTGAAATTTGTTTCCTGTGACAAGCCTTTAGGAGAACATCAGTGGCCAATGCAAAACATGATTGGCCCTATCTAGAGCCAGTGTTCGGTTCATTCTGTTCTGGGCTACTGCAGACCAACATGCACAATATAGTGTAATGTTTGAAATATGATTAAAATAAATAAATAAATAAATAAACAAACTATAGAACAGCAGACAGACTCCGTGGAGAGGACCCACTCCATGTGTAGACACGTCTCATTGTAAATTGACCAAAACAGTGATTATTGTCAGGTGATGAATGTTATATATAGGCTACAATAGATGATCCTAAATCCTACACACATGACCTTTTACTCATGCAAAGCATGTCTGACATATGGAGTGTCTTTTTTGCTACTGGTAATAAATAGGGGTTATTTGATTTGACCAAATTTAAATGCTGAATTTGGTACACAAAATGTATTTTAACTGCACTGAAAATGGTTTGAGATGTTTGAAGAGAATAATTTTACGGAGCTTATTTTTATTTTATTTTATTTATGTATTTGTTTATTTGGTATTTTTCAATTTTAA
The DNA here is from genome assembly GCA_029783705.1 of Chaetodon striatus. Lineage (NCBI taxonomy): Eukaryota > Metazoa > Chordata > Actinopteri > Chaetodontiformes > Chaetodontidae > Chaetodon > Chaetodon striatus. The sequence continues at coordinate 25,041,185 of JAPZEB010000022.1, read as the reverse complement.
ATCAATTAATTTATTTATTTCGTGGTTGTGTCCGTTTTTCTAGTTGGCTACAAATTGTAATATTTTCAATGATTGATTTTGAAGTCTAATCCAAAGTATTCAAAGTATATTACTTTTTAAATGGTTACTAATTACAAAAATAGCCATGTAATTTGTATTCAGTAACTGACTACATTTCAGACTGAACTGACCCAACACTCTTTCTGTACAGTACAGAAAGAGAGAGGACATTCAATTATTCCTGTGTGTTTATTATCCTTCACTGCAAACAGGCACCAAACTTGAAAATGTTAAACAGGGGACTTTGATGGCTATTTTCCTATTTTAATAATCGTTCACGCAAAGTTATGCCTTCGAAATATCTACCACAAAGAGCCCTTAACTGATCTCAAACTTTAAAAGTCGACTATTAGTGTTTTAAAAACATTTTTGAAGTGTCCTACCTGCTGGGGTTTTGTTCAGCGTACCGACACAAGATGGCGGCATAG
>JAPZEB010000022.1:25018567-25030334 GCA_029783705.1 Chaetodon striatus | reverse complement strand
ACCTGCATCTGTTCAGGGATCAAATAGTTGTCATACAAAAATGTCCCAACCGACCCCGCTCTCCCCTATTTGATATTGGTATGCACTTTAAAACTATCAGTATAAATCACCACACCAGTGTATATGAGTGTTAGATGTGTACTAATATAACTATTGTCTAACACACTGGTTCCCAACTGGTTCAGCCCCAGGGTCCAGATTCCTCCTTAGTCATCAGTTCAAGGTCCACACAGTTGAAGACACTCAGCGTCATACTTGTGTTTGGCCGTGTCATCAAGCTAGTTTGCTGTCTCTGTTAAGTAGCTGTCCATCATTCACTCACTCTACAGCAGGAAATGGCAAAGCTATTTGCCAGAAATTCAATTTACTTAAAAATATAGTGTGTTTTGACAAACTTGACATGTCTGTGAGTCACTTGCAGTCGATTCAGAATGGACCTGCTACCAACAACTGGACCAGGACCAACCAGTTTGGAAGAAAACCAACATAAAAGAGTCACTGAAAATAAGTCATGTACATCTTAAACTTCAGTATTTTCAACCTGGACGTCTTTGTTTCTGAGTAACTGATGGAGGCAACAACTTTTGATGCAGCAGGCCTACATAAGGCCTCAACAGTATAGTCTCCCATTCTGATGTTTTTTATTTAACAGCTTAAAACAAATGAGTACAATTCAGATTTCAAGTTGGAGCAACACTACGTAACAACCTTACTAGCTACATCTAATCAACCTGATGTAATATTATACAACAACCCTGCAATATATACTGTCTTTTAGCTGTAAGGTCAGTTTAAGGATGTAGTTAGTGGTGGTGTTTTTTGGGTTACACTCTGTGAGGTGTTTAAAGCTCTGTCCTCCTCGTGCATGTAAATGGAGGTGGACAACTCATTAGAAAGAAGGGGGCCTTAATGTAATAATAATTAAAAAAAACAAAACACTATACATGCTATTTCAGAGTGGACTTCTCACCTCTTGTACAGCTGAAGCTCCTCCTGAGCCACCATGAGCTGAGCCTTGAGCTGGTTCCTCTCCTGCAGCACCTCCTTCAGCTCCTGCATGGTGAAGCGCGGTCTGTTGGGGTCTGTGAGGTCCACCACCAGCTGGTTTGGTCCCACTGTTTGCTGTAAGGGCATACAGGAAGAAGAAGAGCATCACTGTGCGTCCACTTTATATGTCTGACAACTGTACATGACGGTGTACTGAGTAGCCTTACTCACCGTGCCCTGAGCAGAGGAGCTCTCCTTGATGATCCTGTCCAGCTCAGTCTTCAAGTTGTCCCGCTCCATTTTCAGCTCCTCCAGAGACAAGTTGTACTTATTCACCAGAGTCTCAAACATCTCCAACACACGGACTATTCTGAACTGTAAATCCGACACTTCGTCGCCTGCGCTGCTGATTTTCAACAAATCCCGTCCGATCACATAGGAAATGTCATACACATCCTCAACCGTCAGATCAAACGCGTCCTTCTCGAAAGCCAGAGCGGGCGACGACTCCTCACCAAACTCCATGACGAAACGACACGAGTCCTAAAAACAGCCGAAGTAAAGTTAACTTTTCTCCACCAGCTACCACCTACAATTCTCTAAATATAGCGCCTTGTTTCTTTCTTATTGTCCTGGTTCAACACTTTTACTGGCAGAAGGTAACTTACTTCCACAGCGGCAGCACTTCCCCCATCACTCCTCCACCAATGACGTGCCTCGCGGGACAGTAGAGGAGGGCAAAGTATCCTAGCGACAGGTGAGTACGAAGATCTTTTATGCCTCAAGATGGCTCCCTCGACACTCTTTGTTTTACACGTTACACAAAGGCAGATGATGTAAGCAGTAGGAGTGAGACCTCTTGGTTTTAAACTTCTCTCAGGATCAGGTGAGAAAGCACGTGATTTGATATTTTTAATATTTGTTGTACTTTCAATTCTCACACTGCTCTCTTTTATCGTTACTTCTTCTTTTTTTTAAACTCATTTTTTACTTTCGAAATTCAGGACCACATATTAAAACATATCTTCCACATACAGTTCAATCTACTTGCACTTCATGGTTGGAAAAAAATGAATACATAAAATAATAATAATAAAAAAAAAAAAATAAAAAAGGAAATTAAATAATAATATGGTAATAATAGATGCAAATAATAATAATAATAATAATAATGCCAATAAAGCAGAAAGAATACCACACAATACCAATAGTACTCTAATTGCTGTTCTATACTAAATCATGTTATTCAAAATGACGACATTTCACCTACACTATTTTCTGTTATCCCATTCACTATTACCGGCCAGTGTGTAATCTGTTATATTGTTTTAGTACATTAAACACTATATGATAGTGTTGTCAAAATATCAGTGAATCAATACATATTGATTCTGAATATATAAAACAGTTTCAATACTTATTTTCCACAGTATGAGTATGATTTTAAAAATTAAATTCTAAGCCCTCAATGTCAATTTTTCCCTGTGGTATTGAAACTGGTATCAAACATCTAAACCCTCCTGAGACCCAAACTTTTGTGTGGTAGGTGTTGTTAACTTCTCCTAGCTATATGGGATCAACAGGACCTGATAAATATGAAAAACTTAGAATTGTTGATGATAATAAAGTTAGGGGATGTAAATATGACCTACATCTTTTACATTTGTCTTCTTTAGTATTAGATAATAACACAATAACAACACTCAAAACATGAAAAATAAAACTTTATTACTTTATTCTAAACAAGCATTATTTTACAGATGCAACCCGGCACATAATGGTGGTTATGTCATGTTTTTACAGTACTCATTAGTGTTGGAATAGGTGTACTGGTAATACTGGTGTTTTACCAGTATGACTGTACTGGTGTAAACCACAGAGTGTGGTGCCACACGGCAGTGCTGCAAGTATACAGTAACAAGGTCTTTTCATCAGCTCAGGGGGCTAAGCACATTATCTACAACAGTATCTAAGTGGAAAACTGAGGCACATGATCATCCAGCTCATTTTCTGCACCTTGAAACCAGATTCAAACACTTCAACAATAATTTGTTACATAATCGGAAACATCTTAACGACCCTTACACATAAATGAGACAAGATGTCCCATCTCTGGGTCTTATAGCAGCTGGACCCAGTCCCGACACATGATGTCATTATTCAGACTGCTAAGGAACTTGAGAGTGTTTGTGAAACTCAATTTGTACTCTGGGGAATGCAGTGACACAGTTTCTGTAATTGCATAAAGCAGTGGGAAACTTTGGCGCTAAGTTATTTGACATTACAGCAGCATTATTCTTAATAAAGCATAGTGTTATAATGTTAATATCTACAGTAATGTCCTGACAGGTGATGACTTTTTATGAAGCCACAAAGCCCTGAGAGGTCATAAGTACACTTAAGTTTCCAGGTATGTCCAGCTATGTACGTGTAGATTTCGAAGAGGGGGCAATATTGAGGGGACCCTTTCTTTTACTTTGCATAACACCAGAATGCTCAAAAATTTCTGGTGTAGGACCCCCAAATCCCCCATTTCATATGTGCCCCCACGTTGAAACGAAACCTATCCTATTAGCCAGTTGTCTCAAATATTAACTACTTCGGTTCATTTAAAGCTCTTATCAAGTTAGCTAAAATGCAACCAAAATGTATTGTAAAAGCTGACACCAGTAATTACTAGGGCTGTCAAAATAACGGGTTCATTTCGATTAATAAATCATTAAAAAAATAACACATTAAAAACATGAACGCTGACTAATCTCGCTCTGTGGTGCCCTTTGACACTGTGCGTCATTTTGGCTTTATCACATGATGGACAAAGAAAACACCGCTCAGCCCCATGAGTGGAACATTTACATTTTTAAAAAATGCCCCTTCTCAGCACCGTATTCTGCAATTTCTGCGGTAAGGAATTTTCATACTTTAAGCCTGAAATATCACCTTGATGCAAAGCATTTAGCAGCGAACCAAGAGGTCCAGGCTAGCACAGCCTCTGATGCTAGCGCTAGCAGCCAACCTCGTCAAGCCACACTCAACCAGTCATTCAGACACAAACTGAGTAAGTCGACCTGTCACGGACTAACTTACTCACTTGCAAAATGGACTGCAGACCAGTTTCGGTGGAAGAGGGCAAAGGAATTATTGTGTCGAAAATCCAGCAGCTTTACTACGACACATCTGCCTAAATTCATTTGAACTGAAATATAAAAAATACTTTCACAGCAAAAGTTGACGAATGCCATTAATTTAGAGTAATTAATCACAGAGCTCGTAATTAATTAGATTAATTTTTTAAGTCGCTTGACAGCCCTCGTAATTACATCATCACAGTTTAAACTGTAAAAACACTGTACAGATTTTGTTTAAAAGAACCAAGCAATGCAGCTTTAAAACCAGTTCTTGTGAATGTGTCTGTTGATAAACTGGTGTTGACATGGTGTAGGAAAAAATAAGAACAACTGTACAATTTAAACTCAAAGTCATACAAAGGAAAGTCTTCTGATTGGCAACAACGTCGGGTCGTCTGCAAGCAAACCGGCTGCCACCATCGGCATTATGGCGGTGAAAATCCTGTTCAGAGATAAAAATAGAAATGGTGACATGATGAGATGGAGACAGAAAGGAATTAAACAATTAGAGAAAAAACAAAGCCCTGTAGTCATCACTTATATATATATTTTGTCACCCTCAATGAGGCGCAGTGTCACCTACGACTAACACTTCACATGAAAACAGGCACTATTTGTTTTACACATTGCTAAACAGTTACGTTTGTTTCTCTGATAACGGTCAAACTCATTACTCACAAGCGTCTAATTCCAGATTCGGCCTGATCAGTGGAACTGGAGCATGGTGGAGGAGATGGAGGACGCACAATGGAGCTGACATCATCCCCAAACTCCTCACTGAGGGATATGGAGGAGGACTGTTAACTTTTGCATCAGAGCAGTTAAAGATTAGTAATTCTGGAAACAAAACGCACCTTTTGTAATATGCCAGCTCCTCCTGCAGCATGAACACTTGGGCCTTGAGTTCATTCTTCTCCTGCAGGACGTCCCGCAGCTCCTGCAGGGTGAAGCGGGGTTTGTCTGACTCCTGCTCCAGGCTGTCTGTGTCCTCCTCTGGCTCTGTGTCAGCTGACACCTTCTGCAGTTTAAAACACACGTTCAGCATTTCTCCCTGCACAGCACACTGACACTTAAGATGAAACAGGTAGCTCAGCAATCCTGCATTAGACAACCAGAGGCACAATCACAGTCTTTGTTTCTGCTGAAAGTAAATCAATTAGCTCCACAACTCAAAATAGTAAAGGTACCCTGTGGACTTATGGCCACTGGTGATGTTGTAGAGCAATGTTTTCATAAGCATGTCGCTGCACTGTTTGTTTCTTATGCATGTGCACAAGGACGCACATGCACCACACAAGAATGAGGGTTTAGTTACATATTTCTGCAAACGGTTGATGCAGAAACGCACCATAAAAAAAGCAATGCAACAATAAAATAGTTAAAGACAAACACTGTAAACTGATATATACAAAGCAAATTTTGACACATTAAAAAAAGATTTTGCAAACATTTCATGGAGGTGGAAATGTATCCAACATGTTTCTAAGGCCTTAAGGACACACCAGCATGACAACGTTACCATGCTCTGTGTTTACTGTAAATAGGCCTCTGCTATACCCACAGTGAGGTCGAGTACAGGCAGGGCTGCAACTAAAGGTCATTTTCATTGACAATGAATCTGTCGATTATTTTCTCAATCAACTGATTAGTTGTTTGGTCTATAAAATGTCAGAAAGTGGTGAAAAATGACAATGAGTGTTTCCAAAAGCCCAAAATGACTTCCTCATATGTCTTGTTTTGTCCACAAACCAAAGATATTCTGTTTACGGCCATAGTGGAGTAAAGAAACCAGAAAATATTGACATTTAAGAAGCTGGAATCAGAGAATTGTGGATTTATTTTCTTAAAAAAATATTCAAACTGATTAATCCATTATCAGAAAGTTAGCTGGCAATGACTTTAATACTTGACAAATTATCGATTAATCGATGCAGCTCTAGTAAAAGGAAGAGTTAAACAGGTGTTACCAGTGACAATGCTGTCGTGTTCTCATCTTCATCACCCTCTTCCTCATTATTTTCTCTCTTTGGTGACCTTGGTAGAAGGGAAGGACTCTTGTCACGCTCAAAGCAGTTTGCCAGGAAGCCAGGGTCCCCTCCACACTCCACCCACACTGACTTTGGTTTGATGGAGTTGGATGCTGAGGACTGGATTGAAAAAACAAAACATCCACTTAGGCACTAGAAAACCTGCCAGACTGAATTCACTATGTTGAACCTAATTTCGACCTCTTTATATTCATGGCTAAGTCCTTTTTCTTTTCTTACCGTCCTCTTTGGTGATGTAGATGGTGACACCCCAGATCTGGCGAGAGCGGTTTCTTCTATATCAGTGACCTCTCTCTCCAGTTCCCAGCCCCGAAGCTCCTTTCTCAGCCTCGTGACCTCCAGCTGCAGAGCCCCCATTTCCTGCTGCCGTGCCTGGGCTGCAGCTTCCAGCTCAGCCCTCTGCTGGATCAGTGCCTTGCCCTGAGCCTCCATCACTCCTGTCCTGTGACGTAGGTCCTGGTTGATTCTTATTAGCCGATGCTGCTGCATCTGGAGCTGTAGTTAAGGAAATGTATTTTATAACTTCAGAAAATCTGGACAAAGAAGTAACTTGCAGGCTAATGTAAACAGTTTGTCAGGTGCCAGTGTATGTGCTGCATATGGTCTACATCCTCACCGCCTCAATGTCCTCGTTCTTTAACGTCAGCTCGTGGTCTTTGGCACGGATTTCATCCCTCTGCTTATCCACCAAGTCTTTCAGCTTATTCCTCACCTGCCTCTCCTTCTCTGATATTACTGTGGATATCATAAAAAAGCACGTTGACACATGCTAGATCAATGCTATCTAGCATTTAATTTCTTTACCATTCATTTCTTAGCATCCACCTAGCCACCAGTTTCCAAGCATACCAATAAGCACCTATTTTAAATACATTAAATCAGTGGTTCCCAATTGGTGAGTCCCAGTGCAAAAGTGGGTCCCGGATCCATTTTGAATGGACCGCAAGTGACTCAGGAATGTGTCAAGTTTGTAAAAAACAATCTCCATCTTGAAATCAAAAGAATTTCTGACACAGAGTGTTAGAGCCTTTCAAGCAGGTCCTAGTTTCCTATTATTTTTTGAGTCACTCTAATGCACCACCTGACCTGGCATCTCAGGAACCTTTGATTACAGGCAGGTGTGATGGAGTGAGAGTGGAGCGTGGAAGACGCCACAGGAGTTACAGTCTTTAACCACCGTGTTTTGGTTAATCTAAATTTTCATTGTTTGATGAAGTCCTTTAATAGCCAATTGATTTGAGCTTTGGGCCTGTTTTCTGCTGTAGAATGATCGACTAACAGAGAGCTACTTGATCTGGCTTGACAACATGGCAAAATGCAAGTATGACGCTGAATGTATTAAATTGTGTGGACCTTGGACTTATGACTGAGGAAAAATCTGGACCCTGTGGCTGGACCAGTTGGGAACCACTGCATTAAATGACCAAAGTCAGCAAAATCCATTCAATGAGAAAGATTCAAAGTGCAGTGCATTTGGCAGGCGACTCTAAAATCTAAATATAACGTAAAAAAAACCCTTTTTGCAGTTGCATCACCACATGACAGTGCAAATGTCACTCTTCAAGTCAAAACAAATAACTTTGCTGTGATGAGGATAACCTTTAGCACATTTCAAATCTCTGCAAGCTGACTGCCACACTGTGCCAAAACAAAGTAAAGCTAAGGGTTGACTAGAAAGGAGGGACTCAATTTATTAAAACTTCTGTTACTCCATGATTTTTATTCTAGACAAATGTTGTGTCAGTGAGCTATCGTATCAAGCAGTACCCATTCATTTGAATATACATGCTTCAAGTATTAGCAGTGTGTATGTTGGTATACTGACGCCCTGTCAAGTAAGTATAGCCGCAGCCGCCATGAGAGTCTCACACAGGAGCAATGTATTCTGGTCTACTTCAAAAATAGTCTCCTTTACAAGCTCCTGACTGCCTCCCTTCACAGCCTCCTTCTTCATGTCAACATGCCAGCATGAAGCAGAGTCCCGTGTGACTCCATAGGGTAAATACGTGTAACGCACAGCAGATGGTTAATAGGGCATCACAAATCTACAGTGAGCACACATATGGAACATAAATCCAATCTGTGCTGGAGCTCTCAGCCAGGACCAAACTAATTTAGCATCAAGAGACATCACAAGATACTGTACACAACATGCATGGTAAGACTTCAAACAGCAACAAACCATGCTGTGCTGCGATTATTAGCACTTATTATACACATTAGACACATTTTAATGCCATTAATGGATTTATATCTTATAATGCCTTCATATTTTTCACAATAGATAGTTTTCATTAATTGGCATTGGTGCATTGCTGTGATTTATGTTTTTAACTAAACAAAATGCACTCTGGGACAATAATTAACCTGACAATTCACTCATCACTATCTACTACAGTCAACATTTAGAGCTATAAACTGATCAAACAATTTCCCTCTTGATACTGACTCTGATACCTCGACTCAGGGTTACTGCCGACATGAGTACCAATCAGGATGAGTGCTCCCTTTTCCCCAAATCTAAACTCTGTATAACTCACGGCATGGAACTCAATGGGGTCATTTTTACGTGACGCAGCATGAGGGCAGGGATGGTACTACTGCTGTTACTGAAATAATGAGGCTGATATAGGGAATGTTTAATATTCAAAAAGAAACTGACGAGAAAACTGTATTTACTGTGGATTAGTGAAGTCATAGCTGATACCCCAGCTACTCAATTGTGTCAATATTGGCACAGATACCACTCTGGTGCATCTGTCAATGAGTCCCTATCACATTATCATTTGAAAATGAAAAGTTATTCCACCATAAAAGTTGACAGACCTCAGAAAAAAATGCCATAATAATAGATATGTTTGGAAAAAAAAGTGGGGTTTTTTCTGTACCACAAATCATCACCAAACCCATCAGTCAAACTATGGCTGAGAGCTGCTGCTGCAGACAACCCACCTTCCTGTTTCTGCAGGTCTTCCTCTGTGACGGGCGACTCTCTGAGAGAGAGGCTCACCAACAGCCTCTTGTTCTCTGCCTGAAGCTGAGTGATTTGACAGTGCAGGTCCTGGACTTCTCCTCGCCACACGTCATCCACCAGCTCCAACTCCTGAGCAGAGAGATGTAGAAAGAAAGAGTGACAACACCAACACTGTTAAGTGTGTGCAGAGTGCTTGGCATTTGTATAAAAAGGGTCAGTACAGCTGGGTGAACATGAGGGCATGGCAGAGTCAACAACACTTCATTTCATATTTTGCTGCCCCAAAAATCACTTGGTTTCGTTGTTATCACACATTATTTGAGTTTAATGACAGTGTGCTGTAGAAAAATGTAGTAATGTGAGGTGTAAAGTATATCACAAGTTAATTAATCGTTCCCTAACTATTATGATGGCATTGAAATGTGTGAATTTGTAGTGTATAGGACAGTTTGCTACACTGAGACTACTACACTAATCTGAGGTATTACAGTATGTTATAGATACAAATACTAGTAATTTGAGTATTTGATGAATCAGTTTGTGATAGCCAGAAAATCTGTGATTAAATGTTAAGCAATTTAAAGGTTAAAAATTCCCAACTTTCCCAACTAAACACAAACACATATACAGCAGTAGCAGACACAGCAGCCAGACAGGTAAACATACAGGTAGACATTCAAACAGACAGACAGGTACACACAGGTAAACTCAGGTACACACACACACACCTTCTGGTGCTTCCTCTCCTGCTCGTATCTGTCGCTCCTCTCCTGCCGCAGCCTCTCCAGCTCCCCCCGCAGCTCCTCGGCCTCCTGTCCGGCGGTCCCGCTGCTCACCAGGGCCTCCAGCAGCTCCAGGACCCGCACCACCTTGGGCACCACCCCGACCAGAGCCTCGCACCCAAACCTGTCGATGATCCGCTCAAACTCCTGGCCGAGCACCGCAGCTATGTCGTACACATCCATGACTGTCAGCTCCGCCGCGGGTTTGTCCAGCGCTGACACAGCGCACGTTTCCATGTCTGTCCTCTGCTTTATTTACAATTAAACCTCCGACATTCAACATATCTGTCTGTCCTCTGTCTCTCTGAGTGACTAAGCTCGCATTATCTGTGGAGAAACTAGTTTACACACGTTAGCAGCAGCGGGTGTGGACATGGAGACAACTCGTTTCAGTTTGTTGACTGTATAAACTTCACCAACGGTCGAGGTAATGCGTACCTTACTTTGGATGCTGCATTCAATATCCAAACAAAAACTCGTACATGTCACCAGCTAAAGGGCAAAGTACTACCTGTGTGCATATGCGATTGAGATCATAATGGTAGTTGAAACAACAGCGCTTAATAGTGTCGTATGTTGACAAATAATAACCATATAAATCATGATTAATGACATTATTTGATTATCATTGTACGTTTCTGTTCCGCGAACGTCATATCAGCAGTTCAACGTTGAGTTTGAAGAAATTCTCAGATTTACAACCGCTCATGAAGCCGTCAACCCTCCCTCCACGTTGAGTCCAAGTGCTACTGCGCATGTCATGATAATACAGGATCATTACCTTCTATGCACATCATTAAGTTTTTAAATATCCCAGCTGTACTACGTGATACTTGAGTAACAGACAGCCCATAATAAGCAGTAAATAAAACAATTAAATGATAGATAATAAAAGTATTTTTTAAAATATATTTGTATTAACTTAAAAGGTGATGAGGTGGATTTCTTGGGAGTGATAGAAAATATGAATAGAATTATTCCATACATATTTCTTTTTTTGTCACCATCCTTCTTCCTTACCTCTGTAATTTGTATAGTAAATTCATCAGTTTTAGTTACAGGCTGCAAATAAAGTCAACTATGGTTAATTATACCAGCTTCAAAAATTAGTTTTGTTTAAACTTTGATAACAATTACATGGCCTGTTAAGTGTTAAAAAAAAATGCCTAATTATATGTCATGATGGCAGAAGTGGGACCAAGTCATTGTTTTGCAAGTCACAAGCTAAGTTTCAAGTCTTTGCATTGAAGTCCCAAGTCAAGACGGGCAAGTCCAGAGTCACAAAATTTGAGTTTCGAGTACTAAACAAGTCATAATGCACTCCCTACTAAATGTGAGTAATTATATATTAAATTTACAACATTTCTTTTTAAAATTTGTATTCATTTGTTACAAGTTCATGGAAAGTCGTGTGTTTATGTGTAATTGTTAACCTGCACGTTTAGCATACTGCAATTTGTTGTTTACCACAGCGTAGTTTTTGCATGTGAGAAATTATATTTTGTATTATTTTTTCCAACTGGCACTACATAACATAACATTAATTCTTCATGGTTTTCTCCTGCAGCTTGACTGGATGCTGTTGATTTGGTTCAAACAAAGTGGATTAGCTGGAAAATTAAGTGTTGACTGGCTTGGATTAAATAATGTTAACTGTTGATTTAGGAAATGAAGGGAAATGAATTGATTTGTAGGCGGCACAGTGTGCAGTGGTTGGTCGCCTTACAGCAACAGGGTTCCTTGAATCTGTGGTGGAGGAGCCCCTCTCTGCATGTTCTCGGGTACTTCAGCTTCCTCCCACAGTCCAAAGACATGCAGGTTAATTGGTGACTCTAAATTGTCCGTAGG
>JAPZEB010000022.1:24965084-24980509 GCA_029783705.1 Chaetodon striatus | reverse complement strand
GTATTCCTTAAGACACAGCACCTCTGTCCAAAACATTTAACACAGCATGACATCAACCTCACATTCTCTCTTATGTTATCTATAAAAATTACAAAACAAATATGCAGTTACTTTATGTTGCTGAAAAATGTTACTCAACAAAAAAAGCAAGCTAAATATGTAAAATATTTTCAGATTATTCAAATGATATTCTTTCATGTTTCTTAACATATGGCTGTTGCAGCACTTTTTTGACACTGAAGTTATTATATGTCACAGACATGATTCAATTTTATTTTAAGACTCTTAAAATAGTAGTGATTTATTTAAATAAACTGCAAATTGGTAGAAAAAGAGAGATCAAAACCTTGTGTCAGGTGCTTGTGGAGAATGGGAAGCAACATGATGTATATATTTTCTGGGTGTCTTATCTCATGTCACTGTTTTTTATTAACTTTTCATTTTTTCATCATTGTGTATTCGTTTCACCTGTCATGCCATTGTATGGGTCATGTGATGACTTCTGATTGGTTCCTGCCTCTCTATAGGTGGAGCCATACCTGTGTATGTTTTGAAAGCCCTTGTGAAGGCCTGCAGTGGTTGAAACATGTTGGCTCTTTTTAATGATTTAGCCACTACAATAAAAAGGACTTTTAATATTTCCTTACTCCATTTTCTATATTTTTCAGAGTGCCTGCCTATCGAAACTTTTAATTGTTGTGATAAAGCCAGCAGCTATAACATGTACACATAATGATACACAAGCCTGTGAGTAATAAACAGGGTTCCCTCGCATGTTCAAAACTTTTCCTTATTATTATTACCCCATTTTCATGACTTAATTTAAGTAGTTTCAAATAGGTAGGCCTTTATAGTGCTCATAGAGCGCCATAACAAGGTTCTTACTGCAGTGTGCTCTGCCCAAAAACAGGTATTGTGGGAAAAATGTAGCATGGAATAAAGACCAGAAGACCTTTGTGTCAACACGTACAGTGGACACAAATGGTAACGTTATTGGACCTGGGTGTGGCAGGTGTAAAAAAATATGTGCCAATGCTGTGTGTCTTATAAACAGCCATGTCATGCCCATGTCAAACATTTTGGTGCGGAGCCACACCCAGCACAGCTCAGGTCTGCCTCTCTCTTTAGCAATGTATTATAATTGTCTTTCGAAAGTCATGCATATTAAACACGCACTGTACTTCCCACACATCTGTGGTTAAGCAAACTGGTAGCACTTTGCTAACTTTACTCACTTGTTAGATATTCCTGCCAGCGACTAGTAGCATACACCAATGTGTATCACATGATACTTTTAACTATAACTATAACTATATACCAAAATAGTTACAATTCAAAACTTTTCCAAAACATTATTTTAATTCCAAACCATTTCCAGGCCTGGAAAACTGTTTTTCTAATTTCAAAACTTTTCCAGGAATAAAATAAAACCAATTGATAGTCTCCGACTTTCAATCTGCTGATTCTACACTCAGTTTTTCTTTCAAGAATTCTGGTTCACAATCAACCATGAAAAGCATTTATTCAAATATTACATGAACAATTGAAAGATAGTTGATAAGTGCAAATATTGCATCTCAGCCCAAAAGAGACCGAGTGAGAATACATAAATACGACCGCAGAAACAGTGTCAGTTCATCCTGAAACTCCATTTTGCATGTTGAGAAACTCCTGAAAAAGAAATTGCATTAGAATTACAGGTCTGTGATGTTGTTATAACAGATCAATAACAAAAGTGACAATGGTGAAATAGACACAGAACACAATCTGAGCTACTACGATGAACAGACAATTACTAAAATGAAACAAACTCAAATAATATTTCTACACTGTATACCAGATTAAACTGGCTCCAGGACATCTTCTTACCTTCAGGCAGCTTGGTGATCGGGAGCCGTTTGTCAGCGTTTTCCCTCTTTGATGCTCTCTGTGTTTCATGTACTCACGAGCGAGTGAGTCAGCATCGTCCTGACTGAGGAGCAGATAAAAACAGAGATGGATCTTAGATTTAGAAAGGTCAAACCAATATGGTAGGTTTTTGTTTTGCTCTCTATCTGTCAAACATCCTGCGTTTAATCAAGACTAAACTTCAAGCCCCGGATAACCCAAAAACTGAATCCATAACTGTTAATAAAATCTAATCTAGTTTAAACAGCAGTAAAGCTCAGTGAGAACCCACAAAATACAGTTCATCAGCTCAAAAAACATGCAGACTGTGCCTTCAGGGGATAAGTCTGACATAAAATGGACGAAATTAAGTCTTGAGTAACCTTGGCATTTTTCAGCCTGGACCCTATTTTACCATGAGACTAACAGAGACAACAATTTTTCGAGCTGGTTTTAAATTTCCTTTTTGATAAAGCTTATAGTTAGGGCTGGTCCAGTCCCTAGTTAGGCTGACATAGGCCTAGTCTGCCAGCACCTCGTATGATACACTGAGCCCCCCCTCTCCCTCTCTCCTCCTCTCACTTTCAGATTCTGAAAAGTTAATTCTTCTTCATTTGCTAACATTCACGTCCTATCACTGCATCTCACTAACCTGGCTTCTTCTCCAGAGCCTTTGTGCTCCACTGTTTCGCAGGTTCCCTTGAATTGCAGCTACATCTGGATCGCAGGTCGTGGTTACGCTGCTGCTGCAGTTCTGCCTGACGCTTTCTTCCAGTATTAAGTGAGACGGCTGCAGCTGGCAGCGCTGACACAAGCTGCAACTGAACCATTTGGGGTATGTTTGCGCTGTAAATGTTCGCCCACTAGAAGTGCTGGTTTTTGCCGCTGACGGGCTCAGATTGTATTGCGAGTGTCTGACAACGTTATGGAAAGGATCCCTACGGAGATAGACCTTTTTGTTAAAGAGTAAGATCCTTTTCCATTCTTTATTGTACACCATCCAAAGTCATAAATAAACTCCAACACATCCAGAACTCTGCTGACTGTCTACTCACCTTTTCCCACTCCTGTGATCACTACATCCCGGTCCATCAGAAACTCCACTGGCTCCCTGTTCCACAACGCATCCAATTCAAAGTCCTTCTCCTCACGTACAAAGCCCTCCATAACCAGGCCCCCTCCTACCTCACTGACCACACTCCTTCCCAAAGTCCCCCTCGTTTGATGCCAGCACCAGACCTGGGGCGACATAGCCCTCTCAATAGCCTCCCTCTGAGACTCTACTTAAACAAATTCGAGACTGCACTGACCTCTCCTGATTCAAATCACTCATCAAAACTCAACTTTCAAAACGTCCTTTAATGTGCGAATGATGTGTGTATTTTACTGTATTCTATTTTATGGTCACTTTGAACTAATGTAAAGTGTCTTTCTATAAATAAAATGTATAATCGCTTAATCCACTTGATTCTGTTTAAATAAACTCGCTTTGTCACTGAAAAACAATCAAACTTACCAGTTCTGGCTGATCAGGTAGTCCACCAAGTCTTTCACCTGGTTAGGTTGGCCGTTCGACACAACGAGCTGCTTCAGATGTTTGAAGTGTTTCGTCTTCAGCAGTTTCTGGTGCTGTCCATTTTGGCTGATGAAAGTTAACACTGTCTCCCTGATCTGAGGAATCACGGACACAATACTGTGACGTCATATCATGATGTTATACAAGTCAATATAATTCAAACAAAAACATATGTCTAGAAAAGTTGCAAAGATGTAAATATGTTAAAGTGCATCAGACATCCCTCTCACCTACATTTTCAACCAAGTTAACACCTTTATTATTTTCACACCATCTTGTCTATTTTGCAATTTCCTGTTCAACACCTCTACTGACAATGGGACTGACAACAAAGGCTATCAATGTTTACCTGATGAAGTATTTCTAGCAACGACACTTTCTTACAGGATCTGTTGCAACAACAGTAGTTATGTTATCTGTTGATTTTTATATAGGAACTATAAAAGATTTATTTTTTTTACATGAACGCAGCAAATAAACTTGAAGTGTCAAAGTATGTGGTGTAAAGAGTGCAAAGTGACATCTAACCTGTGAGGGAACGCCAGCTAACTCCCCGGTGTTCATGAGCTCCTCCACCTGCTCGAGGACAGCGACCAGGTTACACTGAGACAGAAAACCCTGGAAACGGCATCAACACAGTGATGGTCACGACGATGTGACTGCAGCGTCTGTATTTTTTAGGCCCTTATTAAAAACAGTTCCTTCTCATATGATTTATTGACATGGACGTACTCACCTGGATCTGCTGGGCCTTTTTATCGGCACAGGGGATGAGAAGGAGAGTTCCCAGGGCAAAGGCTGGCAGATTGAACTGAGCGAAGCGATTGGCAATTCCTATCAGGTCCAGATTTAACAGGAAAGGGCACCTTGGGAAGAAAGATGAGCGGCAGAGCAGTTGGAATAAACGTGAAGAGAATATGACACAGTATTTGGGTCGCTGCTGCCTTTTCACATTAATTCCAACATTCAGTAAATCAAACCTGGCTGCATCAAACATATTGAAGTGGCACAGAATGATAGAGTTTATAAACTGACACCCATCCTCATTTTGTGAGTCAAAATAAAACAAAGAAACTATTTAAGGATTTCTTAACACCATTGACTGTCAGGCTGCTTTAAAATCATATATGCAGGTTTTCCCAGTTGAATACTCTGCAGTGTACTGCGACTGATTTTGAAAATAACCACAACAGTCAAAGGGGCAGTGTTATGTGGTGAGG
This sequence comes from Chaetodon striatus, assembly GCA_029783705.1. NCBI lineage: Eukaryota > Metazoa > Chordata > Actinopteri > Chaetodontiformes > Chaetodontidae > Chaetodon > Chaetodon striatus. Next base: position 24,975,826 of record JAPZEB010000022.1, on the reverse strand, counting down.
TGTCTGAACCTTTTTGAATGGGGGCCAGATTAGATAAAGTGAAAACACCTGGGGGCCAGCTGCTTCCTGCATCAAATGGGTTGTTAAAAAAATAAAAGTAAAAATGTATTTTTTTAAATGTATCCACGACTCTAAAATCTCGGCCCCCACTGTCAACTTTTCACTTCTTCGCTGTGGCCATGTCTGCTGCCTAGCAGGAAATGTCTGCTGCTCAGTAACTGTTCTGTTTGCTTATTTACTTTCTATTTATGAAACACATTAGCTCCTCCTGCTTAGGCCATACACAATGCATGTCTACAAACTGTATGACTGTCCTGCCATTGTGAGGTGAAGGGGAAAAATGCAAAGTGAACTTGTTTGATTAACCAATACTGTGTAACAAGCCCCATATAAATCTTCAGTGGAACCATATTCCTGTTTCAATCAGGCAGACACCGTCTCCATATTTAAGTCTAGACTGAAGACTTTACTTTTTGATAAAGACTATAGTCAGGGCTAGCTTAGGCTTGTCTTGGACCAGCCCCTAGTTAGGCTGACATAGGCCTAGTCTGCTGGGGGACCTCCTATAATACACCGAGCCCCTTCTCTCCTTCTCTCTCTCTCTCTCCTCAGTTTCTGAAAAGTTGATTCTTCTTTATTTGCTCACAATCATGTCTTATTACTGCTATCGCTCAGCTTCTTCCTCAGAGCCTTTGTGCTCCGCTGTCTCGCAGGTCCCCTCAAATTGCGGCTACGCCTGGATCGCGGTTTGTGGTTACACTGCTGCTGTGGTCCTGCCTGATGCCCCTCTACTACTGCTGATATATTAGTCATACTTCTACTATCGTTATAAACACATGCTTATTTTTGTCACATACGTATACTATCATATATTCATTTATACTTATAATATAAATGCTACCAAAATACTATTATTATTATCGCAAAAAGTTATTGTAGCTATTGTCATTACTGTTTGCCCTGCATCTGTCTCTCTTTATGTCTAATTTTGTCATATGGATTACTGTAAATCTATTATGTTCATCTGCTCTGTACGACATCGTTCATATTCTAGCAGTCCATGACAGATCTGTGAAGTATGCAGCACAGTTGGCAGTGACTGGATGAACACGAGTAAAGCATACTTGAGAAGGAGAACAAAGGTCCTGTAGAGCGTTGCCTGTTGATCAGGACTCAGAGGAACAGAAGCTGTAAACAAGAAAACAGATCAGACATAAGAGAGGCGTAGGGAACAGTGCAAACATGCTTAACTAAATCAAAAATAACCCTCTAGTCAATCAGTGTAAATTATTCTACCATAGCATTGGATAATAAACGTCAGTCAGCATCAAGACACATAAATCTGTTACATTAACAGGAGTGGATTCACTATGATCAGCTGAGTACCTGAGACAAAAGGTGCCAGTATCATACTCCTCCAGGTCCTGGAGAAACTAGAAATCTGGAGAGAAAATAAATAAAATTAGCTTGCAACTCTTTCTCTATTAACATTTGTTATACTGTAGCGGTTTCTTGTGGCTCCACATCTTCTCCAATGGGACGTCAGATGAGTTAGAGGTTACATCACTATTTAACCGCAAACTCACTGCTGTGGTTGACCGACTATCTGAGTCCCAGCTCTGGTGCAGGTTTCACATATTTTCCTTGTAATATTTTGTAAAAGTGAAGAAATTTATCACACACATTCTGAGATCGCATTTTACATCACTTCTCAAAATGTGGTAACAGAAAAAAAAAGTCAAATTCACAGAGGATATGACGACATTATCTGCATTCCTTTAAATGAAAGCGATGGCGTTACCTCCCACAGAGCAGGCACAGCCACTGCTGCCTCGAGCACCTTCTGGAGGTGGCTGATCTGAGGAGGAAAACATACACACAAGAGAGCTGTCAGGATTTTACATAGACTGGAGAAAAATTACACAGACATCATGCGTGAATGAGATATAGCGTTGAGTTATTTTTTGACAGAATTTGCCTTCTTGAAATAAAGACTATTTGTGAGAATAGAGAGGTGACGTCCCTCTCCTTCTGGTGGATCAATATGGGACCACACATGGGACCTTATTTGTAAAAAACTATGTATGGTAGTTGATGGCAAGAGACAAAATTTTTTTTGATCCTGTTTAAATTGTACCATGAATTACACATACAACGTATAGGCTATTGTGTGAGATGAGAAATATAGTTCACTCAGCAGATTCACACAAAACAGTACTACATCAAACTGCCACTGTCTTGCCATTGACAGCCTTACACTTTTCCCCGAAACAGCATCTCATGGGGGACACCACACAGGGAGGGACTTTGCCTCTCTATGAAAAGATTTTTCAGATGCACATTTTCTCACCAAGTTGAAGCCCAGCAGCTTCTGAAGCAGACTGTTCCACAGCTGAGGGTCGTACACCTGGTACTCCAAGCACAGGTCTGCCACCAGCCGAACCGCCTGAAAGGACAAAGGATGCTTCAGTTTTCCTGCGTGTAGCTTGTGTTTTATGTTTCCAACACTGTGAAGCTAAATCGAAGTAACTAGTAGCTGGAATAGTGTTAATGTTTTCAGTTAGAACGTACCTGTGGCTCATGACTGTGGTTCTTCCACAGCCCTTTAACCAAGCCCTCCTTGGGACTGCTGAGGAACGACTGCACCGTGTAAGGGATGTTTAATGCCTCCAGTTGAGAGACAAAGATGTAGCACTTCAGGTAGTATCTGCGTGTGAATAAAAATACAGGAACATTAACACACCCAAACACACCCCTTAAAATAACTTATTCCATCAGGACTATTAAACAAATTTGATATTACTGAATTTTGGTCCTGGGGATCTGCAACTGAGCCTCCAGAGTGGCTGAATCAGCGAGGCGGACGAGGCAAAGCAGCGCTCGAGTCCGATGGCAGAAGGTCAGACGGGGCCCAGAAGTGCTGAGGGGCTACAGGAAGAAACCCCAAAACTGAAATCAGCTGCTTTCTCTAGATACATCGTCCAGTTTTGACTCACTGCAGCTTATTACTCACCCAGGTTTCAGCAGAGAGGATAGGGTTTAGAAGACGCACGGCGTCCTCCATGGGGCAGGACTGCAGCATGTACACCACCCTGAGAGCATCACATAAACACAGTAAACAAGAAACTGACACATTTTGGTGTCACAACTCTTTGTCCAATCATTGTTGATGTCAAATAATACAGTCAAAGAAAAAACTAATTAAGAGAGGGCAATGACAAGAACAGTTTTACTCTGTGTATGCTGTGCTGTGCATAAAAAGTACTCTATGAACAACAAACTAACGTCCCAGTAATTACTTTAGTGATACATAAATTAGCACGGGTTTAAAGTGGTAAACCACACAGAGTGCTTTCTTTTTTATTTAAAAATGTATTATCATAAGAAACATAAAAGGTTATTCAGAAGCAAAATGCTTCAAAAAGCAACAGCAATGTCTCTACCTCATTAAGTCTGGATCCTCCTCGATGTTGCTGACACATTCAGGATTACCGATATCCTTTATAATGGAAAAAACATGTTTTGGCAGATTTCTAAACAATCGACTCAGTGTCCCAAATTTAATGAAACACAATGTAAGCAGATTACTAGGAGATGGACATGATGAACATACACTGTGACTGGCTGGTAAAAATAAGGCTCAGAGACAAACCTTGGTGACAGCAGGGCCTGTTTTGCAGATCCATTTCTCCAACATCATGTTGCGGATTTTCAGGAGATCCACGTTGTTGATGGTGGCTATTTCCTTAACCACTGCGTGTATATCTGTTTAGAGGCAAATGATTTAATTCAGATGACTTTCTCACAGTTACAACATGTCAAACCATTTTAATATAAAGTATAAAGCAGGATATTGTGGCAGTAATAAGTAAAAAAAATAAGATAAAAATTTATTTTCGTAGCCATCTTCAGCACATAAACTGATCTTATTTAGGAACATGGCTTTACTTCAGCTTCTGCTGCAGGCTGCTGTGTCAAAGTGTGCTCACCAGGATAAGTTTGACCGCCTGAGTCTCTGAAGCGTTTCTCCACACCGCTGTGCTCATACAGAGCCACTATGAGCCTGGCTGGCAGCCCAGTCAGTTTCAAATGCTCTGGGCTGTTCAGCTGGCTGGTTATCAAGGTGTTCTCAGTAGCCGAGCGCTGGAACTGCAGCTTCAGCTTGGACAGAAAGGTTTCCCCTCTGGCCCGCGCTGCCTCCTGCTCGGGATTAGAGCAGAGCAGATTATGAAAAACCAACCAGATAAAGATATGAGAGATTTAAAGTTTATGCTGTGTGAGGTGAAAGTCACAAACGCTGACCTCAAGGTTTGGATCCTTCAGCCAGGCATCTCCAAGAGCCAGACAGAACCTAAGATACTGCGTCTTCTCATGGCCTGTCGAGAACGACAAACAATTCAGCACGCACATACAAACATACAAGCAGTGTAGCAGCGGTATCTATCTGCAGGTCAGACCTGGTGGCAACTCTTGGGTGATCTTGTGGGCTGTGGCAGCGGCCCACTCCGGGCTCTGGATGCAGTGGATGTACTTCATCATAGTCTTGGCCACCTTGAAAGTCTCCTTATTGTAGCCATGGCCCTGACCCTTTTTCCTCTGCTCCAACAGCAAAGGCTTCAGCTTCTTCTCAAACACGTGGTTCGCTGCTGACATGTATAGCTTGTCAAGGCTCACCTGGAAAGAGACAGGAAGGTTTGAATGACCTTGAAACAGCTAAATTTAATGAATAAATCTATACTTTTTTTTTTAGTTTTTTTAAGACAATGAACTCAAGAAGAACTTATAGAGTGGCATCACTGAACAACAACACAGAGCCTCTGTAGTCCGAACCAAGACAGCAAACTTTATTATTCCTTTTAACCCTGACAAAAGCAGTGTATACCAGACCCACTCCTTTCGTTCTTACCTTTCACAATAAAAGCCCAAGACATTTACACTGCATGACTCTTTACCAAAGGGAACTTTAATTCACTCAGAGTGAATCTATTCTAACATTTTATTAAACACACATTGCAACTGTTACAAATTCGCCTCACTGCAAAATATTTGCAAGTACTCTACATTTTCGTGCCTTTTATTTATGATGCTTTCATGATGAGTGTGCTTTACCTTCATCAGCTTGCTAATCAGAAGAAGTGTAGGGAAGGTCTCCTCACTGAGCTCAGGAGCTAAACACAGAAGAACATTTTAGTTTCCTCAGTCTTCACATATCTCATTAACTCTTAATATCAATACATCAAAATTATATATAATGAAAACAGATTTTTGCCAAACGAAGCCTCACAAAAAGACACACATTTACAAGTGTTTAAAGTTTCCTCTATCACCCACTCACAGCAAAATATCAAAAAAATTATATTGGAGTAGGATCTCATATGACTTTAGAGCAATTCCCTCCTTTTAGATTACACCTGATACCAACAGGCAACCAGTGGCGATCTGACAAAATCAGATTCATTTCAGTTTGTCAGTGCTAATATTGAAGCATTAAAATGATACAACTACAGCGGCTAACTCACAGATAATCTTCCAGTAATGTTTGGTCTGCATGAGCAGGTGGAAGGGGAGTCTGCTGTTGGACAGGAAGTTTGGCAGCAGGCTGTTTTCCAGAAGGTACGTGTTCTCCACGTCTGATGGAGGAGAGACGCGCTTGTAGGACTTCAGGTGCTGAAGGAGGCCCATTGCCTGTGGATTACAAGACACTGGCTGCTAGTCTGCACAATGGATTTTGGAGACAATAAACTGTTCAATTAATAAAGCGCCAATGTGTTGTTTTTTTTTACCTGGCTAACAGAAAAGGTTGACACATTCTCATCTGCAGCCTGTATGATCTTCAGCACGACTTCGAGCCTCTCATAGTTGTAAGGGCTGAGCTGTGGGAGAAAGGCATTTTACAAGTTAGTTGAATATCCAAACTTTAGTACAAAGCACGGAAATTTCCTGAAAAACAATGTATGGACTCATACAAAATTAATTCCTCTTAATTTGTCCTACAAAAAGTGTGTGGTGACATATTTATCTGCAGAGACTTTTCCCTCTGTCTGTATTTTCTTCTTATTTTGTTGTGGCCAGGACGTTTCTGGGCACAGCGCACAGATGAGGTCAGCACTTTATAAAAAGGTAGCAACAAGTGCCCGTATTCACAAAGCTTCTTATCACAAAGAGTCGCTCCTAGTGACAAATTTCTTATTAAGTTCCTCATATCATAACATTTTCGAGGAATTTCCCTTCACAGTTAAAAGTAGATCCTAGTAGAGATAAAACATTTTTGCCCTTAAGAGAGCTCCTAAGGTAAAAAACACTTTTAGGGGTAGTAATGAGGACTTTTAAAAGACTCGAGTGTTTCTTAAGCAGAGGAGAAAATGGTGCAAAGACAAAGAGGGAGGAGAAATTTTCTTCAAACACTGAACGACAGTGAGTTAGTGAAATGCTACAGATAAGATCGTACAGGGATGATGTTTGTGGTCGGGTTCATTACAGATGTACTCGCATCTCCCACCCAACAAAATAACGGCGTTACGACAGAAATGATAGTGATCACAACACTAAGATATTTGGCAAGTGGAAAAAATGCATCAGTGCTGCAGTGATGATTTGGGTCCGTCTCAACCAATGACAACACTTTCAGTCTCAAACTGTGATGCCGCTCATCTCAGTTTATGCTGCATGTCAACACCCTGCAGGCTTACATAAAAGCAACCAATCACTTCTTTTAAGAGATGTGTCATAACTAGCAGCAGTGTCAACCGCACTAAGGTTTCTGTCCCTTTCTTGCTCAGATTTGCACTGAGAACTTTCCTTAATCACTCCCGAGCTAGGACTCCTTTCTTAACCTGAGTTGGGAGCTTTCCAAGAGTATTGTCAGAATGTTTGTGACTATCGACCCTGGTGCCAGGCTGTAAGCAGCACACCTTCAAGAGGAAGGTACGAAATATTACAAATATAGCAAAGTGAAATGCCAACTGGACAAAGCACATTAAAAATGAGAGTGAATCTGGGGCTGGTTTTCACTTTCACTGGTGATACTGTTTAATAACAGTAACTGACAAGTCCTGCATAGTATACCTTTGAATTTTGTTTGGGATGACTAACTTTTAACTACTTTCAGCGGTCAAGTTCAGATTTGTCTTGAGTCTGTTTGCAGTTGCAGTGCTAAACCAAATGATGTTTGTCAGGAATTCTGGATAAAGTTCAAGTAAATGGTTTGGCAACTGGAAGAAAATAATGATGTTGTCTTTTAAAAGCTACACTATATTAGCATGTGGATATTATGACCGTGTATTAGTGATTTGATATGTATCACAATGCAGAGGTTACGACTCAATATACTGCGATACACTGTGATACTGTAAGAAAGACGATAAAAAAAATTAAATTTATGAGCTTGCAGTGCGTCCTTTATGACTGCCTGTTTTATAGGCCTGTGTTCTTTGTGTTTACACTAGTGATATGTTATGTTGGAGCTGAAGAATACAACACTGTTATCAAGCAGTAAAGGTATTTAACACAACAGAATATTAACCAATGCCACAAATAAGCGAATGTAAACTATTAATTAAAAAACAATAGTGGTTTTGAGAATCGATTTAGTAGTTAAGTAAAACATAATACTGCGATGCTCAAGTGAATCGATCGTGGGTTTAGCTTTTTGATATTTTACGAGAATCATTACCTAAGCACACGGAAAGTAAAAAATATGAGGTAAGTTAATTAAAAAAAAAAGAAGAACACAAAAGTAATAATGTAATTAATAATAATTAACAGAGACAAAAACAATGAAGCTGAATAAACACATATCCAGAAATCAAACTGAAAAGCAACAGGCAGTTTTTTTCACTGAGCAGTCATGTTAATACCAAGCTGCTTTGTAGCTCTCCCACTTTCAGTTTGTCCCCCATGCACAAACCTTGAATATGGCAGCACAGAGGCTGTCGGTGAGCTCGCTGGTGTTGTGTAACATCGGGATAATCTGCAGCACTCGCTCAAGTGCATCTGCATGACACAGAGGCTGCATCTCTTTCTGGCCTGCGCCTGGGTCACCTGCACCTTCCTCGTCTTCTTGGAGCAGCAGTAAGGTGGTAATGTACTGGTTGATCACACTGTCACGGTCTAAACCAAAGGTGCTGCAGACAGAAGCAGAGGGTGAGCACAGGATGGAGAAGAATAATCGCCTGCCAGACCGTCCCGGACACATCTGGACCCAAAATGAAATTGTATATTCTGCACTGAAATAGACTGAAGAATTTGACACTGCAGAGTGAGCAGCTGACCTGCAGTACTGGAGGATAATGTCTGGGGTGATCTTCCTGTTTTTCACTAGATCAGGGATCAGATTACGCTTCATCTCAGGCCGCTGACGGAACACTGGCTGGATGGATATCTGTGAACGTCAAGTCATGTGAAATATTGAGTCAAGAGGGACAGCAACATGTGAAGTTTCATGTGAATATGAAGTGGTTTTCATCCACACACCTCCAGTTTGGCGAGCTTGATGCCCCATTCAGCATCGGTGATGACAGAGAGAAACTTCTCTTGTTCCTCTGCCTCGTTGTACAGGCAGCAGAGATTGGCCCCGATCCTGGCCACAGCCTGAAATAATCAAGATACAGTCGCTGATTACATTTGATGAAGAAAGCATCAATGGAGATGTGCATATACACATGTGTGTACTTGTAATATCCCTTTCTTCTCAACAAATTAATGTTTTGTCATAATTGCAGAAAGTAAAATACAGAAGACCAGGATAATGTTGGACAGCGATAGAGTTTCTGTCCCTTTCTTGCTCAGGATGGGACAGAAACTTGTCGATTGTTGTTTTATTACAGCAGCTGTATCAACGTTTTAATGTTCTCTATCGACCTGCCTCCTGTCATTGCCTCTTGGGCAGTTTATCATTGTAAAATAAATAAAATAAAATAAATATTGCTCACCAAGATCTTGTCATAGTTCTGCCAGGTGTTGTCAATAACCTTCCACAGTATTTTGGTGACTTCTGCTTTGGAGAGGAGCGTACAGAGTCCAATAGCCAAATCACAATCGACCACCCTCCAGTTGAACACCTGCAGCCAATAGAAAAATAGAGGGACAGTTACTTAAAAAAAACTAAAATGCAGTAATCATGTTACTACCTTCTAATGAGATCAGTCTCAGCAGTCTCACCTTGTTCAAGAGAGCCACAGCAACGGCATTCAGAGTCGTAGTAGTTGTCTTTCGAAGATTATTCAAGCATAAATTGTACTTCTGAAGCTCTTGGGGATCATAAAGCTGAAAGAAGAGTTACATTTTTACTAAAATATTTCTGCTTGGTCTCACTGGCAGGTAGCTAAAGCTATAATAATGGTACAGCTGTTCTACAAACAAATATGATAGTGGCGCTGATAACCCCACAGGATAAGTTGCAGCCATACCTGTACACTGAGCTTAATGTCCATAACATTAGAGGTGACATGCTGCAGGCAGCTGCTGTACGAGTTGACCAGCACTCTGAGGGCCAGCTGCAGCTGACTGCACTCCTGTAACATCTGTAACATGTTGGCCAGGGGATTCAGGAGGGGCCGCAGGTAGTTTGAACCTGCACGTGGGCCAGACACAACACAAGGTTAACTTTCAAAATCAAACATTAAAGAAGAAACAATGAAATGTAAACTTAAGTACAGACCGTCTTCAAATGAGCAGTGTGACAGGCAGGAGCAGTCCAGTGGGTACAGTTTGGTATCTGCAGGAGTGGGAATAAATTAGCACAACAGCTGATGAAACCAGTAGCTGTAGACGGCCTAAGGTGATGATATACTGAATAAACATTGAATAGATCTTGAGCATCTTACCCAGAGATATAGGCAGCAAGCAGTTGGTAATTTCATATTGGACTGGAAGCACAGACACCGGGTCCAGAACAATGCAATCTTCATTAAAAACATCCTCAAAACTCCACTGAGAATGTGGATCTTTTTCTGTCTCCAGGGTCAAATCCTGTGACATTATACAGTTCAGATACAAACATTTTAGTTTACGCATTAAGTTAATTTCACAACTTTAAAACAGGAGGCTTTCAGGGGCCGTCTTATTTCTGGGAACTCTGCAAACTATAAAATATTCACATTAAATAGGAAGTCTTTTCATGTTATTACACATTTGCACAACTCCTGCCACAACATTTTGTTAGACAATATATTATATTTTATCTCAATCCTCTTATCTGGGAGATTTCACAGGGTAGATTTCCAGTTACTGATTTGTAAAATAAGATGGCTGATTTAAATGTCTGCAGAAAAAAAATCTCACATAACATGTCAAGCACAAACCAGAGAAAAATAATAGAGAGTCACTCTATGGAGAAAGAGGAGATACTGACCTTGGCCACAAAGCCATAGCTGTCTGATAACTGACACTGATGATAGACATCCATAGCTATTCGTGTGCACTTGCAAAGCTCCAGACAGTCCAGGAGCAGATCTGCAACAATTATTACAATATTAACTTAAGGGATTTTGAGAACAAATCATCTGAAGCAACAGAGAGCAGTCAGGTTAGATATTTAGCCTGCATAGATGCTTTTTCAGAAATTTAAAAAAAGGTGTTTTCACTATCTGTTGTCATGATAAATCCAAAATGTGGGATCGAACCCAAGGTGATGTGTGAACTCATTTGTCGTCTACAAATATGACGTATCATCTGAAACATGTAAGTAGCTACATGCCCATTAGCCACTTAGCACAATCATTACTGCTTTGCTGACAGCGTCA
>JAPZEB010000022.1:24915120-24928848 GCA_029783705.1 Chaetodon striatus | reverse complement strand
GATCACTTGGCAGTGTAGTGCAAGATCATTTTCTCAGTTATTTACAATACTACTTCTTGTTGTTATATTTTAGTTTAATTTTAGTAACTCTTGTTCTTTTATCGTACTCCCATTGTTACTCAATTTGGCACTGGTTTTTGCTTTTGCTCCTTGAAAACACTTCTATCTTGTATATGTGTATATTTTGCCAGACATTTAACACTCTATTGTTATAAAACTGGGCCCAGTGAGAGTCCCTGACCGGGGGAACCCACTGGTTGTCTGGTTGTTACTGGTTCCTGTACTTAGTGTCCCTGTACTTAAAAGCATTCTCTGGCACAAGAATTTCTTTCGGGATAAATAAAGTTCTACTGAATTGAATTGAAAAGTAAATCCTTACAACTTAATGTTTTCCACTGTGCCTTTGACCAGTGAGGAGCTGCTGACAGCGCTGGGAATTGATGGCAACACCCTCCCTCCTCTCATATATCGCATGAGGCAGCTCGGCTACCCGCCAGGGTGGCTCAAAGAGGCAGAGATGGAATACTCAGGCTTAACACTATACGATGGAAATGGTACGTTTTAAATTAAATTGAAGCCGATTTTTCTTTAAGTAAACTACCACGAAACACAAGAATGTCAATGAAATATACAAAGGTCGGGCTAAATATTTGTGTTTTTTCTCTTTTCTAGTTTCAAATGATGGTAACGTAACAGACAATAGCACTTCCCAAAACATTTCTTATGATGTTTCGAAGCTGGTGGATTTCCCAGGCTTCAATGTGCCTGCATCACACAACATGAAAGATGTAAGTTCCACACTATAGGCAGTGTATTTCTCTGCAGAGACTCTGTGCTCTGTGTTTTCTGTGTTTGGGATGTTTATGGGCGTGTACCCCCACAGCGCTCAGGTGAGGTTTGGGGCTTTATAAAAGACAGCGACCAGGTGCCAGACTGTAGGAGGCAGGCAAAAGGCCAAATGAGAGTGACTCTGGGTTTGGCTTTTACTTTCACTTTTGCTGGCAAGCGTGTTCACAAACAGTAACTAACAATCTTTGAGATCATTTATCTATGCAAATACTATGATATGAATTTGTGTATTAATCATAATGGCCGTACACTGTTCTTTAAGTCAGAAGTTTCAGTGCTTTTAGGTGGCAGGGCAGCTGTGCAAGAGTTGAGCATCTCACTGTTTGTTTCTTTTTTCCTGAACTCCAGGAGTTCATGCAGTATGGATCTATACCAATACAGTCCAGTCACATGAAGCAAAACTATGCAGCCTACCTGTCCAACAACTTCCCTATGGTAAGTATCTTAAAGTCTGTGAAGTGCTTTAGTTAACATGCAGTGGATGCCTATTCTTCATATCCCAACATTTATACTAATCTATGTGCAAAGTCCTCTCTGTCACTCAAGCCTCTGGATATTTGAATTTCCATTCTCAATGAATTTACTGACACAGATAATGAGAAGAGTGATAACTGTACATCTGGTAAGAGCCCTTCAATATTTTCATTCCATGTGTCATCCTTCCTCGCCAAAAGCCTGGTGCCACCTGCAACAAGAGACCGCATGAATCTGACTCATCTCCACAGCGAAGGAAGAGAACAAGGACCAGTCCTGATCGGAACTCAGATAGGAGCTCGGATATGGATATTGAATCAGGTAACTTTTCATTGCAGTCACTTTTTTCCTCAGGCACAGCATTATGTGTTTTAAAAGATATGTTTTAAACCAAGAAATCAGATCCGAAATCAAGGAAAAATGAACATCAGAAACTACGATTTTATGTGTCCGTGACGCTTGCATATAACTTAATTTAGCAGTGTAGGCTTGCAGTAGGGTGCCCAGAGCAGATTACCATATAAAGGTATCGGGCACACCATGACGTCATACTGTAGCTAGAGCAGCAGCAGAGCGTTCAAAACAGTAGGAAATTATTTCTTCATTCGTTTCATTATTTGGAACTGTGGCCACGTTTAATATGAACATCTGTCATTGTAACACTATATATACATATAACACAAAATATAGAAAAGCATGATAGTTTCCCTTTAATATTGAGATTCACCTTTTTGTTCTAATGACTTGATACATAAAATAACGCTTTTTTTTAAACTTTCCCACATCGTAAATCAGATCTGTTATTATTCATAGCTGAAATGCAGAATATTGCACAATATTGACTCAGCTGCGTCTTTGTTGGGTAAGTTCATCACCATCTAATCTTTGGGTGTCTTCCCTCAGACCCAGGAACACCATATCATGGCCCAGGTGACTTCCAGTTCCAGCCTCCGCTGCCCCCTGGCTCCCCTTGCTTCAGTTCACCACCTCCTTTACCCCATGGCACTCCACCTGCTACACCCACTCCCCCACCTCTCCCTAAAGGCACACCTCCCCCCACACCCACCAACGGCTCTCCAGCTCTGCGAGGGCACGGCTGGGCGGTGGTTGATGAGACTTCGGCGCGAACAGAGGATGAGTTGACATTGGAGGAACTGGAGGAGCAGCAGAGGCTGATATGGGCAGCTCTAGAAAATGCTGAAACTGCCACTAATAGCGACTGTGAGACACCTGCAGCGGGAACACCTGCACCCAGTTCACCAAGTGTGTCCACACCTGTGCATGTTGACACAGAAATGGAGGAGGCTGGTGAAGCAATGGACCCAATGTCACCTGTACAAATTTGCCATAGCAGTGAAAGTCAAACTGTGGCACCCGGGGCTCAGGAGATTCACTCTCAGAGCCCTGGACCGATAAAAGTCGAAGATGACAGCCCTCTAAGTCCTGGTCCAGTCAAATCCCAAGATGACAGCCCTCTAAGTCCTGGTCCAGTCAAATCCCAAGATGACAGCCCTCTGAGTCCTGGTCCCGTTAAATCCCAAGAAGACAGCCCGCAAAGTCCTGATCCAATCAAAAGCCAGGAAGACAACCCGCAGAGCCCTGATCTAGGTTTCTTAGATGGGGGGGCTGGAGATTGTGCTTCTCCTAAACCTGATGGGAAGATAACAGCTGTTCCTCATCGGAGCAAGTTTGCAGCTGGCATCGTTCCATTTGAAGACACACCAGAGTTCACAGAGGTTGCTGAAGCCACAGGGACGTACCTCAGGATCAGAGACTTGCTTAAAAGTTCCCCTCGAAGTTTGGCCAAGAAAAAATAAAAAATTAGCGTCTTCATTAGGAACACAAGGATACATGGATTTTTCTTTTACCAAGAACTTCTATTTTCATTTTCATGACCATCCTATCAGCATTTTTTTAGCTGTTCATTATTTTGTACCAAATTGAATGTCTGTGGCTGTGTATATACATTTGATCTGTAAGCGTACATCGAGGGACGCTTTAACAGTGGGTTTGACCAGTTAGTCTCAGTTTTTTGTAGCAGCTGCGTTACTCGTGCTGTTTATTTTATTGTAAAATTTGTAAAACGGTCACTCCCTGGCCTGTATTAATTTTAACATCATTGTCTTCTAATGGGTTTTTATATTTTTGTCACTGAATGGCTCTAAAATCATAAAGTAAACATACTTTCATCGGTTTAAGTGCATTATTTTATCTGGCAGCCATGGCTAGATGTGGGGGTGATTTCATTTTGCTGACAGCACAGATGGCCAAATATGTGAGCTCACTAGTATATTGTTTATTGTCGGCAATCTTTAGCAGAGCTCAGTGAACAAGTTGACCCTCTGTTGCCATAATCGGCTCACTTGCTGATTTTAATGCACACTGCAAATGAAACTGCACTACAACAGTTTGCTTTTTTTCTTATGACATTATAAATCTTGGTCTACATTTTGTCTTCATTCATTCCCTGTTCATCAAATAGATTTATATCATAGCTTAAATAAAGTTAATTCTGCCCTTTTGAACTGATCTGCCAGCAAAAAGGCATTAAGAAATGTCGAAATACAAATTCAGCACAACAGAAAAACCAGTGTCAGTCAGTCGTGGTTGGCAGAATACAATTATTCGAATATCACTCTTTTTAAGATTATTTTTTGGCCTTTTATGGCTTTATTAGACAGAGCAGAGTGAAATGGGGAGAGAGTGGGGGAGTGACATGCAGCAAAGGGTCGCAGGCCGGATTCGAACCCGCAACCACTGCGTTGAGTCAGCATTTCTATACGTGGGGCGCCGGTGCTGTCCACTAAGCTACCGACTCCCCCGAATATCATTCTCATACATTCAGCAGTTTTGAATATAACTAATTTCTAAACATGTCACAGATTCAATTAAGAATATTCTATTTATAGCAAAAACATTTCATATTGTTGAAGTTAAGGGAACTTCCCAACATAAATCATGAGTTTCTATGACAACATTCCAAGTACATACAGTGCACATGAACACTCGCATCCACCGACAGTATCTGCACTTAGACTTGGAAATGACTTGCATACTACATACTCGCATACGCCCACATACAGTACATACTTATGCAAATATACGCGCATACACAAGCTCATTTGTGTCTGGCTGAGCTAAGCCTCTGAGAATGTCATGAGAAGGACGGATGGGTTAAGGATTAACCCCTTGCAAAGTCATGTGAAACTGATGGTGTCTACCCTCACGTCTTTCGTGATAAAGCTATTACATTGCAGACTTTTGCAACTCATCTTTATATTCAAAATTTATAAATTTTAAGGTGATCTATGCCTATTTTTTTAAATTCATACATGTTATTCAGTCCAAAAATATTAGTAAACATGACCAACTCTCTCCCAAATCCTAAAGCCAGAGTGCTAAAACTCAAAAATGTGATGTCACTGAGTGCAAAGAGTTGAGCTCCACAGATGGTGAATGGTGAAAGATGTTCTAGATCAGTGGTTCCCGGCTGGTGGGTCTCGGGTCCATTCTGAATGGACCTCAAGTGATTTTGAAGTTAAGTAAATCTCTGGCACGTAGCTTTCATTTTGAACTGCAGTTTCCTGCTGCAGAGTGAGTGGCAAACAGACAGCTGCTTGACAGAGACATCAAACCAGCTCAATGGCCAAACGCAAATGTAATGCTGAGTATATTAAACTGTGTGGACGTAGAACTAGTGATTAAGGAGAAATCTGGACCTCGTGGCTGGACCAGTTGGGAACCACTGTTCTACATGACACTGAGGGCACCCAGGGGAATGATCTGAGTATATGGGTACATTTTCTGTCTCAGAATAAAGCTCATTTGTGTATTAAAAAAGAAAAACATTTTGTGGGTCCATGAAATCAGTCTCCTATTCATTGACAATGGAGCAGCTCCAGACTTTATATTTGATGACATCACAAGTTTGAGACTAACATGTCTGGTTTCTGGCTTTAAAAGGGGGTGCATTCCAAATGGCATACTTTTTCTTTTTACTTTAAGTATGTACTGCAGCTGCCTTTGTGTACTGTTGCATGCAGTATGCAAACAATCGGGATGTACTGCTTTCTCATAACATTACGCCCTGAACTTTGACCCTCTTGGTTATTATATCTGTTACCTTGGAGAAAAAACAACCACTTACCGAGTTCACCAGAGATAAAGATCAAACCGGAGAGCCCTGCTGTCATTACTTTCCATGCAGTTTAACTTTTAAATTATGTCTGCGTAGATTACAGATTCGACCATGTTATATATTTGCAACAGTGAAATTACATCTGCAGTTCTCTGTCATTGTTATTTTTATAGTTATGTCTTTTTGTTGTTTGCAATATGTATGATTATTTTGTTCACTTAAACAATCTGTACTCCTTTAATTTCTATTTGACTGATCATCAATTACTTGAATGCTCTATCATTCATCATTGCAACTTCTGACAGCTGTCAATCGGCTGTCCTCTGTTTGCAACTCAGTTGATGTGACATATCTGCTGCGCAGAGGATTGTGTGTCATAATAGCCACAGAAGCATGCTGGATCAGATGTAGTCCAATATCCTGGTATTTTTGGCATACTGCATTTGACAAACTATTTATTGGGACATACCAAATATTTTTCTAGCATACTATATAGTATGGTATTATGGGTATTGGAACACACAGTTTATACTTGATGATATCACAAGTTTGGGACTATAGCCTCTGGCTTTGAAAGAGAGTAGCTCCTGTTCACATATATTGATTGAACTTTCCTAAGCCATGGAAATAATATTGGAATTCTTAATTTAGGTGGTGTACCTCTTTAAGTCGAAATGCGGTGTATTATCTTGTGTTTTAACTTCTCTGATTTTTTAAAAATGAATTTCACTCTATTTTTTGACAGAATTCAGATCTAATCTTAAATTTATGGTATTATTATCATGCTTTAAACAACTGATACAGCACTGTCTGCCTAATCACAGCAAGCCTACTTCTCTACTTGCATGTTGTATGCTTGAATAGTTACTTTGTTTGTTTGACAGTATTACCACATTTGAACCACTCCAGCAGTAAAAAATCTGAGGCTTTCCAGGAAAATTTGAACCAAATGTAGTTTTAAGTGACTCTCTTTCGTTTCCTAATTGTAACAGTAAAGTTTTTCGGTCTGAAATGTGCTGCTCTCAGAGCTGAAGGAGTGTCCCATCTCACTGAACATATCATCTTTGGTCGGCACCTACCGTTGACGTTCCCGTCGGCCGTTGGACAGACAGCTCACACACTGGGCTGTGCCTGCCCGTGTCTGAACCCAGCAGTTAGTCGTCGTAGTTCTCCACTTAGCCTGCTAGCTGTGTAATTTTTCCTGAGGAGACGTAGGCTGTACAGAAACACATCAGGTCAGTATTAGCTAGCCCACGCCGAGGTCATGTATTTCCGCAAACTTGCCTGTCCGTTCGCGGCTGATAAATCAGGAAACTAACCGCGAGGTGGAAGTTGTTCATGCGCTGTGTACGGTACTTGAGGTGTTAGTTTAGCTAGCTAACCTAGCTAACCAGTCCTGTTGGTGCCGACCACCGGTTCGCCGTATAGCTCGGGCCTCGCTGCTAACATTACTTAGCAACTAATCACGTCTATTGTTATCGGGGTAACAGCTTGGGATTCATTTGGAGGTGACAGCACCATCAGCGAACTGATTATTAAAACATTAATAGGCAGGCTATCTTTACAGGTGATCTAATGTGTAACAATTTGTTATGATGACTCCCAACTTGTAGCAGCAGTGTGCCCTACTGGAGCTCCGGTGACATTGCGGAGACTTTTGGACTTGAGGAATCTGCCTCACTCGGTGTGCTTACACCAGTGGTCAGCCAGTGGGTTATTCGGGTGTTTGGACATGTGGATGTCACCGGTTTAACTCACCATTAACAGGATACTGTCTCATCGGAGACGTCGGTGTAGCTAGTGAGGTAAGTTAGCTGCTATGGTGTGTTTTACAGGCTTCTCTCTTAACCAGATGTGCCACCTCATCGACAGCTCTCAGTCCGTTAGCTCCTGATAAAGGCAACAAGGCGAGGCACGTTTAAAAGGCCAATTCGTTTCCCAAATCACGGGATAACTTACTAAACTGCTCAGATACGCTGTGAAATATGTCTGTGAAGCAGAGGTGCGATAATAGCGTCTGCGGTTAAAGGCGTGACTTAGGCATTTATCATTAAGCCTGTCTGTTTCAGATTAAAAGCAGTTTAACTTGTTTGGACTGACACTAGACTAAACCTCTTAGGAAGTGGAAAGTCAATACCTCTTGAAACTTTGACATTTCTGTTGTTTTTTAACTTTGCTATATGGCTCAGGATATATGAGAGAATGGCCAACATTTGTGGAGAAGTCAGATAAAAATGTATAACAGAAATATCTTTTGTCATACATGCATCGCATTAGTTGAAACCATTATGCATGATTTTAGACTAACCTTATGTAGCACACACACCCTAGCTCTTCTAGTTAAAGGGGCTTAATTTGCTCTGGAAAGTCTGGATTTTACGTTGGACCACAGTGGAAACTTGACCACGCAACCATACATCTTATTATTTCAGGTCTCAGTTATGTCTGGGCACAATTGTAAGTGCCAGGATCTGTATAGGACTGGGCAGTGTTGATTTGTACTCACTTGTAATGTGGATTTAATGTCCGCCTTGTGGCAGTGAGCGTTGTTAACTTGAAAACAGGTGAATCTGTATTTACACTGAGGACGCAGGATGCTTCTGGCTCTTATTCTGAGCTCACGTCCTGTTGCTTTTCTACACCTTCCTCTGTCAGCCAGTGCTAGCAGGGGCCTACATAATCATCCCAGCAGATGTTTCCTCAAAAAGGAAGAACCAGAGCTCGACTTGGCCTTGTGATGACAAAAGCAGAGTGTAGGAGTAAGGGTTACATCAGTATACACCTCTGATGACATAAAGGCATACTTCTTTTTTTTGCTGTTGTTCTTTTTTGGCGAAACTTAGCTGCGAGTTTGTTGTATCAGGCTTACAGATCTCATAAAAATATCCTGCTTACCTCCTGTGAGAAGCATAATTTGAGAGGGATGCCTCAGCAGCTCAGACTGTAGACAGATCAGTCACAACTGGACTTGGTGTAAAAACATGCCAGGGAAACCTGTTTGTGCTTCAATATTCTTGATGTCACCGGCTAATATTAGTCTGCTGAAAAACAGAGTGGAATGAAAGCCCCCTGGCTTGTGTAACCAGTGACACCCTCCCATCAGTTAACAAATACTTGGGAGGCTGAAATGCTGTTACTGTTTACTGTTATTACAAAACATGCGAGCAGACTCATCTAACGTCTGTATCATAAGTGGTTTTGCACTCCTGTAGTCAGCAAGATATGCTTAAGCGAAGTATTTAGGGTGGATGTACTGTGCCCTGGATAGTCAGCGTGTTAATGTAGCAGTGTTATGAAAACATTCATCTGCAGGTTCATTTAGTTTCATTCTGTAGGGTTTTTTTCAGTATGTTTTCAATAATGGAGAACAGTTACCTCCTCACAAAGTGTGTCCAACAGACTCTGAGCACATAAACCTCTGTCAGGACCAACATGGAAGTTGATTATGTCTATGCAGTCATTTTGAGAAGTACAGTAAATCTCAGTTCTGTTTTTCTGGCTACCATCTCCTTCGCTGTTTCTGTTTGTGTGTTGACATCAGAAACAAAAAATTAAACCAGACCACATGGAATATGGGTGTAGCTTATTCTAAGTATGTTTAACCTATTAAAGAATTTAACTTTTTATTACATCAATATTATTTTATTTGCCTTTAACTTTTGCAAAACATTGGTATTTGGCTTTCCTCCTAGCTGCAGATTAGAGTGAGAGTCAGAGGCAAAAGATTAACATCACTGTAGTGGGAAATTCTCCAGACTAAGTGGATCATTTTCAGCTGACTGCTTTAGCTCACCAATCGGAGCTGAAACATCCTCAGCTAATGCTTACAAGACAGTCTGAGTAAAGCCTGGCGATGTTCTACTAAGACATCATAATGCAGTTGACTTTTTAGAAACACTTCATGTCATATACCACAGTCGTATGGGTCAATCAGACTAGTTATTGATACAACTGATGACTTCCTTTTTTGTTTTTGTGCACAATGAATTGCTAAAGATTTAGATGGTCACATATGGACTTTTTTAATGTGACTTTAATTTCCACCATGCAGTCTTCAGCCACTGAAATGCTTTCTTTCTCTGGCCTCCTCCTGACCCGAGGGCACTAATCAGTATCATTCAAAGGCACAGTGGGAGAAAACTGGAACGCTACATTTGAACTAGGTCACTGGCTTCTGATGGACACCCTTTATTCTCTGCTGAGAAATCTCTAGGAGGGTGTGTGGCAGCGTGTCTTCTTGGTTGTGGAGGTGAACATACATGCTGTAGCTCTTAGGCCCTTTCAGGAATGAAAGGTATGTTTGTATGATGCTGTTGAACAAGTTCTGTGTTACATTTCTACCCTGTGTGAGGTCAAGCATCTTTGCTGACTTTAAACAGTTTGGCTTTGCAGGAGGCACTGGGTTTGTTGATTTGACATTTTATAGGTGTATTTTCAAAGGACATATAAAGGATTTACCTGGACCCTGCACCGGTGTCAGGTCCATCATAGGGAAACCACCCTGGGCGGGCATAGCCGGCATGGATATGGGGGTCCCCTGCTGCATCACAGCTGAGCCTGGTGGTGAGGAGCCCCCGGGAGGAAAGAAAACCTGGGCCATGGCCCCTGAAGACATGCAAGGGCTAGCATTAGCCATTCAGAGTCCTGTTTGTTAGCTGCCTGAAGCTCTCAACATACACGCTCAGAAACACACACCCAGGTGCAGTCTACAGTTGTCAGAAAACCCACACTCATTCGAACTGTCTCAGTGAGGGAGATAGGGGTCCACACAATGGCACATGGACACACACACTGAGCAGAGAGTCCCGGTCCCTCTGTGCTCTGTGTCCACCCCCTCCCAGTGGATCAAGGAAGAAATCCTTATCCAGGAAGTTGTGTTTTTGTCCTCCCTTCTGCCACTTCCTTTGTGCTCTGTCGTCTTCAGACTCCTGTTATTGTCTTGGCATGACAGGCATGAGCAACGTTTGTGAGGGACTCATAAAAGAAAGACACACTGAGAGGGAGAAAAGTTCTCTCGTGCGGCTTTTCCCTCCTCCACCTTCTTCCCTCCTTCACCTCTGTCGTCCAAAGAAGTTGCTCTGCAGGGGAGAAAGTCCAAACTCGATTGTGAAACTCCCCGGCCGTGGGAGAGAAAAAACAAAAACAATGCCAAACTTTGTTGTGCCTCTTCTCCAGGCTGAGTTACAAAATGGCCTCCTTCAACAGGAAACTGTGAGAATGAAGGAGAGCAAGAGGCTGCACTCCTTTTACGAGTACATGCCCTGTTTCAGTTTCAGCCCCACTTCAGTCTTTTTTGTGAAAAAGCACAGTGAGAGAGAGAGAGAGAGAGAGAGAGAGCTGTCTGAGGGTACCTCCCTCTCCCCCTCCCTCCTGCCCTCTCATCTGTGATCTTGCCTCAGCCAATGAGGAAGTGAATTGACTGACACAGCCTAAAGCCAATAGCCTCACAGAAAGGCCCGCCCTTTGACTCCCTTCTCCCAGGCTTCTCCCTCCTCCCTTTTCCTCTTTCTCTCTCCCTTCCTTACTTTGGGGTTACTGGTCTTATTTGCTCCCTTCCTGAGTCTAGGCCAGCATAGATCTTCTTACATTGCCTGAAGGAAGGGGCAGCTCCACACTCAAAACCCTCCCATCTCTTTCTCATCTTCCCTTCACTGCACGAAACTCTGTTTTTTTTCTTTGTAACACCTTTTCTCTTTGCATTTTTTGCAGACACACCTCTGCCAGACTTCAGAATAGGACCACACCTACTGCAGAGCTGTTTTGTGCAAAGTTGACAGTAAAATGGGGGACTTTCAAGGCAAAAGGGTGGTACTTTGCACACACCAGGATATACAATATGCTTAGAGAATAAGCCGAGTTACCGCAATCATCAACATGACTGTGACTCTACACCATCAGTCTTTTCTGACATTAAAAACATGCAGATGAAAATAATGACTTATTACCTTGGACAGGAACACCTCCCTGAATAGTAATTTTGAAACTCTCTGACCACATTAAGCACATCATCTCACCTCCTCCCAAGCCCATCACATCATACCTCTCTCTGTGCAGCTGTTTTTCAATTTCCAATTCATTAAAGTAATTAACCACAGGCAACTGCACTCTGCTGATGTGACAAGAGACCTCTATAACTCAGCAGCTGCAAATAATATTTACTTTGATTCTACTTCCCACCACAAGAGGGCGATGTTTGTTATAGATGGACACTGAATAAGTCATTTTCAAGCAGGGATGAGGCCATGAGGCTGCTGACAATGGACATTTGGCCTCATATAATGGACAAACAATACAACCAGAAGTAAAGTGAACACAATCATGAGTAGTGTGATGATGTCAAAGCAAAGTTTTTACTAATCTGTTCATATTATACAGTACTGCAAAGATTTTATGATGTGGCGTAGAAAAAAGTGGAACCAGACAAGTTTTCAGCTCTCCCCTTACGTTTCCGAGTGGTATTATTGGCACCGCTGTCGCAAAGACAGACAGATTGCTTTTCATTTTCCTCAGAGCCTGAGCAAATGCCAACAACACAGGACACTCTGCATTTTGTTTCTCTGCAGTTTCTTCAGTTGTTCCACTGTCTGCCATTTCCACTACTGTGGATATTCACTGAAAAGGTCTCACACTGATACTCTGTGGTATCTGGGGATAGCTAACAATAGCTAGGGGAAACAGAAGCGCTATCCATTCCCTGTTTCAATTGCTCAATGGTTGACGCACCCTCTTTGTGCCTTAAATCCAGCTTTCATTTTCCCAGGAGTTTGTACAGACTGCAAGGCTCATAGGGAACCAGTCTAAACACTGGTGGTGTCATTATTCTAATCTGTAACCATTAAGTCAACCAACCAACACTGACTTTATAATGATGAGTTAGAGCAAAAAAATGTGTCTATTTGCACTTTAAAGGTCCACTGTGCAGGATTTCGGGGCATCTATCAGCAGAAATAGTACATAATATTCAAAACCATGTTTTTATTAACTCTCAATCACCTGAAAAAAACAGTTGTTGTGTTTTCATTACCTTAGAATGAGCCGTTTATATCGCCATATGGAGCGGGTCCTCTCCCATGTAGTCCACCATGTTGTTCTACAGTGGCCTAGAATGGACAAATCAAACACTTGCTTGAAAGGGGAACCCTATCAAAGTACTCACCATTAGTTTACCCATCTTGGAGAGAAGCTATTATTCAATCTGTGAAAACAGCTGGAGGATGTTGGCTGTGAAAATTAATTCTTGACTTCGGGAAGGGTAGCTTGACAGAAAAAAGTCAAATGAACAATATTTGCATATTCATAGATTTTGAGGTAGATGTATGCTTTAGGAATTTTGAAAAGGTAATTAAACTTTTTTGTAGCAAAACCAAACACATGATTATTCAAAGCACTGAATTCATTTGGAACAGGTCTGAAGGGGATCTTTCACTAATGACAACTGAGCAAACTCCTGGCTGAAAACCACAGCGGAAAAAAGCTAGTAAGAGGACATTGAGTTAGATTTATTTTGGCAACAGATGCATGTCCTCTGCTCCCATGATGGACCTTTTATAAGTTTGATAAAACAATCCTGATAATGCCCTCAAAGTTATTTGGGATTAGGCTTGAGACTACAAACGTTTAAAGCTCGTGTTTCAACTCGGGGGCTTGAGTTACCAAGCATGGAGGGTCCAATGAAAGATGCCATCAAGCACAATTTTTAACCACATAGGTCCAGTATGAGAGATTTATGGGGGTATATTGGCAGAAATGGAATATAATATACTAAGTATGTTTTCATTAGTGTATAATCACCAGAAAATAAGAATTGCATTTTGTTACCTTAGAACAAGTCGTTCATTTACACACAGAGCAGGTCATCTCCTACAGAGTCCACCATGTTGTTTCTACAGTAGCCCAGACCAGACAAATCAAACACTGGCTGCGTCCGTTGCATGGTTCTCCTACAGCTTTAGCTAGGGATGGGTATCATTAAGATTTTATTGATACTACTACTTTCATCAATATTGTTATCGGTTCTTTTTCATTTCTAAAAAACTGCTTTTTAGAAACTAAATTAATTTAAAAAGAATAAACTCGCAGCAAGAGGGTTCCTGGTTCAAACTCAGAGTGGGAAAGATTCAAATTCTAGGGCAGGGGAGCTCTTCTGTGAGGAGTTTGAATGTTCTCCCCATGTCAGCGTGGCTTTTGTCCGGGTACTCCAGCTTCCTCCCACAGTCCAAAGACATGCAGGTGAATTGGTGACTCTAAATTGTCCGTAGGTGTGAATG
>JAPZEB010000022.1:24892964-24915020 GCA_029783705.1 Chaetodon striatus | reverse complement strand
TTTTCAAAGGACATATAAAGGATTTAAGACTGAGCTAACTTCCAACCAAGCACTCAGTTAAAACATTCAAAACATTTAGCTACTTTGCCCCAGGATGCTGCAAGCGTTAAAATCAATAATTATGGTAATGACAGAGAATAATTAAACCATTTTTCTTGACAGTATCCAAGCCAACTGTACTTACTTAAATTGCCCGCGGTAATGTTCATGATAAGTAAAAGCATTGCTTTAATGGAGTGGCATGCGGTGTGCAAGAAAAAATGATTACGTTAACGATTATTGTCACTCACCTTTATTAGCCCAAAGCTCTTTGTTCTCACCCATAAGGTGCTAAAGCAAATCCCAAGAACAGAATTCACACCAACCCTGATAGCTATCCAGAAGAGTTGCTTTTGTCTTACAGGCTGATGAAAAACGCATGGAATTCAATAACAGACTTCAGTAATATTTCAAACCTTTTGATGAACACTTTTGTGCATATTTTCCTAAAATATTTCCTTGCTAATCGCATACTTTTCACCAAATGTAACACTGTAATATGGTGTTATCACAGAGGCACGTTTGTACACATACAGATTTCAGTAATTGTTAGGTTATGTCGTTGACAAAGCAGCTCATTCTTCCATGTGTGTAGTTTTCTTTTACTGATTGTGTTCGCACAATAAAGCATCAGTCTTGGTGTCCTTGACTTCTCTGCACGTTTTCTGCAGAAACCTTGGCGGTGTGATGTAACCGTCCTCTGAAATAGGCTGAGATGCCACAGATCTGACAGTAGATTGGCCTGAAACTCGAAGCTTGTCAGCGTTTTGTCAGCAGTTTTGCTCCACTTTGATTTAATTAATCAAGGTGTATGAAATCCTTTCTCAGTGCCACACTGAGTCATATTGTCTAACTACACAGGGACTGTGTTTAAATAGTACATTCAGCCAATCAGTTTCTGTGGGAGGTAATCTGACAAACAGGATAATCTGATGTGGATGGTGGTCTTGTTTCTGCAGTAATCCTGTTTTAGAAAAAGCTGCCAACCAGACTTACATGGTTTTATATGCCAGAATCACAGATTGAGTGAGAGACTGTTTGGACCACTGCGTGTATTGTGGTCAAGGTCGCTGATGATGAGCTATTCACAAGTTCATGATGGCACTAACATAGACTGCATGTCGGCTGGCCTTTGACAGGGTATTTTTAGGTCTTTACTGTGACGTGGTGTGTGCTGAGGAGCTTGTTGTCACAACAGAAACAAAATGCCTCCATTAACAGAGCACCAAAACCAAAGTCACTGGAAATGTCTTCAAGGCATATCTGTACTACTTGCCATTTATTACTTCAGATTAAATTACTGCTTTCACTGCCACCCACAGCAGAGGCAGGAAAAGTCAGCAAATAGTACATTTTTCTAAATGAAAAATTATCTTGAATAATTCAGTGTCTTGTTAATTAGCTAACAGGTCGAGTACTCAGTACAGATATAATTTAGGAGCCCTAAATGAAGTTAAGTAATGTTTCTTTTTTTCTTCCAAACAGGGTCCGTCTCGTGAGCAGCACTTTTTCTCCCTCCTCCCTTTTCCTGGTTTTTCTTTTTGTTGAACAGTTTTTGTTTCTTTTTATTTTTATTTTTTGTTTCATTTATTGGGCGAGGAGAAAAAAGCTTTGCAGTCACAGAGCTTCAACTTGTTGTTTTGATGGTCTGGTGTCAGTCTGTACCCACCGACGGACACAAGCCTTGTGGGTCTAGCAGATCACAGGAGGAAACATGAGCACAGCCAAGCCCAGTGGGATCAAAGGGCCCAGCAAGATAGCTAGGCCACCTGGGACAGCAGCCCCCAAGACCAACCCTAGCACAGGTAAGAGTCTTCCCATGTGCAGCTCCCATGTGGCGGTGCAATGTGACCTTGAGGTGTGGTAGGACCAAGTTGATTTTATGTCTTTTCCCATTCCAATAGGGTTTGTAAATGTGACAGTATGTCAACCATTGTGTTACACTTTATCCATACTTGTTTGCACACCTGTTTTACATTGCTCTTGCTCCCAGCTTGTAGCACCTTTTAGCTGATCGGAGTTTTCTGTGGGTTCATGCAGATGTCTCTCTTTTCAGATCAGTTCAGTTCAGAAAACTTAATTTATCCCAAATGGGCCATTCGATTGAAAGCCCTCCCAGTTTGCTGAGGCTTCAGTTAGAACAGCCAAACAAGGTGTTCAATTCATAGATGGATAGACACACTCTCCAGCTATTTTATCTCATATCCCAGTGATTATACAGCAGGAGACACACCTTCGTATTTGCTGAACTGAATGTTTTTTTAAGTTTTATTAAATCACAACTGATGTGATAGCTCAGTAAACATCCCATCAAATGATGAGATTGAAAATCCTGTTGTTTTCTATGTGCTGAGATTAACATGCAACCACAAGGAGAAGAAGTTGCATCTAGACTGTAGTGAATCTAACAAAGCAAGGTTAATTGACTGGGCTTTTGGCATTGCAGACACTGGCCTAAATCACTAGAAATGACATGACAATCGAGACCTTTTTTTGTGCGCATATGCATTGTAACATAAAATTTACCAGATACGCAATTTGTTTTCATCTTCAGTCAAATGGCTGTTTGGTGTTTTTACCACAGCAAAAGCATATACATGAATAAAATATATCAAATATGTTTGCCTTGAAAAGGTGATAAACAGTGATATTGAATTGTCACTTAACCTTAGCAAAGTTACTTTGGCATTTATGTTTTGCCTTCCTCTGGGTACACATTGTACTCTATGTGAATCGCTCTTGACACATCTTGGTGTTATTGTTTGACAATACTTTAGCTGGACTGTACTGACTTGGAAGCAATAAAATTAGATGGAGAAATTTCAGTTTAAAGGAACGCTACATGAACCCCCTCATGTAATGCTGGGGAAACTCTGTAGCGCCCAGTCTTTTGTATAGTTATCTTATGTTTGCAGTAAGGAGCTCACAGTCTCATGCAAGGCAAGCGACCTTTTTGTGCAGTGCATTGGGAATGAACTATGGAGATCTACATGTCACAGCTTTTACACCAGCATCTTGCCAAAAGTAATTTGTATGAGAATAGTTTTAAAACCAGCTTTTGAATTTTATTTGAAGATCCTGACAACTGGAGGTCATGTAAAAATGTTGATTTATGAAGCCCTTTTTAAGTGAGAACATAAAGACAGAGGCACATTAAACAATTTGATGATATTGCAATGTTTTGCACTGCATTTTTGACATTTTTCTTTTTCACACACATCAATTACTTGATGGATTTTTAAGACTGTCTGTTCTCTCTTCTCTTTCTCTCTCTTAATTTCTCAGCGGGCACTAAAGCTGCTGCAGCCGACAAATCAGCTGCAAGTGCCAGTGGAGGAGATGACCAGGGTACTGGTGAGAACTTCCAGATCGGGGAGCGAGTATGGGTAAATGGGAATAAGCCAGGCTACATTCAGTTTTTAGGAGAGGCACAGTTTGCCCCAGGACAGTGGGCAGGGATCGTTCTAGATGAGCCAATCGGGAAGAATGATGGGTCAGTGGCAGGGGTGCGCTACTTCCAGTGTGAACCCCTGCGAGGAATATTTACCCGCCCGTCAAAGTTGTCTCGCACGGAGGGGGAGGCTAATGGAACTCAGACGGCACCCACCTCCCGCGCTGCATCACCCACCCCTTCAGTCGGGAGTGTAGCCTCGCATACACCCGCCACAAAATCAACAGTACCCTCAACTACCACAGCAACCAAGAAGGCCTCTTCCACTACGCCAGCTACACCATCCTCCAACCTCGCACGCACAAACAGTGAATCTGTCTCCAACCTCTCTGAGACTGGATCAGTCAAGAAGGGGGAAAGGGAACTGAAGATGGGTGACCGAGTATTGGTAAAGTTTGTTACATTATCCAACAGAATAACAATATCTTTTTCTTCCCTGGATATTCTAACATATCGCTAAGGCTACGTTCAGACTGCAGGCAAATCAGATTTATTTCTCAAATCAGATCTTTAAGACAAACCGTCCACACTGTTATTTGCAAGTGATGAGATCGGATTTGTGTTTCCAGGCATCACAAATCTATCTGCGTGGGCTGCTGTGGAAACGACGTAGGCGTCAGTAACTAGACAGCCACGCAGGTGATGCAGCTATCCAACGTGGAAGCATGAAAAATGGAGGGCTATCATCTCGCACTCTGAACAGTCGCACTGCACAGCACAGCACATCTATGTAGTCCGCCATAGCACTCTGCGAGTAGCAGCATGGATTCTACTCAGCACTTAGTCACTCTCATTGTCATTGTGTGTCTCCTTGTGAGTGACACTAATGATACTTTTCATATGATTTGACCAGCTAGAGCAGCCAAACTCAGATGCGTCTGTAGAAATGTCGAAATTTAGACCACCTCCAAATGTGGCGTAGATCTGATTTTCAAAAAAAGACATTTCATGTGTATCTAAAATCAACCTGGATACAGTCTGGATCTGTCAAAAACTGATTTTGGCTGGCAGTCTGACCAAGGCCTATCAGAACCCTCTTCTTCATCAGTGCTATAATCTCAGAAAATTTAACACATGAAACATGATCTCTTCCACTTCTTGTCACCAAATGTCTATCCCTGACACTGTTGAGTGCAGTCCTGTACATTTCTTATGTGTGCTTTGCGTCATGTAAATCTTGCATAAACCTTGCGTTTAAATAATTGAAAGAGAAAAAAAAACATATTTGGTGTCACATGTTGACAGTTTGGCCTCATTCATTTCAGAGCTGGTACATGTTTGTTTCTGTTGCTTTGATGGAATTATCTCACTCAGGGTTTATTACCAGGCAAAGCTGATTACTCTTTAGGCCTCTCTTATCTTTTGAGGAGATTAAATGTTGGCTAATGTTTGGTGTTTTCTTCTCAGGTTGGTGGTACAAAAGCAGGAGTGGTACGTTTCCTTGGAGAAACAGATTTTGCCAAAGGCGAGTGGTGTGGTGTGGAATTGGATGAGCCCTTGGGGAAGAATGACGGAGCAGTGGCAGGCACAAGGTATAAAAGCCACTGGATTTGTAAACAACTAAAAAAAATGTATACTATGACTTCCATCATCATGATTGTATTTCGTTATGTGTCCCCAGATATTTTCAGTGCCAACCCAAGTATGGCTTATTTGCTCCAGTGCACAAAGTTACTCGCATCGGCTTCCCCTCCACCACGCCAGCCAAAGCAAAAACAACTGTTAGGAAAGTAGTGGCCACACCGTCAGGGCTAAAGCGAAGCCCTAGTGCCTCTTCCATCAGTACCATGAGCTCTGTGGCATCCTCTGTTAGCGCCAAGCCCAGCCGCACAGGCTTGGTAAGACACGTACACACTCAGTTTCATCCATTTCTGAATGCTGTGCTTACTCACCAGTCTGACGTTGACTGTATTCTGTCTCCCCATAGCTAACAGAGACATCATCACGGTATAATCGTAAGATTTCAGGCACCACAGCTCTGCAGGAGGCGCTAAAGGAGAAGCAGCAGCATATCGAGCAGCTTATGGCTGAGAGGGACATGGAGAGAGCCGAGGTTGCCAAGGCCACTGGCCATGTTGGAGAGATGGAGCAAGAAATTAGCCTGCTCAGGGATGATCAGGAGCAGGTCAGCTCAGCCAGTGGTTCAACACTCTGCATCAACCTTATGTGGATACTTAACTACTCTGAGAATTAGAGTTGTCTTGTCACTGAAACAGATTTTTCTTTTTGGGTCAAATGTCAACCTTTCTGTTGAAGATGGAGGCCAAGATGGATCAGTTACGTGCCTTGGTAGAAGCTGCAGACAAAGACAAAGTTGAGCTGCTGAATCAGCTGGAGGAGGAGCGTAGGTAAGGATAACCACTGGTATGACCAGTCAAAGATGACAGTATTGGTTTTATGGGGTCAGTTTGTTGAGAGCAAGATTATTTTGTTTCTGTTGAATAGGAAGGTGGAGGACCTTCAGTTCCGCGTAGAAGAAGCTTGCATTACCAAAGGAGACCTGGAGGTAAATGCACAACACAGATCCACACTATTACAGCTAACATTTTATTGAATTTGTGCTTGAAAAACAAAACAATCCTCAATATAATTATATCAAATCAGACTGCAAACCAAGCATTTCTATTTGTATTAAATACAGAAGTAGATTTCTAACTCAGCAGTCACCATTTTGATTTAAAATCTAAATTTTGAATCTCAATTTGGATTTCAGTTCACATGAACCTTGCTGTTTATCCATTAAAATAAAGTGATTCTTTTTTTTTTTTTAAACGTTACATCAGTGTGCTCCGTGGGTGCAGGGCCAATGCAATATAAGATTGCACAAGACTAACTGGTACTCTTTGTCACAGAGCTACAGTCTAGCCCAGACAGTGCATTTGCATTATCTCTTATTTATGTTAGCAGTGGACGCTACCCACGCTGTAGTGTCACTTTGATACTGGCTTCACCTTGCATTAGAAGATGTGCTGTAAAATGCACCCATTGGTGCAGGGAGGCTCTGTCTTTGATGACAAGGCCAGGCTATTCCTAGACTAGAAATAAATATGTCTCCAGACCTGATATTCATGAGTTCACTGAACAATATGTGTATTGATATTGTTGTTCTGGGACTGGCTCAGTGAAAGGCTAAATATAGAGAGATTTATGTTTTATATGTTGTTTTGAATGTTACCTATTATGGAAATATATTTAGTAGTGATATTCATGTTGTCTTTTTTAATGATCAAACATAGGGGGGCTGCCCAAAAAGGCCTGCATGTTACTTTTTCCTTTACATAATGTTATAAAGTAATTTAATACAGTAGGCTCTGATTACTTATTGTCTTCCTCTCAAGGGAGTCATGTTCTCATCCGTTATGATATGCAGAGTATTGGGGTCCAGTGGTATCTGTGTTCATATCTGATCAAAGGATTTGTCATTTATTCCACAGTGCTACACAGGGGACCATCTCAGTTACCCCCGAAGGCCTCCATGCTCAAAATAGATGTTTAAATTGAGGGCCACAGGGTTAGAATATCCCTTTATCTTCTTTTCAAACTTGTATACTAACAGTTTACGACTTACTCACAGCTGTGGATATATTAAAAACTTGCATGCAGCTTGAAAGACACCAACAACAACAAAAAAGAAACAACACTCCTAATAGGCCAAACTCAAAAATGCTTTGTTGACTTCAAGCTGTTGAAGGTGTACTAATGTTGTGCTTTAACCCTCGGTGCCTCCCTGTTCAGTGATGTGATGTGTTACTGCTTCTTCTTCCTTCTCTTCCTCGTCTTTCGTGTTGGTCCAGTGCTCAGCATGGAACCACTGGAGATGCTCCCTTGTCATTCCACTGCCCAGTCACAGACCTGAATTCAGTTTGCCCACTGCAACTTAAGGGGACTAACACTCAGATTAAGGATTCAAATGTAATTGTTATACAAGGATAGATGTGCCAGATTAAATTGTAGTTTATACCTAGTCCACAGACAATGAACAGTGAGTGCATATAGGTAAACTTTTACATTCAAAGTACACAGGAAATGTAAAGTGAACCCCACAATGTATTGTAGTTTCAAAACCACACTGTTCTTGCCACATTCATTAACTTTGAATGTGATATATCAGTCATTTAGTCAGGCACAACAATTTGCAACCCAGTTTCACAGAAATTCGTGAAATGACTTCAGCCTCTTCACACCTTTTTACATGGTGGGGCACATACTGTGCTAAAATCACGTACTGACACCACAGAAACGGTGCCAATGGAAAGTCAGTTGGGATCCTTGGTCGGGGTGGATACAGGAATTCCCTGGTGCATCACTCAATGTGCGGTGGTTAATGTTATGATCCCATAGGTAGTATAAAGAGTGAGAAAGTCTGTGTAGGGAGGAGGTTTGAGTAGTGGATAGGTCAAAGAAACGGCAGACTTTCACCTGGGAGACCGCTCTTTGTGTCCCGTGTGAAACTAAAAGTCAGCATTGACGTCTTTTTACTTAAACTCCTTTACATAGTTACATGACCTACTTACGGCTCTTAATGACATGCTTTTGTCCCGTATGTAATTGCGTAATGTGGTGTTCAGGGGTTGCGGTCACTTTACGAATTTCTGTGAGATCATGTTGTCATTTTGTCAGATTGTATCCATGGAGGACCAAATGTATGACCTGTGATAGGCTGTTTTCATAACATCTAAAATGGGCGCTGTTTCCCTTTTTAAAATAAACCTTTAAGAGAACATACACTGGGTAACATATAACAGAAGGAGCACAAATTGTGCCAGGAAATGCCTCAGTAAGTTGCCATAGAACGCTTATTCATAAGACACAATAGCAAGAAGTCAAATGGGAATCCTTTCTGTTTCTTGAGCCTGACAGCCTCAGCTTTTGTTTAATGATGGATTTCTATTAAGTTGGTCACAAATCTTGCACATGGTGGTCTGATAACTGGTGGTTTCTTACTTAATATATACATTGTGGACAATGGCCTCATCACCAAAGAGAGAAAGCAGTATGGTTATTGGTAATGCTTCAGGCTTAATGAGGTTGCTAGTGTATAATCAAGGCATTTTGTGGGTATAGGTTTAATTACAATGAAGAAATAAAATGTCTTTATATTGACTTTGTATCATTAAATCAACATGAAAACTACAACATTAGATATAATCTGAAATATAATGCATTGATATATAGGGGTCAGGAAACATCCATCACTGCTTTCTCTCCACGATGTGGTGAAGTCATTTTCAATTAATTTTTTTGCTGGCTTGATACACATTATCAAATTTTCTCTGTATCATAACAATCAATGTGCTTTGTTCACCAGGTGTCAATTTGCATGGTTACTTATAAACTGCCTCCATCACCATACTCATCCTGCACATCCATAACACATGGCCCCCTCTCTTGTCGCTTGTTTTGTACTTCCCACCATTCTTTCACAAAATTCCCTTTGTGCAGCTGTTTATGGTACAGCCTGAAAGTTCTGCATGGGGTGTTCTTCCCATTTTCACTCATCCATCACTTCCCACCCCCACCCAATACCCTTTGCCCAACCCCCCCCTCAAACACCCATACACAAACACACACACACATACACACCATCACCATAATCATTGTCCAAACCCCTCCATCCTCTCTCCTGTCTCCCTCCCTCTCTGTCTGCGTTGGGCTGGCATGTGATGGTGGCACTGGTGTGTTCTCTTCCTCTCCCCCTTGTTTACTAACAGACGCAGACCAGACTGGAGCATGCCCACATTAAGGAGCTTGAACAGAGCCTACTCTTTGAAAAGACCAAAGCTGAGAAACTCCAAAGAGAGTTAGAAGACACTAGGGTAATGAATTCTGCTCTGCAGTGTGCTGCGTTGGAAAAGAGAGCCTGTGCCGGGGAGAGTGGCCAAAAAATTTGCAAGGGGTGCAGAGAGGTGCTGGGCAGTAACTGGAGCTTTGCCTTGTATGGGCTTGTGTTGAATCCCACAAATGCATTTTTCAGGCTTCACATAAGAAAAATAATTCTCCTAATCCTTAAATCGAAGTATTGTGTATTTTAGATTTATTTAAATGATTAAATCAGTCCATCAGCGTAAAGTTAGATTTATAAATGTAGCATCACAATTTGTGGCGTTTGTCACAGAAAAATTTTGTAACCATTTTTTAAAGTATATTAAAATTGATGCACTCAAAATTCTTTTGGGTTGAAAAGTATACATCTCAGTTACAACTGTCGAAAGATTACCACATGCATCTTTTAGCTGTCTTGAATGACAGCTCTTTTACTTGTACTTTTACCTGAACTCACTCTTGCTTTAATTGTATCACTGCTTAACCAGACAGACAAACTTCTCCCTTTTCCCAGCTAATCATTTTCTCAATTATCCTACGTTCTACTTCCCCAGTCCTTCCCAGCATCCATTTGTCCTGCTTATTTGGTGTCCCTGCGTTTTGCTAGTCTAAAACCTGCTCCACCTCCCAGACTATGCATCCTTGTATTCCCCTAGGGTATTGTAGTCAGAGGGGGTATCAGGAAAAATATACACAGGTGAGCCAAAACATTTAAACCACTGACAGGTGAGGTGAATAACATTGAGCTTCTCGTTACACTTCAATGTTCTGCTGGGAAACCTTGGGTCTTGGCATTCATGTAGATGCCACTTGACATGCACGCCCTTCTCTACACTGTTTCAGACCAAGCACAACCCTTCATGCTCCATGTCACACCACAAAAACTACTCAGGGATGGCCCAAGGGACGTGTCAAAGAGCTGAAGGCGCAGGGCTCCAAGCTTCCCAGGTTCCAATCAGGTTCAGGATCTGTGTGGCGTGCTGGTAGCCCAGGGGACCTCTGTCCAGGCATTGTCAGGTCAGAGCTGAGTCTGAGCTAGGGCGAGGCCTCTGACATCGGACCACTGGGGGCGTCCTTTGGTGTCTGGTACCACATCATTGGTGATGGATCCTGATGTGCGGGGATACTGGCACGCTCCACTGATGTTCAATCAGATTGGACCCTGGGGAATTAGCACACCAGGCTGACGCCTTGAGGTCTTTGTCACGCTCCTTAGGGCATTCCTGAGCAATTTTTGCAGTGTGGCATGGGGCTTTCTCCTGCTGGAGGGGGCCACCACCATCAGGGAGTGCCGTTGCCATAAGGGGGTGTACTTGATCTATAACAGTCTTTTAGATGGGTGGTGTGTTTCAAGTGTCAGCTGCATGATTGACCGCACACAAGATTTCCCAGCAGAGCATTGTATTATAATGATATCGTTAATATTATTCACTTAAGCTGTCAGTGGTTTTAATGTTTTAGCTGATTTGTGTATATCTGTAGTTTCAGGGCCAAAGAAATGTTGATTTTAATTTAATGATTTAATTAACCAAGCAACTAAATATGAAGTTGCCAGCAAAAAGAGATGCATGTTTGAGAAGACTAGAGTCAGCAATAGGTGTGGAACATAGGCCACAGTAGCTGGATTAATATAAAAATAATGGAAAATGCTCCCAAAGGGTATTTTCTTAGCGAATGCCTCTTCTAAATTATGAGGTCAATATAATGGCAATAGTTCAGTGATTAATAGTGTTAGTGTAATGGATGGTGGAAAATATTGTACACACAGCTATAGCTCCATACATGCTTTCAGTGTTCACTTCCATTATTTGGACCATACCCTTTATAGCCACTAGAGGTCAGTATAACACCTTGGTTTTAGGATCAGTGTTTTTCATGCACTCCTCATTAAGCAAGCAAATTAAACAGTTGTTGTACTATTATAAGTGTATTGTTGTCTGTAATTGCAGTTTACAAATAAGTTTTCCATTTGTTAAGTAATAGTTAAGTATGATTAAGTCTTTAACACACTTTTGTTTGCACGCAGTGCTTCAGTATGACAGATTGGGACACATCTTTGAATGTAAGATTTCTGCTTTTAAAGGTTGCTACTGTGTCGGAAAGATCCCGAATAATGGACCTAGAGAGAGACCTTTCACAGCGAACAAGAGAGGTGGCTGACCTGCAGCTGCGTCTCGGGACCCAGCAGGGTTCTGAGGACTCAGACTCTACTCTTTCTCCCCTTCTGGAAGAGATAAACTCTTTGAGGGATCAGTTGGCTTCCCAAGAGGCTAAGCAGCAAGAAGAGCTGGCAAACTACAAGGAGAAGCTAGAAGCTCAAGAAAAGACCCACAGCGAGGCAGCTGCCCAGCTGCAGGCTGCATCTGTAAGGCTCTCTGGTGACAACGAGCAGTTGCAGATGCGCTTAAGCCAGGCTGAGAAGGAGAATGCTGACACTATTGAACTGTGGCGTTCCAAGTTGGAATCTGCTATTGCCTCTCACCAGCAAGCCATGGAGGAGCTGAAGGTGTCCTTCAGCAAAGGCGCAGGTGCCCAGACAGAAGAACTTATCGAAACCAAAAGTGCACTAGAGAAGCTGAAGATGGAGCACAAGTTGGCTCTGGAGGAGGCTGGAGCCAAACATGAGGGTGATGTCGCAGCTTTTACTCGGGAGATGCAGGCACTGAAGGCACAGCTGTCGTCTTTGACTGAGGACAAGGAGCGGCTAGAGGACTCCCTCCGGTCCAGCGTTGAAAAAACAGAAGAGCAGCACCTTGTGGAGATGGAGGATGTTCTTGGAAAACTTCATGCTGCTGAAGTTAGGGTGAAGGAGCTCGAGGAGAAAGAAGCGATGTTGGCACAACAGGCCCAAGACAAGGACAGAGAAACCAAAGAGCAGATGTCAGAAATGGTGGCTCTGCGCAGCCAAGTAGCACAAGGTAACCAGGAGCTTGTGGCCCTGAAGAGTCAATTAGAAGTGGTTCAGAGCCAAGGGAGCGACCAGGGTGCAAAGGTGGGTTCTCATTCACCTCCTGACCATTTGAAATATTTCATTTTCAGTGTGTCTCATGTTTGAGCAAAGCATGTCCTTAATTCTTCTGTTAGGTTAATATGGCATGTTTGAATGATTGCCAGTCATTGTTTTGTTAAACCTGGAGTGCAGGACTTTTGTCTCCCCACCTGCCATTGAAAGTTATTTATACAAACACTGTCGATGTGTGCTGATGACATATGCCTGCAGGCGAGCTGACCGCATCTGTCCTGACCCCAGGAAAGCTTTTCCTTTTTTTTTTTTAAAGTTAAATGCCTCCTCTGAATGCAGAGATTGTCTTTTTTGGAGCTTCCACTCCAGAAACTTCTCTTCAATGCTGCTTTGGATTGTCCACCATTTCCATACTCCTACCTGCTGCAGTGGTCTCTTCCCCCTTTCTGCCCTCCTTAGCTCTGGCTGTATGATGTAAAATGCCAGTGCAGGAATGTCACAACAGACACCACAGCTCTGGTATACTGCAAAATACAGACAACTTTCCCAGGCGGCAAAAGGCTTAATCAGCATTATTGTGTGAGCTCGTTTGGCAAGGGCTTGAATGTAACATCTTTTATATGTCTTTATTTTTAAAAGTCCCGCACTCCAGCTTTAATGTTTTGGTTTATTTGTGTATTCCTTTGCTTGTTTATTTTTCTCTTTTGTCCACTGTAATTTTTACCACGCATGTGCTATAGGTTAGTGAACTGAGCTCACAGCTGGAGGCCCAAAAGCAGGAAGTCCTCTCTTTACAGCAGAGTCTGACAACTGTGCAGCAGGAGAAGGACGCCCTGGGACAAGAGCTGGGTGACCTGGTGAGGCTAATGGTTTAATTGTGGATGTGGAAACAGCACGACTTTTGCATTAGTATTGAAAATTAGGCCTAATTGAAGTCACTCTGCTTCATGTTCAGTGGCCTTTGAAGAACAAACCTTTATCACGACTGGCATCTCTCTACTGCAATATCTTGTTACTTATCGGCCAACATATACTGATATGATATCTGCAATAAGCTAATATCAGCTAATTTATTGCCTTGTCTGATGTGTTGGGTGATCTTATGACTTAATGTAATTCAAATAATGTACAAACCACAAAAATCTGAAACAACGCTCTTCAAACTATAAGTTTTAATGCAAAGCATTTCCTCCACAGAAACAAAAGTCAGCTGAGGAGCAGACTAAATCATCAAACACTATGCAAGGTAAATGACTTAGGCAATTGTAAAGGTTTAGTTAGTCATATGTCTTGTAATTGAAGAGGCAAATTAGTGGCAAGGGAAAAAACAAAGGCCTCAAGAATTTAAAATGTAAGATTTTCCTTTTTGCAGAAACACTTGAGAAGCTCAGTCAGAAAGAAGAGCAGTGCACATCTTTGACCACAGAATCAGAGTCTCTAAGAAGTCAACTTGCTGGTGAGAACATTACAACTGCACTTATGTTAAGTGTTTTGTAAAAGGCTTAGTATGTAGTATGTTTTTCTTTCCTCTCTTAGAATTATAATCCTTAAAAACTCTGAACAAACTCATCTTGTCTTTACTCAGGGCTTGAGAGGAAGCTCAAGGCCGCAGATGAAAAGCTTGAGCAGCTTTCAAAGGACAAAAGCAAGCTGGAAAATGATATTTCAGACATGATGAAGACCTCTGGTGATAGTTCTGCACAGCTGACCAAAATGAACGAAGATCTCATACAGAAAGAAAGGTACCACCTTTCATTATTCCATGCTTCTATATGACTTTATTACTCCACGAAACATATACCAGTCCTGTCAGAACTGGATAGCCATGACATGTTAAAATGAATTTCTTTACTGTTGTATTCCATGCTGAAGTCGATTCAATTACCTAACCCATCACTGAACATCCTCCTCAAACGACCTCTTTTTTGTCGTCACTCAGGAGGCTTGAGGAGTTACAGAGTCAGCTATCAGAGGAGAAGGAGAAGGTGGCACACTCGAATGAACAACTCCAGCAGGAACAATCCCGCAAAGAACAGGAGCTGAAAGAGACCAGAGAAACACATCAGTCTGAAATAAGTGGCCTTCAGGAGAAGATCGCTAACTTGGTTAGTAATGTTGGGCAGTCACAGAAAATGTGTTTGTGTTTCAGAATGAAACTTATATTATGTAGGAACATGCTGGTAACTGTTTTTGAACTAGCTTTGTCTGTTTGGCACTTCACCTTGCTGTATTTGTGGGCTGTTGGTTCATTGTCTGCGATTGTCATAGCCAAGTTACAGGCAGAGGGCAGAGTCTCAGTAGATAAATACACTGCCACACACTCCTAGTGGTTTTTAATTGATGATTAAGTGGAATAACTTTCATATGAGTCTATACACTCTTTTTTTTTTTTGTAAACTGAAATCCTACATACTATACCTCTAAATGTCAGTTACGTCAGGACTTACTGTCAGTTTTATAGACATTTAAATGCAAAATGTCTAATGCAAAATCATCAATTTCCACTTCAGTGTGACCCTCAGTCACTGGCTGCTTCAAAACAAGTAGATAAGTGCTTTAATGTGATTAGTTATTGTCTTTCTCTTTTCCTGTTTTGTAGGAGAATACTGTTAAACAAGGTGAGGCCCTGGTTTAGGAGCTGAAGGCTTCACAAGAAAAATCCCTCTCTCAAGCCTCAGAGCTCCATGCGAAGGAGCTTGAAGTGCTGCAGAGTGAGGCTGACAAGTTGAAGCAAGAGCTCTCCTCCTCCAAGGACAAAACCAAGGACCTGGAGAAGTTGGTATCTGAGCTGCAGCCATACAAGGAACAGGCTCAGGTAAGAGCAAACCCTCAAAGCTGCAGACACAACGGCTAAATTGACGTGTTTTACTTTTTCAGCCAGTTACTTGTTTGAAGTAATAAGGATTTTTTATGTATTACTGATTTTACTAATATTGGATCATTGAATCATTAGGAAAAATTTCACCTGTCTGAAAATTTGATACCTTGAAATTCAAACAAGTGTCCCCTAAACCAGTTGGATGTAAGCATCATCATCTTACATACCAGTTTAAACACTACAACGGAGTGTAAAACCAAACCAAGCTTTACAACGAAGTAATGGGAGACAACGTGCAACTGTGCAAGAATTTTTGTCTTCATTGAACATCAGTGATTAATACATATTATCAGCATTTTCACTGTTAATCACCCACCGCCATACAGATTTGTGATGAGTTGCTCATTTCCCCCAGACATAAACGCTAATAACCTCCTCTTTCATATTCATCTTAGCTCTGTGTTTGATGGTGCCATGGCCTATATGCTGGCAGGGGTCCACCTAATTAAATTATATCTTAAACATATGTTGAGACAATTTATGGTAATTGAACAGATAAATTGATGAAAAAAAAGATTTTGACAGTTAAATGGACATTTATGCACTGAGTTTGATTAAATTTGAGTTTAGCTGTTCTTTCATATTAAATTAGGTGCTTAACATTTTGCTCTGTGCCCCTGCTAGCATTGTTTATTAGCCTGATATTTAATATAGGTGAACATTTTCACTTTCTAACAAAAGGTTTAGTTTTGTGTGTTTTATATGTCATGAAAGGCATTTGTTGACAACATTGGCTCATATGGTATACATTTCCTGCTTATTTTTATTAGTTTAAAAAAATCAAATAGACAAAAAGACACATATAAAATACTAGTGCCATGCAAATTCCTGTAGTAATTCAAGAAAGTTCTTTATAAGATGCTGCAAGTGATCATAATCACACACTCCAGCAGTGGCAGCCACTTTTTGTTATATGCCAGTCAAATTTATTGCCATCAATTTGATTAACACACTTGATAGAAGTCAGTAAAGGCTGAAGTGAAAATGTTCCATCTTATATGGTTAAAAACCATTGTGGTGTAAGCTGTGGTGTGATCTTTTGCCATTTTTGATGCTTCTGCAGCTTAACCTTTCCAATTGCATATCACTTATGTCCATATCTGCTTGGTTTATTTTTGGATTCATCTTACTTTACCCTGTATATATATTCCCCTCCTTTTTTTTCTTTCAACTTTTATTTTCCCAGTGTCTTTCTGCTGAGCTTGACTCCTCCAAGCATGATGTTGAAAATATGTCCAAAAAACTGGAAAAGCAGAGTCTAGATCTGGAAAATAAGTGTAAAGAAAGTGAGAATGTTAAGGCTGAGAAAGGCAAACTGGAGAAACAGCTCTCAGAGGTGCAGACTAAGCTCTCTGCCCTGGAGATTACTCACCAGGAGCTTTCAGTCCAGCATGAAGAGCTGCGAGTAACCAGAGACAAGCTTTCAAAACGCCAAGAGGAACTACTCGCCAACAACAAGAGCTCAGATGAAGAGAAGACTTCATTGAACGATGAGTTGGAGAAGCTCAGAAATCTTCTTCAGGAAGCTCAGGCTGAAAACAAAAACCTGAAAAATGCTAAAGGTGACCAACAGGCCCAAATTGAGGAGCTTCAAAAACAAAATGCGGAGAAGAATGACTTGCTCCTAAAGCATCAGCAGGACATCCAGCAAATTGAGGCTAAAAAGAAGCAGCTACATGAGGATTACGAAAATGTCTGCAAAGAGAAGAGCCGGCTCGAAGACGACCTCAATGAAAGCAGGTCGAAGCTCACAAGTGAGAAGGACAATCTAATTTTAGAGAGAGACTCTGCTAGAAATGCCAAAAAATCTCTTGATGCGAAGAATGCTGAGTTGCAGGCAAAACTTAAATCCTTGAACTTAGAAAAAGAAGATCTTACAATGAAGAACACCCAGCTGCAGGCCCTCACAGAAACACTGACAAAAGAGAAAGTAGAGATGTCCTCTGAAATCAGTGCTGCTGTGTCAGACAAAAAGAGCCTTGAGACCATGAAGGAGGAGCTCCAAAATAAGCTCTGTGTTACTAAGAAAGACTTGGAGATGTCTGTTCGTGAATGTGAAGAACTAAAAGCCTCCAAAATGAGCCTTACCCAGATGCTGGAAGAGTTTAAGACAAGCAGCCAGGTGACTGACTCTGAGAGGCTTCAACTCCTGCAGGAGAAAGAAGACTTACTCACAATCCAAAGAAAAGCCTGTAATGAGAAAGAAGAGCTCCTCAGAGAGACAGAAGAATTGAAGGAGAAGCTTCAAGTCTCAGCAGAACAACTGTCAAAATCTGACGAGAAATTTAAAGAAGCATTATCATCTTTTGAGCAAGAGAAGGAAGCATTTCGCCGTCAGAGTTCTGAAAGTGAGATGGCTCTGCATGTTATACGAAAAGAAAAGATGAGCCTGGATTCAGCACTGGAGCAGCAGAAAATGGATTATGAGCGTTTGGCAGGGGAGAAGGGAGAATTAGAGGAGAAGCTCACAAAAGCCATATCTGAGAATAACGCGCTTTCTCTTGAGCGCGATAAGCTATCTAGTGACATCCGAACAAACAAAGACCAGTTGGATAGTTACTCCAGAGCTAATGACCTCGTTATTGAAGAGAAGTCTCGCTTAACAACAATGCTAGAGGAAACCAAACGCCAAAAAGAAGCAGTTGCAGCGGAGATGACGTCTGTGAAACAAGAAAAAGCTGACCTACAAAATGAAGTGCAGAAACTCAACTCTGATATTGAAGTTTTTAAAAAGGGCAAAAATGAACTGGTTCAAGAGCAGAGTAAACTTAAAACGGATTTGGAGAAGGCAAATTCAGAACTTTCTCAACAGGTTGATAACCTTACAAAAGACTGTCAGCGTCTGCAGTCGTTGCAGACTGAAGCTGACAATAAAGCACAGTCCTCACAGAAAGAGAACCAGGGTCTGCGTCAGGAGATCCAGGAATTAAAATGTCAGATTGAGTCAGTGTCAGGGGCCAAGCACCTTCTTGAGACCCAGCTTCAGGCTGAGTCCACCGAACGGGATAAAGTCTTATCTGACAAGGATGGTCTCTCCAAACAAATTGAGGAGCTGCAGAAAACATTGTCCAAAGTTAAAGAAGAGAATAAAGAGATTTCCTCTAACCTTAAGAACGCTGATGAGCAAAAGAAGTCTTTTATGATGGACATGGAGGCTTTGAAAACACAACTGAAGCAGCAAGAGCAAGAAACTAGTCAGCTGGCAAAAGATAAAGAACAGCTGTTATCTAAGCTTGAGGAGACGGGCAAACAGGTGACCTCGCTGACCACAGAGAGGGAAGATCTTGTAGCTGGGCAGTGTAAATTGGAGCAGAGCTTCTCTTCTCTCCAGACAAGCCAGGAAAGTTGGCTCGCAGAACGGTCAAGACTCCTTGGAGAGATTGAGAAGATGCATGCCAGCCAGAAACAACTAGAGGCTGATGTCAAGCGCCTTCACACCGATAAAGAACTTCTGGAAAAGCAATACAAGAATGCTGTCGCAGAGGTATCGGCCTCTGCCGTTGTAAAAGAGGAGATTTCCTCCAGCATCTCTAATCTAACAGCTCAGAAGGATGCCCTGCAGGTGGAGAGAGATGAAGCCACCCAGCAAGTCAAGCAGCTGCAGTCCCAACTAAAAAATGCCATTTCTAAGCAGCTTGAGGTATTCCTCCTCCAGTAGTAATCACTGACACACAAATACCGTAGAGTGGCTGGGGCTACGTCACCCTCTCACTGCATGCTTGCTGGTTTGTTTCCCCTTCCCCTTTCCTTTTATTTTCGTGTCTAACTTTCATCTTCCATGTACTAACTGCTGTAAATGACCCTTAGCTCCCAGCCTTTGCCTGTGGGCTTATAACGTGATCTAACGTAGGGCGAAATTCTTCTGGGTTACACGACCACGTAGGTCTAAGGTGATCTTTATTACACTCACCATCTGATGGTGTGTCATATTTCATTTGATTGCATCATTGATTGCTAATATATATTCCACCACACAGTTTTTAGAAGTAGCCCCACTAACCTACTCTACAATGTTATTCAGTCCAATTTTTATGTTTTTGGGGCTTGTGAAATCTCTCTCAGCAGAATTACACAAAAAGTATGGAAGGAAATAAATATGTTGATACAACACAGCTTTTAGGGGTTATGGAGGGACAACTTACTTTTTTTCAACAGGGCTCGAAAAACCACATGCATTTGCACAGTAGTGGGCCTAAAATTTGAGCTGTGCACGTACATGCACTGGTGCCCGTAACTTGGTACTGAAGAAATGTGCAGGGCATCCAACTCTCAGGTGTTGACTGTTTCACAGATTCACACAGTTCGCACACACGCTCTGACAGGACGCAAATAGACAAGACCGAACAGCACAACGCAACAGCAGCACTGTGCAAAACACTGCAGTCAAGCCAGCCGCCGCTTGGATGTTTAAGTGCATCTGTTTGTGCTGTTGGTACGGTATTCTGAGCGGCCAAAAAGAACGAAGAAAGGCTCTCATTTCAGCAATAAGTTATACATCATATGTTAAATAAGTAAGACATTGAAAATGGCTTCATTTATAAACTCCCATGTATTCAAATTGTTTAGTTTTTTTTCAAGAAGTTTGCTGAAATTTTTAATGTGATCCTGTTCAGGATGACCCTGACTGTGACCACGTAAAACTTTTGACATTAAAATACACTGAAGATTTCCTCAAATTTGTCCAAAAAAGGAAAATCCAGCGATCTATGTCGGATTTCTTTAATTTGATGTAGCTGTGGCCAATATGCCGAGAAATAACAAATACACCAAATGGTGCAATAAAAAAAGTTACATGCACCAGTGCATGCACACAGAAAAAAGTATTTTTGGCCCTGTTTTAAGTAAAACTACCACATAAACTTTTTTATTCTTATCTGACT
Organism: Chaetodon striatus; assembly: GCA_029783705.1. NCBI lineage: Eukaryota > Metazoa > Chordata > Actinopteri > Chaetodontiformes > Chaetodontidae > Chaetodon > Chaetodon striatus. The sequence continues at coordinate 24,894,987 of JAPZEB010000022.1, read as the reverse complement.
CGTTACACAAGTCACAAGCTAATTGGTTGTCAGTATCCGTTCTAAGGCCACAGGTTGTAGAGCTCTTAGTTATAGTGTATACTAATTATTGTCCTCCAACATGTTCATGTTTTTAATTCTCAACCAGAATGTGCTCAAAAATTGCAATGAAGAAAGATTTGAATAGCTAATTGAAAATCAGTAGTAGAGACAGATAATTAATGAAGCATGCAGTTAATTTATTGAATAATGTTAAAATCATTGGTTGAGTTCAAACGATACATTATGAACAGCTTCATCAAATGACCTGCACATCTCTTAATCTGGCTTGTCGAGGTCATTAGGTGTTGATGTCACTCAAACATTGGCTCTTACTTTGAAACCGTTCTTAGCAACTGTCCTGCTCGTGCACCATTTCAGGCGACAGAGTCCTCCGGCAAGACCGCTGAGGCTCTGGAACAGCTGACAAAAGAGAAAGCCAGTTTGATGCAGGAGAAGAACGAAGCCCAGTCTTTGCTGGAAGAGCTCCGGAGCTCCAAGCAGAAGATGGAGACACAGGTAAGAGATGCTAATGTGAATTTATTTAAGTCTTTGGTATCGTGTATGTATGTTTTAGCTGTGGTTTCAGAAAATTAATATGTCGTTATTGTTTTAGCTGAAAACGCTGGAGAAAAATAATTCCAAGTTCCAAGAAGATCTGAATGTATCCAAAGAGCTGCTTTCCATAGAGACTCAGAGGACTGAGAGTCTGAGCAAGGAGATGTGAGTATATCCTTAGATTTGGACGCTGGTTATCAGAAATCTGTCGGATTTAAGTTTGAATAGTTTGATGTAAGTGATGGGTTACAGTAAATCAAGAGACATGGGAGGAGTTTCTACAAACCAGTATGTTCTCAGAATTCCTTATGTGATTTTAACATTTGCATTCATTCAGTGAGGATCTTAAAGAAGCGGTTTCTGTGAAGACGCAGTCCCTGGAGACGCTCCAAGAGGAGAACAACAAGCTGACTCAGGAGCTTGATAACAATCATAAAGGGCAGAGTGATCTTCAGAAGGTGCAACATTTTACAACTTTTATGTACAAAATCTCACATAAACCTACACACATCAGAACAGTTTGTGTTTCAGCTGTTGATCCATGTTTTTGTTTTTTTCTCAGCTCAAGGATGAGTACTCAAAACTCAAAAAACAGCTGAAGCAAAGGTAAGAGAATATATTATTTTGTGATTCGGGCAGTTTCCCAGATCTGTGCAAAGTCACCAACATTTTAAAAGCCTGTAAAAATAAACACAAATGCCTTCACCTGTGTGGCACTTGCTGATGTGCAGTGCATTTATAATAAAGCAAATGGTATGTCATGCTGTTCTTTTCCTTCAAAGCCTGCCAAATAATGCCTTCAGGTACTACACGCTTAAATACTATGTGATGTCGGTCATCATCATGTAACAGCACTAATATATTAACCACATAGATAGAGGCAGATAATTAGGAATTATGTTTTGTGTAATTCCCCTGCAAGAAAGGATGTGATGTCATATTTCTGATGCCGCTCCTCAGTTATCTGCTTTGTTAAAGATTAACTTTGAGCTGCAAATCTGCCGGAGCCTGCTGGAGATCGCACAGAAACTGAAAACGCATGCCTGGAAAGCATCCGTCATTTGGGCCTTAATAGAAGTGAATGGGAAACAGAGCAAATATATATAGTATAATTTAAAGCACAATACATCCTTAGTCATTATACAAAACGTAATTTAATCTACAGTCCCATCTCACCTGCTTTCACTGCTGATTTTGCATGTTTGTATGTTTGTCTTTTTTGTTTCTTTTTTGACTCTGCCACTTTATAAGTTATTTTTTAATTTTTTCTTTATTTGCAGTTTTAACTTTTTTTAACAAGTACAGTGGGGGAAATAAGTATTTGATCCCCTGCTGAATTTGTAAGTTTGCCCACTTCCATAGAAATGATAAGACTCTGGTTTTTATGGTTGTTTACTGGTTATGGGTATAGACAGAATATCAATCGAAAATGCATAAAAAACACACA
>JAPZEB010000022.1:24848310-24862898 GCA_029783705.1 Chaetodon striatus | reverse complement strand
ATCACCTTGGGTTGGTCCTTCACCTTCTCAAAATGATCCCACACTTTGGATTTCCTGCCCGACATGTTATTAACTAGTCTGTGTAATAACCACAGGTACCAGCCCCTGTTAATTAAGCTGACTCCTGTCTGTCTGCTGAGCGTGGCCACTTCCTGTGTCTGTCCTTTCAAATTAAATTCCCACATGGTCTAGTTGTATTAGTTTTGATTTTTTTTTTTTTTGACAAGGCACAGCTCCTAACAGAGTTTCACTTTTTTAAAATTTATTTTTTGTTTTTTCTGCGTCTAAGCGACCAATGAAATCTTGCCGACTAATGATCTTTCTGGTCGACTAATGTTTGGTCAACTATAAGAGGGCAGCCCAACTTTTTTCAGATGCACTGAACTGTAATTTCCACATCACTTCCTGAGAGCCTATGTGCCATTTGCGGACGTTTAACGTGTTACTGATGTTACAGATCTGTCTTGATCGCTGTCTGTGAAAAACATTCTCATTAGCCTTATTGCACTCTGGGATATTTTTGCTGCCGTGACAGCAGTGTTTGCATACTGTGATATTTTAGTAGAAACAGACATAATAAAAGATGTCACATACTGTTAAAGTGTACCAAACAGTATGTTAGTATGGAATTTGCTGGCAGTGATTGTCAGTATCATAATCTACAGTGACTCAGATCTGTGAACAAAAAATTGTTTTAAAATCAATATGACTGAATTAAGAAAGGCTTGAGTGCTCTCTTGTGGTAACATGACACAGCCCCACTGACAGATCAACAATGTTACATGCACAGAAATTGCAGAGCTAACATCTTGAGATCAGGAACAACAGACCTAGGATAAGGTGGGAGGAGGGGATGGTGCTAGCAATCCTTTGCACAGGGTGGGTTTTGTTGGCACTGGGTGACTGAAAGGGGCGAGGCAGGGCGAAAGTCTGAGGGTGCTGGACGGGAGTGGCAGGTAATGGAGCCAAGGGCTGGAGCTGGGAAGGAGGAGGTGGAGGTTGTGTTGATATGGAGCAATACTCTGAGGCGTGGCTGAAGGTGGTGGCGGCGTCGCTCGGTGTGACAGTAGAGGAGGCCGTGTGTGTGATCACAGATGGTGCTACAGTCTCGTCCAGCGCTGAGGTGTGATCCAAGGGTGAGGGAACCATGGGTCCTACTGAGGCCATGTCCCGGCCTGGAAGGCACTGCGCCAGAGGATCATGGGATAATGGCTGAGGGACTGAGGGTACTCCAGCTTGATCACTGGGCGCCACCTGCCCAGGAAACAGAGGCATGTAGTTTGGTACATAGGCAGCACCACCTGCTGTTCGACTGGTTTGACTGGCCATGGGAGAGGGCATGGGCAGGGGGCCGGGAGGGGAGATGTGGTTGCTGGTAAGGATGGAGGGCATTAACTGGGCCTGGCAAAGGATGACAAGGAAAAGGGAACAAACACTTAGTCATTTCCTCTAGTGGAGTATGAAGCAGAAGAGAGGCAGCTCACATTAATTCATATTAGACAGCAGACGTGGTGTCTTACTACACACTCTAAACCTTTTATACGGTTTATCTATTCGTCAGCAGTAACAGAAGTGGATTCATTATTCGTTCAAATATTAAAGTTTCAATATAGGGCTGTACTGAATAGTTTGAAGCTTCATAACGTTGACATTCGAATTCTACATCAACATTCAAATGCTGTGTAGCTTTTGCATCTCTGTTTATTCTGTTTAAACCTGGTGTTTCTGCACACTTGCACATTAGGACTAGGCTACACTGATATTATTGGTATTACTGTATTATTTGCAGAATTAAATTCCAGTGGTGGCTGCGTAAGATTGTTTCTGTCTCATGTGGTCCAAACACTTCGAATAACTCCAGAGCGTTGTGAAGTCCAAAAGTCAAAATTTGTTGAAAAAATACGTTGTTATTTTCAGAATTAACAACATATTCTGCTTTAATCCACATTTGTTTGCATTTAGCCTTTCAAGAAAACATTTTTACTCTGGTCAAAAAACCAGTTTGCTCTCCTGCTTGCCGCACACAAAGGGAGGTGAGCACCTGGACAGTCTAGCTGCACTCCAACAGCACCATAAATAGTATCATGTATATAACCTCAATAACAGAAAATCTATTTTGACCTTAACACTTTTATAGTAATTAGTTAAGCTGTTCACAAAGAAAAGATTATATCAGGTATCTGCATTTGCTTTGTGCCCCATCAAGATGTCATCAATTTCATACCAACAATGACTGTCGAACCATGTTGAAGATTAATTAATTTGAAATGTCCTGTTTTTTTATTGACATTTCTGTTGTAACAAAATGTTGCTATGAGCCTGAGGGCACAATTATTATTTCATCATTATTTTTTGTCCATATTGGATTAGCCTGCTGCCTACATGTAGTTATACAGATGAAACTGACAAGTTATATTAATTACAGAAAGTTGATTTATAAAAAAATAAAAAAAAAGACTAACGTATTTAATCCAACAAATCACTTTATTAAAAAAATTGTTTTAAGGGTGATGACATCATAACGTATGAGGACAGACATTTTAAGCTTTATTTGAAAACCTCAATAGAAACTTCGAATATATTCGGTACAGCCCTAATTAATTACTTTTCTGGCTGCTCAATATTGACGGAAGAGGAGGGTGGAGACCAGCATGACAAGCTGCATTTCTATCTGCCTTTGCTAATCAGCCATTTCAGGTAGACGCAAAATGCATCCTTAACGTATTTTAAGTCAATGTTTCAACTGGAGCAAATACAACAGGGTCACATCACTCCGGTATAATAAGTCCCTCCACTGGCTTCTAGTTGAATTTAAGAATAGATTTTAAGATCATTTTACTTGTTTAAAAACCTGTACATGAACATTCCCTTAAAGGGACAGTTTTGATCTTCTGAAGTGGGCTTGTATGAGGTACTAATCTTAACGAAGTGTATTACTTACAGGAGATTTCAGTCGGCACGCCCCAGTAGGAAGAAGCAGACTTAAGTCCAACACGCAAGCTACGCAATGTACTGCTGTGGGCGGGGGTCAGTGACAAAATGTATTTTAGGCACCTAGAAAAAATCTTGTGTGTATGCTATTTTTAGAATATTTTCACTGCTTTACCTTGCCGTCAGACAACAATTTCTGACCGGGAACTGAAGCTCTCTTTAAAACTAGATTGATTTTAAAAAACACAGTGACTTAACATCGCTGAACACAGGAGCTGCTGGTCTACTGCTGCCGTGATCAGTTTGTTGGTGTAACTGTTTAACTTCGGATTTTAGGAATTAGTCTGGTGGCTTTGACGAGAGCACAGAAACTGAAGCCGATAACAAGTTCCCCGCTGGAACAAGCTGTCAGACGGAAAGATACAAAGCAGTGAAAATACTCCTGATATGGTGTACACTAAAACTGTAATAGCTTGTATTAGGTGGGACATTTTTTTTAAGGTTGCCGACCTCATCCACAGCGGCACATTGCTTAGCTTCTGTGCGGCTACTCTGAACTGGGGACGTGCTGACTGACATCTACTGTAGGTAACACGCTGACTATGGAAAAATATCTCATAAAGAATCCCTCAAAACATCCCTTTAACTACACTAACATGCTGCCAAAACATGTCTTTGGTACAGCGCTCAGATACAGTAACTGTTATCTTCATGTAGATAAAAGTCGGACAAAAAGCTACACTAAAGCTACATTTATGGACCTCTCAGAAAATATGGCTAAATAAGTTACTTCTGCTGAGCTTTAAGGAGGATGATAGCATGACAGAGAAGCAAAACATTTAGCCACATTTTGGGTGTTTGATTCTTTAAAGAATATAAATTTAATGTTAAGCAGTTTGAGCAGCCAGTCATGTATGAAAAGTGCTATGTAAATGCTATATAAATAAAGTTTAGTAATATTATTATGTTACATAGATTTTTTTGTGTAACTACATTAAGACAGAGAGATGGCAGAAGATGTGGTGGAAATCTTTGCAAATTAATCCCCCAAAAAACAAACAAACAAAAAAAAATATAGGAAAACAACAAGGTCTTTGGACAAACTCTGATCATGGTGGTGTGTGTTAGGGACTGCACCTTGGGTTGGTGTTTACCTGTGACTGAGAGCTGCTGCTGGGTAGAGGGGTGACAGATGTTGCAGTGGGTGAAACAGAGGGGAAGGCGGGCTGACGGAGGCTGTGAAATAAGTCTGGAACAAGAGTCTCTATGTTAGCTAGAGGTTAGTAAAATCACACTACTTTTTGTGTTAGGCTAAGCCAACTGCTTTAGCAGAGTTACTAGAACATGTGCGCTTGATTCCTGTAAAGTGTGCACTATTAGTGTGCATGTGTGCACTGCAGCTGTGGTTGGTGCCTTACTGCTACCTTGCAGTGGATCAAAGGAGTCCATGAAGTCTAGGTTGGGCTGTAAAGGGATGAGTCCTGGTTGGATCATGTCTGCATTCCCTGCATGAGCTGTGGAAGGTAAAGAGGAAGAGGTAGGGAGAGTAGGGGGAAGACATGCCAGTATTTTGACAGATACAAAAGATATTTCTGAAATCATATTCAGATGTAACATAATGTAGAGAGTTTGTTTAAGTCCTCCTCAACTTAAAAATGTCTTCTTTTTATATTTATGTCCCCTACAATGTCTGATCTTGACTAAACTAGAGAGGTGTTTTCACATTTCTCTACTAAAGGAGGTGATGTCTATGCAGTCCCCTAACATCTGAGATTCAAACCTACTCTGGGCAAGCTAGATTAGGCGCGTCACTAATACTAAAGCCGATCACTGTCCGACACAACACGGGCAAAGAAACTGTAAACCTCCAGAGCAGAGGGCAGAGTTTGAATTAGCATAGTGAAAGTTTGACAGCAAACATGATACAGTGCAGTTAACTGGACCCTGGAGCTTCTCTCCACTATCTACCAAAAACCCCATCATAACAGGTATCATTATTGTCTTATCATATTTCTTTAAAGGATTACTTTTTGAGCGGTTTTCCCTTTAATGACAGGACAGCTATAAATAAACAAGAGAGGTGGGAGAGAGGGGGGATGACACACCGCTAAGGGCCGTGAGACAGAATCAAACCCTAGTCACAGCAAACTACTCAGCCTGTATGGGATGATGAGCTTGAGGTTGCTCCTAAACCTGATATTATTGTATGTTTCACAAACTCTAATGCTGTGTAAGCCACTGACAGTTAGCCTACAGGCTAACAAACAACATAAATAAAAGATTCCAACTACACTTGTATTCAGATATGTCTGCTAGTCGCTGATTTTGGTGCACAACAGACAGACTGAGGCTCCAGCATTTATTGCTGGATCTCTCCGGTGCTCCCTCTAATGTCAGCCTTGGCTGCCTCGATGCAAGCTGCTCTTTCCCCCTTCAACCTAGCACTAGTAACACAGTGACAGCGCTGGAGAAAGTGAAAGGAAAAACTGAGAGCAAGCAGTAGTGGTGGGTGAGACAGAGGCCAGATCCAGAATATCTTAATAATATCCCTGAATATCTCAGCTCATTTTCTTTTTTTAATGTGGGAACACCTTGTTAAACAAAATATTGATCAATGCAGAGTATTTTAATACTCTAAAACATGTCTGGGGGAGACTTCAACAAACTCAAATGCAGAGAAAACGGTGAAAGTAAGATGAAAGAATCAAATCCATTATAAAAGGTCTATTGCGTAGGATTTAGTGGCGTCTAGCGGTGAGGTTGCAGAACTGAAACTTCTCCTGTAGGAGAACTATGGTGGCCATAATGAAAATGTAAAAACATGAATGGCTCTATCTGGAGCCAGTGTTTAATTTGTCTGTTCTGGGTAGATATAAATGTCTCATTCCAAGGTAAAGAAAAAAAAATCTTATTTTCTAGGCGATTATAAACTAATGAAAACATAGTTATGAATATCGTGTTCCATTTCTGCTGCAAGATGCCCTTAAGTCCTACACACTGAACGTATGAATCAGGTACTGAGTGAGGACAAATTAACTTAAAATATAACTAGGATGTCTGATTTCATAACTCAAGTTTTCTCACCAATTTCCCGTGGATTGGGCCAGGGCACTGGCTGGTGCGAGGACAACGTAGAGAACAACGTGTCTGAAAACTCTGACATCAGAACATCCATGTCAAAGAGGGGGTCCATCTCCATGGGGGCGGGTGCTTCATAACTCTTACGAGGCATGCGGCGTGCAGTAGTCTCTTCATCCTGAAGAAAGGAGACACGGAGCATGTCTGGAGAGACTTCCCCGAACAGCAACAACTGCTCCTCTGGCCCCTTTGAGTGTTCAAAATGCAACCACCAAGCCAGTTAATGACACACAAGCATGCAGTGTTGAGTACAGCAGAAATGGGATGGCACTTAACTGGTAAACAACACTGTGTCTCAACATGCAACAGTATAATAATTCCCCTTATATCCTCCTGAGACCCGTGTCCTCAAATGAGGACATCACATTTTGGGTTTACTGGACCTTATACTTCATTGTGCTTAATTTAGACCTGTTGTCCTTATTCGTGGACATTTTTTTTTTGCCATCCAGTGGTAGTAAGATCACAATACAATAATTCATGTAAAACCAAGATGGCAGCCATCTCTGCCAAGTCAGTCTACAGCCAATCCCAGCACAAAAGTGGACAAGGTCCAAAACCTGATCACATTTTGTGGTTGAAACTTTGTGACAGCAAAGGTGTTGTCAATTAGAAAGTACTCGTTTAAAGACATTGGGAATTTATTATCAGTTTGTTGAAGGACATTGGGACTTTCTTATGGCTGACAATGTTTTGTTATCAGGTCCTTCTGATCTCAAATAGCTAGGAGAAATTAAAAATGCATACCAAACATAATTTCAGGTTTCAGGTGGATATGTCTTACAGCACGTTACAAGCTGAATTAACCCGTTCAGATCCCTCGTCCATTCCAATGGACATACACTTTCTAGGATGTCTAGATCTGTGCATACTGTCATCTGACACCACCCAAATGCACAGGCTTGTTTGATGGGATGTCTATAAGCCAGTCACAGTGTTTCACTTGTTGTTCCACTTGCCCTCATTCACTTACCCCCAGCCTTTGGTATTACATAACAGTTTACATTACACAGAGGCCACTTGGAGAGTAGTAGGAAAGCGGGCAGGGAGCAGCGGGGGATTAAACTGGAACGCACCTTCCCTTGTTCACTTTCAACCCAATCATCATGGATTGACCACCAGTTGCAGAATTAGTGCTACACTGCTTTTCTTTTTTACAAATCATAAGATACCTGCAGACTCATTTCTGTGAGGTGAAGGTTTCCTCTGCGGATAATTGCAATATATCGGCACTTGGTGATTAACTGCGTCAGTATCTGATTTAGAATTTCCTGTTTCCTGATTGTATTATCATAGTTATTATTGCTACCGGTTTATGATACTTTGCGAAACAGCCAATTTTCCATGCGTCTACAGATATTTGAGAGAAGAGTCAAAGTAAAGGGGGGGTGATATAGACCTCTAGAGTGACCATCTTAGTTCACTCGCTGCCACAGCCCTCCGAGGTTTGATCTCAACAAGTTCAATTGAGGCTGTCAGACAATTAGAGCAACACGTATGATGGCAGCGGGGATTTCCCCGAGGGCAAGTGCAGAGGGGAAGTTAATGAGGGCATGTTGGACGACTATTGAAATGCAGCGAAGGAGGAAGAGTGAGGCACATTTTAATCTATTAATCATATTGTTGAAGTATATAATTTGTATTTAAACTGTGTTCACAGTAAACATGAGATGATAGATTACTTATACATGTCAAAAAATCATATGAGAGATTTAAAAGCTTTTACTAAAAAATATCCATCCACTGGAATGGACGGTGGATCTGAATGTCACCAGAAAACAAACAGAGGAAGCACTGTTGTGAAATTGAGGATATTCTGAGTGTTGATGACAAATCCAACACAAAATATATATGCAGTGTTTTTTAAAACAGTAGTCATTCATGAAAAATACCAAAACCCTCATGTTTTTTGTTTCAAAAAAGGTCCATTAAGACCATCTATTGTCATTCTTACTATTAGGTGATTTCTGCATGAACATTGGAATGGACAGAAAAAATAACACATAATGAAATATCCCAATCAAAAAAAAATTTAGCTAATGATTTATGTTCTGAACAGGTTAAGTAAAATTAGTCAAAAGTGTGTTTGCAAATGTGATATAATAATGTGAGGGTGACTGGGTTAGCATGGGTTAATGCCATTACCATAAACATCTGGTTGAGCAGATGCTGATAGTAATGTTCAGCACTTTGGTGAGTTGAGCGTTGGGCAATTTACATACCTTAAGCAAGCTTGAGAGGTCGTCATCCTTGTGCTTCTGCAACTATGAAGAAAGAGATAGTAAACACTGCATTAGATAAGTATTTATGTTTAATGACCAGTCAAACAAACAGGGTTCCCACACATTGTCATGGGACAAAAACTTTCAAAACTTTTCAATGACTTTTCAAGGACCCAAAATAAAATTTCCATAAGCATTCATAATGTACAACATCCATCTCAAAAATGCAGCACAATTTAAAAGCAGTAGTGGGCCATAGCATAGGTATGGAAAGTTTGGAAATCATGATCTACATATTTAAACACACGGCCACAACGTTATTCTTCTGTTATTCAAACATATCATGTTCAAACTCTGTTCAAACATAATTCCAGTTAGCTATAGAGACCGAATGGGAGAAAAAAAAAGATAAAACGTACATGACAGTAAACAAAATGTTGTCACACATCGACACATTAGAGCTACATTACGTCAGCAGCTACAAAAATAAATTTGCCGTTGTGTTACAATATGTGGAACGTTATCCTCGGAGGATTACTGTACAATTATTTTCATAACATGACTTTTACAAAACTTGCGAGGATTTCACAAATTCCATGACTTTCCCAGGCCTGGGAAAAGATTGTGAAATTCCATGACTTTTCAAGGTTTTCCATGACTGTGGGAACCCTGAACAAACACACGAAATACCCAGTATCCTAAACTAGTATGCTGCGATCACAATACGAGCGACAAAGCAACAACTATACTACACTAGACTACACGTCATTTTCAATGGAGCTGGTGACATGAAGCTCCAGACTGATGCCAGACATGTGTCACTGTGTAATGAGCATGACGTGATACAAATCAAACATTCTTCCGCGCTCCAATGACACCATAACCAATCATATGCGCTATGCTAGCTCTCTGTGCGCTGGGGTGCACCCAGAGATGCAATGGGGCGGTGAATTGTGATGTTAAAATGGGGCTCAGATATTGCTGAAAAGCACAACAGTTTTTTGGACCGAATTCAAACTTTAGGTGACGTACAGTCGAGGTGCTTTGTTGCAAGTAGCAGACACACACAAGCCCGTGACAGAATGACTACGTCAACCAGTATCAACTCAGCGATAATGTGGCTGACCACGTTGTTGCTTTGTCATCAATACTGTGAACAACAGCATAACAGAGCATTTATAAACAACTGAACATTACCCTTTTTTTAAAGTATGTTCTCCACTTGTGGTATTCTCTTATGACGATTTCAATTCTTCTTTTCCAGCATTTCCCCTCTGTGGCAATGCCCTGCGGAGGAAAGTAGGACATGGTCCATAAAACACAAAGTACAAAGACGGGAAGTGAGAAGGGAAACATAAAACTCAATCACAAACAAGTCTTTGAGAGAGTGAACATAAAATGATCTATGGGAAGAATTTGGTGACAACAACACAAAGTCACTATTGATGTTTGAGCGTCACATTTTTCTGCCTCTACCTCTGTGGGACGATGGACGTCCGAGTCCATACTTCCATCGAGTGGTGTTGCGAAGTGACAAACAGGGTTCTCCCGTCTCTCCACATCTGGGGGTTAACACACAACCTCAAAATCACCCTCAGTTGAAATACATAGTTCCCTTTTACCATACTGGTGAATTACATTCACAACACAATAAAAAGTAGAAAACAGCACACTTTTAAAGAGAACAAAAGACCAGTCAGAGCTCAGCTCACAGCCCAGGAGAACCTTGACCCAGTTTGAGTTTATTTTTGAGACTTGAATAAGAGTTGCTATCAGTCACTGTCATTAAACTGCTCGTGGCATGTAAACAAAGTGATACTACTGCAGCAAGTTGCAAAGACAGTGTCAATATTTATCTTGAAATCATAAACAACAGATTCAAGTTCCTGATTTTACAGATAATGTTGCAAGAACTGTTAAAGCAATACTTCACCCCCAAATTACCATTTGTGTATCAGTTACTCACCCTATGTTTTGTTGAATTCATGAAGGAAACTTTGTTTTTCTTGCATGTCTCCGCAGTGAACAAGAATCCAAAAATGGAAAAGATTCTTGGTGAATTTAAGTAAAAGGGGCAGCGTTTAACAACAGCAAAACTATATCAAAACATCTGTGAACAAACTTTCACACAACTCATGCAGTATAATCCAAGTCTTTCCAAGGCCCTTTCTGACAGGGAACTAAACTTAAAGTCGAGGAGGGGGTGTTCAGTGAGGTAAAAGTACTGTTCCCCTCAGAAAGAGCTGTCTCTTTGGGAAGTGCTGAGCATACAACTGGATAAAAGACACTTGGGTTACACTGCACAAGCTGTGTGAGGGTTTGTAAAGAGATGTTTTGATATAGTTTTGGTGCTGTTCAACGTGGACCCCAATGATTTCAATTCATCAAGTTTGTGGATTCTTTGTTCACTGTGGAGGCATGTGAGAAAAACGTTTTCTTCAGAAATTCAACATAACACAGGCTGAGTGTTAAATTACAAATGTTAATTTAGGGGGTGACGAATTCCTTTAGAACGTTGTAATAAAGATATGAAACGTGAGGGGGAAACAAAGGCTGATGACACCCTGGATCCTGAAAAGCTCAACAGGTGCCGAAATGTAGATCTATTGGTATAAAGAGTCTCTCCACTACATCCGACAACAGATTGTTGATCCAGTAATTACACACACTAACACACAGACTAATTACCAAACAACACAATGTAGGGCTACACAATTATGGCCAAAATGATAATCCATATTATTCTGATCCATATTACGATGATTATTTATCATGATTACTCTGGTTTTAAGTACAACATTTTTCTATTGAACTTTCACATTTAAATTAACAGTACACTCCTTTCTTCTCTATGAGACAGTTGATGAAACAGATGATTTTCATTTCGCTGTAGGGTGCACACATAACAGCATGACAGCTCTTCAAAAATGGAGGCTGGCTGTTATCATAGAAAAAGGCTTAATTTTATACACAGCTGAGTCTTCTATAAGCGGAAGACACATTTTAAATGTAAATATCGCAGACGATCATGTTAACTTAATAGTGGGAAGCCTAAATCGTTATTGTGGTTAATACTTAATTAACTGTGCGGCCCTAATACAGTCTACACTCTGTGGGTAGCAAATGAAAGAGGCACTCTTACACTGCATATACCAGGCTCTCCATATGGCGTTGTTGAGGCGAATCTTGTCTCTCCAAAGCAGTTTTAGACCTTTGAAGTTCTTCCATTTGGGAGATACCAACTTACCACTGAAAAGAAAACAAGAAAATGTACAGTGAGATAAGAGATGAGAAACGAGAGACACTCTATGCAACAAAAGGCTTAATTTGTACAAGTAGATCAATATCTCTGCTATAATTCAAACTCTCACAGATGACAGTATTCTCCTTTCTGTTATCAGCAGAAAGGCCCTAAAATTCTTGCTTGTAGAGGGAAAAAAACTAATTTCACAGACTTTAAAATGCCCCCTCTACCTTCTACCCCCCAGTAACACAACACCTTTGCTGGTATTTTTTAAAGTTTGTTTATCATGAATTTATTTCACTAACACATCAGCAGTGAGAAATCTTGTCTCTATCAGAATCTTTTAAAATGTCTCCTTACAAACCTGATTTTGACCTTAATACTGACGCCTGACATTGACCCCAAGCCTTAATACTGAAGAGTGATGCTTGCTCGCTGTAACACTAAGCCAGGGTCCATCACTCAGTAAAAGGTAAGGGAGAACCGTTTGAAGACGGGAGTTACATGTTGGTTGACTGACTGTTTCACTGACACACTGGCCTGGATGTGGCTTCTCATGCCAGTATACTAGGCTCTGCAATGATGTGTCTATTTTACAGATGACAAAGAAATTAAAAATTTAAAAAATAAAAACTGACACAAAAAAATGTTTTTCATTACTGTCAGAAAGGGAGATTTTTCTCTTGCCACATGAACAGAAAAAAGCTGAACCCAACCCTGAGAAACCATGTGTACAAACAATTTAAAAAGAGAAACAGTAGTGGTCACCTTGACCAACACTGGCAGTGTACTGACAGACTTCAAGAGATAAAGCGAGCAAAACAAACAAGCAGAAATCACTCAAGGTCAAGCTTAAGTTAGAATGATATTTACAAGAACGATATGGAGATAAGGGGTCAAATAAACAGACTTGTGTGCTATTAAATGTAAAACAAGGTGACATCAGATAAATTCATCAGTGTGCACTATTCATAATGGGAAATTTATGACTATGGCACAGTGACATTAGTTGAGCTGTGGACAGTCTGTTCATGATTTTGTTTTAAGTCATACAGCCAATTGTAATCAGCCACATCTATCAATAAAGGATTGACACTTTGCAGCCTTAAATAATGCTAATATGAAGTTTAACGTCTAACTGAGTATATTAATATTACTGCACTTAAACAGTTATATGCACCAACCATTTTAAAATGTTTTTAAAATTCATTCATTCATTTTCCATAACCAATTATCCTGTTAAGGGTCACGGGGCAGCTGAAGCCTATGCCAGCCAACACTGGGCGAGAGGTGGGGGTACACCCTGGACAGGCAGACGGACAGACAACCATTCACGCTCACAATTTAGAGTCACCCATTAACCTAATTTGCATATCTTTGGACTGTGGGAGGAAGCTGGACTACCCGAGGAAAGCCCACGCTGACACAGGGAGAACATGCAAACTGTGCACAGAAGGGCTCCCCCACCCTAGATTGGAACTGGGAACCCACTTGCTGTGAAGCGACAATGCTAAACACTGCATCACTGTGCCGCCATGTTTTTTAAATGCCATGACTGAAGTTGTTGATGCACCATAATCGATATTGCAACAATACAGCAGGGTTGACTACTGGTGCTTTTACAAACCACTGATAAATAATCATCAGTAATGTTGATATGATAACTAAGTTTGTAAAGGTAAATAATTACACAGCTAGAGCAGTAAGTTAAAAAAATTACATCACTTGCTGTAATGCAGCCTTTAAAACAAGACAAAGACAACACTTACAATGTTGTGATATCTAGTCTCATATCATGACACTGATATAAAGTGCTATCTATATATTACCCAGCCATATATCTATTTTCTTATTTCCAATCTGCTTTGATGGGACAATGTTTCTCACAATCCAAAAGGGTTAGCTCACAGTTTCCTTCTTTCCATCGTTCCTCTCCTGTTACAGTTTGTCCTTCCTGTCCACTCTTTGCCAGCTGTCATTTGTGTGCTTGCTTTTTTTATGAGTACTGTTTGTGAGTCCTTGGAAGTAGGAGAAGCTGTTTCAGTACACAGTCTAACTTGGTGCAAGGACTAGAGAAGAGGTGGTATTACAGGGGAAAACTTCCTAGATCCACCAGTGTTTTCATCGTAAGTAAAGGCTCTGTCATGCACATAACACTCATCACCTCTCTGTCTCGGATGAATGACAACAGCAGAACAGTAACTGGTAGTAGTGCTTTCCTGGTCTATTAATAGTCTTCCCAATGGATCCAAGTTGGTGCCATTTTTAAAGTCAGAGGGAATCCTCCGAGCAGCTGGCTCTGCACCAACACTACAGTAACACTAAGCTGTCAACAGACCCATGGGTAATGTGAGCATAGCATTTTTCTTCACAACCCTCTTTACTGAATTTTAACCCAACTTTCATTTGCACCTTTCTGTCTGAATCTTAACATTAACACTGCTTTAACATTCTCTGAAGTTTATAAACTTGTCAGCATTCACTGTGCTGCTTTTTGTCAGTGCCTTGTCAGGACACCGGGCTGCACATTGTGAACTGCGTTGTTTAATTTAAAGGATTTCATCTGGAGGATGGTATAGTCTGGAGAATACATTCCTCCATAAAAAAACATTTGGCACTGTGATATTAGGTGGTACTTTTGCTTTGTCAACTCAAGGCCATCTAAGGTCCTTTAAATTACTGTGCAATAATAATTCAACTGTGCAATATTTCAACTATACATTCATATTCAGCACACTTACAGTATGATGCACATATTTGTATATATTTCATATTTTTCTTTATCTTAAACAACATATCTCTTTCATATATTTTTAAATGTATATGTATATACTCTGTCATACTTTTTTCTTCTTATTTCTGTTTTCCTATAATTTCTCTATAGGTATATAAAATATTTTTGTTTCATAATTTTGGTCAATTTTAAGTTAGAATGTCCAAATACGGGGCTGTGCAGAGTTTGCATGTTCTCCCTGAGTCAGCATGGGTTTTCTCTGGGTACTCCAGCTTCCTCCCACAGTCCAAAGACATGCAGGTTAATTGGTGACTCTAAA
>JAPZEB010000022.1:24829420-24848210 GCA_029783705.1 Chaetodon striatus | reverse complement strand
TACAGCCCTTTGAGGCATGCTTTGATACTGGGCTATACTGAACTTTGACTTGCCCTGACTAATCTGTAAGGCACTTAAATGTGCAATGTAAATACATTTGGCTTGCCTTGTAAATAAAGGTAAAATGATCCAGAACTAAATATAAATACTTATTCGCGTGGCAAAGCTTTTTGTTCTCTTTTTTCATACCCTATTAATCATGTCACAATCCCTCAGATTTGTGTGACCTTTAAGAGGGAGCCCCATCTCTTGGGAAGGAACAACTGAACAAAACTACCTCATTGTGCACGTGTTAAAACAAGCTCACCCTAAATGCTGCCAATGCACTTAATTCGCTGAATCTGATCATGTCATATTTGGTGATAAATCAGCCACGTGGTGCATTTTATCTGCAGGACTTTCACTTGTGACTGAGTATTTTTCCTCTGTGGTGCTGACATTAAAGTCGAGGGTCTGAGTACTTCCCTCACCACAATCATGAGTGGTCAAGCAGGAAGTTGCATGAAGAGGAGACTCGTGACTGCAATTTCACACCAGTGTATCCCATGCCTGACTTTTCTGATGTGCACAGGACTGAACAGAGCTCAACATGAGCTGGGTGAGGAGCTCCAGTTTAAAGTAAAGTTCCCATGTGAATGCTTGCAGGTGAGACGTGATGTAACATACCTGTACGCCAGGGTCATGCACTCAAAGAGTTTAGTCAGTGAAGCGTCTATGGAGAGATGCGACGTGCTGGCCTTGCCGAAATGATAGGTCTGACAGGTCTGTTTGTTGACAGTATCGAAGTCGTAGCCCTTCTTCGGAGGGTGCTCGCTGTGGGGCGAGGACACCATGAAGTGTCCGCTGTGGATGATCTGTGTCTCCAGCCCGTCCGACCTCTTCAGCCCCAGCTGGGTCTCCTCCGCGTCCGAGTCGTCATCCTGCTCCTGCTTTATGCTCCCCGGGGTGCCACGGTATCTCTGCCGTAGAGAGATCTCTCTAGTAGCCATGTCGGTAAACTCACCAGACAAATAGCTAACGTTAGCCAACAAGCTAGGACAATAAAACTCTCTCTTTCATGAGGCTTGGCAGCGGCGCTGAGAGACGCGGTTCAGGCTGACTGTCGGTTAAAGTTTGTCAACTTGGTGCCGTCCAGTCCGAGTCCTCGGCTCACTCATTGTTAAACCTCGCTGTTGGTGTTTAGTGGCCCAAGTTAACTTGTTGTTGTCTTGTTAGATAGTTGACGTAGCTGGGAGTCGCAGCGACCAGCTGACAAAAAAAAGCTTGCAGGCTGCGGAGCAGGAAGTTCCTGTGTGAGAGCGTCTCTGATTGGTCGAGGCCAGAGCCCAACCCACTGGAGAACTCAAAATAAACCTGGAGCGACAGGTTGCAGACAGCCTGTACACATTCATGTGTAATAAGGAAGAATCAGCATGACATGTCCACAAACAAGTCCACATACATGAAAGAATAGATTGATAAGGGTGTAATCATGTTTTAGGGAGTGTTCGTTAGTCATGAGAAGGGAGGGAGTGGTGCAAACAGTGGAGGCATGTCAAATATTTTTAAGCACTGAGGAGGAACTTATCTAAGTCATTCATTTTATTTATTCGTTCATTTATTCATTTTTTGGTGATGCGGGCACAAGTAAAAGGCACAAGTAAAAGACATGACAGGGACAACCCTATGTGGGAGACGACAGGTGTAATAAAAATTAACACAAAAGACAAACAGGCATATTGGTATGTTGACAGTGTTGAATGTAATTGTGTGTGTGTGTGTGTGTGTGTGTTGATGAAGCTGATGGAGCAGTAAAAAGGGGGAATTAGCTGGAACAAGAGGAACAGGCAAAAGGAGAAGAGTCACAGGTATAAATAGATCAAGCAAACAAAGGTTTGGAAAGGAAAAAGGACAGAAAAACAAATGAATAAATAAATATGTAAAAAACAAAAAAAAAAACAAAAAAACAAAACAAATAAAAAATCCCGACGTGGAAGTTAGCTCCACCCTGGTTCCCTTGTCAAAAAGCCTTTGGGGTTTTTGCATTAGATGTTTTCGAGTGGCAAAGAAGAATTGATTTCTGGGGAAACTGCAGTTTCATGCAGATGTGAAACCACTCTAAGGGTTTATTAATAAATCATGTGGTATTGGATCAGTGCTTAGACTCCCTTACTCGCTGCTACCTGATCCAGTATTTTAGGCAGTATCAGAGGTGTTTCTGACACTGCTATCAGTATCCCAACAACTCTACGTGTTTGGGCTTTCATATCACTCTGTAGCTTCCCACTGTTGTTCCTCATGTATTCAAATTCTAACACTGAAATTTTGGTTTAAGTATGCATGACTTAGCGTCAAATGCTTTTTTCCCATTTCTTCTACAAATGCTTTCCCACATGATCTGACAGAGGTCTCTGCTAAACTCCCCCTAACCTGCCAATGTGCCTCTTTATGACTGAACCAAGCCTTCTTTGAGAACAGAGTGTTATAGTCTTCCAATTACCTACTAACCCCCAACTGACATGGAGGCTAGGCCATGTACTGTCTGCCGCTGTCATATTTTGCAAGGCAAAGTTGGTGTTTTTATCAGAGGAGTTTGGTGGCTTTAAAGAGAGATATATAACATCCTCAGTTCCCTGTCCGCTTCTCCGCTTAATACACTCAGTATGGATAAGTACCTCAGACAACCCCAGTTCTAAAATCTGAACTAACCCTTTTGCAAAACCTTGAACAAACCTGGAAAAGAACAATGACGAAGTGGACCTTTGATACTGACATTTATCAATTACATTTTTTATTAAAATACAGACATATTCCAACATCTCTGTGAAGAGAGACACCCTAAAAAAAGAGCAGCAGAGAGTCTGAGGCTTGTCATCAGCGCAACTTCTCTTACACTAGTAGACAGTTCCCTGCTGTCATCACTCTGTAGAGGAAGACCCGCCACTCTGCTTTGCTGAGGACGGAAAGCCCAGGATGTGACCTGTGAACGTCTCCAAGGATATTTCATCTGGGATTGCACACTCCAGTGAATATTCTGATTCTCCACCTGGACACACACACATGCACATTAAAACATGTTTTTCAGCTGTTCTCTGAATTCTTAGGTTGTGGTTTGTGAGTGAATTTTTCTTTTACATACTGTCAGATTTATAAATGTCATGCTCAGATAATTCTCCTCCTTCTGCTTTTTCCTCATGCTCTTCATCATCAAGGCCTAAAAGTGTAGTGAAACACTCTCCCACCTCTTCCTCTGTCATGTGTTCTCCTGTCAAAGATAGTGCCAAAATCATGCACATGCTGGACTCCATGTCATGTTGACAGTGTCACATGTGCATTGAACATATAAACAGGAATGGAGGATCAAGATTTCTCTTAGTAATGTGACAGTAAAATGGCTAAAATCCACACAAATGATTTTCTGGCTGGATAGCCTGCAGCGTACCTCGAGCCTGTAGAAGTTTTAGCAGTTCATTTCTCTGCAGAACAGGCTGTCCTGTATTATCACGTTCACCAAGGATGTCAAAAGCTTCAACCAGCTCGTTGCTGGAGATGCTGAACACTGGCCGGTGGTTGACATACAGCTTGATAAACTCTTCCAGGTCGATGTCGGTCACGTATTTTCCTGTTTCGGCATACTTGCTGAACTTGACCTCGTTTTGCATATCTTCTATCTGTTAAAAAATAATAAAGCCATTTGTTATAACAGGTCTAAGTTATAAAACCACTTCATTGTAATGTTTTCAGATATAATGACATTTGCTGTTTAAAATGTGGCTACATTTCCAAACGTTGTACCTCTTGCTCAGTAGGGAAGTAGGCCAAAGCTCTCATTATAGAGGGAACCTCTGACAGGGGGATTCTGTTTGACACCTGTCGTCTCTCCATTGAGTCAGTGCCTTGATGACGGATTTGGCAGTAATAGAAAAAGTCCTCCATCTCCTAAAGACAGAAAGTTCAGGAAACCGAGACTCTGTGCTTAAAATGGTATCAGAATGACTACAACTCATAACTGGAGGAGGAATGCAACTAAAAGCTTAAATCTTATCCATCCATCCATTTTCAACCGCTTATCCGAAGCAGGGCACCCCAGACGTCCCTCTCCCCAGCGACACTTTCCAGCTCTTCCTGGGGGACCCTGAGGCATTCCCAAGCCAGACGAGATATGTAATCCCTCCAGCGTGTTCTGGGTCTGGCCCAGGGCCTCCTACAAGGGGGACTTGCCTGGAACACCTCCAATGGGAGGCACCCAGGAGGCATCCTGATCAGATGTACGAACCACCTCAGCTGACCCCTTTTGACCCGAAGGAGCAGTGGCTCTACTCTGAGCTCCCTCTGGATGTCCAAGCTCCTTTCCCTATCTCTAAGGCTAAGTCTAGCCACCCTTCTTAGGACCTCCATTTCGGCTGCTTGTATCCGCGACCTCAGTCTTTCGGTCACTACCCAGGGCTCGTGACTGTAGGTGAGGGCTAAGAATGGCCAGTAAATCGAAAGCTTTGCCCTCCAGCTCAGCTCCCTCTTCACCATGTCCAGCACAGCGCTCACATCCCTGCAGACGCTGTGCCAAACCGCTGATCCATCTCACGCTCCATTCTGCCATCACTCATGAACAAGACCCCGAGATACTTGAACTCCCTTGCCTGGGGCAGTAACTCACTCCCGACCCAAAGTAAGTTACTGCCCCAAGCAAAGGTGTGGGAGGGAGCCGTCTTTTAATCTAATATATGTGTGAATATGAGCAATGCCGTACAGTAGCTAAGAACATAAAAATTTGGATGTTGAGCTTCAGATTTTGCTACACCTACCTTTTCGAAAACTCTACATGGTTTTACATTTCTTTGACAACAAAGGTCTTACAGCCACAATTGTAAAGGGTACAAACTCACAAAAATAAGCAATTAAACCATGCATTAAGGACTATCTTTTAAAAAAGCATGTGTCAAAGCAAAAGAAGATCTAGTTATAATACACATACTGTAGGTACTTTACCAATACAAAGGTTCAATAGCACTCACTGTTTAAAAAGAAAAATGTTCCACCAGCTCACACAGAAACTAACATATAAGTAAAACCACAGGACAAATACTTGAAAATGAAAAATGACTTTAACCAAGAAACTGAATTCTTAAACTAAGTGCATCAACATGCAAAATAACATGATGCATATTAACCTTGATGACACCACATTTTAGAGAATGGGACACATGCTGCTCAAGTCAATGGAATAATCACTGGCTTTCCATTCAACACTCAGCAGTCATTGGAAACGAGGAAAACTTTGAACTCACCCTGTAGAACTTGCCATCTCTGCCTCCCTCTAAAAGAGCATAAAAGGGCACCAGGTCCTTTCCTCCCAAGGCAGCTGCTGCTTCCAGCGCACTGCACTCACAACAATAGAGAGGATTGAGAGGATATGGAGACATTGCTCGCGCATTTCCTCTGGTTCTCTCTCATTATTTAACCTTACTTTAAGCTTATCTCCCACGAAAGGACAGTGCAGTCAGATCGTCCCGCGGTGAAAACAAACAGGCCGTCGTAGGAGCAGGCAAACGTAGACACCCCTGATGGGTGGCAGATCAGAGCATTGGACTTGTAGGGGTTTCCATCCAGAGGCAAAATCTGGAGACCCACCTGGATATATGACATACTCTTAGTGATAGCTTATTAGTTACAGCTTATTTGCTAAAATACCACAAATAAAATTAAGCCAATTATTTCATAAAACACTACAAACATATTTCAGCACTGACCTTGTCCTCTGTGATGTATGCCAGGTAATATGAGTTCATTTCATGTTCCTCAGCCCTGGGTGCGACCACTGTCTTCTGAACAGGAGAGCCATATGTTGGGCCACAGACAGTCTTTCTGTTTTTTAAAACACATGTAATAATGTATTCAAGTATTTGTAGTGACAACAGTCAGAGAAATAGATTTCACAAATAATCTGATCTTGCCACAGTATCCCACAGACCTGCACATCTTGGTAGTGCTGTTGAAGAGCTTCATCTTGTATTGGTCGGAAGCAACAAGGAGAAATTGCTCCTCAGTGAGGGGAGGATACCAAGTCATGCACATTGGCACAGCACTTTGCTCAATGCGCTCTGAGCTTAGGATGAGAAGCTTATTCACGTCACTGTTTTCCAGGTCATACTCCACCTATTATTCACAGAGAGGTGTGTGGGATTAAAAAACAGTACCACAAAACACCAAACTGGTCCATAGTCCCACAACTTAATCAACTAACCAGTCGGCGGTCCATTCCCAGAGAGAGCAGTCTGCATTGGGTGCTGTCCAGGTGAACCCCAAAAAGAAGGTCTGTGATAGGCTTGTAGTGGGAGCGGTGTCTGCCCATATACACCCAACGAGGCAAAGAGTCTTTGTTGGTCTGCAAGCGGAACACTGTCACTGCTTTTCCTGCATCCTAAGAGTGAACAAGGGCATAAAACATACATGTCATACTTCAGGTTAAATCATAGAATCCATTACCATAGCCACAAACACAATGTATTTCATAATCACAGCTTTAACAATAGTCCAACATTATATCACAAACTGTGGTCTAGAAACACTGCTGCCAATAACTACATTCAAACACATTATATTTGATAATAAAAAAGGTCTTGCTCACCGCTGTGGCAAGATACTTTGAATCGAAGGAGAAAGTGATGTGATGGATGCTATCTTCAGTGTGATGGAAACACTCTTCTGGATCACTTTGTAAAGTGCTGGGATTCAGTATGTGAACAGCTCCACTGCCAAAGCCCACTGCCAGGTATAACCCTGTTCAGAGACAACAAGGTGGCTCTTTAGCTTCGAGCATGTAATGGCAAAATGCAAAGTGATGCAGCAGCTGCGTAACACTGGTCATATGCAACATTTGTTGTAGAGACAGTCAGTAAGCATATTGGCTCACCTTGAGGGTCAAAAGTGACACACTGAATCTGCCTCTCCGTCTCGAACACCCTGCTGCGGATGATCGTTTTGTTGTTATAGTCCCACACTTTTAAAACACCTCTTTGATTGCCCATAACCACCGCTGGCTGTTTGGGGTGGCAGGCAACTGCACATATAGGTGCGTAATCCTCATGTCGCAGGATCTGAGGGATGCCTGTGTGTGCGTTCACATGCACCACTGTGGCACTGGCTGTGGACACAACAAAGTTCCTGCAGAAAAACACAGGTGAGCTTGGCCAAAATGAATATAACAGTTTGGACCATACATAAACAATCGGCGGTCCATCGGTCACATTTGGCCCAGACACAACCTCCGAGTGGCCCAGCATCCACAAATCTGATATATGACAAAATATTTAAATAACATTTACTGTATAGAAGTGGGTAACGAGTGAGCCATCTCACTTCTTCCTTATCTGTATATAATATAGATCAATATTTTCTCATGTGACACAGTTCCGATCACACTAAGAAGCTTTTTTAAACACCTGGGCTGCTGCCCAAAAGTCAAAATAAAATTAGGTACTGTCTGTTTCTGCATTTGTGTTGTGCCTGGTTCAGATATGTGACCAGTAACTTTTTTTATTTTAAAAGTGAAACAATAAACATAGCTATTTTTGCTACATATAGTTGCATTTGTTTAAAATGTGTTATTGCTAAAAGTAAAAAGGTTTTGAAAAGGCTGCAGAAAGGTCTGGCCCATCTACATGTCCTGGTTTTAAAATCTATCCCAAAATGAAGACTTAATATATCATATTTCTTCTACCTGATCATTAATGGTTTACTCTCCAGAGAGCAGTCCTACAGGTATCCATCTGTACACTCTTTGGAAAAGGAAATGGAAACAATAGCATCCACGTTCAATTTATCGTGCCAAATGAGAAGCAAGAACTCTTCATTATAAAACTTGATGCAGCCTTGAGTGTCACCAGTCACAATGTAGCTGTGAAATCAACGACACACAGACAAGGAGAGATTAGACAGCAATAAGTACATGACACTTTTATAAAACAATATGACTCTTTCTCTCTGGTTACCTGTCAGTTATGGTGAGAGCAGTGATCGGATCCTTCTGAAGGTTAACGACCTTGGCTCTGAGCCGGAGGCTTTGGTCTTCCATCAAATTCCACACCACGATGCTGCCGGCTGCAGTTGCTGTTAGGATCTCAGGCTCTCTCCAATGAAACACAGACTGGCTGAGTGTCCAGCTGGCCAGTCCAACAGTTTGAGAAGTGCCGGAGAAAAGCTGAATAAATACAGAGACACTAGACCATTGGCTGGCTGCGTCACAGAAAACTCATTGCCTTCAAAGACAGAAACATATCTGTCGATGCTATACCATCATCTACAATAATTTGATGATGATCTTTACCTTCTTAGGTTCCAGGGCACAGTATTGCAGACTTCCCTGGGCCTTCAAAAAGATCACATGATTACTGCAATAAACATACACATACCAGCCGTATTATCTATTTAAATAAAAAAAGGAACCACAGGACTTACCCTGCTGTAAAATAACACCTGGCTTTCACTGCTGCTGAGCAGCTGAGTGCTGTCATTTGGATTAAAAATGACGTAATCCTGAAAAACAGTCCAACATTTGAACGTTTGATCAGCTGAATGCCGTATCTATAAAGTTAGGTGAAATTAAAAAAGTAAAAGAAGACAAAAGGTACTCACTTGGAGGCCATGTTCAGGATTGACTTCAGTAAAACACACAGGCTTGTCTGTTTCATTTGTCCAATCCCAAATACACACACACTGTGAAAAGATCGTCAGATAGTTGATAGACTATGAACAGATGGACTTGTTTCATATTGTCACAGGTCTGGTGTGTAGGATTTGGGGGGATACATTGGCAGAAATGGAATGTAATATAAGTAATATATGTTTTCTTTAGTGTCTATTCACCTAAAAATAAGAATTGATGTGTTTCTGTTTCCTTAAAATGAGCTGTTTATATCTATTCAGGGAGCTCATTAATGGACATGACCATGTTCACAGCCATGTTTCTACTGTAGCGTAGAAAGGACAAACCAAACCAAATACTGGCTCTGGATAAAGCCAATCGCGTTTTTGCGCTGGCCCTGGTAGTGAGAAGCCCAACTGTGACGAGTAGTGTTGGAAAAACACTGATTTGTAATGTGAAACTGCTTCATTCAGTGTAAATATATATGCATAAATATTCTTTACCGTCATGTCATCAAGAGACACTTTTTGGGGGTTTTACATTTAAATATGGCAGAAAGTCACACAGTGTTTGGTGGTGTCACACTCTTTACCTTCATTCAAGAGAAAAAGTATCAGTACTTCAAAAAAGTGAGTCCTGTGAGCGTATGTTTCTAATACTTCATGAATGAAGACCAGAAGGTGCCACGTGGGAAAAACACAGATCATAAATTTGTCTCCATTTTTTTTCCTGAATTGTGCATTTCACAATCTAGATTAAACGACATTGTGTACTTAATAAAAGAAAACTGCTGTCACACTCACTTGAACACCTTCAGCCCCGAGGGTTACCAGATGCTTTGTGTCTTCTGAAAATGCCATCGCAACGACACCCCCCTCAGGGTGGCAGTCAAACAATGTTTGCACAGGAATGCTGTAAGTTTTATCATTCATGTGGTTACTGGACCATCAAGAGCATAAAAAGGCTTGAAAAAGTAAATTAAGAAGTACCCAGAGTAGGAGTCCCATATCATCACTGTGCTTTTCGGCCCCTGGTCTGCTGTTGCAATCCAGCGTCTGTCTTCACTCACACACATACATGAGATGGGGCCGCAGTGACCCTGAGAAGATTGAGTATATACAGTAGCTGACTTCAATAAACACTGCAACCTGCATGTTACATCTATTTATAGCTACCCAGATCAGTCCTACCACTGATTTAATCTGAAGCACTACATCTCTTCTCCTTTTTATTACATACTCCTCAAGAAGTGGGACACTGTTGACTTTTACCTTAAGTATGTGCTGGGAGTTTGAGGTGTGATTGTAGATGACCCCAACATGAGCTCCAGCATAGAGGACCACCAGCTGATGGTGGTCTTGCAGACTGAAGGCAGGGAGAGCAGGATTCATCCCAAACACCCATTCTAGTGACTGAATGAAGAGCAAAATATTATATTATCGTTAGGAGTCAGTGACAGGTCTCAGATCACCCTTTTATTTAAGGGAACATGTTTGACTGAATCCTGACTTCAAGCTGATACACAAGTAGGCCTAGTACTCATACCCATACTCAAATATGACAACTCGCTGGACTTGCAGATGTGCTGAAGTTTGTCCGTCTTGACAGATTTTGCGTAGAAACAAGCTACTGTATCATATCGTCTTGCTACATGATCAAATAGAGACTTGACATTAGCAACATCAACATGCATGTTACCCAACATATAGCTGTATATGACAAAAATATCTAGGAATATACATATACACTCACCGGCCACTTTATTAGGTACACCTGTTCAACTGCTAGTTAGCACAAATAGGTAATCAGCCAATCACATGGCAGCAACTCAATGCATTTAGGCATGCAGACATGGTTAAGACGACCTGCTGAAGTTTAAACTGAGCATCACAATAGGGAAGAGAGGTGATTTAAGTGACTTTGAACAAGGCATGGTTGTTGGTGCCAGACAGGCTGGTCTGAGTATTTCAGAAACTGGTATTCTAATATCAAACCACCTCCAGGGTTTAGAGAGGATGGTCCAAAAAAAAAAAGAAAATATCCAGTGAGCAGCAGTTCTCTGGGCGAAAATGCCCTGTTGATATCAGAGGGGAATGGCCAGACTGGCCAGACCCCCCAACAGCACACCCTGCACTGTCTATTATGTACGCCCCTGTAGCCTACATATACTTACCAGCGCATGTGTTATAGTATGAGATATCTCCTTTGGAAAAAGTGTGTCTCTGGTTGCAGTGTAGACTTGAGACTGCCTGGTCATCTTCAGTGTGTCAGCCTCTGTTTCTTCTCCACTAACTCCTCCTGCACTCTCATTGTACTCCTCCTTAACTCCAGCATCTGACATGATGTTTTACCACTTTACGTCTTGGGCGATTAATCGCCCTTGTCAATAACTTCATAGACTTTCCCCTTGTTCAGTGGAGTCGAAGTCTCTGCTTACGGCAAAACTTAGCTGGTTCGGCTAAGATAACGTTAGCCAAAGGGTAACGTTAGAAAAGTTAGGCACCAAGCATTACTTTCGCAGTTAAAAGAACAAAAAACACATAACCACAGTATAAGCTTTTTTACAATCGGCCTCATTCAAATTTCGAAAACTGTGTATTAAAAAAACTCTCTATTTAGTCTTGACTGGTCAGTTGTATGAGAAAACTCGTTAGCACATGCGGAGCGTCTCGTTGCCTAGTTACCGTTGAGTTGATGGAGTGGAGGATAAACGAGAGAAGTACTTCCGGTAGACGTTCCGGTTAGAGCCTTTCAAAATTAAAGCACGCTTGATAACAAATGGCTACAGTTATGTTGCTTTGCCAAAAGGTTGTTTTTTTTTTTTTTTAAGTGAAATAAAATAAAGATTTAATAAAATATAATCAATGTTGCGAAGGTTACTTATGTAATACTTTCCTAGAAACCCTGTGAAAAATGTAGTAAGTTATGCAACTATTTTAATTATTTCATCAAAGTAATATAACTTATTACAATGCGCTAATTAATTATTAATATTACTTTTTTAACAAATGTTTTACATTGGGCAAATAAATAATTATCAACTCTGTCATAAGTAACTGTAATTTAATTACATACGTTTATATTTCACATTGCATATTATACATTTGTAATTTAATTACATAACTATGTTACATGTAATTATTTACTCCCCAGCAATATTGTGTATTGTTTAATCTGATTAATTTCCAATTTATGTGGTAATATTTACTTTGGTACAATATTATCTTAACTGAAGTACTTAGGCCACAGAGTATGTGGAGTGGTCAACTGAGCACTATCAGTTAGCAGTCAGCTGCCCACCAAAACTCCACCCTGCTAATGTGTGTTCAGACAGAAAGCCAGGCCAATTTTAACAGCAGCAATGGCATACAAAGTCCAAGAGCATAGAGGGTAGAAATGACGGACATAGCTACCATGACCAGAGGTGTGGTGGAGGATTTACACAGCTATACCCACCTCTTTTTCTGGCTGTTTACAGTATACCCACCTATCAGCCAAAAAGACATAGGAATATTGAGTAGATCCACTTCCTCCTCAGTAACCTACTTATCTACCTAGTAGTACACCCACCTCATCAACTGCCACTACACCACTGGCCATGATGTCCCTCATTGGTTTGTGGACTCCTGTTTTGAGGCCTTGAGTTTGGGATTTCGGCTGTTGCCATGTTGTTTCTTTTAGAGTCAGGGTGAGAGGATGGTGCTGTGGAAAAGGGAGGGGTGGATCTGACTGAAAAGCCTCAGACAGTATCAACAGAAACCCTGTCACTCAAAGTGGCCTGCTATGAGCTTTTATCTGTGTTCTTCTCAGTCTGTTAGGGCATGTTTTTTTGACAGATCTGGCTGTATTGTCCCTCACTGCACAAGCCAAATTGACACGAGATGTCAGGAACTCGATCCATTGTCCACAGAGAATTCTCAACCCTGTATACATACTGTATTTGATTGTGTACGTTATAAGATGTACTATAGGTTTGACATATCTATTCCTACCCAGGTTTTTTTTAATTTAAAAATTAACTTAAAAGAATTAAATTCTTTTTTGAATTATGTACAGTGCTTTGTGATGAACAGTTTGGAAATGGCTTTCTTCCTGTGGTATTATGTATTTTAACTTTAACAGGGTGTGGTTACGCACTGTGACCACTAGAGGTCTCATGACTTTTAATGTTCTCAACAACCATCAAGTCAATGTTCCTTCCGGTAAGGACATTCAAAATAAAACATTTATATATTTTAATTAGGTAGAAGTATGGACTCTACCGGCTGTGAATACGGGTTTTGGGAGAATATAAAGTCGAGGGAGACGTGGCGATGTCTCGCTAGTGTTAGACACGTGATTCTGGCGTGTTGAAGCGGGGAATCGGTACAATCTTGCGGAGATACTTTTGCTTTGAAAGGTCGTTGCCTTCACGATCACTACTTACAGCTTCACACGTTGTTGTCACAAGGCTTTCCTGTTGCACAGGTTTGAAGGCAGCTGATTTTCCGCCTCCGTCTGTAATTACTTCAACGTGAATTTTCGCTACCTCGATTTCATACTTTTGTCGAAACACATAACTGACCGTGGTCTGAAGGATTATCGTTTTTATTGTACACGTTATGATAATGCTGTGACGGTTAAGAAACCAGAAAGTGGAAAAACAGCTCCTCGATAAGGAAGCAGCTAATTATGATTTCACCAGCTGACAGGTGAGGAGGTATTTCGATGTTTGAACTTTATCTCAATGGATACGTGCTTTTTTTGCTTCGAGACAAGTTGAATTAATTTGTAAATGTAACATAACTAGGTTGTTTTAGTTGCCAGCTTCAGCCACTCGACGTTAGCTAACATTAGCCGGTGGTTCTTATCTCCAATCCTCTCAGCTGACAGTCAGCCGCCGCTGAGCTCTTAAACTGCTAGCTAACGACGTTAGCCAGCACTCATAAACTCTTACTGAACCTTTAATAGGGAATTTACCCTGAACAGTACAGTTTGAACAGTAGGCTGTCAGTCCAGCTTCTGTCAGGCTACTGAAGCTTTGATGTAGTATTTAATATTGCGGAAGACGTTTCTAAATAACAGGTAATAGGAAACACATGAAAGTTAGTGAGAGATTGTTGGACCGTATTTCCTAAAAAAGTGTAAGTATTTCTGCACCAGTTAGAGCAATATTGTCACTGAAAATCAGAGTGCAAATCTCTTTTTAAATGTACTGGATAACTAACTACATGGTAGCTGACATAGCAGTCTATTCAAGGATACTTATTTATACACACATCAATATATTTTTGAGTTGTCAAGTGGTTCTGGTTCTTGTTTTCTGATGTTTATGAAAGTAGTGGTAGTTTCACAATCTGACTTATCTCAATTGTAACCTGGACTGACATCACTTTTCTTGTACTGCTTCCAGAGGCCTCTTGCAAGTAATTAAACCTTTGAACTCTGAGCAAATTGGTGTCGTTTCTTTTAAAAACGTGAGGAAAAAGGCAGTGAGCAACTTGGTCAGAAATATCCTAGAGATTGTGAAAAAAAAATAAATGTAGAAAATTATTTTTAAAATAAGGAAAAGAGAAAAAAAGCTGGGGGAAAAATATATTTAGAATCATTATAACATATTTAAAATTACTATAAGTTTATGCCCATTTTCTAGGTCATTTCCTTTTTCTTTTACTTTCTTGTTTCTACAAACTTCCTTGTTTTTATTGTTCTCTTTGTACTAACTTCTTTCAAATTTTTCTGGGTTTTTCCTTCTTTCGTTGCTCATTGCCTACTTCCCATGTTTCTGAAAGAAATCAAGCCAATGTGCTGAGGTTTCAAAGGGTTAAGAAAAATTACCATTTTCATCCCCTTACTGGCAACACAGTTGAAATCATTACACTTTGAGCATTGGGAAGTAGAGTTGCTGGGTTTTAATGGGCTGTACTGCCGCAGTGTTTGGTCAAGTTGACTGTCTGCATGATGTATGAACAGGGAGAAGTAAAGATGTATGAGATATTGATCAGCACAACCAGGCAATAGTGAACACTAAGCTTATGAGATTTAGGTCCCTGCGGTCACAAATGCAGGACAAACCTTTTCTTTTAACATTTTTAACTTTCAAAGAAGCTAATTAGAAGTACAGAGTATATTGAGAGTAATTTGGGTTGTAATGGTTTATGTTTTATTTGAAAGGGGACAATGTACATTAATCAACATTCAAACAAATGTAAATGCACCCATGTTAAAATATACAACATTGTGGGGAAAAAGACATTCAGTATAGTTTAATATATATACAAGTTAAGCATATACAGTTAAACAACATTAACAGATACAATCCAAATAACAGATGATACATGTACAATATGAGTACAGTCATTTTTAGGTATCATCAGTGCAGTGCTTCTTACCATTACACTTAAATGAATAATATGATGGAGACACTTTGTGGTATTGAATTCTGTCAAATGTATGTTATGTCCAATAGGTGGGAGCAGTAAATGAAAGAGCTCTACAATGTGGACAGATAAGCAAAGAGGAATCCGAGTTTCTCAGGAGGAGCTGCTCTGCAAGAACGCCTGTGGGTATTATGGAAACCCTGCGTGGCAAGGCTTCTGCTCCAATTGCTGGAGGGAGAAAGCACGTCCAGCTGCAGCCTCCAGGCAAGACACAAGGTAAACACGCTGCTATAACAATCATTAAGACTCAAGGGAGAATTAAGATCCTGACTATTTTGTAGTTTTTTTTGTAGTTATGATCATTTTATTTTCTCATTAATATGTATAAGTAATATGCATTACAATGTCCTGTCTATTTGGGTAGTTATCAGTGGTGTAACTATGGAGTTTTATCATGTGTTGCTTTTAAGTGACTCTGGTTTAAACTGGGTTTAGGTTTGGATGTCTGACGTTATCTGTCCTTGCAGGCCGAGCAATGATGGAACTCCTCTCACCTTTTCCAAATTTGAGGAGAAGAAAAGCACGGAGAAAAGTCGTCGGATTAACACAGTGAGGAAACTCTTCTGGGGCAGCCCATCGCCTCCTAAACGTCAAGGTAGTTCTGTTAGCATTGTGTACTTTGATTTTGTGTTCTCTGTGACATCAAGGCAAAAAGATATCCGCAAAATATTTGGTTGTGTTGCCTTGCAATAACAATATCTCCATCAACTGCTTTTTTTATATTAAGTTCACACTTCAGCTGTATTGCTAAAGGATCAAGATCAAAAAGTAATTGAGCAGAGGCAACAAAAGCCTTATTCACAACCCAGTGTGCCTCATGATCCTACAAACTCTGTTGAGATCAAATCAAAATTGTGGTCTTCGATATTCTCTGTGCAGCAAATTTTACATTTTTGCTCCATGAGACAGAGTCCAAACATTTGACAGAAAACATCAAGCACCTCCTCAGCACATGATTTCTAGGTGCAGTCATTAAATGACAACTAAATCCAGTACAAAGTAGCTGTTTTCCTTCTTTGTCATTGGCACAGATAGTGTCCCGTGTGCATATGTATGGGTAGTGTAGTCCCCATATCCCCACAGGTTCACAATCAACCTCAAGAGATGGAATCTGGGTATCTGTGGTGATATGCGCCTCCCAGATTCACTCTTTTACCAAATAAAGTGACTTGGCCAGCAGTGTTTCAACAAATGGAGCCTTGCTGAGTCATGTTTCAGTTTCCAAACATGTTTGTTTATTTATCTGGAATAACAGCCACCTTTTGTTCCTTTAGAGTCGTCTGAACGTCATGCAAATGTGGTAAGAGCTTACCAGGGCCTGGAGCCTGGGGACTTCACTGGCTTCCTTAAGATACTGAAGAGCCCTTCCTCCCAGCGCTTGCAGTCCCGATGTACAGCTTTCCTCAACACGATGGAGGCGTACCATGTAATTATCTTTTTAACATTACCCCTCATCTGACTTCTCTTTGATATGTCAGAGCTGTTCTCATCATAGCTTCTCATCATCTGTACAGGGTCTGCCGGTACAGAAGCAGTCAGATCTTGTGCAGGACTTCTACCAGTCCTTTGCTGAGTATTTTAGCAGTGAGTACAGATCAGTCCAACACTTGTTGGGCTATTCATTATGAGATAACATGAGATTATTAATGACTTTTCAGTTGCCATTTTCTAACTATAAATATCTGTTTATTTTCAGGTTTTCCTGAGGCTCAGGTTACTCAGATCATGGAGCATGTAGAGAAGTTAATAATGACACGACTGCACAAATGGGTTTTCTGCCATGACAGCTGTGACGATGAGCAGAAGGACCTGGCTCTCCAGAGAAGGATACGGTAACCCTTATATACAAGTGACTTGTGTTGTATTTGATCACAACCTCTAACCTACAGCCCCGTTTGACAATGATGTCTTTACTTTGCAGCTCCTTAAACTGGGTCACTCCGCAGATGCTGAGCGTACCTTTCCCTGATGAAAAGATTGCAGTCACAGGAGACCCCTTTCTACCTGCCATAACAGGTGATTCACAACTTCAGTACTGAAAGGAGTTGTTGTATGGATTGAACAAAACGTGATACTAAGTGTTAGTGAGCTTTAGAGATGCTGGTAGGCAGAGTTTGGTACATTTGGATAGAGCCAGGCTAGCTTTTTACTGTCTTTAAGCCAAGCTAAGCTACCTGACTGCTGGCTGTAGCCTTGTTTGTAATGGACAGACACGAGTGGTATTCATCTTCCCATCTAAAGGGCGAGACACAAGAGAAAGGCCGATTGTTGCATCACCTCACATCGCCTGTGTCTCGACCAAGAAGTTGCTCTTGAACAAACTGCAAAGATGACGGCTAACTAGCACGTACGTTCTGCACCAGTGTGAAAGGAAATAACTCTTAATACAAGCAGGTGGCTGTGGTCTGTGTTCCTCATTCAAAACAAGGAACCACACAACGGACAAGATGCTAGTTAGCCTGTTAGCACATAAGCAACACAACCTGATGTTGAGAGAGCAAAGGAAAATCACCGCGTGCTAGCGAAAAGTAACAAACAATTACAAACTATTTTTCCTAAAGAGCTCAAAAGGAGAAAAATAATCTTTCCTAATTTAAAAAGTTTTGTCAGATATCTCGCCCTCTTGGCCGACTAGCGCTAACGGTGCAGGACACACAGCAAAAACTAGGGTGACAGACGTTCACCTATGACCTGACATTGACAAGTCACCTGACCGTTGACTTGTGCGTCAGGGCCCTAAGTCCTGGCCAGAATGCCAAAATGTGAAATGCTCCTTTAAGCTTATGGGAGACGGCAGTATCAGTGTTCATACGAGGTGCTTGAGGTGCTTGAAGTACTTGAATTTGACACTTAGAAAGTTCAGTCCTGGAATACATTGAAAATAGGACTTTTTAACGTAGTCCTTGAAAAAGAACTTGAACATACCTAAGAGGAGAACAAGGAAGCCAAGAACAGGCATGCTTGCAATCATTTTCTTGAGCCGTATGAGCAGTATGAGCTCAGAGCACCATTTGGTTGGTAAATACCAGTAAATGGCGCCATGATGTTTTGCCAGCTCGCAAAACACCCACACCTGAGCAGTGTCAGCTGTTGGTACAAGTTCTGAGCTGTAATTCAGCAGTAAATAAGCAGCCGCGTGTGTCTGACTGTAGATGGTTCAGCTACTGGGGGAGGGGTGGGGCTGCTTCGGCATGCTCTTCACTGTCTATATTTCCTTGCTTTTTTTGTCCTTTGCCAGTCACATGTCTGAATAATATAACCAGAGGGTAGCATGTTTGCCCCATTTATAAATTTGTACAATGTTCTTGCAACAGATGGTTGTGGAGAAAACAGTTTCATCCTTAAACATGAAAATGAGTGCTTGAAAGTCCTTGAATTTGACTTGCCCCTGCCTGTGCGAACCCTTTTGTATGTTTCCTGCATCATTAAATAATCTTTGACATTTTTGCCCTCTGTGTTTTTTTTAACAGCCATAATTGAAATGGATGCCAAACGAGCGCCTCAGGACAAACTCGCATGTGTGTCCAAATGCAGTCAGCATGTCTTTGAAGCGCTCTCCACCTCAAACAGCGAGCCTGCTAATGCTGATGACTTCCTGTCAGGCCTGGTCTATGTGGTGCTGAAGGCCAACCCACCTAGCCTACACTCTAACATGCAGTATGTGATTCGTTTTGGTCTCCCTCACAGTCTGATGGCAGGAGAGAGCGGCTACTATTTCACAAACTTGGTACGTGTATTGCAGTGTTACTCA
>JAPZEB010000022.1:24818196-24828895 GCA_029783705.1 Chaetodon striatus | reverse complement strand
CCAGATATTGCCATGGACATAGATGGGGCAACCAGCCGTCCAAACATTGTTGAAAAAGTTTTAAATATTAAATCCCAGAAATTTAATAGTTTCGGACTTGACCAGAACATGTGACATAAAGTGGCTGAAGACTGTTTACAAGTACTAAAATCCTAAGCTAAATCCAGCGAGTCACTGATTTTAGTTTAATTTATTTGAGAAAGGAGAGGGCAAATTAAGAATTAAACATGGTAAGAAAAGAAAATTTGCAAAGGGGGTATTTTTCCATCTTGAGTCCCTGGCCAAGGTGTTACAAAAGACTTCCTCTTACACATCAAAGCAAAAACAAAAACAGGGCATGCATCTAAAGACTGGAAAGGACGCACGATTGTTAAAAGCAGTAGAAGCAGCAGTGATATACATTCATAAAGAAGGACACTGCCAACAAGCAGAACATACAGATAGCAGCAGTAATGACATATATACATACAGAATGATACTGCAAATGAGGAGGATACACAGATAGCAGCAGCTGCAGCAGAAACAGAGTTTAGTGCTGACATGAATGTATTACTCATCCACTGCCCTAATTAGTTCTTGAAAGATCTGTTGTGTGTTCAGTTGTCTGATGTGAACTGGAATTATATTCAAATTATATATTTTAATGTGTTCTTAAATGATGGAAATTTAGTGTAAATGTGTCTGGAACAGATTTTCTTTATTTTATTGTAATGTTTGTAAAGGTACCCCCCCCCCAAAAAACACCTCATTATTTCAAGAAAAAACTTGAAAAAGATAACTTTATACTCCTCTTCCTCATGTTTTAATGCCACGCAGGAGATAAATACATCCTGTGAACATGTGGTGGTGTAGACACCACCAATAGATAAATGAATAAATAAACCAAACAAACAAAAAGAAGTACTGGTGGACTCTTATTTTGACAAAATGAAAATAAATTTACACCATAAACAGATGCCGACAAGTTATAAATTGTTGCATAAAAATTCCCCAGAGTGCAGGAAATGAAGTGTTTGACGCTCACAATTTTCTGGACCCCCAAATTTTGAAACAAAACCGTCACCCTTGCTAAAATGTACTGTATTACTGTACTGCACCGTCACTGTGTGTGTGTGTGTGTGTGTGTGTGTGTGTGTGTGAAAGTAAAAGCAGACATGATTATTAGCAATCTGATTGTTACTTAAAGAAATGTTTAAATGCTCATCCTGTCAATGAAAAAAGGCTTGTAAATGATGAGGTGGCCACAGGACATTTGGAGGAAAGGAGAGCGTATTTTGTTACTTCCGTCATCGTCCAGCTGGGGGCAGCAGAGCACGCACACGTCCACCAGGAAGAACGACAGGAAGACGCTTCTCTGACGTCACGTGACAGGCAACCATGAAGATGACAGAGGAAACCCACAAAAATGCTGAAATAACTATGGAAGATGTACAAAACCTTATAAAAAAGAAAGATGAAATTGAAGAGCAGATAAAAGCTTATTACGATGTTTTGGAAGACGTAAGTTTGTCAGTTAGACACACACGTAGCACAAAGCT
The DNA here is from genome assembly GCA_029783705.1 of Chaetodon striatus. Classification (NCBI taxonomy): domain Eukaryota; kingdom Metazoa; phylum Chordata; class Actinopteri; order Chaetodontiformes; family Chaetodontidae; genus Chaetodon; species Chaetodon striatus. The sequence goes on along the minus strand of JAPZEB010000022.1, from coordinate 24,827,357 downwards.
AACCCAGAGCTGCAGCCGTTGACTGTGAATGCTAGGCTAATGTTAGCCTAACATGGCCTCCTTTATTTATTTCACTTAAACTGTTGACTTTATGTTTAACTTACAGCAAGGTGTCGGAGTGGCAGATCCCCTGGTTGATGCAGAGGGCTACCCCCGAGCAGATGTTAATTTATACCAGATCAGGACAGCAAGACACAGTATTTCATGTAAGAAGCAGCGTGTGTGTTTTGTTCCAGTGTTTTCTCTGCTGGCAGGTGTAACACCAAAAACTGTGACCAGTCAGTTTCTGTGACCCAGTGTCAGACTGCAGTCGAGTTGTGCGAGTTGTTGAGTGGTTTGGGTCACGGATCCCGAGGGCTCACAAAATACTGTATAACACATGGGGCAAACATGTAAAGATATGTTGTACTGTCAAAGTTATTAAAATAAAATCAGTAAATATACAGGATATGTTTCAAGTTTTGGTCGAAATAAGTATGAAGAGGCACTGGTGCATGTGTCTGCTGATACTGGGCTGTCTAAATTACTGAGTCAGTTGCCTTCAATCCTTTATTCACATTCATCCATGTGAATAAAGGATTTTTAAACATCATCAGAGAGGTTTGGATGCCTTTTGGACTGGCAGCCCACAGCATGGATCTCTACACTGATTAAGCTGGGATAGTCCTTGTTTTTTTTTATTGCTATGCCCTCACAAAGTGTTGTATTTGTACTGTAATACCTATTCCTATTCTGAACTTCCTAAATATTCACCCCTGACAAATATCCCCCATACTATAATGTAAAAACTAAAACTAATACTGATATTAATAAGAACTAAGCTAAAAGTAAACATTTTCAAAACAGAAAAACTAGCTACAACTAAATATTTTTCAAAAATGAATAATGATAAATTCAAACTAAACTAAAATTGGCAAACCCCACCCAACTAACTGAAACTAAACTGAATTGAAAACAAAAAAATAAAACGAAATAAACATAAAATATTCAATTCAGTTTTATTTATGAAGCCAAATGTCACATATCATAAATTGCCTCAGAGGACTTTAGGACACAAGACAAATAACTTTGAACAGGGAAAAAAATGGTAGAAATGTCAGGAAGAGCAACTGAGAAGGGATCCCTCTTTCAGGACAGACAGATGTGCGATAGATGTCCTGCGTACAGAGCAGATCAACATCATAAGTCCATAAGACAAAATGATACAAATGGAAAATACAAAACTATAATAACTCAACCAAGCAGTATAGGGATGAGCCTGTTATTGAAACCAGAGCCAGAAGTCGATATTTTCCCACATAGTGTATAATGTGTGACACCAGAATGCAGTAGTTTAAACATTGAACCTAAACAAGTTTACATTTCCAGATTATTTCTTCATCTGAATTTGTCAGATGTACTGTCAGAAAAATACACGACATGACTGGCCAGATATTGGCAGTTATTTTAGTTTGGACTGATACTAATGTCACTTTTAAAAGATGATACCAGCTTTTTTAATGTCAATATATCAATGCAGGTCTGTGACTAAAGATTATTTTCATTTTTAAAGTAGTAATAGTTTGATTCTGTCTTTCAGGCCTGCAGAATGATCACAAGGCCATCATGGAGGAGATAGAGGAAGCCCTGCACAAGCTGCATGCCCGAGAGAAAGCCAAGAGGGACGAGGATGAGGCGGGAGCCCGGGAGGAGGCGATGGAGCATCAGGACACTCTTCCTCCTCCCTTTGCACGGGTGGATGCTGTGACACAAGGCTCGCCCGCCTCTGGAGCTGTGAGTGATGTGAACTATGCATTTGTATCTGGCAGCTGTAGCTGGCATACTGTAGTAACACTTAAGCTCCTAATAAAAGCAAAAGCTACACAGTGTAATAAACTGGTCACATTTCACATCTGGCACAGAGTTCATGTATCTCAGCAAACTACTGACTGAAAATAGCTTCAGACACGCTCCTCTGGTGTTTCAACAAAGCTACAGACTGATACAAACCCCCTGCTCGTAACAACACCAACACAGTAGCTTTAACAGGCTTTATAAACTTACAAACAGTATTTAGCGTCTCTGTGTTCACTCTTCCCCTCTGCTCGGTTGTGCTCTCCCTGTGTCTCTCTGTTTCCTTTTCTGATAAGCATCTGCTGTGTCCCACCTAGCTAGAAACCCTGTAGGTCAAAAGCCTCATCTCATAAGCACTGATTGGTTGATGACAGACATCTTGCGACCCAATACACAAATGACAACAGGACTTGATATTATCGAGGACAGTGCAAAATGCATGTCTGAACACTAAAACTCTCTGCTACTTTCCCCTGTGTGTCAGGATACTCTCTGCCAGATGTTATACTTGTATTTGCATTTACATCATTTCGCCAGAAACATGTCCCAAAAAAGGGGTTTTGGGCCCCCTGAGACCAAACGCCCGCAGTTGAGGGTGTCCGTTACCAACTTGTAATAGCCCAAGGTACAGGCTAACAGGAAATAATAATGGAAAAAAAGGTAGCAGAAACCATCATTTGGGCTGGACCTGGCTCCTGGCCTGTCTGTATATCTGTTAACCAAATGCATACCAATGAAATAATTAAAAGGGTACTACATTAATAAGCTGTTTTAGTTCTAGTTGAACATGGTAATGTTTTGTTTTTTCTTTCCAAAGGGGCTCAGAGTTGGCGATGAAGTCATTGAGTTTGGTTCTGTGAACACGGCGAACTTTCAGAACCTGCAGAATATCGCGTCTGTGGTGCAGCACAGTGAAGGGGTAAGTTATTGACATAAATCTACAGCTGTCACTTTAACTGTGTTGTGGTAATTGTATTGTTTTATGACGCAGAGTGATGTCTAAGGTTTATAAATCCCTGTGAGAGATTTGACTTCCATTCAGTATATTTCTTAATTCGATTTAGATGTTTATTTATTTATTTTTTTACATGTTTACATTTTTTGTTTATGTATGTATGCCAAAGCACACCAAAGGACAAGCCTAAATCTCAAGGCACACCTGTATTTATATCTGTGCACAACAGCCTCTATAACATGTGTTATCACTCTTATTACGACATAAGAATATAAAAAGAAGAAAAAAGATAAGAAAGGTAGCTTTCATGATACTGTGCACTGACAGTCTTTCTTCTCTTCTCTTACGTCATCTTCACCGGTGGTTTGTTGTAATTTGTTGCGTACAATAAAGCGATCCATTGTCCCGCTTACGGCTTTCACCTTTTATCGGCACGTCATCCATTTCGGCCGATATTGGCTTTAAAATGAAATCTAGGAATCAGCCAGCATGCTGATAATATCAGTACATCATCGCTATCAACCAATATCAGAGTTGGCCAACATGCTTTTTCTTATTTAGCACAGCGAATGACATACATTTAAAAGCACTGTATTTCATGTCTCCATCTGCAAGTGGGCCATCACGATTAGAGTAATATGATGTTAATTCCTCTACAGAAGAGACTTGAGGGTCACTAAAATTAGGTGGGGGAAAAAGTGGATTTATCAATATTGGTGTCACTTATCAGTCAAATAAGTTTTTATATATTGGCATGTCAGATATTGACAAAAAATCCAAAATCGTGCATCCTTACTTACATCTGTTAAACACAGTTAATATCTGTTATATAAAGTGCTAAATCATGTGCGTTCACAGAAACCATTACGTGTCACAGTCATCCGGGACGGCCAGAAAGCTCAGATGAGCCTGACTCCACAGCGATGGTCAGGCAGAGGACTGCTGGGGTGAGTGTCACAGACACAAATAGAGCCATGTATACAGATCGGCATCGATTCATCAGCTGATCAGCTGATATGTAGAAACAAAAAGCTGTGAACTCTACTAGAACAAAGCTGCTGAAAAGCCTCCAGTCAGCTGAGCACGTATATTTCTCTTAGAGCATGTTTTCACTGTAACAGATGGCAGTGATTATGATAACACTTTAACATCCACCTTAAGATGCATGATTCATGATAGGCAGGTATAAAGTGGTTCACGTGGGTCACTAGTCTGTCCTTATTCTCTTCAGATGCAACATTGTTCCAATCCATCGGTGATCGCCTTGACGTGCAGAATTTGAATTGTGAAACAACTTCCTCCTCTTCAGTCACACCTGGATGGTTTCAAACTGACTTTATACAAACTGCAGACATTTCCACTTGTTTAATTTCTCAATATCTTCATACAAACTGCTCCTTTTTTCTTTCTACAACATCAGTCTCCAAAATGGGACATATGAAAATAAAGTGTCACGTTACATCCGTGGCCACGCTGAGTTACTGAATGAAGATTACTACATTATACTTGATTATAATCCTACGTGTTTGGGGCCTCTTCCTCTCAGGAACATGGATTCACTCAGCTAATGCTGTTGCAATTAGTAAATGACATTAATCTTTATCTGGTGTGTAAGCGGTAATTTTGGTGTGACAGCAGTACCCAAGATTAATGGAGTTGAAGGATAGCCATGACAATATCTGGTGTAGTCGTTGAATATCTTGCAGTAATCTGACATGATGAACAGACATGAAAAGCTATGACTGGGGACTTTGAACAATACTTAACTTTGCTACATGTACAATAAAGGCTTATTTTCAGCTCTTAAGAAAAAAGGTGACTCATCAAATGTTTATATGCAGGAACAACAGTGAATCAGCAAATCTTACCAAAATGTTTATTCCACATGTAAATAATAAAGATTTTGTTTGAAGTTAACTTCGGTCAAGATTTTTTTAAGTTTACTACAACTTCTTCACCTGTTTGAAAGCTCAAAAAACTCATGTACTCACTAATATTTCCACCTTTACATGTTATAACAGCTTCTGACTTGAATTTGACTTGACTAAAAAGACTTGGTTAATCTGCACTATTTATGATGAAAAGCCCACAATATAAAGAGAAAGGCAAAAAGCTGTGTGACAAATATTTAAGAACAAAGTGTTTTTATTATATAAAAATGTACATCACAAAAATACCAACTTTTTTTTCCCCAAAAAGCAGTGACTCCGTTTACACCTAGGCTGAGTGAAGTATCGTTTCCCAACGTCCTTAACAGCTGAAAGCTGTGTGCCAGTTTCAATGTGAATAAACAACCGCACATTAATTAAGACTTGTAAGCAAATGTTTCATACCTGGGCCAAATGTTTGAGTGCATGTTTTGCATGTTTAATTTTTGCATATACTCGTAGTGAGTGCATTTTTCTGGAGAACGGCTGTTTCTACAAAGCAGAAATATTTGTCAAGTTGGCACAAACTTGAAACTCCTGAGGTGAAACTGGAATTATCAAGTATTATTTTGAGGACAGTGAAGTATCAGCTTCCACGTACGTGTAAAGACAGTATTAGTCAACAGCATGTTCATATGGCCCAGCTGCCTCAAAGGCATTTCTAGGATGTCACTGAAGCTTGAAACAAAGCTTTGCCAAACAAAATGGTATAGTCTGGATATCCAAAGAGGAAACTAAATTCAATACTTTAGCGTAATCTGAGCAAAAATCATGTAGGTTGCTTGAGTTTCTTCTTTTTGGGCTTGACTATCTGTGGTAGTTGGATTTTGAAGGCAGTCCTAAAAAGAAAGAAAGGTTTTAGATCATATTAACGTAGACGAAGTAGAGATGAAATCACATTGCATAATTTCAGATGTAAACCAACAGTGTTTGGAGGAAGATTTCTGTTGCATATATAAGTATATTTTTAAAGACTTACTCGCATGTTGTGCAGATGGGGCTGAAGTTGCAGAATACTTTAAAAGATGACAAGAGAAAGTGTCACCACAAACACACACTGTAAGTGCAGCTTTTGTCAGTAACATAAACAGAGTTCCCACATTTTCCTTTCCAAAATAACATACTTTTCCAGACTTCTTGTTAAATTTTTCAGACCATGTTTGACATCTGAATACAAATTGCTAGATGTTTATAATGTAAGTAAACAGTTATAATATCAAACTGCTACATTTTGACTACGTCTGTTTTTGTGTTGCCAAATAATTGCCAGCAGAGTGTCACCAGGTACTGAAGCTCATATAAATCAATTAATACTCCTACGTAAAATGTCGGAAGACAATCCACTGTCAAGCGTCTCTGCCAAAAAATAAAGAGTAGTAGCTGGTCCTGCCTACACTTGTGTAATACCTTCCTTTAACATATTAATTAAATGGGTGTGTCACCGACTAACAATTTATATAATTGAATCTGAGGTTAATTGACTCATTGCATGAGTCAATTAATTGCTAAATCTTTTTTTTCCTCATTTATCCACATGTTCATTTGTGACACAGAAGAACAAAAACCTTCTGCTTGTTTGATCCATTTATTTCTAGGAATTCATATTTTATTTTATTTGAGAAAACAGAAAAGGGGCAGAAGCCTGGAAACACAAATATTCTTCCATACTCTCTTTTCTTTTTCCATACTCATCCAGACCTGGAAATTACTGAAATCAAAATGTGAGAGAACTGAGATAATCTGTTCACAGACTTCTGTCTGTCCTGAGACCCAGGACTAAGGGTTACAGGGACAAGGCTTTCCTATCGCTGCCCCAAAACTTGGATCGTCTTAAAATGCACTTTTACTCTATAGCCTTTAATTACACATAGTGTGACTGTCATTGTCATTGTCACTGTCACACTGTATAAAAAAACACCATACTATAGGTGTGATAATACCAGTAATGATATGTTATCATTACTGGTATTACTATTTTATTATTTTACTGCTATTATCACTCAAACTTTTGTGTCTCTCTCTTTCCTTTTGTTTCAGTTTCTTTTTTTCTGTTCATGCTGTAAGAGCACTTTGGATCAACTTTGTTTATGTTTACAAGTGCTTTATAAATTATAAAAAAAAAAAAAAAAAAAAATCCACACTGCGTAGGAGCCCTGTATAAAGATTACAGTTATGCATTTGTTTCTTTTAACTCTGAATTAAACTTACTTGACAGACAAACTGAGCACACGTAGCCGATCTCGATCAGGTTACGGTGGCAGAAACACGCAGCTCTGTAGTCCACATGTGCAGGCGGCGGCAGCACCAGCTGTGAGCGCTGCTCAGAGTCAGGCAGGAACACCCACTGTTCAGAGTAAACACCACCGTCAACTCAAACAGCCCTCTTCACAGAAAGATGAGATGAATCAAATCTGTGTTGCATTCTCACCAGAAGGTATTGTGCCAGAGCAACTTTCTGTGGTATCTTGAGGTACAATCCTCCAGTTATATCGCAAGCCTGTAAAACAAACATCTGAAGGTAAAAAAACTTGGAATATACATGGGTCAGGACAGCTCACCAAACGCCCTGAAAAGTATTAACTCTTAACAAAATATAGACAAGATGAAATGAGCTATTTCGTATCAATGCATGAGTAGTTTGGTACTCTCAGGTTGAGCTTTTGAGTTTCTGTAGAACTGCAGTGTTGTTAATGTCCAGACAACGTACCTGCTGCAGGAGACCTGAGTCAGAGTCCAACACACAGGCATCTATCAGGATGTTCTGTTTAAAAATACAAAACAAATTGATTCTCTGATAAATGTACAGGCTACAAAAGTAAAGAGGACAGAGAACACAAGCGAGCTCAATGAGTTTACCTGCTTCTGGGCAGCAAAAATGACATTCATGAAGTTCATGTACTGGAGGGCGCAGTCGTCTGCTGCTTTTATCACCTAAACATTGAAATAAAGAAACTGTGTTCAAAGCACGGAATAAACCAAGAAGCACTCGTGATATTAAAACATTCAGGGCTTACCAATATTCTGGATTTCAGTTCCTGTCCAACTAAATAAGAAAAAAAAGCAGCATGGATATGTATTGATAGGAAAAACAGAAGACATTTAAAAGCATCATTAACTTCATGATAAAGTCATTGGATTACCTTCAAGCTCCTTTGAGACCCTGTGAATATCTGAATATTAGAGGATTAAGAAAAATTAGGAAAACACCTCAGCCTCGCTCTCACCCTCAGCCACTATTGTATACAGGAAAAGAAATGATGAAAAGTAATATGCAGACATTTATTTCAACTTGACCAGCAAAGGCATCCATCATCTCAGCGAAAGAAAGTCTAAACATACAACACACACTTTATTCTGAAGTGCAGTGAATTTTTGGTACACAGCTTTAATTTTGAAGTGCTGTTTCCTGCTACATGACAGTGACAACAAACTAGCTCAACAACATGGCCAAACACAAGTATGATGCTGAACATATGAAACTGTGTGGACCGTGAACTGTGGCTGGACCAGCTGGGAACCACTGTCATAAATAGAATAGAAAACACTATTTATCCCTAATGTGATGTGTGTCAGTGTGTGTGTGTGTGTGTGTGTGTGTGTGACTGGATTCAGGAGGTGTTAGACAGTCTTACCGTTAATGCTAAAACTTAAAAACGTTTTATTTAAAGGATACAGCAGAGAGCTTTGGCAAGTGATCCAGCCAACAAAGTATCAGTTGAATTTCCTCTCACTTCGGCTGTAATCACATGAAGACACATTGTAAATTCTGAGATCACAAACAGCGACATGAAAATAAAACTATAAATACATCACAATAACTGCAAAGACAGTAACTAAACTTTTCTGCTTTTATTGTGTGGAGAAAGCATATAGACTTTAATCTACTGTGTTCCTTCTTTGTTAGTTTGATTCACACAACAACACACTTACTCTTTGACATGACGTTCCTGATCTCTTCAGCGATGAGGTTATTGGCGACTGACAAGAGCTCATATTTTCCATCGCCACTGGAGGATGCATCATCCCCACCACTGTCCCCGGATCTCCAGCTCTTACTGGGATACAGGAAGTGACTGAAATATACAAAGTTGGAGAGGTGCACATATTAGCAGTGACAGGAGCAAAACATTCATCAAGGCAGTCGGCCTCTTGCTGAGTAAAAGCACCAATACAACAGTGTAAAACTACCCAATTATAAGTAAAGGTGCTGCTCCTGCAAAAAAAAACAAAAAAAAACAAAAAAACAAAAAAACGGTTTGTGTACATGATGTGTGGATTATATATAACATTATTTAATTGATAATACATAACATGTTATTACTAAACATTTTATGTAACTTTATACAAAAAATAAAAGTCTGATAAGGGTCAAATCATTTTTTAAAAACATGCTCTGCCAAACAGTCGACCTGGCCTTTTATGGTAAAGGTAGTGATGCTAAGATA
>JAPZEB010000022.1:24774414-24786351 GCA_029783705.1 Chaetodon striatus | reverse complement strand
ACTGAAACACTGACTAAAGCTTAGATGATAAAATGCGTAGAGGATGAAACTAAAATTGAGTTTGCAGGCAACAGTGAGGTTTTGTAGAGAGTCCAATGTGTAACTAATTCTCTATCATCTTTATTTCAACAGCAGATCTATGGATACGAGGACCTGCAAATGCTGCAGTCTCGCCTCCCTATGGTGAGTGTTTATTCTGCCCTGTGCCCTGCTCCTTATCACTGTGGTTCTTGTGTTTTTGTAAATCAGCAGTGTGCTTTTAAATGTGCTTTTTCAGTGTGTTGGCAATCCAGGTGCTCCAAAAATATATTAACGAGGAAGGAAATCTTAAAAAGCAACATGTTTTAACCACTATAGGCCTCCACTTTTGGCTCCTATAAGGATTTAGCCGCTACATTAAAGGCCTTTTAATATTTTGTTCCTCGTTCATATATTTTCGGAGTGCCTGGATTGCCTTCCTGTGTGTCCTTTTGTTCCCCGTTTTTCATGAACATCTGACCTAATATGTTGATCTATGTTGGAGTATACAGAGCAGCCAGTCATCTGTTTTTCTATTTCCCTGTACTCGTGCTAACCTCAGTAAAGTAACCAATCTGTATCCCTTCTTCTGTTGCATAGCAATATCACCAAATTTCCAAAGTAGCAGTATAATATGTTCTGATGTGATAATATGTTTGTTATTAATATTTTTTCTCTTCCTACACAGGACTATTACGGTGTAACATTCCCTGGAACTACAGCGACTATGCCTGGACGAGATAATCTGGCCAATAATCTATATTCTGGTAAATCACTTTTATGGTGCACTGGAATTTCTGAGCTGATATGTCTGACCTTACATTTTGTTTCAAGATAGGCTGTAAGTCACACTGAAACTGAACAATTGACACAGTTATTCCCTGTTTCAAGAAACTATACACCCATCAGTTCACTGAAGTTATAGCAGCCATTTTTGCACTTCACTGTGTTGTACAGTACATCGACTTGGCAATTTTAACCCATCAGCAGCTGTGACAAAGTACTTTGCTTTTCTCAGTTTTTGTCTTCTCTGCTGTCATTTTCTCTCCAGGTGAGGCAACAAAGTTTGGCAGGAATGATTCATCATCTCCAGCTCCCCCAACCAGCCTGTCTACAGCCGGGGTTCAATCACAGCCCCAGCAGGCTCCACAGGCAGGAACACAGGGCCAGGGTCAGGGTCAGGGCCAGGGTCAGCAAACACAGAACCAAGCCTTCCTCAATCCCCCTCTGCCCCCTGGCTACGGATACACTGGTAAGGAGAAGTAAAATTATAAGTCATGATGAAGATCTTGGACATCTTATTTCCAGTCAACTCATCCACGCACTTTATTATTTACTCCTAATGCAATATTCCATCTTTAGCCATCATCTTCCCTCTATTTATTTTTGGCTTCTTATTTAAATGTTTATGAGAGGTCTGTGAAACTGTTTCAAGAATACTTAAAGCTAAAAAGAAAAATAATACTTAAAACTTAACAGATTTCTGCCAGTAAAGCCTCAAGGCTTTTTGCCAGACCACATGGCAAATGTGAGTTAGTCGGGAACTGCTCAGTTTATTTTTGATTTCCAAGGGGAGTTATCAACGGCCATATACCAAAATGCCTTCAGATGCATTTGGATGGACCTGCAATCAATCAGAGCAACGAAATGTGTCAAAGTGCTCAGCAGCGGAAAAATGTAAACAGCCTACAGCGATGAGCTGTGATAGTGCAGCATCAATATGTCTGTGATGGAGTGTTGCTGTTTTTGCCATGAGAACTTGAAAATAGTACTTAAACAGAACGTTCCACATCAGCTGGAGCCATCTTGGTTGTTTTCAAAAATGCCTTAACAGCACTCCTTTTTACTAAGTTAGGTTTATGTTTGCTGTAGAGTACCTGGTGTGAAGGTGTATGTCATCACACATGTTGTGTTCAAAGCAAAGGCTCCATAAGTTGTCAGGCATAATCTGAAACACGCCCCATATAAGATAAAAGGTTGTGATTGACCCAACTGAGATTAGGCCAGCCAGAAACCTGCCTGAACGGGAGGGGGACCAAATAAAACATGAGTTTGCAGATTCGTCTGGTTCCTAGGCAACAAGGCTTAACAACTATTTTCAAATTAAACAAATGTGAATAGTGATTTTCGCACAACTGTTAATGTAGACGCAAAGTTTGTATATGTGTAGACGTTCTTGATGTAACACTGCCTACTCCCCTTTTTGTCATTGTTGCTTATAGACAGTTGCATAGGGATTGTGGAATATATCTCCTTATACATGCCTTGTCATTTTCAGGTCTGCCGTACTATGCTGGTGTGCCGGGGGTTCCCTCAGCCTTCCAGTACGGCCCCACCGTCTTTGTGCCTCCTGCGTCGGCCAAGCAACCTGCAATGGGCCTGGCCAACCCCTCCAATCAGTATCACCAACAGCATCAGCCCAGTTATGGACAGCATGCATATGGCACAGGTAAGGCCAGGACAAAATAAGAAGGCTCTGACTGATGTTTTTTCAGACAATTAACACTGAACAGTTTTAGTTGTTCAGTAATTAGTTAGTTCGGTAATGAAGTAAAAACAACGTTTTCATGTGAAGATTATATCCAGTAGTTTTAATTTGGCGTTGACGTGACAGCGGAGGTTTCTCTTGCTGCCAAAATATCACAGTACCACAAACTCTCACAGAAACTTGTCATGAATAATAGTTGAGAGTGTCACATGATCAGCTTCAACAGTTTGACTAGTTATTGTGATATAAGTGGGCCATTGGCCAGGTACATGTCTGATCCTCAAACGCGAACAAGCAACACTCTTGTAGAAATTGAGAAGTTTGGCAGGAATCACTGTTTGTAGTCCATAATGACAACATTTTGTAACAACTATCTTTGACATTAACATGTATTGTGGTAAAAGGTGGGGTGTGTGTACTGGGACCTTGGCATTAACTAGGTGTGCAGTGTGTAGAGAGGCAAAATAAAATTTGATTTCCAACCCTTTATACATGTACACCAAATGCTGCATGTGTGTGGAATCGGGCCTGTGTGTGTTTTTTGCTTGTGCTGCATGCATAGCTCAAACCCCCTTGCTGAAGTTGGACGCGGCTCAATATAGACTCAGCTGCCATTTTAGTCAGGTTACCTTACTGCCTCTCTCTCCCTGCCCCCCCTCTCTTTTCTCTTCTCATCATCTTTCCTCCTCCTCCTTCTCTTCTCTTCACCTCACCTGTTCCCCGTCTTCTTCTTCCTACCCCCTCTCTCTCTCTGTCCTTTGCTCGCTCTGCCTCCTCTCTTCTTCTGTACTCCTCCTCCTTCAGCCTTTGATGACCTGTCTCAAGCCCACGGTGGGGAGTACAGTAAGGGAGGGTACGGAGGCTCTGCCCAGTCACAGGCCAAGTCAGCGGGCAGCGGCCCAGGGAAAGGTACATACACAACACACGTGCGCACACTCTAACAACACACAGTAAAGTCAGCGGGCATTTCCCTGTGGGAAAAACGGATGTACTCACAATTGCAGATGATTCAACAGTCAAGAGTGTTCTGGAGGAAGGTGTGTATATGCACGTGTGTGATTGCACTTTGATGTGCACAGAAATGGAAACATGCAAAAGGGTGACGAAGTGAGAAACATGCCTCTGCGCCTCCTCACTTAATGCTTCTTCCTACTGGCTGGCCCCCCTCTTACTAACAGTGGACATGAACATTCAGTGCTTAATATTCAGTCATCATCAGTGAAGTGACACACTTGTACTTTTCCCCTCTTAACCCTTTATTTTCCTCTCCCCTCTATCATTTTCTTCTACCCCTTTTTTTGCTTTCCTCTCCTCCCTCTTACATTCCAACCATTTCCTTTACCTCTTTCCTATTCCCTCTTCTCATTCTCCTCTCAGCACCAGGACTGTCAGGGTCAGGTACCAGTGGAGGAGTACCTGACATGGGAGGATCAATCTACAGTAAAACTCAGGTGAGTCACTTGCTGTTCTGTTGTATATCTGCGTGTAGATCAAGGCTAGGGATGTTGGATTGGTTAGTTTTGCTTTGACAGCCCCACACTTATTAACCAGTAAGCAACAGGTTAATTTTTAAGCAAGAAAAAGCAAAATGAGGTGACGTACAAGAGGCGTTACCTCTTAGTCCTGAGCTCCATCGATTCAGTTAGGTTTAGCATCACGTTACAAAACGCTTCAATTTAGAGGTGCCGAAATTTTAATGTTTTGTGATATAGACACCTGGCTTTTTGTTTTCTGTTGGTATTGCTGACAGAGGGCTAGCTAGCTGCATTAACATGTGGAAGCATCGTGCCTTCTGCCCACACCCTCTGTTCTCCTGACTAACATTAGCCTTGCCCTGTCTGCACTGCACGCTGTCTGGCTCAGGTGACCACTAGCTAGTGGCGCTGCTCATTTGGTGAATACAGCTAGCAGTGCCATCCTAGTGGCGAGACTTTGCTGCAGAAACATGGTATTCACATTCCAGTCTCCGCACAGGTAGCCACGGAAAATAAGCGGCTTCGTTTTGGGGCTGCAACTAACGATTATTTTCAGTCGACTAATATGTTGATTATTTCTTCGATTAGTTGACTAGTCATTTTATCAAAAAATGTTTTAAAATGGTGAAAAATGTCGGTCTGTCTCTCCCAAATCCCAAAATTATGTCATCTAATGTCTTCTTTCGTACTCACGCCAAAGGGTTTTAGTTCACCGTCATGGGAGAGTGTGTAAAGCTGCCAATATTTGAACATAAAAAGCTGCAATAAGAGTATTTCGGGGTACTTTCATAGTACTTTTCTATGAAAACTGACTCAAACCGATCAGTCGACTACTAAAATAGTCACCGATTAGTTTAATAGTCAATTAGTCATCGATTAGTTGACTAATCGTTGCAGCCCTACTTCGTTTTGAGCTGCAAAACCCCTTAAGCGCTGTAAACAATGTCAGCACCACTAGCTAACTGGTAACTGTTTTAACAGAGCTAACGGTAATAACAACAATGCTAAAGGCAATATACACCTCAAAATTGACCCACTTACTTAGTGGCGGGCCTGGTGGGAAAGAGGCAGATTACGTAATAGAAGTCTTCAAATAACACCTGCATTACCTTTTCTGAAAATGCTGTTCTTAATCAAAATGATGTCTAAACATTAACAGCCCATTAAGTCAAGTTATAAATTAAGCTTGGATACAGAAACTTGTTTGCATAGGCAAGAGATTTTTATGGAATACTAAATGAAATTGCCATGTAATTTGATATAAATTTTGTAAACCTATTGTCCATGCATTAACTAATACAGTTGATCTTTATTTGCAGTTTTAACCTCCTGTGTCTTCTCTCTTTGCTCCGCAGTCATTTGACAAGCAGGGCTTCCACACGGGGACACCGCCTCCCTTCAGCCTGCCTTCAGCATTGGGGGGAACAGGGCCCCTGAACCCCGCGGGTGCTCCTGGCTACGCCCCTGCACCCTTCCTGCACATCCTGCCACCCCACCAACAGCCCCACTCCCAGTTGCTGCATCATCACCTCACACAGGACGGACAGGTAACCTACAGTGTTTGTGTTTACGTCAGATTCAGCCCACCCAAGTTTGAGTCAGAAGAGTTGTTTTGTTAATGTTGGCGTTTGTCTGTAATTGTATTATACACTCACGTTTTCTGAACAGCTGTGACCTTAGCATGTTGTTGTAGTTAACGGACATAGGTGGACAAGAAGTTTTGGGCCTGATTCTGATTTTAAAATTCCAATGTCTACTGTAAAAAAAAAAAAGAAAAGCTTAAGTCACCCTTAGTCTCTTTGGTACAGAAACAGACACTTGTGACATGTGATGAGTTTGAAATAGCCACTCCGAGTGCCAGAGTGCTCTCTGGTACAAACTGAACTGGGTGTAAATTTGGAGCGCTGTTGAAATATACCGTACAGTGGACAGAGTGTCTGGGTACTCTGTCTCAGACGGAGCAGCAGAGCCCCAAGCTTAGTGAAAGTTGAAAATTAACAGTCCGTTAATTTATAAAGAAATAGGTAAATGAGCGTTAACCCGACCAGACTGGAGAAATTCTGGCCTAAGCTCAGTCAGCTCCAGGCGGAGAATCAAAGCTTAACTGTGCGTTAACTTGCATATCTGTAGTATCCAGGTCTTTTTGACCAAATAGTCACAGGAACACTTTGCCCCAAGAGTTAAATAGTCAGACACGTAAGGCTTGTGTTTGAGCAGTCAACGCTGCGACTTCAACCTGATGGTTCCTGGGCCCTCAGCACGACCGAGGGAACAGATGTTTTCAGGGGGCAGGGACCTAAACTGGATCTGTACGTTCCTGTGGGTTGTGCTAGTGAAGTTGAGTCTCTTGACAGGGTTCTGGAAATGTTCCTGCAGCTGAAAGGGCTAATTAGCATCATAGGAAATTAAATTAACCTGTTTGATAGTTACCTTGTTTCAAACATTATTGACTGAATGGACTTGTTTGTCTCTGAAGGGTGGTCCTGGTCAGCGCAGTCAGTCCAGCAGCATGCAGCAGAAAACCCAAGGCAGCAAGTCCAGCTACGGCAGCTCACCCTACTGGGCCAACTGAGGAATGCTTCCCACTCTCCACTCCCCCAAAAGGCTGTGTGTGCGTGCGAGTGTGTGTAAAGCTAAAAGAAAAAAACAGAGACACACTACCCTCACAATGAGCAACCTTGGGCCTGCTCGCCCCGTTCCCCCCACCTCCACAAGTCCTCATAAGTCTTTTGGGTTCTCTCTTCCCCCCCTTTTCAAAATTGGTTGTACATGTAAGATATTTATGTATGTATTTATATATATATACTGTATATGTAATAGTAGAACATGAAATGTGGTTGCTGCATTTTATTTTTGAAGGACTTTTTGTTTACTTTTTTCAAAACTGCAGGAAAAGATGTTACAATAAGACAGAATGAGATGATGGTGAGAGAGCGAGTGAAGAAGAGGAGTGATCTAAAACTTCCTGTAAGAAACCAGAAAAAGGAAAAGGAGAGAGCTATAGCACTGATTGCGTATGAGGACATTTCAGATGGGGGTGGGGTTTATAATAACTAACTGCATCTGTCTCGTATTTTTTTTTCTTTTCTTTTTTTTTTTTTTTTATACATAACTTCCTGAATGACCAGGCTCTTCCCCCAAACTTCATTTTGTAGCTTCCTGTCTTTCCCCTCCTGCCTCTCTCCCTCCCTTCTTCTGTAGGGCTGCCTAGTCTCCTTTTGTCATCACGTCCCCATTAAAGACAGACCTGCCCATCTAAATTTTATATTTTAATTTAATTTTAACCCTGATTTCCCTCGAAATAAAAGTTCTGAGCAGTTGGAAGTCTGACTTTCTGAGTTTTTTGTGATTGTGCGCAAGTGTGCAAGTGTTTCCACGTGGGTTTTCCTTGGCTGTTGGAAATTTAAACCTTTTTCAGACCAGTTTTCAGATTTGATTATGCTGTGCTAGAGATGGCAAACAGTACCGAAACTTAGAGCAATGTCTGTCCTTCCATTTAAAATTGTCCGATATAAAATAAGGTAACCCGAAGAAGGATTTACATTTCATTCTATCCAAATTACTGTATTGCATCTTTATGTTTACATGAAAATTATATTTAAAACTGAAGACTTTTCATTAATAGTTAAACAAAATATTTGTCTACGCACACGTCAGTCATTACTGAAATTAAGAATGAAAATCTTCAAGCAGAATTGGAGGCACCTGAAAGTTATTTTCATTTTATTATTCCTTATTAAAAAATTAAAATGCTCTCTAACCAAATTTGTGACTAATTTTTCTGTCGCTGCTGATGAAGCATCACACTCTCTGTCTCTGCGATTGATAAATGAGTGATTACCGGTACAAACTCAAGGTTGACAGGTGGCAGAGGATGAGCTCTTCCTTGTGTTTGATCTAATTTATTGCAGTGAAGAAGTAAAAAAACAAAATGAACTTGGAAGTGGGAGTATATTGGTGGACAAGGTTGCATCAATTGCTGCGGTCCTACTGGTCTGTGTAGTAGCTCCACTGTGCAGTGGTGATCAAAATAAGAGAACAAACTACAATTTCTTAAATGCTAAGGTCACTGCTTAGTCCTATTTGAAATGATCCAAACTGGAGTAAAAGAGCAATTTTTTAAGCACATTTCATATGTTAAATATATTCTGAAGCACCCTATAAAACTTTAATGAGATATTTGAAAAGAACACTTATCAAAATTAGAGAACACTTTCAGATACCTCCCAGGTATTGTTGTTAATCTGGCACCTGGTGCTAATTTCCTTACTTATCTGACAAACCCGATTTAACTGGCAGCCTAACTTTTGCAGTTTTCACTGACTGCAAGATGGTGAGCCGGTCTAAAGTGACTGAAACCCTCCGGCTGCAGGTTGTCCAGATGAAGGCCAAAGGGATGACCCTTTCAGCCATAGCAAGAGAAGTTGGTCATTCCAAATCTGTGATTTCTGATATATTGCATCTTTACAACATCACAAACTCATGCAAGTCCCCCAAGAAGGCTGGTTGTCTACGAAAGACAAATGCAAGAGAGGACAGGATAATGCGGAGAATCTCAATGGGCTGTCGGTTCAACACTGCAGCTGGAGATGCTTGCCAGTGTCTCAACGTTAAACAGAATCTGCACTGAAAGCCCACTCTGCAGTGGCCAAACCTCTCATTAGCAGAGAGAATCAAAAGGCTAGACTGACCTTTGCTGAGGAGCATGTTGTGTGGACAGAGGAGAGCTGGTCCAAAGTTCACTTAGTGATGAAAGCAAGTTTAATGTATTTGGGTCCCATGGGAAACATTAGGTTTGTTGTCAAACTGGGGAAAGACTGAACCCAACGTGTGTAAAGAAGTCAGTGAAAGGTGGAGGAGGAAGTGTTTGGGGGATGTTTTCTGCAGCAGAAGTTGGGCCTCTTATACAGCTACATGGCAGAGTGAATGCAAACGTTTATCAGAATCTTCTTCAACAACACGCGGTTCCTTCCCAGGTCAACGCCCCCTGTCACACAGCAAAATGGGTAAAGCGGTTCCTTGAAGACAAAAACATTGAAATAACGAAATGGCCAGCCCGGAGTCCTGATCTAAACCCAGTAGAAAACCAGTGTGAGAGACTAGCGATGTCCTGTGGCTGCAGATGTGCTGAAGTCATTCAAAGCAAGGGCCTGTACACTTCCTCCTAATTGTTGACTGTTGTAACCTTCAAAACTGTTGGTCGTAATCTTTCTCTGTGCTACAGTCATTGCTGTTCTCTAAGTTTGATCATTGTGTGTTCTGCAAAATAAATTTTTTTTGTTGAAGTGCTTTGGTTATTTTGTAAAACACTGTTCTAGTAGCATGGTATAGTAATTTTGAACAATGAAAATTACATTATTTCTGAAAAAATCAAGTGTTCATAAATTGTTCTCTAATTTTGATCACCACTGTACATACAGTATATTCTTTACCCACAGATTTGATCCCAAGGTTATCTGATAGTTGTGGGGCTGTACTTACATCTTGATTGTCATTTGTAGGATGTGAAAAATGCAAGAAAATGGGATTGTAATTAAGCATTTCCATTTAATTTGTACCACTACAGATCAATAATTGAATAATAAAAGAAAGATTAATAAAAGATTAGTTTCCTGAAACTGAAATGAACATTTTCTGTAATCTGGTTACCATAACTGCTCTCTGTAATAGTCTCCCAAGCCAGTTGGCCATATGGTGACCCAGCTTGAGTGAGACACAGGTGGCCCCGTCATTAGACACCTCCTTTACCCATGAAATGCATATTCTATGGTGTTTTTAATAAATAAATAAATAAAACTTACTACAAAATCAAAGGAAGAAGGATTAAACAGTTCTTATTTTTCCCAATAACTCAGTGTATGAATTCATTTGTTCCTCGGCTTATGAATCAGCGCAGCACAAACTTTTAGGTTAAATGTGAAAATACAAAAGAGGATGGTTGCGGGATGTGATTTTGCTGAATTCCTACAATAATTCAGCCCAGTCACATTTGCTGACATGAGACAAGTATGCAGCCGTGCGGAGTAAAGGTGAATGGGTGAGGAAATACATTTATGAATAAGTTAAACTGGGATATAATGCTCTGTTATGGATTGTCTCAGCCCCATGTTCTATCTTTAGAGAAGCAGTAATGTAGGAGGGAGAGGGTTAAATCTGTTCAAGAAATATCGAGCCTTAATCATCTGCACCTCAGTCAACCAGACAGTCACAGGACTGACAATACACTAAACAATATGATAATTAAAATTCAGAAGTATAAACGGAAGACACTGCTCATGTGAAGACTAATGTTCACCGATTTACCCCGACAATTTGTATGTCTAATTGTTGCTTAGTTGCTTTTCGGTCACTGCAATTTATTGTTCTAATTTTACTTGTCTTTGATCATGTTTTATCAAAGAGGCCACTATTAAAGGTCCAGTGCGTAGAATTTAGTGGCATCTAGTAGCTGAGGTTGCAGACTGCAGCCAACTGAAGCTTCTCACGTGTACCAAGCAGGGGCGTAAATACAGACAGTGCAGGCAGTGTGGTTACACTGGGGCCTGTGAGGCAGGGGGGTCAATAGGAAGCGTAGGCCCTCCAACAATGTGTTGGGTGGAGAATGGGCCCTTAAGAGTGATCGCCACCTTGGAAATATGCCTGTTTTCGAAGAACTCTCATTAAATAAAAAACAGAGCCAAGGCAAACCCATCTCTGTCATGTTTTTTTTTTCTTTTTTGGTAAAATAGTCAGTAGCATCTATGACAAAATGATATGCTTATTGCAAATAAACTATCAAATTGTTAAATTATGTGACGAGACGATAAGTGCGCAATAGCATACACTAGCGAGGCTGTCATAATAGTGTGCACTAGGGCCCGACGTAACTGTAGAAACATGGCGGACTCCGTGGAAGAGGATCCACTTCGTATGTCGATATAAACGGCTTATTCGAAGGTAATGAAAACACAACAATTCTTATTTTAAGGTGATTACAAACCAATGAAAACACAGATAGTACATTATATTCTATTCCTGTTCACTGGACCTTTAAACACCACAGAAACTGTTGACAAGTGGAAAAAAAATCTGCTTGGATCATCATGACTTCCTTCCTAGTCAAAGTTGCTGAAATCATTTTTTCGACCCTATTTATGAACATCTCGTGTGCTCCCATGATACCAACATATAACAAATCACAAGCACTGTAAGTCTCAAGTCCTGAACTTTAAGTTTCGAGTCACCAACAACAGAGTAAGGATATATTAAAGATACAAAAATCAATTTTTAATGAATTAATTCATAGCGCTCTTTTTAAATAATTGACTTTGGAGTTAATTTAACTGATATGAGCGAGGAAGGAGAAGCAGTCGGCAGGTTCCATTTACAGCAGAGCAGTTCTACGTCAAAGGCAGGGTAACTGAGTGAATGAGTGAGCGTGTGTGTGTGTTTTTAGCTCTGCAACGACAAAACAAACTTATTAACAATAAACCAAGACACCGACTAATATTGTGTAATTATAAGGTGAATCAAAAAGTAAATTGGCTGCTGTACAAAGAAATTAACAAAGGGAGGAAGACAGCATACACTCACTGGCTGCTTTATTAGGTACACCTGTTCAACTGCTCAGTAACACAAATAGCTAATCAGCCAATCATGTGACAGCAACTCAATGCATTTAGGCATGTGGACATGGTCAAGACGACCTGCTGAAGTTCAAACTGAGCATCAGGATGGGTAAAAGGGTAATTTAAGTGACTTTGAACGTGACATGATTGTTGGTGCCAGACGGGCTGGTCTGAGTATTTCACAAACTGCTGATCTACTGGGATTTACACACACAACCATCTCTAGGGTTTACAGAGGATGGTCTGAAAAATAGAAAATATCCAGTGAGCTGCAGTTCTCTGGGTGAAAATGCCTTGTTGATGCCAGAGGTCAGAGGAGAATGGCCAGACTGGTTCAAGATGATAGAAA
>JAPZEB010000022.1:24737508-24774314 GCA_029783705.1 Chaetodon striatus | reverse complement strand
GGTTGTGCAGCTGACAAATCTGCAGCAACTGTGTGAACCTATTATGTCAATATGAACCAAAATCTCTGAGGAATGTTTCCAGCACCTTGTTGAATCTCTGCTGCGAAGAATTAAGGCAGTCCTGAAGGCCAAAGGGTCCAACCTGGTGCTAGCAACTGGTGAGTGTATAGAGCCTCTCATTAACTGCAAGTAATTGCATCTATGGCGGTGGATCCTTTCCACGCAGGAGTACTTGTTTTATCCTCTCTATCTCAAGTGGGTTGGGTGATCTCTTTTTGGGGACTTTAAACAGGGAGGGTATCAAGTATTTTCAAGTCTAAAAACTCAAGTCCAAGTAAAGTCACGAGTCACTGGTGTTAAAATCCAAGTCGAGATGCAGGACTTTTTTGATTTTGTCAAGTTAAGTGTTAGTCATCCAATCTGCGATCCAAATTTGACTCAAGTCCAAGTCATGTGACTCACGTCAACACCTCAGATATATTGTAAGGTAAATTATGTAACTCTCAAAGCGTACAGTTTCAGCACAGATAATATGTTTAGGTGCTGTTAAACTGAACAGAATTCAACAGCAATCTTCTTTTTGTAATCTTATCAGTCACCACTAGATGGTAATGTATAGCTATGTCTTATGAAATCAATCGCTGGGACCATATCGTCCACAGGAGTACTTTTTTGACACAGGAGGCCAGACCAGGTAAGTTGCAGCTTACAGGTACATAGCAAATAAATCCTTTTATTTAAAATATATCCTTTCATATTTACACTGCATGACACTGACCTGGGTGGTGATTAAATGCTCAGTCATGGGTCATATTTGGACACAAGAAGACTGAATAAACCCATCAGTCGTTCAAAAAAGTATGTGTCGATCACTGCATGGCAATGCCTAAACTTGAAATAATCAAACCTGACACACTAATCTCACATTATTTGACTGTTTTAATTTCCATACTGAAGTGAGGTTAGAATTCACATTCCTCGTAGATGTGAAAGACCAGCCTTTTATTTACCACTCTCCCCGTCTCCCCCTTTTCCATGTCTCTCCCCAGAACATAGTGTGAGTTTGCCCCCAGAGTCGCCTGCATAACACTGGTATGTGGCTGACAAAGGAGAGGGTGAAGAGAAGAAGAGAACGGTGGTGATTGGAGGACGAGATGCCGAGCAGAGAGGATGGAAAGTTGGTGAGTGGCAGGTGCTATTGTGGCCTAAGTGCAGGAGCCTACAGCTACAAGGTCAAAGGTCAAAGTGAAGTTGAAAGGTCAACCCTAACTCCCAGGAAGCCCACCCAGTGAGAGATACAGATAAGGGGGGGTCAGAGAGAGCGATGAGCCCTAGGAAATAACAGAGGGAACACAAAGGTACATGAAGGAAAGAAAGTGGAGTAAAGACCGGGTGCAGCGCAGGGCAAATTAAGAAAAACAAACAAAAGACAGGCGCTAAAGAAAGAAATGGGTCCAGATTTAATAAAAATAGAAGATGCACAACATCTGAAAAGGAGAGCAAATGAAACCTGGAAGCAAAGGGTAAACGTGGAGACATTAGAGAGGTGTGGAGAAGTGGTGGAGCATAGGTAATTACATGATGCACTTGAATGCAGGAGGGGATAACGCCCCTGTCTTGATGGGACGAGAATATCGTGGGAGGTTCTCCCCTGGAAATGGTGGGCTCGATACTGAATGAACAAATTAGCTGTGTCCTTGGTGAATAAAGCTAGTTGGCTGCAGTATCCTATTGGAGCCTTCCATTGTGTTGTATCATGGGGGTTGTGTGGAGTTTTTTTTTTTAAGTCGTGTTTGGCCTAAACACGCGATGCACTCTGTTATTTCATTGAAGAGGCACAGGAATGCACACAGGAATGCCCCTCAGACTGTTTGTTGACACTCGTGACCGATCCGCTCTCAGATGTCGACAAAGACGTTTTGTTGGGGTTCACTCGGTTCACTCCCTGGAGAAACCCGGGGAGCTGTGAGGCTGTCACACAGGATATTGCGACATTTTAGACCTGAATGGAAATTGGGGGCCCTGGTTCTCAAGGTGGCCTCGTGACCTGGGTACTTGATTTGGATACTCAAATCAATTTCTGCTGTGTTTTGTCTCCTCTCCTTTTTTTCCTTTAAATTACAAGCCCCTCCATCCGGCTGAATGGAGAACGATCACTGGGTGTTTTTTTTTTCCCCTTTACTCCCTTTCATCTCCATCTGGGGGACCATGAGATGTTCTTGTCCCCCCGCTTGTTGTGAGATGTGACAGCAGGGTCCATTCAGCGAGAAATTGGCTGCAATTAGTGCAATTATGCTGATTTTCACTTGTGTCCCATGCAGAACAGAGTTTTCGCTGTGCACAGAGACATCCCCGGGAAACTGCTGCAAAACAAAAACCCATCAATCAACAAAGGCCTTGAATGAAAGGCTCAACTGCAGATAATACCGGCCACATTCCATAATGACAGCGTTTAGTCAGCTGTGACCTGTGCTGCGATGAGGGGCATGACATCCAGAGCTTCAGTGATTGAGGAGGAATATGCAGTAAAGATGGTATGAAGGGCAGCCGGTCTGCATGGCAGAGGTGGACGCACAACCCAGACTTAGAGTAAGGTTATCTGTGATGATGGTTGGAGTTCAGCTCATGTTCAGGGAGTCAGCCAAGGGTTAACTCACTCTTTTTAAAAAAATTTTTTTAAATAATTTTTCAACAATCCGAACTATCAACCATAAATCATGACAGTGCTGACAACAAAAATAATCATCAAACTCATGAAACTGAAAGAGGATTGGCTGCTTTAATGGGAGAGAAGAACAAGTTCATATTTTTTGAATGTATATATATAACCTTTTTTTTTAGTGTCTCTGGCTGTCTCCCATTGGATGACAACTGAGGTGGAGGTCATAGTTTACCCAACTTTACATTGGTATGTCTATGTCAATATTGCCCAGGAGTCTGACAAGGCTTGCATTCAACAGCAGATTTCAAAATGTGGGACGGGGAGCAAATGTAATGCATCCGCTTGTCAACTGGTGGCCCTTTTAGGAGAGAAACACCACTGTTATTCATGTGCAGCAGTCTGTATCAGCTATTAAAATGTGACACTCTAGTTAACATATAAACAACTCAGTCACTCACTGAAAATGTGCACAATCGTTGACGGTTAGAATACAAATCTGCTGTCTGGGTAAACACAAAAAAGGACTCCTCTGTAAGCGACAAAACCCAAACATGTGAAAGATGCCATAATCATCTAAAGAAATCTAAATATTTTTGAGATGTACTATAAAACAAACCATACACACTGCATGTAAAAGTGTAGCATGTTTCTTTTTTACACAGTGCTTTGGATGTATTATCTCTGATTAAGAGTGGGATCATAGAAGACAGAACCTTTTAAACATGGCTGTACATGTCTTTATACTTTCTCAATTATTATTTGATATCTGACTGGAAATATATGGTTAAATAGGGTCGCAGAGGGGTTAGCCTTAAACATGGGGTCAGGGGTAGAGTTGCTCTGTAGAGCTTAGGGCTGAACATGGATGGATTACTGAACGAGCCTACTGGGCACAAGGCCAGGGGCCCAAAGTGTCAAGAGCCTAGTGGCCTTCACCTGCAAAAGGTCACTCAAATTAACACAACCCGACAAGGAAGAGAATCAAATTGACAAGAAAGACACATGGAGTCACCACAAAGAGATGCAAAACAACTACAAAGAGACGAAAAGCAACTCCAAAGACTCTCAAATGACCCCAAAGAGATGAAAAGCAACTACAAAGAGTTTCAATATGACCAGAAAGAGACAAAAAGCAACCTCAGAGTCTCAAATGATCACAAAGACACAGAAAAAAACTGGACAGAGACTCAAAATGACCACAAAGAGATGGAAAGCAACTACAAAGAGACTAAAAATGACCACAAAGAGACATAAACCCACAGAGAGATGAGTAACAACTACAAAAGGAATGAGAATGATGAGAATCAACCACAAAATGAGGCTTAATAACGTGCAAGTCTGTGCGTCTTGCACCTGTGTGAGTTATTCTGCATGTCTTTGCCCAAGGGCCTACTGTTTCATTCTCCGTCCATGGGGCTGAACAATTGATCAAAATGTTTTATCAAAATCGTGATAGGGTCTATCACAATTTTCAAATCGCAGGAGGAGCAATATTGGCAATGGCAAAACACCTCTTAAGATCAAATATTGAGGTGCTGTAGAGATGTCCTGGCCTACATGTGGTATTCTACAAATGATATAAGACATATTTATTTCACACCGTAATATTTTTTATATGTTTTGAATGAATATCGCAATCATATTGCAGTTGCAACACCTGTCAAAATAACTATGATTGGATATTTTTTTCAAGAATTGTTCAGCCCCAGCAGAAATGCACCGATCTACAGATTTAACCCTGCTGTAACTTCTGATGTCAGTTGTGTTATAATGCCGCCTTGCTATGTAGGTAGCCCCACAGACACAAGATGTTGACTGCAGAATTGTTTCTTTTATAAGTCTGTGGCAATCAAACACAAATAAAGAATCATTCTTTACTACCATCTAACCAGGATAACTTCCAGACTGTTTACTTTGGAGTAAATCGTCCTTCATCTTCCCCGGGGGCCCTCCTGGAGAAAGCCCTTGAGGCTGGCCCCCAGGTGTCTCCCTGGCCCCCAGTTTGACCCCCCTGCGCTGTGTCTGGTGGACGGGCGGTCAGCAGTGGATCCAAGTTGAGTGTCTTTAAGACCCAGCGGAGCTCGGCAGGGAAACCCCGCGGCTTTAGTTGTTTCTACTCTCCAGAGTGTCAGCTAGTTATTTGTGGGGAGGCGCTGTAGCCATTTCGCCACATGAAAGCCCGATGAGCTGAACGACCAACATCCGAGTTGTTCGTGGAGAAGAGAAATCAGCTTTGAGGAGCTCCGCGCGCACACGGGCGTACACGAACTCGCGCGCAAAGACGCACGGCGCACAGACACGTACACTTCCTCCTCCTCCGCCGTGGAAAAAAAAGAGAGAGAGAGGGACAGAGAGAGGGCACACGAAACGCAAACTTCCAACTCTCCCATGTGGAAAGCAGAGGTTTGAGGATAAGGTATATTTTTTCCTCTTCGGGGCTCCGTTCCTTCCCCCCTCTCTCCCTCTCTTTCTCTCTCTTTAAGTGTTTTTGCCCGGATAGTTGTGTTTCTATGAGAGTCTTGTTCGGCGAGGAGAGAAGTTTGGTTGTTTGCCTGGTCGGCTGAGGAGGAGGAGGAGGAGAAGAGTCGGGTTAAAAGTGGGGGAAGATGGTCCGCAACGCCGCCTGGAGAAGAAGCTTACTATGCGTCCTGGCGCTCAGTCTCAGCTTTGCGTCCCCGCCGTGCAATGCTCGGATTTACACCAACCACTGGGCAGTCAGGATAGCCGGTGGACCCGATGTGGCCGAGCGGATAGCGGATAAATATGGCTATAGGAACATGGGACAGGTAGGTCGCCAATTGCTCCATCAAAAGTTGCCTCTTATGTGTGTTTGTCTTTTTTCGTTTCTTGTTTTTGACAACTCTTAAAAGTCGGGCATACCATGGTGGTTGTTATTCCTCCACCAGCAGACACGCTACGAACTCAAACGTCAATGGTCTAAAGTCCAAACCTGAGCCACGAACCTTCTCTGTGATTTTCTTTCTTAGTCCCTCTTCCTGTGTCTCAGACAAGAAGAGAAAAGCTACAGGGAACAAATAAAGAAGACCAGGAGCAGGATGGCACAACAGGTGCCTCCTCGCTGTGTTTCCGCGGATCATGTTCAGTTTGCGGGCTGCAGCCACAGGCAGCTCACTATCAGCCTCACAGCCACAGCACTCTCATGTGCTTGGTCCTTTTGACACACAAGTGAGACAGCCAGTGCTGTTTGGTTTGTGGTCTTGGGATTGGCACCAAAGGGTCCACAGTCAAACAGATTCTTCTGCAGGTCCTTTTAAACACTGCATGCGTTCATATACAGGATTGTCTGACTCAGAAACCTCTGCTGACTGCTCCTGCTTTCCTTGGCAACATTAACTTTTTAATTTATAAACTTGGCAGTGTTTTACATTACATACATGACAAGGAGGAAGAGATGGAGATTTGTTGTACTTTTTCCTGTGAGAGTTATCTCCACTCAGCCCATAACAGGCCCTCTGGGTCAGCTGCTAGAAATCAGCTCTGCTTACATTAAGGATGAATTCTTTTGATGCTCCCATACGGTTTGTCAGTTCTCACAAATTGACAGAGTGAGGCTGTTTTTCGTCTGGGTTTCTCGAGTAACGATGCAGCACCACTGCAAGCGAAAATGTTAAAATAAGCATGTCATATTTCAGTAGAAAAATCCAAGCCAGTATTTATGGTTTGCATTTTTAAGTAACTAAATTTATGCATGCCTTAACAGTGTAGTATCCTACAGTTTTTATTAGATCTGATGCTTCCGGCAAAATGCAGGGGCCAGTGCTCAGGAAAGTCTAATATTAAACCTAACTACAGCTGTAAAAAAAATACACACATACAGAGGAGGGAAACAGTTGTGTTGGATTTGTCCTTCTGTCATTTTATCAATCAACATGAGTGTGCGCAGGTCCAGGAGGAGGGGTTTAACCGGTCACTTTAAAATGTGTTTTGACAAAGTTTAAAGAGAAATCCTGCGTCCTTTGTTGCCAAAAGGAATACGCCACACAAACATGGACCCCACACATACTTCAGAGTATCGTGACCGAAATACGTGGGTAGTTCAAGCCTGCACTTGCCAGCGTTCGACGTGAAGACAGCGTGGAACAGAGGGGGGCATTCTGACAGGTTGTTGTGGGGTAGCCTAGTCAACAGCTATTGAACCCCCCCCTCCTTCCTCCTGGCCTTATCCAGCCCGCCCACCCACTATACTCCCCAGAGAGCAGGCCTTAATGGCCTCGTTTATCCCCTCTCTTTGACGGGAACTAATGTGTGGAGTCCTCCCCCCCTTTCCATACCAGCCCCCCATAGGAATTCCCCTGTGGAGTGCAGTGTCGCCTCAAACCCCCACCACTCGCCCTAATTTCCATCTCAATATGGAGCGTTCATTGGACTTTGACACCTCATAGACAAGAGTTTTACTTCACTTCCTGGTTTTGGGGTCAGCTGAGAGCCGCTCCCATGGGAGCGATAACAGTACACTCTGGTTTCCCAATGTGAACTTTGACATCACCATCATCAACCCCCTCCCTCTTGTATCAGCGCTGCACTGATGTATATAAAGAATGAAATTAAACTTATCAAGTGAGATGATTTATTGCAAGCCTCTTTGCAGTTTGATGCTAATGTCGATCGCAAAGGAATTCACTTCAAGGGTTTTTTAATTCAATTAAACTTGCTCGTACTGCTCACAAGGATTGGAGTGTTTGTGATGAATGATTTGGGGACATGACTGCTAAATGAGAAGATGTTTTATGTCGTGAAGGGAAGTAGTTAAGGGGAGGAAAAAGGGGGATGGGTAGGGAAAACGTGACAGAGAGACAATATAGTCTTCTTGACAGGGGTGGAAAGAGGAGAACAGACAAAGATAACCACACAGTGGGAGATGGAGGGAGGAGGGAGCGAAAGAAGAAGGGACGATAGATGGACGGATGGATGAAAAGAGTTGGCATGGAGTGAGAGAGCACCTCGTTGGGGAATTCTGGGTAATCCTCTTAACCATGGAGCCCCCTTCCCAGACTAAGACAGTGGCCCAAATTGAGTCTAAATCAGCTGACAAGACCCTAGACGTGGATATCTGTTCAAACTGGTGTTTTGAAGAGATGGGAGAGGACTTGGAGCTGTTGAGAGGGAGGGTGATGATCTGCAGCCAGACAGAGATGGGAGGTGGTTACATCAATAACAAGTTATGAGGTTATTTAAGCAGGTTGTACTAATACATCAGTCCTTAAAGGCATCAGGCCAGCAGGGTGTTGTTACTGGAAAGTTTGCTCAAGTATCAAGAGTAACATTTATATCTCACAAATACCTCACTCATACCGATCATTTTTATGCAGACTTATCATCCACTGACATCCTGTGGTTTTGGCTTGTTGATGAAGCCCGAGGTGATGATTTTAATTCTTATTCTGGGCCAGTTGGGGTAGAGGTTATGGGGTAAAGGGGATAGCCGATTATTCTGCAGTATGACACGCCTGAACCTTGTAGAGCAATAAAAAAAATCTCTGTGATAGCTAGCCCCTAACTTTCCACATTTGTATGCAAATACAAGGCAAGTGAAATAAATATTGTATCAGTATTATCCTTGATGTCACTTAAGCAGTTTTGCTGCAACAAGACTGCGGCATCTGTATCAGAAGTTAGAGGACATGTGTTTTGTAATTTTTTTCACACTTCTGTAGACACAGGATTTTTTTTTTTTGCAATGGCAGAAACCTGAAGTGTGTGTGAGCTCTCAACTTCGCATGTGATGCCAGTTGTTTGATGTGGACAGCAGGCACGTGCCTGAACTCATCCAGGCCAAACTTGAACTTGTGGTTTGGCAGTCTGGCCCAGTGATGACACACTCGGAATAATATCCATGAGAAAAGTCTTATCACCTTTGAGCAATTCCTGGGAAGATCCTGTGTCAAGTGACATTGAAGAGTTAACGGATCCAGTAAAAAAGTCGGTGATGCAAGACATCATGAATCACTGAAGTGGAAGTAGTTGCGCTTCACAGATTTGTTACAACAGAATTCCCAGTAACCAGAGGTTATGCTGAAGTTGTGACTCACTGTTGCCTCACGAATGAAAGTTCAGTCGACTCTATAACCCCTGCGAGTACATCTGATCACACACTGTCATAACATGACAGGAACAACTCAAGACAGTAGTTTAAAGGAACAGTTCACCCCAAATTAAAAATGCATATTTTACCTCTACCTGTACTGCTATTTATCAGTCTAGATTGTTTTGGTGTGAGTTGCAGAGTGCTGGAGATATTGGCTGTAGAGTTGTCTGCTTTCTATCAAATATAATGTAACTAGATGGCGCTTGGCTTATGGTGCTCATAGCTGCATACATTCAAAGAACTCAACAACAATGTCCCTTTCCAAAAATCATCACCCGTTTACTCAAGATAATCCACAGACCTTGTTGTGAGCAGTTGCACGTAGAAACTGTTTTCTTGCTACCAAAATACACCAACCGTATCACCGCACAAAAGGAAGTGTGCAGCTACTGCCAGCTAATGTTACAGCTCAGCCAAGGAAGACGCCATTCACGCTTACATCTCAAGCTCTCACAACTCTGAACACAAGCCCCTTGTCCATGAGCAGATGCACGCTTCCCTCTGTGCGGTGATACGGTTGGCTGTCCAACACTTAACAACTCACACCAAAACAATCTAGACTGATAAATAGCACTACAGGTGAGAGTCAAAGGAACAGTGTGTAAGATTTAGGGTGATGAAGTGGCGTCTAGCAGTTAGGACCGAAGGTTGCAACCAGCTGAAACTTCTCCTGGTTAAAATCCCTTCAGTGTAATATATGTGTCTGCAGAGGTCTCTTCCTCTCCAAAACAAACAGACCAGGTGATTCTCCTGTGTTTCTCCTGTGCTGTTTGGCACATTGTAGACGGGCTGCTAGCCCAGCACCTGCTAATGTGTGCTCATCTTTTTTCTCTGATAACTTATTGTGTGTTCACCTTATTTTTGATACAGACGTTCAGGAGGTTTTTACAGGGAGCTGAATTATCTGCAGAGGTCTCCTCCCCTTCGAAACAAACGAATCTGATGATTTTAACCAGTAAAAACATTAAATGAAGCAATTTTACATTTAAAAAAATCAGCGTTTTCGGACGCTGTAGTTGTAGAGTGGCTGCTATCTACGATGGCTGATTTGAAAACACAAATGGCCCTACTTAGAGCCAGTGTTTGGTTTGTCCGTTCTGGGCTACTGTAGTAGAGACATGTTGGTGCGACATGTGGATCTCCGAAGATCCGCTTACTATGTAGATAAAAAAGGTTCATTCTGAGGTAATGAAAACCCAACCAGTCTTATTTTCAGGTGATTATACACTAAAGAAAACACACATATTATATTATATTCCATTTCTGCCAGTTCATCCCTCAAAATCCTTCACACTGGAACTTTAAGACACTGCATATCAAATGTGTTGTACAACCTGAAGAGGTGTTGAAGCTATGATACAGGTTGTGAATTTCAAAATGTCACTGTAATTGGTATAAGCGGGTGCTTTTTGCAAACGACAGACTGTAGATGGCTTTAAAAAGAGCAGCGCAGCAGAAGTTTAGAGCTGAGCTTTAGGGTCTTTTAATTCTGTGTGTAGAGCTTTTCCAGCAGCTCCCCATTTACAGACACTCCTAGAGGGAAGGGTGGCCTGCTAATGGCAGTGCAGATGTTGGGTAGATTAAATAGGCAGTGGAAGCACGATATGTTGAGACCTGTTTACACTATGAGAAGCATCCAAAGTGGTAGCCGCCTATTATGGAAGCACATTTTGGTAGTATGTAGAATGCCTTTTAATGTGATTACTCAAGTCATCTGACGTGTGCTGCGAGTTTGGCTAATGTTTGCTGAAAGGTGATCCAGCAAGGCCTGTTGGCACTTTCTTGTTTCTCATTTTATCAGTCTGGAAGTTGGAAAATGTGTGTGTGTATGTGCATGTGCATGAGCATTGAGCTGAAAGCTGATCTAATGGGTTCTGTGGCGGTGGAGCACAGCCATGGATCAGTGACGCACCACAGGACCCTTGGCAGCCATGACAGTTTGATCATCTGAGGGATTGTGTGGTCTTTATCAATTATTAAAACTAATCACCGTCCAGCAGCTTGCCGTCTGCCTATCATTGTCTGTCTGCGGATCCTCTGTCCTTCTCATCTCTCTGTCACTCAAAGTCTTTGTCTGTTTGTACATTTGTCTGACTTCCAGTTTGTCTCTTTATGTCTCTCTGTGGCTCTTTGTTTTTGTTTGACTTGTCTGCCATTTATGTTTCACCTTTTAGTCTGTATCTATTTGTCTTTCTTTCTGACAGGTTGTAAGACCTCAACAAAACATGATGTATAATACATAGAAAAAACAAAGACATAAAAATTTGTAACTTAACTACTTTAAGAGAAGGAACTTCTCTAAAATGACTTTAAAGCAATCAGCCACTCACAACAGCAGTTATTGATTATCGACTGTGATTACCTCAACCCAATTGCCAGAGAAAATGTAGGCATTGTGTGCTTCTGCAGATCACTGATATGTTACATTTGCATGATTTATGTAGCAGATATGTTGAAACTTAATGTTTGATAATCGTGTGATATGGTTCAGGTCCATAAACCACATAGTTATGATTAGTAAAAGATCATATTTTGGCTTAAATTCCCAGTTTCGGGGGTGATGTCTGGGAAATAAACAACAGCTTTTAATGGCATTATCTTTGCAGGACATGCCGCAATGTCTTGCTATAAAACTTGCACTTTTTGTGCCACTATCTCGGCAGGAAATGCAGCAATGTCTCAGTAAATAACAACAGCTTTAATGCCACTATCCCAGCAGGAGAAAACAGTGAAGGGTTGCTAAAAGACACCCATGTTTAGTGCCTAAAAAACTGCTGAAACCACAGCAATGACTCTCTAAATCACAGCTGGTTTTGTTATTTGTTAGAGCTGAATAGTTGTCTGCAGCTTGGCAGGTGTCTCTCCTAGGTGACACATTATCCACCATCCCCTCCACCTCCAGATGACAAAGTCAGCTCACACACTACCACCACTATCACCTAAGAAACGTTGATATGATACATATGAAATGTGCCAATGTGACGTATTTGTGGTGAGCAGAAATGCACAATGTCAACATTTTCTTGTGGCGACTGGGTTCTCTGATGTCTTGTGTATTTATGATGTGTATACAGTAATGTCTGATATCTGTTTCATCTGTGGAATGCAAACATCTCTACAAGAATAAAAATGCCAGAGCAGTTACTCACGATCATTTTTAGGACACTTTGGCGGGGAAAAAATATTTTAATGAGTTGTGGTGAGGAAGAGAGACGGGTTATGGAATGAATAAACACGTTCCTTAAGGCTGCATATTTGTTTTGCAGATCGGGGATCTCAAAGACCACTATCACTTCTTCCATAGCCGGACCATCAAGAGGTCGACTTTGTCCAGCCGCGGTCGCCATAGTTTCATCTCAATGGAGCCCAAGGTAAGTCTGTTGTGCTGTTTCATGCATCACATTAGTTAAGAGAGTGTGTGTTTGACAGAAATAATCATAACCCAAGGTCCACATACCAGCTCCTCCTAAAGTTTGCTCAGTTGTGATAGAGATGACCCGTCACATGACCTATGTACCTCCATCTTATGATGAATATCATGATGTGTACGGCTGAAAGTCATGGATAAAGTGAGGAAGTGGACGTTTATTTCCAGGGTATAAAATGAAGTTTTACACTCTTACATGAGACAATTTTAAGACATCTTGAAAAATGTCCCCATATTTTTGGCATACTTTTAGACAGGCATGTCTCAAACAGATACCTTCTTCAGACCATTTGCTGATTTCTTTATGTGTGTGCTCATTTTTTAAATAATGGTATATTTTTTTGTTGAAAGATGCCATTACACGCTACTCATAATTTCTATGTCGCAAATAACTGTATCACCTCATCATCAGACTCCTGCTGTAATCGTCTACACTTTACACACCACTTGACTCTGTTTTCTTATCCTTGTTGCTGCAGACAAGATCTGCACACAAGCGGATTATTGCAGGGACAAAGTGCTTATGAGGACAGGAACTGTTGCATTGCAGGAAATCCCAGTTTTGCCGACATTTCACGTAGTACTGATCATAGTCCCACAAATAAATTCTGATAAATGAGACCTTTTCTGCTGCATTCCGCAAATTCAGGTTTGATGGGAGTTTTAGAGGTGGGAGATCAAACATTACACGAATGAAATTTTACTTGAAATTACAGCTGTTAAATGCTGCTTCATTATTCCCCACAAAGAGTTGCACAACCCAAACAATGTACTGCTGAACTTGCTGTTTTTGCTGATTTCTTTTTACACTGGAGTTTGCATGTTCTCCTTCGTGTCAGCGTGGGTTTTCTCTTGATTCTCCCACTTCCTCCCACAGTCCAAAGACATGCAGGTTAGGTGGTGACTCTAAATTGCCAGTAGGTGTGAATGTGAGCGTGAATGGTTGACTGTCTCTGTCTCTGCCCCTTTTACACTGCCAGATTTTCCGCAAATGTTGGACTGTTTTGCAGGCAAGCTGCGAGCGTTTAGACACACAGAGCCGGATTGGCGAGTTGATCCGAGGTGCCCAATTTTCCACCGCATAGGGGTAAACATTGGCGGAACCTTTTTGGTTTAAAAAGAACGAGGCTCCCTTCCGCCACGGGAGGTGCTGTTGATGACTTGTGGGAGGAGCTGTTGATGATACTGCATGTGTGACCCACTTGCGGTGGACTTAAAAACAGGAAACAGCTAGCAGAAATGAGCATCTAGTAGCAAGAGGGAAATGAAAACAACGTCGACACTAATCTGAAAGAAACTGTAAAGATGAGCAACTAGGGAGACAAGGAATTGCTCCCCCTCCTCGACCTCGCAAACGAAGAGGCCATTGACCGTCAAATGACCAGTGTTGCCAGATCTTGGAAGACAAACAAGCAACCAGGGCTATGGAAACAAACCCAAAAGAAGCGGAGACTGACCGTCACCTGTGTGAATGCAGAGAAGGAGAGGGGCGGAGGGAGCGGAGCTGTGTAAACATCCTGCAGTTGGACATATTATCATGCGTTTAAATAACTTATTAGATGGATATGTATATATTGAAAGGTGACGTTCAGAGAGCAAGCCCAAATAAACAGCTCCACTTTAGACACAAGCCCAAAAAAACGCAACCCGAAACTACCAATATTTGTAAGCGACTTTACAAAAAACAAGACCCAAAGTCGCGGCTTATAAGCGGACCTGGCAACCCTGCGAATGAGGGGAACAGTGAAGGGCGTCACTGTTTACGTCACATGCTGAGCTACACGTTTTGTTACTTGCTCACGCCCCCCCACTGCCCCGAAAAAGGCATATTCTGTATGAACAAAAGTACGATATTTTGCTGCACTCCCTGATTTTGTTTTTATACTACCAATGCTGAACAAAGACTGATTGGACTATCCTGCAAATTTGCACAATTCCTATGTAAAAAGGGCTTATGTGTCAGCCCTGTGATAGTCTGGCAACCTGTCCAGGCTGTACCCCACCCCTCACCCAAAGACAGCTGGGATAGGCTCCAGCACACCCGCGACCCTGTTCTAGGATAAGCGGTTATAGAAAACGAATGAATAAAAAATTAATGTTTTCACACCATGCTCACTTCTTTGGGGAAACCCAGCATCACTGGCCAATGGGTGGAACTGGAAAAAGTTTTATAAAAAATATATAGAGATTTCATCACGTTAGTTTTCTCATGTAAGCATCATGTTTCTGTGAAATATGTTGAGCCACTACATTTCCTTTTGGACAGGGTGGTGTCCCAGAAAGAAGTGCTACTCCGTTAATTGGACCTGTGAAATATATTAATTAATTTATTATTTTCCGTCCCAAATTTGTTGCTCGTCGAAAAGCCCTGTTCGAGAAATGCTAGTTAACAGAGACCCTACGTCTGTTACCATGGCAGCTGATTTGCTGCCATGAAGGGTCCTGACACACCTGGCTGAAGGTCGGCTGTCGGTGAGCGTCAGTCGCCATAGTTTTTGCAGTTTTCCTGTCCTGTTAGCCCTTGTCGGCTGTTTTTAAGACGATTCAGCATGTGATATGAGGTAAGATAATTCTTTCAGAAGAAACGGTTGGTAACTTTTTGGGTTATCAGTCGCTAGCACACAGTAAATATAATTTCTTCTTTCCAGCATCAGGTTTTGTAGTTACCGTGGTAACTGGCTAAAGAGCGTCCTGAATCCGTTCTGTTGGTCTTCCAGTTTCCCTTTCTTTATGACGAATACAAAATAATGGCGCCTACCAGTATGGAGAGTTATTTCCTTTCACTTAGGCACAGAATGTACGCGCTAGTTTGCCTTTGGCTGTAGTCTTTGCGGTGTGTTCAAGTGCAGCATTTTTACTGAGACACAGTCAGTGTGTCAGACCTGAACTCTAAACCAATTATTTTTTTAAAATATTTTTTTAAACCCAGCTCTACTGACCAGTGTTTTTTGTGTGATATGGTTGAACTGGTCCTTGAAACAACACTTTGACCTAAGGTAAACCCTAATGCTTGTCCTGTCAGTGCTCCTCTCATCACTGCACCAGGTCATCAAACCATGGCTGCATTATTTATGAAGCCTGGATCTCACACCACTTCATCACAATACACAAGACGAGTACAACAGAAGTACACGGTGGAGCCTTTTTCCTTTACTGATGTCTCGTAAAGATTTATGTGAATAGAGTGCTAAAGTAGGGAGCTTCAAATAGAATTCAAGGACGAGGCTGTTTGTGGAAATGTCTTTTTTCTTCCTCGTACTTCTAGTACATTTTTTGTCAAATTTGCATCTGACACAAACTTTACTTGTCGGTGTCTGCCTGTTTGATGAAGTCACATTATCAAGCATGCTGGAGCTTGATCCTGAGAGCGCAAAATGAAACTCCCCAGATCCTTTACAGTGAAACTTAAAATATCCAACGTATGTCACTTTTGAAAAGTATCAACTTTTTGAGGATTCATGGATTTCATCCAGCAACAATGGCTTTGTGTGTGTTTGTTTGTGTTTTTTTAAGTGGATTCAAGGGCATGCAGGTTTGTTTGTATCTGTGCATGCACATGAATGCATGCTGACTGCTGAGGAATGATAATGATGCGATTACACGAAGAAAGGATGAAATGGGAGGAAGAAAACAGAAATAGTGCGCTTAACAGAAAGACAAGATAAGACGGTGGCTGTCACCTTCTGTTATCCACTTATCTTGTTGTCCTCTATCTCCTTGTTCCTTTTCTCTTTCCTTTCTCTACTTTTTTTGGTCCTCTTGGCT
The DNA here is from genome assembly GCA_029783705.1 of Chaetodon striatus. Taxonomy (NCBI): domain Eukaryota; kingdom Metazoa; phylum Chordata; class Actinopteri; order Chaetodontiformes; family Chaetodontidae; genus Chaetodon; species Chaetodon striatus. The sequence goes on along the minus strand of JAPZEB010000022.1, from coordinate 24,758,354 downwards.
CGTTTTGTCCACCTGCTGTCCTTACCTGTCATCTCCTTTCTTTCCTCTCCCTCTCCTACCTCCTTTTATCACTGTTGCTTTCAGCGTACTCATCTCCCTCCCTCCGTCTTTGGTTCTCTTGCTCTCTCGGGCCTGACACTGTGCCATGGTGGAGGAAGGTTTGTGTCCTGATGCCAGCTGGCTGAGGGACTGAGATTTTAGAGGACTAGATCAGAGAGGAGAGGTTAAAGGAGAGAAAAGGAGCTATTACAACAGAAGGAGAGTAAAGAGGAGCTGAAGAGAGGGGAAGAGAGGGGAAGATGGATTAGAGAAACCAAATAAAGGAAAAGCGGAGTGAAGAGGAATGGAGCTGTCAGTGTTTTCCCCCGACTCGCTATGCTTTCAGCGTAATCTGCGACCTGTCTGTGGGTTTGGGATCAACATGACGGCTAGTTTGGCACCAGCGCAGTCTGGCATACTGCTAATGATGTTTTGCAATCAGGTTTTGTAATAATGACAGTGTGTGTGTTTGTGTGTGTGAGTGAGTCAGATGGGTGTAGCGGTGCCATGAAAGGCGCACCCTGCCATCCACAGTACTCACTGGCACGCACGTTACCATGGTGATGCAGCACAGCACAGATTACCGCTTTATGGCATCCGCCTAACTGCAGTGTCACTTGCCTCTCAGGTCAAAGACCACTATTTTTCCAGGCTGTTAAATGACTCTGCCAAGGCCACTGGCCCGGAGAGAGCGTGTGTCTTCATTATGATAGCTGCACATTTTTTTTGAGCCTGTGGCGGGTTTAATTGTGAGAGATGTTAATCAGTATTTCTGGCAGGCAGTGAAGGCTAACTAACTTTATAATCTCAAATAAATGTAATGAAGTTTTAAAGGCTCTGTATGCAACATTCAGAGAATTATTACAGCAGCAAACCACTATTTGCTGTGTAAAGATAAAGTGAAGTAATGGTGTCCTGAACACAGAATGAAGTCCTGATACCTGTGTGTGTGTGTTGCAATCCGAGCCTCTCTGTGGTTTGTTAGGGTAAGCAGGTCCGGCTGCGCGAGTGCATGTGCACTGCCTCTTTGCACCGTGCTCATTAGGGGAGTAACGGTTCACAAAATTTCCGGTTCAGTTCGATATGACACAGTGGTGTTACCGTATGGCACGTCTTCAATACAGCAAAGATGTACAAATGCCAGATCAATTTCTTTGATTTTTAATATTTTAATTTATTAAAACTAACACAACTAACAATGATAGAGCTATACCTGAGTGACCCATCTTGTGGAGTGTCTTCCTAACAGCTTGTAAAACAAAAACGGCACCTTACATAACATAGTATTATAGTTCTAAAGAAATACAAACAAAATAAACAATTCAGTTTCTGTTATGCCAGAGAAATGTCCTTAATTTTTAAGTTTTTAAATGTTTTTAAAACTACATCATAATTTGGGCTTTTGTTTTCTTTGTACAAAGCAGGAACTACTGTTGTGCTGAACATTGTAATGGGGCTCAAATACATTAAGTCTGTTCTTAAATCCAGTGTTTTTTTACCACAGAGTTGGGTCTCGTATCTATGACTCTAAATGTAGCACTCGCTGCGGCAATTTCCTTTGTCCTGTCTGAATCTGTTGGGTGCCAAAATGCTGCGGGGATAATGTTACCTTGTAGTGTGTGTGTTGCTCCTTTTTTCCGTCTAGTTTTCCCAATTAACACATTGGGGTAATGTCGCCATAAATGGGTTGATATGTTTGAAGTATGACTACTGATGTAACTTACTGTCATGAAGCAGATGCAACATACTGTTGTTTTTTATCCACCACTGTCTCATCATCATTCCCCAGATTCACAGCGAAACCAAAGTGGCTCCAGACGCCAGACCTGTAGGTTATTTGAGGATCATCTGTTTCTGGTCTGGTAATGGCGTTATTAACCATATTGCAATGACCTAGCGTAACATAGCATGCCTCTTAGCCTGGTTGGTTTGGGGGTGAGAGGGGCAGACAACCTATTGACTGGTATGTCATGTGGCTGCCTTGATGGCTCATCCACCTCCACGTTGAGAACATCTTAAATGTGCCTTTGAAGTTCATGTGTAGCTTTCCTTGTGTGTGTCACAATTCCTGTAATCAATTTGAGAAAGACGGAGTGATGAAATCAGCTGAGCTGCCGCGCCAATTAAAACTGCATCTACAAACCTGCTAGTGAGGAGATCTTTTCCTTTTTGTCTTCTGCAGCACTCAGCTTGCACCTTGCACAGCTATGCTGACGTACGCCCATGACTCATTCATACTGGGAGTTACACGAGAATTTGGACAGCCACAGACTTTTTCCTTGTAGCTCTGCACTGTTGTGAGTTTTTGGTGTGAAATGAGTTCAAGTGTACTCGGCCGGCTTTGTTTGAAATCTATTTCCAGCTATTTCAAGTTTACTGTAAACAACAATTAGAGTACTACAGTGGTTGTTCCTCCTTTTATAATGTCTTTTTGAAGTCTATGCGGAGATTAGTAGAGAGAAACTAAACGCCTCCGCGGCTTTCTGTCCATGGCGTTCTGTTGCAGGAGCATGGTGTTTCCAGACGGTTTCACTTAGCGAGACTCTTGTTTACTTGAAGTCATTTATCCAGCCATGTGCAGGAAAACTGAGAGCCAGGTGTGGTCCGCAGCTGAATCCTCGCCGGGATACATTGAAATGCAAAATGGCTGTGACGACAAAATGAAATTTCAGTGTTTTGTGATATTTATGAGTTGCAGGCCTCGAGAAGTCATGCCACATACGGAAAATATTTCACCACGTAGTAAAACTACTCGAATGAGCTCAAATCCAATTATTAAACAATTTAAACAAGTCTGCTCATTTTTTATCCGCCATGGCTTCTAGATTTTTTTCATCATCCAACTGCCTGTAGAGATCACTGTATTCATGAACATGTGTGGAAGACAAGGACACTCACAGCATCAAGGAGACAACACAGACGGAGCTTGTGTACCTGTCAGGACCTTAGGGGTAATTTGCATACTCACAGGTACTGTGCAACTCCACACAGTCCCAGGTACGGATTTCCATAAAGCCAGGATGCATGTGGGACATTCTGCTATAGACTCCTCAATCTGTTTTTGCCTTGAATTTGTTTAACAGATGAACCATTAAGGAGTCGACGCCCTGAGAGGAGCACCTACAGCTGGCCGGAGCAGCACCACAGGGCTCAAACCGTCTGTGAAAAGTTGTGCGACTGTGCGCTGTGTTTGGGCTGAGGCTCTGAGTTGCACTTAAGAGCTCAGAAGAACTGGCTTCTCGTGTCAGTCAAAAGGCTGTTATGGGTGTTGTGCTACACTAGCCTCTGACCTTTTTTAAAACTCCCAGCTTTCAGTTCTTTAGCCTGCAACTCAAACAGCGTCTCGAAAAAAAAAGCAGTGAAAGTGGATCAATTTGTTCCCATTTGTTCTATTGAAGTGAACTCTTCCCCAGTTTCCCCTGGTTACTGACCCAGCCAGCAAGAGCCACCTGCAAACCCTTACACAGAGAGCGAATGAGAGAGAGAGGAGGGAGGAAGGGGGTTGGAATGGGAACGAGAGAGACAGACAGGCAATCTCAAAGAAAAATGGGCATCTGCGGAGAAGAAGACCTGAAACTCAGCAAAGGAGAGACGGCGAGAAAGGAGCAGATGAGGGAGAGAGATGAGAAAAGTAAAAGAGTGAGGTAGTAGAGGGAGTTGAAGTGGGAGAAAAGAAAAAAAAAAGCAGGGCGGCGGAGAGGTACAGGTGCTAGCAGATCATTCCTCTGCTCCACCGAGCTGGAGTTAAAAAAATGGAGCAGATCCAATCGTCATGCCTCAGAGCCTGCCAGCAGATTGGCACTGAAACAAAGGCAGTGATACATGGGCTAGTTTTACAGGCAATAATAGAGGGCAATATTGTCTTTGTTTGGATAGGGATTGGCAAACGTGACACAGTTGATGTGGATAACTGCAGGCCGTTACCAGTGAGTGATTCTTAACAGGGACAACAAAGGATGGCATTGGCCTTGATTGCTTTAGAAAAACTGTTGAATAGCATTTATCTGCTTCAGGTCATCCTGCAAATAGACGACAAAAATTAATTTTTTTTTTAATGAATCCATGTATAGAAATGCAAAGCCACCTATGGTCCCTTTCCGACTGAACAAAAAGCCCCACTAATATCTTGCTTTTGTATTTATTGGGAAAGGGTATACTTGGCATTCACTCCTGGGTCAAATGACTCTGCAGTAGTCACGAGTATTTATTGTTGCCAGCTCTGATTGGCTTTGATTGACAGTGATGTAAATACAACACCAAAGTGGATACCCTAATTTTAGCCCCTTTGACGGCATGGTGCAATGACAGGCCACAACAAATTCCAGCAACTGAATTAGTAAGAAATATAAAAAAGAAGTGACCAGCGTAACATTTTCACTGGCCTCCACGCTGCTTTCTACCGTTTACCAACTTGTTTTTCTGCCATAGTTTATATAAAATGATGGACGTACCTACTGTGAAGTTATGCACTGGTTTGTGAACTATTGTTCTGAAGCCTCGAGTTTGGCATTTTGGCCATCTCCATCTTGTGATTCTTGGAGCCAGAAGTGACCATATTTGGACAAGAAGGTACAGCTGTAGATGAGCGAGGGGTGGATCTGACTCATAAGCCCTTTTTACACTAAGAGATTGTGCGAAAGGGCTGCAGTCCCTTCAGCACCGCCTTTCCGTTTTTACATAAAACTAAACCACAGCAGCATGTGATTTTAGACAGCATGCCGGCATTGCTGAAACAAAGAAGGGGCATGACGGGCATCTGCCTCTAGTGTGACAAATAACAATGCGTCGATGGCACTTTCTAAACAGTAACAATGGCAATAACAATCATTTACCATCCATGTTATCTTGCCGTTGATCTCAACCTCTGCTCAGATGGTAAGGAGCTCCCTGAACATTTTCAGCTGCTGTTCCTGCTCTTTGAGTTATCTGCTAACTCCTGCTAGCTGCCTTTAGATCTCTCTGGGCTTGGTCACACACATAACATGTCATCAAAACGTCACACTTGTCCCGTCCATGGTCCCAATCTGGTGGCTGTCCCATATTACACAGATGCTGATTCAGCGTTGTTACTTCCTACGCTCTCAGCTTCAGGGCGAGACGACTCTGTCCTCCCATCCTGTGATTATACCTATTAGGAGAAACGCAGAGGTGGAATAACAGTGTGACATTCCTGTCTTTAACAGTGTTAAAGCGTCGATAGACTGTTGTGACGCTTCGCAGACAGCCTGTCACTCAAGAGACCCCACCCTTAAATATACGAAACTTTGGGCCTTGATAAAATGTAAACTGGTGAGTTATATAAAAATTCAACCCCTGTACAGTTGTCATGAACGAGAAATTAGCCCTAGAGGTTGTAAACATGTTTATTCATGTTGTAAAGTTGGGCACTTTAACATAGGTGTCTGTGGGGATTGACTTTCTTTTAGTGCCAGCCTCAAGTTCCAATTCAATGAACTGCAATTTTTGGCACTTCTGCATTGGCTTCATTTTTCAGCCTTGGAGGTTGCCACTTCTTTTCATCCCATCCATGACGTTAACGTGACACAACAGAAAAAAAAAAGACAGTAAGGCGTATTTGTCTACTGCAGAGCTGTGTAGGCGGCTCTGGTCTACTGGCAGAGGAACAGCAGTCTAACGCCTCTTTTTATCGGGTTTCCCAGCTTTCAAAAAAACCCACATACAGTAGCAAAAGGTGAAGATAAAAAGTAGGGAACCATTTGAAATGCAAAAAGAATTTTGCTGTGGTTTTTTTTTACTAATAGTGGCAGAGATTAATTACGTACACAGTTAATTTAACAGAGGACATAAACAATAAAGCACCACTGTATTTTCAGGGGATACACTCCTCCTCAGTTAACAGATACTTCATGTATGTATCTGTATGTTACAGCCATATTGTTTTCCCACTTTAATCATCAGACTGCTCTTTCTGAAGAAGATCTATGTTGCTGGAAAAATCAATAAAACTAAATTATCAGCCCCTCTGGCAGTATAGGGGCTGAGTTGTGTATATGTGTGTGTATATATATATATAAACACCAGCAGAGTTGTTTAGATATCATGATATGAATGTCGGCATCGCCCACATTCCCAATGAAACCCCTGGACCCATTTATTTTCCTCTGCCTGTGTACTCATATTGATATTGTTGGTCACGGTTTGCTTAAATTATTTTCTTGTGGCTTTAGGAGTGGTTTCCCTCCTCTTGTGCTTCTGAAACAGAAAATGTGCAGTTGTGAGAACGAGAGGTGTGAAAATGACGACGTTGATGATCAATGGGAGATTCTTACAGCATCTGCCGCTGCAGAACTGCTGAATCTGTCTCATACTACTTTAGATGTGGACTGACAACATAATTCTGCTTTACAAATTTAATATCCAACCTTTTTATCTGTCTTCTCCTTTATTTTGTCATAACATTCAGAGCAGTTTTCAGTCCACAGACCTTTAAAAGTAATCGGATGAAAAGCCTAAAAAGAGGATCATTTTTTGGTTGAACACCTCATTTTCAGAAAGTGTCAGTAAAGCAGGAGAAAGTGCAGACAGCAAACCAATTATCATCTGGACCAAACTGCATAAAGTAGATGAACACTTGAGTGTTTCTGCTCCCGCAGATAAAACAATGCATTAAAGGTGCTTTATGACCCTTTTTTATTCACTGTGCTAAGTCAGTACATAGGTATATGGCAGTAATGATGCCGATACTTCAAAGATCCTAAATTGCTATACTTGCTACCTCCTTAGGGAGGATGGAGGTCCTCCTCCACTGCAGAGCAGCACCTGACAGAGGTGGAATGGATTCAGTGTCTTGCTCAAGGACACTTTACAGGAGTGGATACTTGCCAGAACGCAGATGCCTGAAACCTAGGTTCTTCGGCTGGTGTCCTTGTTCATTAGGCAACTTCAGCAAAGTGTTCTGAAACCCTTAAAGCTCTTGAGTCTTATCAGAGACATCTGAGGTGAACTACACACTAATTGGGATCCAACTTCAGCAAAATCATTCCTTTTTTTTCGCCATCTGTAAAGTCTTTGCTCCGTCTCGTCAGTCTCTAGAGGAATTAATGGTGGAGAGGATTGGTGGCGAGATGAGAGGCAGCGGTGCATTCATCGTCAGACCTCCCTTGAATTACCAAGTTACGGACACGAGCAGTTAAAAGTTACACTGCTGATCAAAGATTGAGGTTGATGCTGCGCTAATGTATGCAAATTGTGATGATACACCAGTGCTTTTGCACGGACACACACATGCACAATTCCTGATGACAGTGTTGTTTTGAGACTAATGGCGTGTGTAAACGGTTGCTTTGAAGCTGATGGTCCTGACAGAACTTGGAGTGAAATGAGCTGAGACCTCGGCAGACGGAGGAGCACCAGGCTAAAACTAAACGTCTCACTGTGTTTTTTTGCTCTTTGTCTCTGTCTTTCTTTTTCTCCCATATCTTGCTCCTTTAAAAGGGAGGTCTGCTGCTCTTGAGTTATTAAAGTACGTCACTTACAGAATCGTTTTTCTGCTGTCACTCCTTCGCGATCTATAAAGAGCTACATACTTGAGTTATTAAATCAGTGTTATTTATAAAATCAATCATCCCTCCCTTCAATTGCTGTCTTTTGGTCTCACTTGCTATTTGTTTTCACTTCCCTCCTCTTCCAGCTCAGATTTTTTTTTATTGACTCTCCTGGGACTTGTTCTCTTCAGCTCTTTATCACCTCTCCTTCTCTCGTCTTATCTTGTCTCGTTGCCTCCCTCTCCAACTCTCCGGAGAGCCTGGCACATTATTTCAGTGCATGAGACCAGATAATCACTCCGCAGTCATTATGTCAGCTTTTCTCGCCTCTCCTCTCTTTCTGCTGGTGCTGTATTGATGTGGAGAAATGTCTTTGCAGTCGGACATTGTTCACTAAAGCCTCAGACTTCTGGATCTGGCAAACTGAGCAACAAAACACTGTTTTCAGTGTGAAAATTATTCTATTGATTGATCTTTTATGAGCGGGGTTTCTGTCTGTCTGTACATAATGTGTAGACGCTTTGAGTTCACAGTAGATGGTGTGTTGATTGTTTTAGGAGGAGCGCACACTATTTACTGTATAAATAAGCAGTAGCTCCACAACATTTCATCTGGACATGCTGCATTCCTGAGGGATCCTACTGTAGTCTCTGTAAGCTGTCAGACAACCATGTTTATGTGCAAACTTCAGTCTGAAGAACCCATCAATCATTTTGGCAGAAATATTTACGTCTCAGGATGCTCTCATATTGCCTGACACATGCGTATCATGTGTATGTGTTGTGCCAGCTGTGCATGCTAATATTTCAGTTTTGTGTCATCATCATTTCCAGTCCGTGTAAACTTCTCTTGGAGTCGTTTTAGACAGATGAAGTCTGCAGGACTTCGGCTAGACTAAACACAAGATTTTCAGGGTTTTAAAAAGAGGTGACCAGGGCCAAGCGAGTGGGTCCAGCCCTCTTGTTCAGATCCAACAATGCTGATTTTGAAATCGGAAAATTCCGCCTGAAAGCGGAGGGAGATTCCTGCCAAGGAATGCCTTGCGCCTTGAAACGAGCCCATAACATTTGAGAGATTGATGTTACCTGAGAGACATTTATGTCTTCTGTGCATATGTGTGCGTATCAGTCTGTCCATTTTGCAGACAGGGGGAAATGAACTGATGGAGAGAAAAAATCTAGTCCACTGTAAAACTCTTGAAGGCCAACACTAGAATGAATTAAACTTTAGATGGACATACAGTCCAGAATGCAGGATAATATATCAAGATTCTGGTGATGCGTCTTTTAGGTGTACTTTATTTTTTAGGCACAACATATACAACATGTATTGACTAATAAAATGACCAAACAAGTCAAGACAAGAAGAAGAACAACAACAAAAAAAGGGGATAGGGGTGCAGCTGAGGTTAAAGCAATAAATCTATTGATGAGGGCAACCATAGTATCCATCCATGCCCTTATTGTCTATTTATCTTCACTGCAAAGAGAGACTTGGAGTGCAACACAGCTGTAAAGTCTTCAAACAGCCTACGTTGAGAGTAAAGTAGGGCTGCCCCCGACTAAGAATTTTCCTAGTCGACCAATAGTCGTCATTTAGGACCATTAGTCGACTAGTCACGTGTTTACAATATTAATGTAATTATTAAATTACATATTTTGGGCGGGGCAACACAATGGTTTGAGTTCAAAGTCTGAGAAAGAATAGTATCAGTAACATTGTTAACACTGTGCTACATTACAGATGATGTTTCAGATGATACATCATGTTTGTAGTCGACCAATGAAGATGAGTTTACATATCACCTTGGGTTGGTCCTTCATCTTCTCAAAATGATCCCACACTTTGGATTTCCTGCCCGACACGTTATTAACTAGCCTGGGTGATGACCGCAGGTACCAGCCCTGTACATTAGAGACCGTAAACATGCCACGTCTTTAACCACCTTTAAAACGTGAGATCGGGCGCTGGGTGCTACTCTTGTGCCTTTTCTGTGCCAGGGACAAATGTAAAGCTCTGGGTAGCCCTGCACTAACATGATCAACTTTTCCGCATTGATCAGACTGAATATTTACGGAAGAAGGGAAAGATATCTGTCGGCTGTGATTATCTGTAATGTGACTCTCTGGCTGACGAACATTTAGTTGACTATCAGGAAGCAGCCTTACCCGGATACATGTTAAATTTTCTGACAGGCAGAGATAAACATCCCTAATAGACATATTTCCCCACCACATACACAAACACATAAAAAAATCCAGATGCCAATGCATGCAATTAGCAACATGTGGTTTAAAAAGGGAGATTCTAATCTGAATAATTAGCAAATATGCATATAGTATGGCCTCGAGGCATGTATTATAATCATGTACTGCTGCAGCAACAATTTATCATGTGGGTGGATGGGTGGGGAGGCGCGACACGACAGCCTCAACATGCTTCACTCACACACTGTCATAACCTCACCCATGATTGTGAAAGCCTTATGGTTGAAACGGAGCTTGGGGGGGGGGGCTACAAAGCTGATACATTTGCATATATAGCACTGCAGTGTGTAACATTCCAACATGTGATCATCGGCCCAGTTTTCACAGCACTGAGCGTGTTGTCAAAATGCAAATATGCCACATATGCAAACATGTATGTGGACACTTTGGATTTCTTTACAGGCGAGGGATGAGAGGCATATGTTGTATACATTTCACAGTAGGAAGGAAAAAAGTAATTAATTTCATAAATTGAGTAAAGCATAGGTCGCTGCATTGTCTCTCTGCGTGGTTTCTGTTTGCCCTTCCTGCTCCTCACATTCCGCCCACACCCCAAATTACTGCCTGACCCCTGCTGTTATGCAGTGTGGGAAACCCTGTGGTATTGCACGCCCACCAATTTTGCCCTGTGAGCTGGTCTGCGGGGTTACTTAGCAATTCTCTCTCCTCTCCGCCACACACCACAAACACATGCGTGCACTACGCGCACGCGCACATTATGCAGCCTAATGTAAACTAACATCCACTGCCACTTGACCTTGCTGTCAATATCTGTCCTCATTAAACACCATTCGGCCAGCTGCAAGTCCACTTTAAATGGCATCATTCAGCGCTTACCAAATTATGCCTGTGCAACCGACCTGAATGAATGGGGAGTCTAATTCATTTATTTGGAAGATATACACAGGTCCTAGCACGGACACCTATAAAACATGCAGGGGTATTTAACCCCACCCTGCCATTCTTAATGTTGCTGTCATTCATTCCTCTTGGGTTGCAAGTTCTGACAGCAATTTGGCAATGTCAAGCAGTCACTACTTGTGCCATGGGCAGCAAAGGCCATTCTTTTATTCCCCATATCAAGCAGGTATTGATTTTTCACTCATTATAGAAGAGCATAAAAAGAGAAGGGGATTTCTGTGCGCTATGCCAAATGCCACACAAAATGTTACTGGGGATAACACGGAAGTGAGAATCGAAGCTGAATACAAAGAAAAGTGGATTTTAAACCCAGTATATTTAGTTTAAATACAAATCTAACAGCGCCATTGAAATGAGGCCGCATGTCCTGACAAAGCGAGACCCACTAAAACTGCTACACAAAAGCAAAAAATAAAAAAAAATAGCATTCAGAAAGAAGCTACGAAATAAGCTGGCATCCAAATGACAGCTGTGCAGGCCACCCTTAGGGTAGGTATAAAAGCAAAGTAATTTTTTTCCACAACTGCAACACTATTATCTATATTCAGGAAGCCTTGTGTGGCTTATGGGAAAAGCATAATCCATTTTCAGGAAAAAAAGTTGCAAATAAAAAATCTGTTAAAGCATTAAACCCAAGGCATTTTTAAGAATCTCATCAAAAGCGATCAAACTTTTATGTTAAAGTCAAGGAAGAAAATTATTTAAACTATACATTTGGCCAGCAATAAATAGCTCTACTGTTAGATTAAAATATGTGGATCTCAAGTCCGACCTCCCCTGTAGTGCTCAAAGTTTCAAATACCTCTATTGTCTAATCATGCTCACACTTAAGACTAAACTGAATTAAGGTTACTGTCACGGATGGTGCTGTATTTTCATGCCAGCACACATCGAGTGCAGTGACCGTGCATCAGGGACGTACTAATGTCAGCGGGCACAAGCTGATGTTTTCCTGCTTGCGCCCGTTTAGTACTTTTGTGGCCTTGCCTTGACATTTATTGCCCCAGTATGTGCAGTACATTCCACATTCCAGGCTCCAGTTTGAGGGATGCTGTACGCATTTTCAGGGCCTTATACAAAGTGAATGAGGCATACTGTCTTGCATAAGTAGCACTGGGCTCTAACAAAATAAACATACAAAGGAGGCTGGGAACGAGTTTAGCCATCGTAGCAGTGTGGCTCTAGGACTGGCAGTGTCAGTCCACATGTTGGTCCAACACTTTGGTCAAGATTGAAATATCTCAACAACTATTGGATGGATTGCCTCTTTACAGATATTCATGGCCCCCAGAGGATGAATTGTAATGACTTTGGTGAAGCCCTGACTTTCTCTTTAGCCTCAACATGAGGTTTACATTTGTGGTTTTAAGTGAAATATTGTGACAACTATTGGATGGATTACCATGAAATCTGGTTCAGACATCGATGTCTCCTCAGAACACAGAGCTTCTAGTGCGGCTGTAGACTCCAAGACTAGAAAAAAAGTTGTTCTGGTTTTTTTTGCATTTTGTCTGACATGATTTAAGGCCACTGTCACGCAGATTTGAGACAGCATATGAAGCTCAGCGTAAGTTCAATCAGGAAGACTTTCCATCCCACTTCCACCAATCAGCTGACTATGGGTGTTTCCGCTCCCTGCCAATCAAACTTTGCCACAATCCCATTCAGCCATTCATGTTGCTGCTGCCAAACTTTAAATCTGTTCTCCTCTCTGCTCCTGTCAGCCATCATTTTAGGCAGACTTGTTGCACCCTCCTCCACCCCGATCACCTCCAGCCATCGTATGTAGAGTCCAGGACAAGCTCAACAAAGGCTCATTCCTCTATTCTTCCAGATCACTGGCACTTCTCCATCTTCCTCTTATCGCATCTTGACCACCTCTACCACCACCAGCGTCTAGACCTCAGGGTGGTTCCCTATTTGACTATAGATTCATCACCCTCCTTAAATCATGCCATCTCTATGGGGTCTTCTCTCTAGTATTAAAACAAGTCTCTCCTGATTGAAATGTTTGTGTTGTGTTTGTTAGCTAGCCTTGATATTGCCTTGGATCTTGAATACTGTCGTATCATAAGTGTTGTATTTTCCTGGTTTTAAAGGTGACGTTACGGAAAAGTGATCTAATGTTCTGAACTTACTAGACTCTTCTAGGTTTTCTTTTATTTGCTTTTGCCCACATAGTCATTATATCCACAATTTCATCGCCATATCAACATTGAGGTATTAAGTTTAGTCTTCCCCATATCTCTCAGCTCTCGCACGTGCTCTACGAGCTCAGTGTTTGGTTATAGGAATGGTATGATATGTGATTTTATAACAGACTGATTAAACAAAAAATAAAAGTGAATTCCATTATCGGGATAGTTGTGAATACAGTGTTTATCAGCACCCAGAGAGACTGCTAGAAAACCAATCATAAAGGAGACTCTGCAAAAAACAGGCTTACGACTTAAAAAATGCAGACAGACTTGATCAAACATTGGCATATTTCATATTGAAAGATATAATGCCATTTCAAATAATTATAGAGCCTGGCTTTAAAAGAGTGTTTGATTTTCACTATGACAGATGCTCACTAAATAAAGATGCGTGTCCTGCCTGGGATTTGTTTCTTAACATAACGTAAGGTAAAGTGATTCCACTATGTTTGAGCATATTTTAATGATTAACAGGATAATATCATGAATCACAGTTATTTTGGAACGGATAATTGTGGCTCCAAACTGTCATATTGCCCCATGCCTTGCAAAACACAGACATAACAATGTAAATCAAGAGACAAACTTTTTCTTATATGCAAAATATATATGTATGATTCATAATAGAGATAGGCATGTCAATATTTCCACAGATCTTGAAACTAGGCTTGTGCCCGACCTGAAACACTAAAACAACCACTGTGATAATAACTAATTAGGTTTGTTATGTGGCTGTGCTAAAAAATAAGTTCAGTCTCACACCTGCCAACACTAGGAACCATAATTTGGACCAATTTGGAAGTAAGTGTCTCTAGTCTTTGTTTGGGAATCAGCTGCTACTGTAGCTGCAATAGGAACATAATGCATAGCACCGCACAAAGTTTTCCCAATTTTCACTTCTGTAACTTATGTAGCCTTCCACCACCCACTCATATGACACCTCAAAATACATTAAACCTGTTTTCTCCTCATTGAGAATTTGGCTGCACACAGAGTGAAACAATATAACTGTAACCATTCCCTTCCTTCACCCTCTTAAAACAGACAGTGTTTAAAGTTATTTTCTTAATCTCATGTCACATTTCAAACGCATATATAATCTACCCCTGCGCCGAGGCACTGTATCTGCCTGTACATTATGCCACCGCAAATGAATGATTGACATCCACCCACTCTAAAGCCCACTCATTTTCAATGCTTCAAGAGGCATCTCAGTCACAACAAAACAGTACATGCCTCAGTGGGCTCTACAAAGAACTTTCTCCCGCTTTGAAATAGGAGCTCAAATAAATCATTTGTTTAATTAATTAAGCAAATTAGGCAAATCCAGGGATGCCTTGGCGGATGGAGTCGCTGCCCTGGCACAAGGAGATTAATTAAGTGGATCCGTACGGGAACAGCGAGACCGACGTTGAGGTTTAATGCCCTTGTTTGGTTAGATACAGCTATCCTTGGCATATTGGTGCTGATACCTCAACGTGAGCAACAGAGGGTGTTTGTAAGGTGCATGCTGGCTTGGATTCAACTTCGTGTACTCTCTACAAGGAGTCGCATGAATGACAGAAAGGGAAAGACGAAAGCAAGATGGTGGTTACATGTTTGGTGTCTCTTAGTCGTCTTTGCAGAAACGCCATTTATTGTTGTAAAGCTAGAAAAACCTACAAACACACATATGCCGCACAGATGCGTCAGGCATACATCTGCCTCGCTGTCTCATCCATCCCTCATTACGTACCTATTCCCCCCCGGTAGGATGATATCTGCTTCCAGGCTTGATGTATGCACTAGTATCTGACCATGAAAAATATGTGTCAGACTTCACGCTTTCGTCTCTTGGATTGGTCCACAAGCCCATCATCCATTATAGCCGCTATGTCTCCGATTCCATGGGGTGGTATTAAGTGGAATGAATACAAAATCCTTCCCGGAGCATTTTACATGCACAGAAACGCATGATTAATGTGCTACTCAGGCATGGCCAGAGTGTTTGGGACATTGCTTTTTCATTGTTATTCACTGTTACCAAAACAATGACAAGGGTGCGTTTTACTTATTTTTCAACCCAGTGACAGCATCTGTGATAGAACTTTTTTTATTAATCTTGCAAGACTTTGTAGCCATACTCACACACACACACACAGGGATCACGTACACAAGCACAGACACAAGCAAGTGCACAACTCCACCCACACACAGCCACAAATCCCTACTGCTCCTTAAGCTGCGTTCTATCATTGACTTTATTTTATCACGCCTGTCCAGAAATATTCTTCATTTTCCTCAGACAAGTGTAAAGTGTCAGACACTTGGATGCATGTTGACATACAAATAAAGACAAGAAAGGGCAGGACGCTGTGCCGCTTCAATTACAGGCTTCCTGATAACACAAAACATGCGTGTGTGTGCATTTTTCTGCATGCATGTTGTGATTATTATACGTGAAACTTGGCATGTGTGTCAGAAAAGTGCTGTTCATCAGCGCACTTGTGTGTGCATGCCTGTGCCTGTCTGTTTATAGACAAAAGGGACTGTAGATCCCAAAGTAGGCCAGCATCCCCTGGAGTACACATTTCCAACACTCTCAGGGAGAAACATGCACAATGACATCGTGGTGAATATTCCCACTCAAGCTTCCCCAGCTGCAGAACAATTCACTGGCAACATCTGGCCGGCTCTGCTTATAGCATCGAGGTTGGCTGTTAAATGATTTTTTTTTTGTGTGTGTGTGTCTTCGTAAAACTGCCAAATTATTTACGTGGGATGTCAACCACTTAATCTGGTGTTGCTCAAATGTGGTTCCTTTAGGGCATTTGTAACAGCACCAAAAACCATAGTTAATAAATGGTTTGTCATCTATTCCTATGGGATCAATGGGTGATTGATTGCTGTGGTATGAACAAAGCAGGATGATTGATTTGAAGGACTGTGCAGGTGTTTTTGCATGTTTCAGCCCATTTATGATAAATCATGCATGCATTTGCTGCTGACCATTTTTCCAAATGGCTCAAACAGCTTTTAAGATTGATGGATGCCTTTTCCTACCCTTTCACACCACATGGACATACGCTAAAAGCAATGGCAGCCTGGAAGGTCGGAAAATGTTGTCAACTATCCAGAAAACAACGGTATTCTTGGAAAAAGTAACACTGCACTAATGTGGAGTTTATTAGAGTCGCGGTAAATGGGCTAAAATGTGCAAAAACACAACTTACTTCCTTTAAATAAACTGGCTGTCACAGGGTGTCTGCGGCGGACACGTTTCAGCTGCATTTCTCAGACGTCCGTCTTCTTTAAACCGCTTCACATCCATCCCCCGTGACATTTTCTAATTGGCCAAGGCTGGCTGTCCTACAGTTAGTGTTCATCCAGCCAATGGGCCATCGATATGCATCTCTTTAATCCCAAGACAAGCTTAAATGCTTTTTCTTCCGATGGTGTTTGTGGACAATAGATTTCTATTGGGAAAACAATTTACACTTCTTTAAAAAATGTCACCAAGTGCAGATAAAATGCAGCACACAGAGAAAAAACTCACGTGGATAGGTCAGGAGATGCTTGTGTGATTGACACATCTGTTGTACAGAGCACTTTGGAGTCAATACTAATCAAATGCAAGGTCAAGAGGTTAAAACAATAAAGAGCATTTACACTCAGCATCACGCAACACTAATCCTGATATTTCTTGAAGAAATCTTAAAAAACCGACATATTTTGAGACTACAAGCAGCACAACTGGAGGAAATACACCTGAAGACGCATATCACTTGACCATTCACACACACTTGGTGTGCACGTGTCAATGTAAACAGGAGGCAAATTGTGTACTCTGCTTCAGGTTGCATAGTTACGGAAAATACAATGGCTAAAAGTAAGACTAGAGATTTCTTTGCTTGGACTGATTTGGAGGCTGGTGCTGAAAGTAACCCAGGTTTAAGGTGGTCAAGGTGGTGGAAAACAAAGCGGGAGGGAGGGAGAATTGTCTATCGCAGGAGGAGGCTCTGGCAATGGTAGAGGAGTACCCACATGAGACAGATAAAAGCACCCTATGAGGAAGCAAAGGTGGGCGTCTGGGTCATCCTTTCAAATGTCTCCATTTCCGCCCACCCAGACTAGGACACAACCCAAAAGTGATGCATAAGTCAGGGTTTTTCAAACAAACCATGTCTGTTATGGGAGGCAATTCTCCCCGCCTGACCCAGAAGCGTACATGTTAATCGCTAACCTGATTAACGCGTATGTAAAAATTTGATAGCCTGAGCACAGCAGCACTGATGATAAAGCTGATGGTTATGTGAGAGAGACAGAGAGAAAGACAGAGAAAGGGAAAGAGAAGGTGGTAGATGGACAATTGCACAATGTTTCTGTAGGTTATTACTAACTTACTCAGAATGACCCGGCTGTCTGAAACTGGTCATACTTTCAAGCTTACCCAAACTGCCTGAGGTTTGTGGGTTGGTCTGCACATCACTACAACCCAGGAACAGGGTCAGCAGTGCTTCAAAGGCCTCTGTTTCAGAGGTTCAAGTAGGGGTGTTCCATATAATCTCGTTCACGATAGTAACGGTACATATTTTTATATCAAATAAAAAATTCATATTGTGATACTCGCGATATTTCAGTTTGTTGACATATTGACATATCACGGTAACATATGGCAACAACAAGCATGGCTGAAAGCGAAATTATTACAGACTTTGCGGCGGTTCCAGAAAAAGGAGCAGTGTCAGTAGTATGGAATAGACTGTGGTGTCCTGAATGATTTTTTTAACAGCAAAACAATTTTTTTTTTGTGTGTGTGTGGGAACTGTTTAAATGTCTATTTACCTATCTACCTACTTACCTACCTACCCACCCACCCATCTATCTATCTGTCTATCTATCCATCCATCCATCCATGTTAACTGCTTTGTACCCAAAATCAAAAATTCACACCCCTGGAGAACACAAACATGGAGCCTGCTAAAAAAATTAAATACTTGTTTTCTTTCAGGTAATTAACAAGTGATCACATATGTACACATGAATTCTTCAGCTTGACTTTTAAACAGCACCCTATAGTCTTGATGGTCTGTCCTTGGCTGACTTGCACTACATCAGCTGCTCCATAATGTCTGAACCTCTGGTCAATACAGCTCTCTAAAGAGAGATGCATGACATATTGGTGCCCCCTGACCTCTTTCTATTGAGCATTAAGGCAAAACTAACGAAGCCGGGTAGCGTGCTTTCATTAGCACTGGATGATGAGCCCAGTGTCCTCCGCCCTGTGTAGATATCGCAGCACAAAAACAATTCAATTAGCTTCAAATCTCCCATTAATGGTTTTAGCCATATCAAATTAACATTGTTATGGGCTATTGCCCCACTCCCAACACTCCCTACATCTAAACCCTAGTTGATTGTGACCAAGCGCCCCATCCTCGACACACACACTTCCACACACACACACAAACCACCCGACCACCACCACTGATTTCTTTTAATCTGAATTTAAATGACTTAATTTAGTTTGCCTCTGAAACAATTCACAGAAGGCCAAAGGGAAACGCTGCGAAACTACGGCGGTTTCCATTTACCGAGACGCTGGAAAAGAGAGTCCTTGCAACTTAATCTTAAGATCTTAATGCGTGAAATGATAAAAGAAGTCGTTTTTTTCCCTCCTCTTGCAATTCTCGCTATACTAAACATGCGCCACAAAGCCAAAGCGGTGTTAATGATTCTTTGAAAGTAATTTCAGTTCATTTCCTATTGCCAGGAGAGCAGGAGACTGAGACGGGGAGAAAGAGGGACAGATCTAAAAATAGATGTAAAAAAATCAGAGAAAAGGAACAGACAAGAGAGTGCAAATAAGAAAAGTGTAGAAAAGAAGTTTCAGGGAGTTTAAGGAGAAAAAAAACTGCTAATTAGCAAGAGGCGCTAGATAGACACAGAAAACCAGACAGACATAAAGTCAAAGGCTTTTATCGCAGTTGGCTGACAGAATCTGGCGCTTAAACAGCAAAAGGATGGAATTCTGATACAGCTTCAAACCATGCCAGTCACCAAATGCAAGAGGTATGTTTTTATGCCCGCATCTGCTCCACGTAGACACAAACACAGACCATCACACACAAGCTCTAATGAGCCAAACTCACCCAGAGCGGCTGGTGCGAAGAGGCTGGCGAGGACTAGCAGGCGTGCGGTCCACATGGCCTCCTCCTCTTACCGCCCGCTGCCGAAGGTCCCAGTTGAGTTCAGTCTTTTGCTGGCAAATGCCCGAATCGGGTGCTTTCTTTATGGCACGGCTCCCTCCACTGCGCCACTCTTCCCACAAGACCACAAGCCCTGTTGTTCTGGTGCCAGATGCTGTTAAAAATCTGTCAAAGAAAATAAAAAACATATATGTTAGATGAACGGAAGACTTTACATGACTGGCTTCTTTGTTCATTTACAGGAACAATGCGTCTTTTCCAGTAAGAAACACAACAGATGGATGCACCGTGGCTTCATCATCCTTGCGCGCGGTCCTTATGGCATCGTGGGTTTCAAGTTGTCATCACAGTGCAAGTTGCTCAATCTCCAGTGAGCTGAAGTCATACCGGGTGTGATCAAGCAGACAGTAAAGGCAGTGCGAATCGCAAAATTTATTTTCGGGTATTATGTTGTTGTTTGTTCATCAATGTGTTAACTCCCCCACCTTATCAGCAAATCACTCCCACAGAGAGACAAGGAATGAGCGATGAAGCGCATGCTGCTTAGGGCTTTGGCGGTGTATAGAGTATACGTCTTCACACGTGCATATGTGCTTCAGACCTCGTGTGTATTCTTGCAAGGCCCGATGGTAATTGACATAAGAAACGCGGCAGTGTTTCCCCTTTCCTGTGGGCACGAGCCATAACTTCACAGCTTGAGTTGTTGCACCTGTGGATGTGTTTGCACGGCCTAAGAAACGACTACTGTGCTCGCAGGCTGCACTCCAAAATTCCAGTCGACAGACCGGCTAACCAGATCCACTCTGAAGGGCTGAACGAGCCAGAGCTGCCCTTGGCCTCCTCTAAGCCCATGGGAGTGCCGTCCGTGTGAACTCCTGACACTGGATGAAGTCATCGCTACGCTATTGCTAGTTAACATACAATGGATAACATCAAATGAAAATTTACGTGGTGTTGGCTTGCGACTGCTGTGAGATCAACACTTTGGATGTGTCGCTATTCACAAAATGGTGCGTGAAAATTTGCAACTCCACATCCCATAAGTCAAGTATGAATTTAGAAAACACTGTGAGATGAGGATAAAAGATTGTTTCATCTATACTCTGATGAGATACTCAGGATTATCCCCATCAAACCCATATCATGATATTAAGGTTAAGTCAGCTTTAATGATTAGGCAATCCAAACCCCTCTATTATCCACTACTATCAACCATGATCTGCTGCAGAAATATAATCTCAGCAAAATGATACAAGCCCATGAGTGCACAAATGCCGCCATCCTCTACGCAAGCATTATCCTTTCCACATTAGGCATTCCATACTGCATTTAATATCGTGGGGAGTTAATTCCATTGTGGGACGCCAGGAAATCTGGTTACAAAAGGTCAAAACGGGAGCGACGCATCAAAGGACAAGGCACTGGGGAAGCTGAATGACATCAAAATCTCAAATTATACCGACAGTACATTTTAAATACACCTCGATCCTTTTATCAGACTCTCCATGTGCATCCCTGCGTGGAGTCATGCTCCCCATGTTTCAGAGACATTCCCCCCATCTCAAAATCTAGCCTTTAATACCCTTAAAAAAAATCCTAGATTAGAGCGATCAGATTTTTTTTTGGGGAGCTGATATTAATGGGTTTAAGAGAAGGGCCGCGAGCCGATCATGAATCTCTGCATAAACAGACCATTTGGGCAATATTAAGAGGTTAAAAGGCAGTGTG
>JAPZEB010000022.1:24709331-24720443 GCA_029783705.1 Chaetodon striatus | reverse complement strand
TATGTTGAAAGTATATATTGATATATTATAGTATATGTATGTGACAATAATAATCATATAATAGTACAAGTATGACTAATGATAACAGCAGTAGTAGGAGGCATCAGGCAGGACCACGACAGCAGCACAACCATGACACACCATCCGGGCGTGGCTGCGTTAGTGACACAGCTGGAGTTAGTGACATGCAGTAATAGGACATGAATGTTAGCAAATGAAGAAGAACCAACTTTTCAGAAACTAAGGAGAGAGAGAGAGAAGGAGAGAAGGAGAGAAGGGGCTCGGTGCATCTTAGAAGGTCCTCCTGCAGACTAGGTCTGTGTCAGCCAAACTAGGGGCTGGTCCAAAGCAAGCCTGAGCCAGCCCTGACTATAATCATGTGCTTAATGTCCCACAACCCATTGACATGTCATCATGGTGTTGTCTGGCTACTTCTACACACTTACATTCTTATGAACACAAGTGAAAACCAATATGAGATAGGACCTTGAATTATGGAAACCTATAGAGAGATGTAGTTACAGAAATTTGCATATTAAAGGGGAGCAAAACTATTATATTAAAGGAACAGTGTGTAGAATTTAGTGCAGGGTTTCCCCACACATTAATGTATTTGTGGCAGCCCACCACAATTAAAACATCTGCTGCCATGTTTTGATTTTCAATTTTTTGTGCTGGACTGTTCTTTAGGAGCGCTGTTGGAATATATACAACATCCGGTTATTCATTGCAGCACATTCTAGGAGCTCAGAGCGTACTCTGGGCACAGAACATGAGGCACAGTGAAAGCAAAACTCAACAGTTCATTGCGCTGGGTCTGAAAGTTGGCTTTCACTCTGGAACAGCTGCTCCTCTCATCTATCGATCTGATCTGATCAGCTCTGAGCAGATGAACTGATATATTATCCACCCCGTGACTCAAAACTCCACAAACTGCTGCTGAGGGAAAAACAAGAGGAGCTCTGCCTGTGCTGTGTTCACAAACCAGCAAAAACCTCAAAATCTGACCCACAGGCAAGAAGAGAAAAACACAAAAACAGAAGTTAGCAGTGTGTCTGTGTTTTTCGTTGCTTGCTCTGGGATGCATGCTGCTAATGGTCTGCCACTGGATTGCTATGTTTTTGAAAGTCCCGACCTCACCTGTGCGCTGTGCCCCAGGAACTTCCTGAAAACAGCAAAACAGAAAAAAATTAAAATATAGAGGCAATTGGCAGTCTTTGCAGATAAATACAGTGCCACACACTTCTTTTGGGTTATAAGTGGAGGTTGAGAGGGATTACTTCTGTATGAGACCACACGTTGTTTTTTAGAAAAATCCTGCTTAGTACACCTTTTAAAATCTAACTTCTGATGCTTGAAGACACAGAGTTTGTCCAAGACAACCAGGTGTTATGTGGGAAAAGCTGACATGGAAATACTTGCTAATTAATGTGTAGATTAGCCTAATTAATGACTTGATTTGCCTGTGTTTAATTCATTATGGTTATGATGACAGGACATTAAGCAGCTGGACTGGCTGCCTAATGTATATCGTTAACCAGCCAGTTCTGTGGAAATTCGCAGCACAGAGATTAAACCAGTGCACAAACCATTTCTGTGTTTGTGTGTTAGGTGTGCGAATGCTGGATGGGGATGTAACGGATATGGTGGAAGCCAAGTCTTTGAGCCTCCAGCCGCAGCACATCGACATCTACAGCGCCAGCTGGGGACCTGATGATGATGGAAAGACCGTGGATGGACCAGCGTCTCTGGCCAGGCAGGCCTTTGAGAATGGCATCCGCATGGTGGGCACATGTACTCACGTACACACATACAGAACAATGTACAAGTGAACATGTGCTTAGTTGCTCAGCCAAGACTTTGACATTGGTATTCATATGTTGAGAAAGGAAATAAACACACACAAACACACACTCCGAGCAGATATGTGTGAGTGTTTCACGCTCATGTACTCATATCCGAAAATGCTCGCTGGCTATCTCTACCTGCGAAGCTCCTCCGGACATTAGAGAGCTGCCCTGGCCTATTAGCATATATTCATTTACATATTCATAGCTTATTTTGCATAACGACAAGCTGCTGCCGTGTTGTTGGCTGAGCGGAGTGGAAAAGCTATAACAGAGGTTAAGAGGGGTGAAGTCATTTAGTGGTCACGTCTCACACACACATACACATACATCTACACATTTACAAAGTTTGCTACTACTGGCTCGCTGCCATTTGGTTAAGCAGATGTAGACCTCTGAGGAGGTGAGACAGAGAGACAGAAAGTGAAAACTTTGACTTCAAGGCTGAGTGCCTGTGGCATGTTACAAAAAAGAGAAGAGAAAGAGAGGAAAAAAGGGTGGACACGTAGGGAGTGTGAGCAGAAGAGAGTCCCCGTTGCTCCTGACAGGCTGGCCTTTTAAGATGACAGAGGTGAGGGAGATATCTGTCCAGCTGGTACGAGTTGGGCATGTGTATGCGCTTGCATGCCCTCCTGCTGTTGTGAGTGTGTGTGTTGGTGAGGCTGAGTGGAGATGACATGCTTGTGGGTGTAACATGTACCTATGTGACACTCTGAAGAGACAGTTTATCACAGAGAGCTGAGGTGTTAGAGATACCACTGACAGCTGTGCAGAGAGTTGTACTCAGCTTGTGTTGCTCCATGTGTGAAAAACAGAAGGGAAACTGTGTGTGTGTTTGTTGCCTGTGCACAACGTTTTTCCTCTTATAGGTATTTCTGATTAGGCTAACCCTGTCTGTGTGTAAATAGCTTTCAATTTAAACGTGATATCATTCAATATATGTCTTGATTTAATGCTCTATGTATGCTTTTTTTCTGGTTTTAGGACATTTTAGAGCTGCAACTGAGGATTATTTTCATTGTTGATCAATCACTATTTTCTGATACTGAATAGAGCTGCATGATATGCAAAAACCCCCCACAGAGATTATTTTGACAAATGTTGTGATTGCATTTAAGAGTCACAATTTTAGTGGGAATGGTAATTTTTCGCATTTTATTTTCACAGAAAAAATATAGTAATTATGATGATGTGCCAAACAAGCATGTTCCCTTACGTCTGGAATATGATTTGTAGCCTGGGGTATCTCTGTAGCACCACAATGCTTCATTTATATGTGGCACATCACCTTTATCAAGAAATTGCAGCTCCTGTGATTTGGATATTGCACTTGGCCATAAGATTTGATAATATTTCAATTAGCTGTGCAGTCAGTTAATTAATACAAAACACTCATCAATTTTCCAGAGCCAAGATGACAGCAGCAGTGTTTTTGTTTTCTTGCCCAACAGTGCAAAACCTTAAGATATTTACTTCACAATAATATGATATTGGAGAAAAGACAGTTCAATCCAATAGAACTTATTTATCAAAATAAATTCTTGTGCCAGAGAATGCCTCAAAAACAGAAACACTAAATACAGTAATCACAATTTTTCATTCATTCACAACCAGTAACAACCAGTGGGTTCCTGGGTCAGAGTCACTCACTAGGCCCAGGTTTATTACAGTAGGGTATTAAATACCTGGCAAATTATACAAAGATACAAGATATAAGTGTTTTAGAGTTACTAAAAATTAACTAAAATGGTGGAAAAAACAGACTTTGCCTGCTAATCAATGTTATATTGAATATGATATAACAATGAGAAGTAGTATTAAACATAACAGAAAAAATGATATTGCACTACACTGACGAGTGATCATGATATTAAAGAATAATATTTCACAAATGTAGATGAAAGCTGAAAACCTGTTGATGTTTAGCATCTTTGCTACGTGAGGTAATCAATCATTGAAGTTGTTAATGATGAACTTTATGACGCGACAAGTTCACTAATTGGCATTTCTTTTGAGCAATAAATCACATAGGCTATCCTTTTTTCTTTGCACCATTTCAAACTCTTGATGATGATCGCTGTCCATCAGTTCTGCATTGTGTTTCACCTTTCTCCTCTCCTTCATCCTCTTGTCCCCCTCGTGCTCTCTACTCACTGTTTCCTCCCACCTCTCATTCTTTGTCCCTTCCTTTCTTTCAAAGCGCTCTCCATTGCTCTCATCTGTCAGCGTTTGCTCCTGTCTGATCCCCCTCTCACTCAGAGGGGCTCCACTTGCTTATCGCTGCCTGACAGAAGCCCCCTTTTGAAGAACTCCACTCCATTTTTTTGTATCCGTGTGTGTTTCTATGTGTGTGTGTGTCTGTGCACGAATGTTGTTGGAGTGTGTATCTTGACAAACAGGGCGAATCGCAGTGTTGGTCAGTCCATCAGATGTCTTTTTTTGCTGACTCCTGGCTGAACTTTGCCTTCACAACTCGGTCGGTCATCACCGGCACTGTAACTGGCTCAGTGTGTCTCCACCAGGCCTGTGTTTAGATCATTTTCAGCCCTGCCAATTTTGGAAGAACAATTGACTAGTAAAAGGCATTTGGCTTGAGAAGGTCTCCACTTAAAAATAATTGAGACTGAATACTCCATTAGTAAATGAATTGATGTCTTTATTCACACTCTGAGCTGGCCATGGCCTCTCAATTAGCAAGGTCCTCTGAATACATCTGGGATGATTTTTTTTTTTCAATATACTGTCTAAACTTGTCTGGAAACCTAGATTTGAACACTAAACAGCTGCCTGGCTGCACATGCAATAGGCCTCAGACATAACAAATGTCCATATGTGTGCAGTGTTCAGCCAAAACTTGGTGAAATGCAAAACATGCACTAAAAATTATTGTTAAAACTAGAGCACAACTAGTTGAAATAATAACCGCAATATGGCCAATCACAGTTTTATTTATTTATTTGTACATAGTGCAGCCCAATTGTTTGCTGTAAATGGTATTTTATAAAAGGTGATTCATTTGCTACATGTATATACTGTGGAAAACAAACTCTTGTCTTTGCATGCATTCAGTCAGGAACACTCTGGTCATAGTTTTAACTATTTAATGCAACAAATAGAAATACAGTTATGCTTGGTGCTGATGACTCCACTCTTTAGATGCTGCTTGGATCAGACAAGCAGCATGTTAACCAAAACGGGGAGCACAATGCAGAAAACCCCCCTGTTCTTACAAGAGTGGGCCCAAAGCAAGACATAAAATATGCTTCTAACCTGTAAGCCATGTTAGGAGTCCGAATTAGGAGGGTGGAGGAAGCAGCAGCAGCAGTGATGTGTGGCAGCATTGGTGTAGCAGGGATCAATGAGTAGGAGGCCATATTTAAATGGACCGCCTTGTTGTGAGAGTGTGCGGTGGTTGGTGTGTGACTGATTACAAGAAATGATCCAATCAGCTGGCTGTCAGCTGGTTACAGCTGAGGTGTAAAACTTCTGTGTGAGCTGATGCAAAGCTTCATTTGTTTGTGGCTTCTTTGCTTTGCTTCCTTTCATATTTACGTACACTCAAGTCAACTCCAATGCTGGCTTTGTGTGTGCTTTGTTGCATTACTGTCATTCTTCATGTGCAGATAATACCATTGCTTACAAACTCACCAAGATTGAGCAAAGCAGACAAATATGTGCTGCACTGACAATACAAATAATAATGGAACAGAGTACACAAGGTCCCAACATCAAGGATACAACAAAATGTTTTTTTTTATTCAGTATTTTCAGACTAAGCAGCAAATAGCACAACATAAATAAAGATAAATGAGTAAATGCAGGGTCAAAATTTAGAAAATGACGCGAAGATGAGATTCAAAAGATAATGAAGCAAAAAATAAAAACATACATAGCCTAGACATGACTTTATTCTTTTTAACCCATTCTTCAATAAAATGTGCAAACACTCATCCTGCTGAAAACTTATATTAAAAAAAAACTAAACTCAAGCATTAGATATGATGCAATAAAGTGCACTACTCACAAAACCAAACATCTTTTTAAGTAACGTCCTGTATCTGACTTATTACTAATTCATATGACAGGATTGGTTCTAGTAATACATTACGTCTGATGTCAATCAGTAAATGAACTCGTCTCCCTGCTACTGTTTTACTGATGTCAGGAGAGATGGAAATTCACCTCAGTCCAACATTTAAAAAACCTCACTAACACAGCATGGCACTGAGCAATGTCAACTTTTCAAAGGAAAAAAAATCACCACTGTACTTTGCCCAGTTGAGACATTATGATTACTGAACTTGGATCAAATCACATCAGCTCTGTTGCCAGATGCTCACAGGACCGCTGAGGACTTACATAGTCTTTGCTACCTACTGATCATCTCCAGCTCAGCTCATCTACAGTGATTTCTGTACACTGAACACAGAACCTGATACTCTGCTCTCTGACAGACGTTAACAGAACATTTAAAAATGAAGCCAAAACAAAGTCTGGTCAGGAGTGATTACCTCTAAGACAAATCTGCAGCCTCTTACTGTATCTTCTCTGGATCTTCTCCTGTTAGGGGAGGAAGGGACGTGGCTCCATCTTCGTGTGGGCTTCAGGCAACGGAGGGCGCAGCAGAGACCATTGCTCCTGCGACGGCTACACCAACTCTATTTACACCATCTCCATCTCCAGTACAGCCGAGAGCGGACGCAAGCCGTGGTACCTGGAGGAATGCTCGTCCACACTGACCACCACCTACAGCAGCGGAGAGAACTACGACAGAAAGATTGTAAGAACTGCTGCCGAGTGTGCGCACACACACACACACACACACACACACACATAAGCACATTAATTCGTAAAAGGAGCACAAGGACCCATGGCCTAATTTTACTGCAGAGCCAGAATGCTTATTCCTTCTTCACAGATGTCCAAGTTATAGCATGGTGTTTTGCGCTTAATTGCAATTTGGACAAGATTTCTGTTTTCTATCTTTAATTGTGTGACATGAGCCAGACAGACTTGCTAAGGTTTGTCTCCCTGTCCTAGATAACCATTAATTTATATTGGCTCCTGACCATGTTTTGATTTGTTGCTTAGAAGAATGTAAACATCTGCACGTCCAATATATCAATTCAGTTAAAGGGATTGTTCAGATTTTTTCAAGTGGGGTTGTATGAGGTACTTCTGCGTAGTCAGTGTATTACCCACAGCACATGTCAGTCAGCACACACCCAGTTTGGAAAAGCAGACAGGAGTACCGCCCACAGCCTTAAAGAAAATCAGCCCCAGTTTGAATGTGCACTATATTGAGAATGTTTGTACTGCTTTACCTTGCTGTCAGACGGCCCTTTCTGACAGGGACGTGAAGCCGTTATTTAGGCTGTCTTCAAAGCCAACAGACCCTTGGACAAAAACAGGAGTTATAGCTCACAGAACATGGAGTTGCTGATCTACTGTTGCTATGTAGACTATAAAGTCGGACAATAATACAAACTAACTGATCGAGGCAGCGGTAGATGAGCAACTCCCGTGTTCTTTGAGGTAAAATCACTTTTTTGTCAAAGGAGTCTGGTGTCCTTGGAGAATGTATTGATATGCTTCAGTTCACCATCAGAAAAAGCTGTCTGACAGCAGCGTTAATTAGTGTTTAAAGCTCCAGACCAATATGTGACAAGACAAAACCACCTTAGAGCACTGCAAAGACAAGTTGCAGAGGTGTGAACTGGTTGGTCTGAGCTCCACCCAAGTTGGCTGATGGTGTGACCTGCAACTCCTCTGGTCAAATCACTGGCAGCTGGTTTCAGAACGTAAAGAAAGTCACCTGTTTCTACAACCAATCAGCTTGTAGTGAAGTCCGCTGGTCAAGTCAAAATGACCGCAGATGGCGTGTTCGCCTGCTGCAGATGTTGCTCCGTCCCCTCTGAACCCTGTATTTCTGTCCTCGTGTGCGCTGGTGTCGGATGGTGGGCTGCTGCTGCTGCTCGCTGTGCTCAGTTTTTGCGGTGTGTCTCACACCGTTTCCACTACCTTTGTCATGAATACAAGCTACCTCCGCCTGCTTTTATGGAGCGTTATGTCCTCTCATGCAGGTGCAGAATGTACATGCTAGTTGGTCTTTGGCTGTAGTCTTTGTACTATGTTCAAGTGTAATGTTAGGGGATGAACAGTTTTCCATCGTCGCCACTAGTTCTCTAAAGTCAGTTTGGTACGTCTTAGCCTTGATACACTGAATATAGATACGTACCTCATACAAGCCCACTTAAAAAAAAATCCAAACTGTCCCTTTAAGGATGGAGCATGATGCTATTTAGCATTAACTTGGCCTTGTCGGTGAGTGCTTGCTTGTGGCTACAGTGGTGTGGCCTGGTTTGACCCAAATCAATCTCATGATCCACTGGGACGGACAGTGACAGTTGTCCACTGTGAGCTAGCTTGTCTGGCAGCGTCTTACTACATTCCTCAATGTGATGCTACAGACAGGCACACACACACGCATAAACACACACACATTCTCTCCAGTTTCCCTCCGGCTTTGTACACTTACAGTAGAACCTCATATATCTGAATGTCAGTCTAATCTACTTGAGCACACACTGTCCTGTCTGCTAAATGCTGTTGGACCACTTTCACTTCTTAGTAAACCATTTCGGATTCTGCGTCTGTGTGTGTGTGTGTGTGTGTGTGTCTTCGGATAATCCCTCAAACTTTTTGGTCCAGGAAAGGTCCTTTGATGAGGGCTCAGGCTGGAAGTTAGCCAAGCTTTTCTTGGCTGACTGACTGTCAAGCTGTCTGACTAGTTGGCTGTCTAAAGTCCATACAATCAAAATGAACATACAGCGCTTTAACAACATGTTTTACTACTTTTTATTCCTTTTTACTCTCCGTCCTTGCCTTCTCCTTGGGGGTTGAATTGATTCCTTGAATTCTTGGGGAAAACCACTGATATGTTTACTTGTGCCTGAGCATCTGCGTATGTTATCTGTAGTGAGGCTGTGTATCAAAGCTGGAATGTGAGTTTCAGGAGTTTCAGGTGTGTCTAAATCCTCCTGATCCTCATGACTTCAATCTCTGTCTGTCTGTTTCTTTCTTCCTCTCCTCCCGCCTGTCACTATTTTTCCTCTCTTTCTCTATCTACACTCCTCCTGTAACCGTCTACTCCTCTGCTGCTTCATATGTTTTCCTCTGGATTCTGTCTTTGACTCTTCCCTTCCTTCCTCTCCCGTCTCTTCCCTGCCCTTTCTTAATTCCTCTTTGTTTCTCTTTTATTCCCTGTGTAACTTCACTCTCCATTTCCTCTCCTCTATCTGCAGATCACAACAGACCTGAGACATCGATGTACAGACAGTCACACGGGGACGTCGGCCTCGGCTCCCATGGCTGCTGCCATTATTGCTCTGGCCCTGGAGGCGAAGTAAGATCCACTTAACCTCATCCCTTTGCTTCATCCCTTTGTCCCTTGCTTACCTCCTAATGCCCTCTTGTCCTCTGGCCTCATTGATCTCTGAGGGGAACACGTGAAGCGTTTTCTCACAAATGCATCATTGTCAAGTCAGCGTGGAGATGCATTTAAATACTTGGAAAATGCTGTCTTTGTTTAAGTCAGTTAATCCCGGCAACATTTGTGAAGAGACATACAGGGTTTCAGAGGAAGAGACACTCCTGCAGGACATACATGCTCACAGATCAGCCTCTTGCTTTTAGCGTGAGCAGCACAACAAATGTAAATGTACTTCTGGATGGTGGGTTAGAGAATGTAATGGTTAGAGCACATTATCTCACTATAGTACATTATACACCTGCATCCGGTCAATTCAGAGTTTCAGCACTTACATGCAATTAACCTGCCTCTATGTCGTGATGTATTTACATTTACTGATTCTACATCTGCAGCTGGCAGGGATGCCTTCTCTTAAAGGTCTGTATAAATGCAGAACTCCTTCTGGTTTGACCAAAGCAGGTTTGAGTGTCACAAATATCATTTTAGTAGATGAATGCGGGTGCAGATGCTAAAATTGAAATGCTGAATGAAGGGAATCATCAGCTGTTAATATTAAACTGTTATTCTGGATATCAGGCCAACATCAATATTGGACAGTGTGTTGATGTTAGAGACGAACCATTTTTCTTGCTAGAGGAAGTTTGTTGATGAATCCTGGCCTCCAGTGCACCTTATGAGAGGGTTTTAACTGAGTTTTTTACATTTAGGTGTAGAGACGCACTATGCTGAGAGCTTTTTCAAGAAGAAATATATATAAAGTGTATGTGCACTCTTCTTTGGTAGTCAGTTCTTGCTTGTGCATTGTTATCCTTCCATTCTTCAGTGGTGAACTGTGCTTGAACTTCAACAGAATTAAGCACTTCACTGAGTGGTGACAACTATATATAGCTGAAGTGTGTACATACTGTGGTGTTAACAGAGTTGGGACATATGATTTTATATAATATATTGCAGCACTATCTCCTTCAGATACATTTACACAAATATCACAGTGTTGTCTTGGGATTCTGAAACAGGCGCGTTCGTATCTTTCACCGCAGACATGTGAACTCTGAACTGTTCTGCCAGTTTATGGCTGTTCCCATGATGCCTCTTTGGTACACAGTGTTTCATCTCAGCTGTCTATAAAACAGAAGGCTCTTTATAAAATAATGAATAGATATAGAATATGTTTCCTGTATGTTTTAAGGGGATATTTTCTAGGGGTCGACTGATTGTGGAATTTTAAAGGCCAATTTAATAATGATAGTTAGGAATAGGAAAAAGCTGATATCCCTTCACCACTGCAGAAAAGTTTGATGGTATCAGAGATGAATCATCTTTGACTCAAATCTCTGACTAGAGACTGAATTACTCTTAAAATGAATGTTTAAGTCAAAGTAAGAAGTACTTAAATAAACATATAAAGCTGGAACTGAACATCAGACTAATCATAAAAATCTAGGTGGGAATGATTTGAGCTTGTATTTTTCTTAAAGTCAACCTAAGATTCTCATAAAATTACCTTGATTTGGTATATAGAGCCTTCATATAAATCACCAATCAGAGATGGGCAGCATTTCTTTGAATTGTATTTGAAATATGTATCTCAATTACTTTTGAGTAGAAATGCAACTTTTTAACATGACACGTTAGAGTGGAGTAATTATGTGTTTTCAAAATACTTAATATAACATAAAAAATAAGACAAGGTCAAAATGCAGGAGGGCTTTTAATTTGAAAAAGAAAGTTCTGGCAATCACACAGTCACGTACTTACGGACTTTTGCCTTAG
>JAPZEB010000022.1:24687251-24700664 GCA_029783705.1 Chaetodon striatus | reverse complement strand
TATTACAAATGTACATTTGACTTTGTTACACATATTACTGCTGTATAATTGACCCCTGTTAAATCATTGCAAACAAATAAAATACATTATAAACCTCATCCTTCCTTCTTGGTTCTCCATGCACATGGTTCAAATTTCCTTCCTCATAGTCGATCAATCAAGCCTCCCCAAAATTCTCCTTAACTTTTGTTTTAAAAATGTTTTCTGGCGTTGTTTAATATGCAGTGGAACGGTGTTTAAGGAGATCCCAGTTTGGAAGAATGAGCCTCTTGCTATTTTACCATCAACACAAGGAGCACTGCTCTTGTGTTGCATTTATGTTGGCTTCCAACCATGTCAGTTTGATAGTTAATAGATTTTTTGGCCCATACTTTACATTTCCTTGAGAAACAAATGTTTATCTTGCATCACAGATAGGAAACAATTTGAAAAAGCTAGACTTTCCAACAATTTAAAATGGCAATATATATTTTGATATGAAATATGCCAGTGCTTGATGAAAATCTTTTGCATTTTTTGAGGTAAATGTGTATGCAGCCTTTTTTGCAGAGTCTCTTTTATTGTTGGTTGCCCAGCAGTTTTTTGGGTGATGCAGGACACAATATTCACGATTATCCCTATAATGAAAATTCACCTTTACTTATTATCAACTTATTGTAAACGTTTTTTAAAGTGATCAGCAATAAAAAAAACATACAAGGGTTAGCCCATGGATGTTAGTGGACCGATGGCAGTCAGTGTATGACCACTGAGCCCATTTAAAAGCCCCCCCGTCCCACACATCCGTCCTTCCACACCAACACTGAGGTGCATGTGTTTGCAGTGGAACCAATGGCATTTGTTGAATGCTTAAAAAGTAACAATTCTGTTTCATCTACCAAATAAATTGTGGGCTGCTGGCTTGAGTAAGTGTGTTTAGCGACTGAGTTTGTTGCCGCCATTGTGAAGATTTTCCAACGCCACCGTCACAGATCAATATCCGCTCAAATCCACTGGGCTGACTGCTGTTTTTTTTTATTTTACTGGAGTGAAAATATCACAGGTTCTGGCAGACAGGTCAAAAAATGATAAATCAGTGTCCAGAGTAAGTTTTTAATAACTTACATATTACTTAAAATAGTACACCTTCTCCCCTCTCTCTGTCACTCTTGCTGACAAACACACACATTCACACACAAACACACACACACCATGCTGCACAGCAATGTCATCGTCCATCGCAGTGTTTCATTGTGGACATTGTCATATGACAATAAAGTCAGAAATTCACCGCAGATATATTAAATATAGTTATATAGTCTATGGTTGTCTGTGTTTTCAGATCAGTTTGAGTACAGGACGGTGTCGTTGGACGATGCTGTGGCTAGTTGAAATTTTTGTCAGCAAATATTGTCTCAACACATCAGTTAACAGTTGCATTTAAGATTCATGGTGGGATGTAGAGTGTTTGAAAGAACAATACAGAACAGTTTCAGAGAAATCAATATGCAGTATTTTGACTCCTGCATTAGTTTCTCTCCAATCAGAAGAAGGATGATGAGCAGTTTCCAAAAATGTTTCCTTCTTGCTTAACTACTGCGCCACCAGCTGCCATCTGTCAGGGTCCATGTGGTGGTTGCTCTTAACTTTGTGAGTGCGTGTCTAAGTGTGTATGCATACCTGCGTGTGTGTGAGAGTGAGTGTGTGTGTGTTTGTATGAGGGAGAGAAACCCAACAGAGTGAGAACTAGGGGTCAGCCAGGCTGCAGGCCCAGTGTGCCTGGAGATTTTCCAAGTGACTGTTTTTTCAAAGAGGAACTAAAGAGAACCAGAACAGGGAAGGGGGGGCGGGGGGTGGGAGAAGTATGGAAGGAATTCATATTTGAGCTGCTGTACCCATAAGTTCAGTGGTTTCCAAACTTTCTTTTTCACTGCTAGACAAGTACCTTAGGTGTCCTCAGTAGAGAATACCTGTTAAAACAGTTGATGCTCTGAACTTTTGCTTTTACATAACAGTCTTTACTTGGACTGTAAAAACATTACAATACTAGATACTTTAAAAGAGGGATACAAACTTGTCCAGAGGTCTTGTCGTTGAGTCTTAATCTTACCTTCTTTCATATTATTTGTGGTCGCATGTTTTAGAGTTAGGGGAAAAAACACAAAATCTTTCACAAGACTTTAAACTATAAACTGTGTTTTGATAAACCATCATTGGCATGACAGACAGTAGAGTCAGTGTTGCAGCAGACTGATCAGCTGTGCCTTTTTTTTTTTACTGTCTCCTGCAGTCAGCCACCTGTACGGCTTTGGTTTGATGGACGCTGAGGCGATGGTGAAGGAGGCGGAGCGATGGAAGCAAGTCCCTCCTCAGCACGTCTGTGTGGAGAGCGCAGACCGACAAATAAGGTAGAACGAACACACACAGAAACATGTCCTGATACACGAGCTTGAAAATTACAAGTGCTTAATTTGAAGTGCTGACAAGCTGCCCTTCCAAGTGAGCGGACCATTTGTTGAGCTCACTAATGAATAGACTACATGGCCACAAGTATGTGGACACACAGATATTACACTACTTGTTGTTGTTAAACCTTTCTGTGCAGGCAAGTCAAATTCTTACACACAAAACTTGGAAAACCATTTCGTCCTCACTCCTTTCCACCAAATTATCTGTGGTTCTTAAAGTGGTTCTGTTCAGTATTCCTGGAACCTCGGTGCTACCTAGCAAACCAGTGTTTTTACCGCTTT
The DNA here is from genome assembly GCA_029783705.1 of Chaetodon striatus. Classification (NCBI taxonomy): domain Eukaryota; kingdom Metazoa; phylum Chordata; class Actinopteri; order Chaetodontiformes; family Chaetodontidae; genus Chaetodon; species Chaetodon striatus. The sequence goes on along the minus strand of JAPZEB010000022.1, from coordinate 24,697,935 downwards.
AGAGTGTAACTGTTGTAATCAAGGATGTGTCATCAGCCGAGGGCGTTGCACAATGCACAACTGAAGTAAACAGTGGTAGCGCAGCCAGGGTTTATAAGTTGTGCCTATACTTATGCAGGAAACGAAATACAAACACGGAGCCTCTGTAGTCTGAACCTAGATGGCAAGTCACTGTGTTATTTTCCACATTTTCAACAGCAGCGCAACACAGCGTCAACTCTTCCTCTTTTACCTTTCACAGTATAAGCTGTATTTAAATGTTCTCAGAAGACCTTGTTAAGAGGCAGCTCAACAAAACAGCTCACAGTAACAAAAGGCGAATCACATCGATAACCTGGGAGATTTTGTTCTGTTATTACAAGTATTAGTTATTAGTTTAAGACTATTATGTGCATGACTCAATCTTCTCTTTGCATCCTGTAGAATATGACGACTGATGTCAGCCCGGTTCACACTTCAGGTCAGGGAAAACTGCTGTTTTTTTGTTCCAACTAGGAACCAACTTTTTGGGGTGCGAACCAATTTATTTTTGGTCAAAATGCTTTTGAAGGGTTCAAAATGAGGATAACCAGATTGGAACTTATTCCATGTTGGTGGAAAAGGGGCATTTGTGTGATGGGAATGGGACTTAGCCAAATGATTCCTACAAAAATGGAAGCACGCTATGGTCTGAAATATCATTGTTTGCTGAATCATTAAGATTTTCCTTAGTTAGGGGCCAAACTAACAGTGTGTTAACTGGGGTGTCCACATAATGTAATTCTGGAAATCTACTGCTGTGCCACAATTATGGACGGCCGTTCTATAGTTAAACAGGTATATTTATTGCAGCAGCCTCTCTGAGTTCAAAGTGAAATGCCAGATAAGTGAGTCAAGCCTGAGACCAACATATGTGACAAACATCTTTCTCATTCTCTCTCTTTTTTTCTTTCCCTGGTGTTTTATGCACCAGCATGTGTTTGAGAGTGCGGTTGTGCAAGCTGTACCTTGATAGGGGCCAAGCATTAGTTCTGGCAGGGTGCTTCTCATATAAGACCTTTACTACGCACACACACTCACTCACACACACACACACACACACACACACACACACACAAGGAGAGAGCCAGGGCTTCACAGCTTGTTATTCTTGATGCAGCTGGAAGCCTGAGCACTGTTCTGTGTTAGGCTGACTGGCTGAACTTGGGCTCTGAACTGGTTTGCTTTCAGTCAAAGGCTCGGTGGCCAGCGACTGCAGCATTATCAGTGTCATTCTGCCTGTTCTGCTCCGGTGCACAAGTCAGTCCATATGAGGCTTATGTAAAGTCCAGCTTGTGTCAGAGGCAGTCGTGTTCAGACCTCCATACTCATGTAGTGTGTGTTGGCTCATGGAGAGATTACCAGTGTAGTTGCGTGAAAGAAATAAAAAACCACGCTGTCATTTTAGCATCCCTTTTTCCATGTGTAGTGTATTTATGAGTAGCCTTAGAGCGGCATGAAATGGTCAGTCAGACATTTGTACAGTCACTGGGAGCTTAAGCCTTGTCCATAAACAGAATTACCCTTCATCCATCCAGCCAGATAGCAGGCTTGCAAAGAAGTAAAAGTAGACTATCACCATGAAACATAAGGCTTTGTTTTGTTTTTGGAACAAAGAGAGAAAAGTCATGACGGTTTAATGTGTAACACAGTACAAAACAGAATTTTCAGAGTGCCTTAAAAAGTCTGTAACATTGTTTTCCCTTAACAAACCCCTTTATTGAGAATCTAAGTCATGTATAATTGTCTCTGTGCTCACGTGTTACCGTTTTTTCATAGAGTGTGTTGATGTGTTTTGGAGGCAGGCCTATCTGCGTCTCTTTTCCTTGGTTGGTACATCTACAGATGTGTGTGTTCTGTGCTTCTATATCGCTACACGAGTGCAGCCGTCACCTCAGTGGTGTGTTCCCACACACCCTCTGGCTGGCCCCTCTGACTGCGTTCGGTAATGTCTGTCTGCAATCGCTCGCCTCACTCCACTTGGAGCACGCACCAGGAAAAACTGCCTGATCTGTGCGCAATCAGGCTGGTGGTAATCAGCTGTGCATCTGCTCTGCTCGGTCCCATGCGTACGGTTCAGTTATCTGTGTTGTGTCATGGAGAAGCCAGAGCCGTGATATCAGCCTTAGACTCCCCAGCCATTACTGCTGTCCGCTTTCCAAGCAGTCATCGACTGCTTACGAAAGAGACAATCAGTGTTTTCCCTGTGTTATTCATTCCATCACGCCTGCTTGAGCTCACACAATTTTCGTCTGTATTTCTCTGTTTTCAGTGGTTTTAATGTTAATTGTTTATATTGACTATTAGTCCCTGGAGAATTATGTAAATGATTGGAGACGGAGTCGAAGGACAAATGGAGAAATTATTATGGATTGTTCTGGAAAAACAATTCATAACACACTGCTTTAAACAATAATAAACCACTTTGACAACTTTCATACAAATTTTCTGATCTAATTGATAAGAGACGAGTGAATTTGTTTAACCAGTGTCAGAAGTTTCAAACACATGCATTTACAATATATTCCCTAATGGAAGTCATTTAATTCATCTTGCTGGCCAGATTTGGCCTTTCACAAACAAATTGGCATATTTAGCTGTAATTAATTATCAATAGAGTGATCAAACAGCCAACACAGTCACTCACTCATTATTTCAGATGGTCCACATCCACACTAAACTTTTGAGAAAACAATTAGCAGAATGATTAAAGCAGGTATTTATGACTGTAACTAAAATCTTTATAGGTCTCGACGGGCGCTTGCTGAATGGCAAAAGAAAACTTTTACTAATCAATTATGCTGTTGTGTTGCTTTTTGTCTCATTTAAACCTAAAGCCAAGTTTAAGTAACATGTTGTTCCAGGAAAAAATACTTCATCTTCATCGCACAACTAAAGGCAATCTTTACCAGCCGATAATTGTCTCAGAGTAATTTTCTTCTTAATGATAAACATCTGTGCTGTATCACTTAGGCTCTTAAAATGTCATCACCATCATCGTAACCCTGACAACAGGGAGTCTAATAAAATGGTTTCCAATACAGGATCAAACAGCACAAATCGCTGCAATAATTGTCTTTAACCCTCTACCCTACAAAAAGAAGTAATTAAAGAAGTGCTTTTATATGTTATTTTGTTAGAAAGTGTAATTCAACAGCTCTGTTTTAGTTTCCAGCAAATAACCCTGCATGTAATCCAGTACTGAGCTGAGTTGGCCCAGCTGCTTTATGTACCACTGTTGTGCAGCAGCGATGTGTGTATGACTCATTATCAAAAGCTTCACTCTGCCATGATAGTGTTCATCGTCCCCTCTACTGGACCTGTCCATGTTCTCAGTGTTTCTGTCGCTGTACCGCTATTATATTAGATCATACCACAGATGTTATTCAAGGGTTCATTAGATGTTTGCGTTGGCTGTTCAGTGATCTTTCTGTTGCTGAGCTGTGCATAGCGGACAGAACAAATAATGTTCTTTGTCTTTCTCATCGTGCTCATGGTACTTGGTTTCTTTGGCTGGTTGAGGTTTGAGAAATGGGAACCCTTTTGTGCACGCTCTTTGTTTTTTGGAAGAAGTTAAATCAACGTACACATTGATTGTCTCAGTGTATTGAAACTGAGACAGTTTCAGAAAGTGTAGGGAGACCGTCACGGTCCCCAGTCTCAATCCCTGAAAAATCAAACAGACCACAGGTACATTATGGCCGAGGGCACACAGAGTTACATTCAGCAGCTAAATCCTGTGTTTTGAGGATGACGTCCAGTTTAAAGCAATACTTCACCCCACAAATGATCATTTGTATATCAATTACTCACCCTGTGTTACGCTGAATTCCTGAAGAAAATGTTGTTTTTCTCACATGCAAGAATCCAAAGACAGAAAATTTTTGATGAATCGAAGTCAAAGGGATTCGCCTTTTAAAGAAAGCAAAACTATATGAAAACAAAAGGTTACAAACTTTCACACAACTTGTGCAGCATAATCCAAGTCTCATTTATCCCGTCGTACATTCAGTACTTCCCAAATAGACGGCCCTTACCAATGCGGAACTGAACACAAAGTCTGATTTTATCTATGCTCTCTTCAAAGCCAGAGTCCATTAAGAAAACAGTCATTTTAACTCACTGAACACGGGAGCTGCTGGCCTACCTCTGCTTTGGTCAGTTAATTAGTTAGTGTTATTGTGTGACTTTGGTGTTTTTAGAGGTTAGTTTGCATTCACCCAAATCACACAGTAACACACAAAAATACCTGATCAAAGCAGCAGTAGAGCAGCACCTCCCTTGTTCAGCAAAGTTAAATTACTGTTTTGGTTAATGGGGTCTGGCTTTGAAGAGAGCATTGCTAAGTTTCACTTTTAGTTCAGTTCCCTGTTGGAAAGGGTTGTCACTTTGGAAAGCACTGAGCGAACAACCGGATAAATGAGACTTTGATTGTACTGCTCGAGTTGTGTGAGTTTGTGAACTGATGTTTTGATATAGATTTGCTGTTGTAACACGCGGTCACCTATGACCTCAGTTTATCAGGAAAAATCTTCTGTTTTTGGATTCTCCGTTCACCGTGGAAACATGCAGGAAAAAAAGTTTTCTTCACGAATTAAATGCAACATGGGCTGAGTAACTGATACACAAATGGTCACTTGGTGTCCTTTAACTTTTAACAGTTACAGTCTGTACGTAAAACCCTGAAATGTTAAGATGAGAGCTCTTACTAATTAGTAGCTTAAATGCACCTCTGGTTCACGAAAAAAAAACTGTATCATAGCTTCATAGAGAGAAAAGACATGTCATTTAAAAGACAAGTATATCTCTAGAACACAGGCTCTGATAGACTGTTTTATCTTGAGTTATGTACCTTATCTATGTGACAGAGTTTTAACCTGACTGGCCAGCTGCTCTGCTCTAATATCTTATGTCCTGTTTTTGTTTGTGTTTTCCTTGTTATTCGTTTGAAATTCTTTGCTGCAGTGTAATGTACTGGTACGCAGCAAATCTTATGGTTAATGCCACAATGGTCATAAAAGTGTTTTATGGTTTTACCACTTTGTGTCAGTGGAGCTGGTAGCAAGTTGGCCGTCTTGTGTCCTTCAGTAGATGGATTGATAACTAGATGCCTTTATTAAAGACGCTATCGACTGCACATTTTAAACAGTCAAAGCTCCCAGAAATGACAAGCTGTTGATGTCTCTGTGTCTGTGTGTATTTTCTCCTTGTGTATACCTTCTTCATTGGTTCCCATCTTGTCCTGCAGAACTATCCGTCCAGAGCATGTGGTTCGGTCGGTGTACAAGGCAACAGGATGCACTGACAACCCCAACCACCATGTGATCTACCTGGAGCACGTGGTCGTACGTATTACAATCACACACCCTCGCCGTGGGGACCTGTCAATCAATCTGACCTCACCCTCAGTGACCAAGTCTCAGCTGCTTGCCAACAGGTAAACAAAGCTAGGCACACTTCCTGGAGGCCTGTTTTTTTTTTTTTTTTCCAGCTTCTGTTTTTCACAATACAGGAAACGGTATAGGGGCTCACTTCTTGTTCACATATTGTCGTATGTCAGCCAAACATTGCACTAAAATATGTTTCTGAAAACAGGCAGGCATATAATAATGAGGAAGTACAATCTGTAGGTTGAGCAACAGTCCTAGAGCCAGCAAAAAATTTTTTACGGGCAAGATGGAAGGAAGTTTACCATAGTTCATCTACAACCCACGTTGTTATCATACAAAGCTGCTTGGAAATTGGCAAAGTATCCCTTCAAATAACTTCTTATTCTCCATAAATGTGGATTCACTTCTTCTATGCTTGCTTTGTTAACAGGAGTCATTTTTAATCTGGGCTGAAACACCATAAAATGCGAAAACATTGTAGATGATTAGATACTGCATGAAGTGTAATATGTAGCTAGTTCATGTTTACCTCAAATAAACCTCAGTCCTTTACAATGTTTGTCTGCTGTTCATTAGAGACCGAGTGTACTTGGTTGAGTGGTTGAGATTGTTTGTACTTGTATTTGCAATACTTGAGTTGTGTCCTCGTCTGATATCTTGTTTGTGATTTTGTGTGTTTGTGTTTGTATGGGTGTGTGTGTGTGTGTGTGTGTGTGTGTGTGTGCATGCTTGTGTTCTTGTTGTGCAGGTTGTTTGATCACTCCATGGAGGGTTTTAAGAACTGGGAGTTTATGACCACCCACTGCTGGGGAGAGAAGGCAGCAGGCGACTGGGTCCTAGAGATCTATGATTCACCTTCTCAACTCCGCAGCCAGAAAGTACCCGGTATGACAGTGTAGCTAATTTCTTTCATTATTATTATTTGTATTCTTCTTTTATTTGCAGAGACAGTAGAGATAGAAGGCACAGGAGAGAGTTTAGAGGACCAGCAGGAGCACACATGTTGCACTCGAGGCAGTGAACTTAACTGCTCAGATGACCCACTAATTTAACAACATAATAAAGTCTCAAATGGAGAGTTGCAGTTTCTAATAAGCTGTTAGGTCAATCACTATAATCCCTGGTAACTTGTGCCTAGTTTTCTCATGTGCATTGTGAAGAGTTTAATGTAAAATATTCCACTTATTGTAGCTGAATAAGTCAGAGAGTGGTGAAAGATGTTTGAACTGCTACAACTGAATACAAAAAAGAAGAAAACTCTCCACATCTGTGTGACATTACACTCTTCTTTTTTTGTGGACCATAATGACAACTCTATTTATCAGATATACAAATCAAATGGATATCAAAGGATATTCAGCTGCTTGCCATCAGGACTGGATCTACGTCTAAGGGTTTTTTTTCCCAATGCTTCTGTTTCCTCAGGCAAACTGAAGGAGTGGTCACTGGTGCTGTATGGCACCTCTGTGCACCCGTACTCGTCTCTGCGCAGCGATAAGCCCCGCTCCACAGACATGCTGACGCCCACCGAAGAGGAGTTCACAGAGGAGTACAACGGTGAGTGATAAATCCAGAGCCGTACAAAGACAGGTTTGCCACAGCAGCAGCATTGCAATGTAACATAAGCTGCTATTTTTACTGTCCTGTCACAACGATAGTGAGCTGTACGGACACATTAGGAGTAAGGGTATTATTAAAGGGTGCAATTAAAAAAAGTTATAAGACTGTAAGACCTCATCCTACAGTCATCATCTCTTTATACTGTTACTTCTGTGTGTCTCCAGGCCCCTGTGACCCTGAGTGCAATGAGAATGGCTGTGAAGGTCCTGGACCCCATCACTGTATCAACTGCCTCCACTACTTCCTCAAGTTCAAGAACAACACCAGGTCTGAATTAAACAATATTAATTATTGTTCTTGTGTTGGTGAGCATAACAGTAAAAACATAAAAATGTACTGACTGTACTTTGCAATAGTGGGATTTACCAAAAAGGGCAAAGTTGTGTCTCTCTTTAGCTGTTTTCTCATGTGAACGAAGATAAGTTGAAGTTTCCCTTTCACACATGTAGCACACAACAGGAGACTGTCTGTGTTAGAAGCTGTCTCATCCACTGGAAATACTCTATTTGGTCTGGGTAAGGGGTGGGGCCTGGGTAGAGTGTGCAGGATGTGACATGGATTACACTGTGATCATGTAGCCAGTTTGTAGTTTTATCGTAAACAATAGTCTCTCGCTGAATTTTTGAGGATTTTGGCATTGGCCCTTATCGACAGAAGTTCCTCTCCAGTCAGACATTTTTGTTGCCGTCTTTGTGGAAGTGACCCATCTTCTTCACCTCTGGATGTTTTTTGTTTTCTTGTGGTTTCGCATGAACCGAATGATATAAAAGTCATCAACACACCCATTTGCTTGCTGGAAATTTTCCAGACTGTTACCTGCCCTGTTCACACATGGGTTTTAGACTACACAGACTTGGTACTCAGGAATTAAGTTCAGTTAATGTCCGATCCAGCTGAATAGGACATCTGTTCTTAATGTGCTTTCACACCCGCTCTGTTTGGTTTGGTTCAATCAAACTCAAGTTTGTTTGCTTTCTTAAAGCTGTTTGTTTGGGCAGGTGTGAACACAACAGTCGCATTCGGATGCACACCAAAACAACTGAACCGAGACCTTCTTGAAGAGGTGGTCAACAAAATTTGGACAGAACATAGAGACAGAGTGCAATAAGTCATACTCTAAAAAACCACATCCACTGGAGGGGGAAACAGTTTGCACCACAATATGCAACCAAAGGCTGAAACGCTAACAAAATGGCTGTAGCTAGCTAAAAATAGTAGATTTCAGCTTATCAAAGGATTACTTTAGAATTCTGTATCTATTTAAGAGTAAAAGTTATACTGACAAAAAGAAAATTGTCGGTCTATCTCAGTGTCCCTTCTCCTCGCCTTGCTTATCTTGGAGCATTGATTCCACTTAATGGCCAGAAATGAAATACTTTAATATTTACAACTATTTGATTGAATCACCAGATAAGATCATCATTTAACCAAACAAAAATCAACGAGGCCTCATGTAGCTTAGTTAGCTCCAACCTCTACAGTGTGTCTGGCCAAATTAGAAAAATGCATGCTGCACACGAAGGCATACTGAGTGTCAGGATCCCACAGTTTTCCCTTTCTTCCTGCTGCTGCCTCACATCTTACTGCCTGTGTCCACTTTTGTCTTCTTTAAGTCTCTTGTTTTTCTGTTCTGCGCCTTGTAAAAATTCACTTCTTGGCTCTTAATGTAAATGTAAATGTAACTCTGTTAATAGTGCATCCCACCAAACTGCAGCTTTTAGGCTTTTTTCTGTTGTTTGCTAGTAGATGCAAATAACAAGGAGGCACCTTCACACAATACAAAGCCAATGGAGAGCGATGAAGTGTTTTCTCCTCCAGTGGGAGCACGACTTCATTGCGCTGTGTCTCTATAGTATATATCATCACACTTACCCAAACTGCTTGAATGACTTCACATCTTCATTTACAAACTGCTTTTGTGTCTCTCCCCTCCCTCTCCTTATACTGGGAATGATTTCAAACAAAGATACAGACTCAAATGTCAACAGAAGGTGAATTAAGAAATAAAAAGATTACTCAAGTAGTGAGTGAGTGAATAAACGTTTATTTTGCACCTACTGTATATATTTTAGTTTGTGGATAGCAACACGTAGGTGGCATTATTAAATTTCACTCAGTCTCACTGACCTTTCTCACTTTAATACACAGTTTATAGATTCTCAAAGTATACATGAAAATGTAAACGTAATTGCTCTCTGGACTTCACCAGAACCAATTTGTATTTTTTCCCCCCTCTCTTAATTTAAAAAGTGCACCTGAGACACAGAGCTACAGACAAAAGATGTGCCTGGCTCTTATATGTGACTTCAGCAACATCTGATGTTTTAAAGAGTGTGAAGTCCTCTGGGAGTTCAGAGACAGGCAAATAAAGAGAAGGATCAATATTAGCTGAGGGTCTCAATCAGAAAGGTAAATTGAATGTCGGTGCATACCAATCCACCAATAACTGGATTTAATCAGCTCAAGGCTTTATTCCTGTCGTTTTCTCAGGCTTCAAAGAAACTATTGTCTAACAGCCCAGTTTGCATGAATGAATTTAATAATGGGCATACCAGCAGAAATTTACTATGCGTGTTTTGGTATGTAAATGGAAAAACCAAATTAATACATCTCGTGACCTCTTGACACGTGAATAAAAAGAAATGTTTATTTATATATTATAATTATAATTTATTTGGGTGTAGATGGATCTTTGAAGAGTTGGAAACACGGTGCAGCATTTAATCTTTCTGAGACGGTTTAATAAATCCAACGTCTTTGTTTTGACCTCTGCCTAATATTTTGTTGTTTTTAAGGAGCATTCACGAACGCTAAGATTCAAATAACTGTGGTTAAAGGCAGCTAGGTGTACTGTGAGGGACAGTGTGTTTACTTTCTAGATCAGAAATTACAACAAAAGACAAAAGCAGCACATAAGGCAGAGACACGATGTGTAAACAAGTGGGTCTGTTTTTTTTTAAATGTTTCCACGATACTTCAAAAACTGCACCCAACAACCCCGAGGACAAAGACTAAAGACTGGAAGAAAATTCACCTTAAACTCCCACCAGACACAGTAAACAACATAACGTCCCAGCGAGTGCACCCAGACCAACCAAAGTTTGAATCATGATCAAAAGCAAACGTAAAGAACGAACAGAAACTAATTATCGTCTTAACGTCCCAATTTCCATGGGAATTAAATGAATGCTGCAAAGTACCGTACCCGTCCCTGAAGGACAGCAGGAAAAACAACAAGCGAGTGTATCTGGTGGTCGACAGACTTTTACATCGACAGCCAACTCCTCAGAAACACAGTTAACTTCATGGCTCTTTTAAACATAAGTAGACACACCAAAGACTGGGGCTGCAATGAGATTTTCACGGGAAGTCAACCGTATCAGAAAACATCACTATTACAATTTACGTATTTACTACCGTCATTATGGTAAATGGACTGTGCCTGTATAGCGCCTTTCTAATCTTCCAACCACTCAAAGCACCCTCACACTACTGAGTCACATTCACCCATTCACACACAGTCACACACTGGTGGCTGAGGCTACTATACAAGGTGCCACCTGCTACCCAGTAACAATTCACATGCTCTCCCACAACGATCGAACAGCCACCGGGAGCAATTTGGGGTTCAGTATCTTTCCCGAGGATACTTAAAT
>JAPZEB010000022.1:24622331-24652708 GCA_029783705.1 Chaetodon striatus | reverse complement strand
TGCGACAGTGAAATTACATCTGAAAAAAACATATTATTGTTGGATTTTCAAATTTGCAATGGTCCTTGGACACATCTGCGACAAACTCTTCCATCAGAGAGGAAAAAAAGAGCTTAAAATAGTGACACTTTATCAAAATCTCTTTATTCTGCATGTTATTTAAAATTTGGCCAAAAATAAACCGTTTGCACAAACTAACCAGCGTGCCAGTCACACAGGGAGGCTCAAAGAAAAATATTTGTAGCTTTAAGGAGGGTTAAAAAAAACAAAAAAACAAAAAACATTTAAGTCCCCCCCCCTGACAAGTACAGAACAGTCCCTTACTCAAGCAAAGTACTAACACCACATATTTTCACTTTAGCACAGTACGTGAGATAATGCACTTAGTTACATTCCTCCACTGCACATAATCAAATAACTATATATTAATTACACAGTAATACCATTAATAAAAGCCGAGCAGGAGCCCTGGGAGCTGTGGTTTCTTCTTTATTCATGTTTTTACTTTAATTTCTCGCCTCTCTGAGCCTCGGTTAGCTAAAATGCTGCAGTGCTCTACGCAGAGATCACCGAGGAGTGACGTTAGCTATGAAAACACTTCATGTCACGGTGTCACTAATGTTTGATTGAACATGTCATGTAGCTTCGGCGCTGCTGTGTCACTCACCTGTGATGTTTTCAGCGATCGGGAGCAGGAGCAGACCTCCTCCTCCTCCTCTGTGGTTAGGAGGTGACGAAACCTGCCGGGTGAAGCCTGTGACGTGAGCACGACTCCGACCAAGGCTAGAAAACACCGTTAGAGGAACATTTATTTAATTTATGATCTTAAAGTGGGAGCGGAGGTGTTGTTTGGATTTATCATCTCAAACTTGAGGGGTTATTTTGACTAGAAATTCTGATTCAAGTCACAGATGTACTTACTTCCGCATTAGGGACTAATTTTAAAGGATTGTTATATGACGTCATATGGCTTAGCTCTGGGCATGCGCACGATGAAGAGCGAAAACTATCAGACATTTCAGGTTCATTAAATCATCATAGATGATCTGTAATCAATAGTTCATGAACTTAAGTATTTATTATCATTATAATGGTAATAATAATAATAATAATAATTCTTATTATGATTATTGTTGTTATTATTATTAAATTGTTGTTAAAATTATACAAACACAAAATAAAACTTCCAAGAAAACAAAACCAAACTCAACAAATAATCAACTCAAATAATATTCATGTAATTATGTTGTATTATCATTGGTTACTGTAATCTTTTATTTTTGCATTATTTTAATTGTTTGATTTGATATACCTCAGTACAATCTTCAGGGCGATTACTTGCCAACTTTGCTTATCTGCTTCAGCGATGGTATCTTTATTTTTTTTCTCTTTGTATTTCTGGACACTGCCTCATTTAATTTGCTTGAATTCCACATTGTTTAAATGCCAACTCAACCATGTCAAGCACTCTGTAACTTTGTTTTGAAAAGCACTTTATAAACGAAGTTCCTTCTTCTTCTTCTTATAATTATTATTATTATTATTATGTTCAGAAGGGGGTAAGACAAAGTTACAATCCAGAACCCCCTTTTATTTTTTCTATATTAATTATAGAAAACAAAAGTTCAGCCAAAACAAAATTGCTAGCCATCAGTGTCAACGATATTTGTCTCAGTTGTCTTAATCCCTTTTGGACAGAACAAGAACCAAATCATCAGAGCAAATGAACCAAAACAATCAAACCGTCCACAAACAAGAAATTACCAATCACTGGGAGCTGAGGGGAGTTTAACTGATAAACAACAGTGGTCCAAGAGCGGAGCCCTGGGGAACACCACAGGAGATTATAGGAGGGGATGAGGGGAACCTAACGCTGCTAATGGACACAGTTGTGTTACTCGACTCATAATTATAACGCTAATATTGTAATTCTGACTCCACTACATGTATTAAATACTTTCACTTATAAGTTACTTTGCAGATTTAGAATATTAATACAAAAAATTAATAAAGTCTGATGTTACAGGTTCTCTATAAAGTAGGCTAACTATAATTAGCTCCACCAAGTGATGAACACATGAACGAATCAATAGTTATAATCCAGACATAGAACATATATTATTTCAAAACAGGCCATTCTGCATTATGAATACTTTTATGTACTTATGGACTTTTGTTTGTGACAGAATATTTGTACACTGTGGTATCGCTACCTTCACTCAAAACAAAAACAAAATCCTCCACAAGCAGCACCCAAAGCTGCAGGAAGTAATGTTTTATCTCAATTGTTACTTCATGTAAAAACTGAAATGAAAAACAAGAAGTTGTGGGCGTATGTGTGAGCATTTCTTATTTCCTAGAGTCCCACATTCTCACAACAGTTACAGCTGATCTGTAGACGCCTGAGTTATTTCTGGACACTATTGAGCATGCTCAGTATCTTTTTGTCTCTGAGTTCATCTGACGCTCTCAGCAGAGTGAATCTGTCCCTCACAGTGAGCTGACGGCCGTCTTATTGACACTGAGGTTAATGTTCAGTGGTTTTATCTGCATCTAAACGCCAGTCTGATACAAAAAGTGCTGTAATATCAGTTTTAGTTATCAGCTACACTGGATCTGAGACAGGAGGTGATTCAAAGCTAGGTGTGGCGGTGATGTGCATTTTAATGATTAACGTTTTGGCTCTTTTCCGAAGCCGAACGCTGTCTCACTCCCAACATGCTGATTTGTCATGGGACAGTGTTCAGTCACACTTTAAATAAATCCTGCACTTTCAACCGTCGGCAGCAGAGACAGAAAACTGACACAAACAGAGTGAGAACGACTGAACATGTGACACAGGCAGCGGTGGAGGAAGTTCTGTTTAGAGCAGTGGTTTTCAAACTTTGTGCACAAAGAGCACGCCAGACTCACAAGGCACGCCTGTATTAATATCTGTGCATAATACCTGTCACTGTCATAGTTGGTTGAGGTGGAGTTTTAACTCATGATTATTTTCATTCTGATTATCTGACATGTTTTCAGTGACCTCTGGTTGCTGTTAGGGACTGTTCTTTACTTATCAGAGGAGGACGGTGACTGGGCAACCTGGTCTCACTCTGAAGCCGTCAAAATCCAGAGCTCGGGCAGTGACCTGCGGTGTCAGACACTGATGAAAAAAGCAGTCCTTTGCGGGACAAGAACAAAAGTTAGGGTGGCAAAAGTCCAAGTAGGGTGGGCGAAATGGGTGTTGGATGGATCCAAAAACATTGACTTTCACCTGGAAGAGCAGTGTTTGCATCCCATGAGATTATAAATCCAAACCCTGTTAAAACCGCATGTTTTTGTTGCCTAAACCCAACCACGTGTGTTTGTTGTTGGAGGAAAAAAAATGTCCAGTTGCAGTGTTATGCTGCCGTTGTACGTTTATTTTGACTGTATGTAAATGGTAAATCTCCTGTGAAAACGGAAGTGTTTTTTGAAAGAAGACGATGCATGTAACAACCAACGCACCCAGGGTACCTTTTACATCGTATGTGGACATGGATGGTCCATGACTAAGCATGGATATGTGACAAGGCCAGAGTGAGAATGTGTTTTCTGTAAACATGCTCACCAGTGAAAATGAAAGTAAAAGCCAACCCCAGATTTACTTGCTTTTGGAATTTCGCCTCACTACCTTTTTATAGAGCCCTGACCTCACCTGAGTGCTGTGGGGGTGCATGCCCATAAATGTCCTGAACACAGAAGTCAGAGGTCAGAGTCTCTGCACAAAAATACATTGCCACACACTTCTAGTAGGTCATGTATCTTTAATTGTGTATCCCAATAAGGTATTCAGCCACCTGTAAAATGTATTTTCTATGTCCCTACTTTGCTTTCATACATTTTACTCTCTTACTGTTTTATTTTACATAGCCTTCATATTAATACGTGTTCAAAGTTTTATGCATAAATGTGAACATGTGTGTGTTTGTGCCAAATGTTATTAGACCAAAGCATCCTTAAATACTGCTCAGACTTGCAGTAAAATATTTTGTCTGCTGTAATATTCATATATAATGAATTAGCGTTTGTGTACGTGTGTGTACAAGTGCATGACTCCCTGTCTGAGTATGTCTGCATACCTGCTTTGTGCATCAGCACTCTTTGTTCTTCACTCGCTAGAGGTCTTGTCCCTTTACAACATTTCCCGTACAGATTTCCTTTTATTTCTCACTCCTTGTAGATAAGTTTGAGGGTCCCAGGTACCTCTTCCAGAGTCAGTGTCGGGATGTCTGTCCAGAGGGGTTCTACCACTCTTCAAGGAAACGGTGTGAGCCCTGTCCTACAGACTGCATCATCTGCTCATCAGCAGAGCACTGCTTCCACTGCAGCCCAGGACACAAGCTCCGAAATGGACAGTGTGTCCCGTTAGAGTGCAGTGCAGGTGAGAGATGCTGGTAAAGCCACACGAGACTGTGTCACATGTTCATTCACTGATGTCGCTATGAAAATCACTGTTTGTTAATTCTGCGGAATAAAACGTTGAATAGGTGGGTCACCACTTTGACTAATGTTGTATAGATCTACAAATCTACATCTCACTGTTGTTAAATAAGTGAAGAGTTCGGGAGGGATTTTATAGCTGCCACTTTTGCTCAGCACCACTGTCACAGAGCTGGGCTGAATTTGGCAAACTGTCACCTCAGGGAACACATATGTAGCACAGTGACCTCATTTTAAAGCAAGTATTAAAATTCAAACACAAAATGTGCCAAAAAAAAAATCTGCCAACACCCAGAGCTCTGCGCACAATTGCATGTGTATATAATTTGCATATATTGACCAGAGAATAGGAAAGTATTGGCTTCTTTGAGCGAGTACACTCTGGTACTAAAAATGTTTGGATTTCAATGTCAGGTGTGAAAAATGTGCAGTTCAGAGGAGGAATTTTAAGCTTCTGAAGATAACAGTAATATTTCACCAGGTTACAAGGTTCGTTTATTTGTCGTTTTACAACACAGGGTTGCACAATAAAATATGAGTGTAGCCTCTTTGAACTACTCACACACAGAGCATATATACACGCACTTAATCTGAAGTCAATGTAGTAAAATGAAATGTGTCCATGAGGTGATTCAGGCGATCTCTAGGCACAAAGGAATCTGCATAGCATCAGAACACAAAAGACATATACCCACAAAACTTTACTCAACAAAGTATAACCACTATAAGAGAAATACAAATACATGTGTGTACTTGTATTACATGATAAGCTTATAAAACAGAGAACATATTTTTTGAACAATAAGTGTCCTAAAAGAGAAATCCAGTCAGTGCCGATGTGTTCTTGCTTCTACATCCTCTTCTTAATCTATTCAACTAAAGAACATTTGTTGAGTTTATTTAATATACTCAGGGAGATTGTGAAAGATAAACACATTACACTTCATCTGATTATATCAGATCAAATGTGAATGCCAGCCAAAGGAGGATTGAGAAAGAGCTGAAATGCTTTGAGTGAGATGACGTTTTTTTACTTTAGATATTTCAGATAAAGAGTAAAGAGGAGGGGTGGCGGCTGGGAGTTAGCACTTAACGACCTTGAATGTGAGGTGAGGTGAAGGGTAATGATGAGAGTTTGTATGTGCGGATAGAAAATGTATGAGGGGGAGGATGAGACGAAATTCTTATCATGTGAAGCAGGCAGGTCTCAACAGGCCCCACAGACAGCTTGAACTCTGGAGTAGGTGAAATACAAGTATTAATTTGGCAGTTTTTCTCATCGCTTCTCTTCCTTTGGCGGTATCACGGGCAGAGCAATGACAACGCATTGATTGATGTGACGTAAATAAAAAAGTTTAACATATAAACACTACAAAATTAAGTTAAAAGATAAAAACATGGCAAAGTGCTTAATTCTTAAATAAAACAAGAACCGTTAAACTGACAGCATCTTATTGATTGATCACAAAAAATAACATTGTGGTGGTAATTTATGAGACAGGTAGTAATTTGATTGTCATGTCTTTAAGATAAACTGCACTCCACTTCAAGCAGCTGTGAGTCATTTGTTGTGACAAACAAAATAAATGCAGGCTTGAAAGTAAATTACAACTTATTTTTCTCCACCACCAAATCTTATTTTAAACAACTGTGCCATCCAGTATTGAGTGATTAACATGAAGCCACATATTGACAAAATTTATCTATCTATTATATTTGTTTTTATCTCAAGACGCAGTGTGTAGTACTTATTGGCATCTTGCAGTGAGGATGCAAATTGCACTGAGGTGAAACTTCTCTATTGTCTGAAGTCCCAGTTAGAACTCTTTCAGTGTTCATTGTTCAGGAGGTTTTACTGGGAGCCCAATAATCCACAGAGGTCTTGTCTTCTCCAAAACAAATGGAAAGGGGATTAAAATAGGTAAAATCACTGAATAAAGCAGTTTCATAAAACAAATCTGTGTTTCTCCAATACAATTCGACTTGTTGCTGACAGGCCCAAGCCTAGCACCTGCTTATCTGTGCTCACCTTTTTTCCTCTTAACTTAAGATCCACACATTCAGCAAGTTTTTACCAGGAGCCGAATTATCCGCAGAGGTCTCCTCCTCTCCAAAACAAATGGACCTGGCGATTTAAGCTTGTAAAAACACACAATAAAGCAGTTACACTTTACAAATCAAATTTTTCCAACGCTGTTTGGTTCGTCACTACAGTGGCTGACACAAAAACGTGAATAGCACTCGCTAGAGCCAGTGTATGGATTGTCTATTCTGGGCTACTGTAGAAATATGGCAGCGAGGACCTGCTCTCTATGTAGATCAGGCCCCCAGGAAAGCAGCTCAACTTTGCAGCCTATTTTTCCAGTTGCCTCTTGCAGTAATGCAGCAAAAAATCCCCTGTGGCCCTAAAGTATTCTCCCCCATAAATCACCATGATGAAAGATATGTCTATGAACACCTCGAACTGCAAACAAGGTAAATTATAACTCTTTCTATTATGATTTTTTTTATCCATGGAGGTTTAATATTTGTAAAACTTTCCTTGAGCCGAGAAAAGCAATTTAAAAACCTGTGATATCATCACAATGTAAAGTCTATGAGCCAAGTCAAAACTAGAGGGCGGGGCCAGCGGGAGAAACACTACTGCACATATTCAGTGGGCCACATATCATGGACGTAAACGCAGAAGCTAAAACCTTTTTCAGCTTATTCATGGGTAACAAAAACACAATGATTTTTATTTACAAAAATTAAACTAAGTAACCCAAAGAAAATTTCGTTCCTCACAATATATCATACAATATATATAGATAAACATAATATATGGGGTGGCTGTGGCTCAGAGGTAGAGTTGGTTCGGAAGATAGGCGGTTCAATCCCCAACTCCTCCTTTCTGCATGTTGAAGTATCCTTGACCGAGATACTGAACCCCAAATTGCCCCCGATGGCTGTTCCATCAGTGTGTGAGTGCGTGTGAATGGATAATGGGTCGTATGTGGCATGTATGGTAGCCTCGGCTACCCTTGCGTGACTGTGTGTGTGAATGGGTGAATGTGACATGTAGTGTAAAAGTGCTTTGAGTGATCGCAAGACTAGACGGCGCTATACAAGTGAAGTCCATTCACCATTTACCATATCCTCAACACCTCTTCAACAGATGCAACAGGCAGTCATTGACTGTCCCAGAGTTAGCTTGATGGCTAAATTTGATCAGCAGTCCCTGCGCAGGCATACCAACAAAGGAACTGCAGCATCAAATGTTGCAATTCAGACAGGTGTACAAAGAAAAACATTTCATCATACAAAACTAAAAACACTTCTACATAAAAAAGAAGAACAGAATACTCCATATGTTTTGTGGTTAATGGTCACATGACTGGTCTTGTTTCACCCATGATTTTTCATTTTGATTTAAAACACAGAGTAGAGTAGAGCAGTCTCTTCAAGGTGGGTATTGTGTTCCAAAAGTTTGCAGCAGTTACGGAGAAAGCTGACCAGACAAATTCAGTGGACCTGTGCTGCAGTGACTTAATTTCCTCTATCAGATAACATTTGTCAGTCTCAGCTTTCGAAAACCAAATTGCATTGGGTGAAGTGAGACATGTCCTGTATTCAAAAAATCCACAAGCTGCTTTGTTGCCACTTTTTCAGTGATCTTTGATGCTGTTGGCAGAATGCTGATGGACATATGTTACTGCATCATTTTCTTATGTGTCATGCATTTTTAATCCACTGTTTTATCTGCTGTTTTCATCAGGTGAGGTTGCAGATGCAGATAAAGAGGACTGTATTCCCTGTGACGAGGGCTGCAAGCAGTGTGAGCGCAGTAAGTAGACCACATCTTAATCTCACTCCTCACTTTCTCTCTTCCTTCTTCACCTTCTCCATCCATCAAACTGTGGGAATAAAACCAAGTATATAGCAGTATATAGCTGCTGCTGAAGCACTAAAGCTTCAGCAGCAGCTATATACTGCAGCTACATGACACACCACAATATCTTCAAACTGCTCACATCATCACAGTTGAAGACTTTAATCATTTCAGCAGTGGGCACCCAGACATTTTTCATAGGGGTGGCGAGATGGGGCCACTGAACATCTTGAGGTGGCACACAAAAAAAACCAAAAGCCATAACTGAATTTCAGGAATTTGATATAGGCTGTTGAAAACTATGTCAGTGTGAGAGTTAGGGAATTTCATACTAATATAATTTGGTGTCTTATTTTACAGTTAATACTCCACAGACCACAATTAACATGTTAAGTTCCACAAAAATCCTGTTTTAAGGTGTTATGTATCTGTATACGCATGTTAGGCCGTTCATTGTTCCTTGAATAGGCTGAGTTTTATTTTCCTTAAAAGGACAAATATACAGCTTTGATTTAAAGGAGCACACTGATTGTAAGTGTTAGGCTGCTAAGCTAAACTTGGCTTATGAAACCTCATTAACTAAGGTTAGCAAGCCCATAGCTTAGCGCCTCTCCCTACATTAGTCGTGAGAAATGTGCCTGGACTTCCCTGGGTGAGTGTGACGTGTCGAACATTTTCTCGGTCTCTTTTGCCTTCAGAATGTCTTGCCTCCGTCCCTCCAGGTGCGGCTAATAGCGGCTAATGAGTCATTACCACCAACGTCAGTGACGTCAGTGCTGACCCTGCAGCCTAACACCTGCCTAAGCCACACCCACAAGACATTTATTACACTACCAATAAAGCTATCATAACAGTAAGCAACAGAGCATTTACGGGGAACAAGCCCTCTTAACTTTAGGGGAGACTTGTGGGTACCCACAAAACCCATTTTCACTCAGATATCTTGAGGTGAGAGTTCAAGGGACCCCTTCGTAAATGTCCATGCCAATTTTTCCCTCACCAAAATTTAGCCTAATTTTTGAGCTTAGCTACCTTTCCAACAAACAATGCCAACATGGCTGGTACCAATTGATTCCTTAGTTTGTCATATATCACAAGATACCACTACCTTCACACTAGCTTACATAATAAGTGAGCCACGACCTCTAAAAGGCAATAATGTCGGCCTCAGCGGCGTAGTGGAGGGTATACGTAGGTATACAGGGTATACCCACCTCTTTTTCTGCCACTTGATTTCAGTCCAGAGCAGTGAGATAAATTCAGATGATGAGAAAGCTTATGACCAAAGGATGACAGTTAACAAAGGACGATTAAGTAAATGTGTTTGACAGTGTGAGCAGGGGTGCCTGCATTTACCAATGATGCTGCTATTGATTATTGTTGTACCTTACTCTTTGCTGTAGGCTCTCTATTACTGCTGATACATTAAAACAACCGCTGAAATATAACGTGTTCTGCAATTAATGAACTTTTCGTTTATTCCCATATGCCTCATTCATTAGGGAAGTCATTTGGACAAACCAAAGACCCTTTCTTTAAACTGAACGTAGACTTTTCACTTGTTTGCAGGACTGGTTTTATTATCTTCTCCACAAGAAACACTACCTGAAATCTAATTTATGCCAGAGCCAGACATTATCTATCCTGTAAAGGGTTAAAAAAAGGTTTTCCGCGCCTGGGTAAATGCTGCTGGTAATTATTTGTCCTCCCACAGCTGTTTCCCTCCAAACTGTTCATACATATGACGAATCAACATACCTTTGTAAAGAACAAAGCAGGATACTAAAAGGCTCTTTTTTCTCAGCGTTGTTTTGAATAAGATGTGTTGTTTTTTCTCAACACTGCAAAATGTGAAAACTTAAACCACACAGTATACAATCAGTGTAAATCTCATTCCCTGTGCTCTTACACCTCACCCTGTCAGTACAAGCCACATCAAGACGAGAGCACTTCCTTCTCCCAGAAATGGTTACACCGACATACCGTAGAAAGTTGTTATTGTGCTGAACTAGTCTGCAGGTGGAGACGGGGTGTTATTATGTCATTATGCATTCTGGGTGGAATATCTTTCTTCTCTCTCATCCCCACCACAGCCTCGCTGCCACCCACCCGCTCTTAGTAATCACAATTCTGCAGCTAAACAAGTCAGTCAGCAGATTAGAGATTTGGGATGATTGGCCCTGTGACGCGATGCTACGGGCTAAAGTCAAGATGAAACCGAACGTGTAGTGTCTGGCATCTACTATGTGTGTGTGCATGCCTACACTATGTCCTCATTCTGCATTACTAAGCTAAGATATTTACAGTAATGTGAAGACATGTTTGGAAACTGAGGCAGTTTTGAATGCCCCTCACTTTTTGTGTTGCTACTTTGGGGTTAGGATTTCAGCCCAATTCTTCCTAATCAAATTTAGGATTACAGTAGATATAGGTTAGGAGTAAGACATGCAGTATTATGTATTAAAATGAAGTTCACCACTTAATTGTATCGATTTCTTTTTAGGCATGTTAATGAAAACACCACCAGCCCAAAATTTCCATGTATTCCAAGGCCAAACATTGGCCTCAGGCTGGGGGTTTTAGTTTCATTTTGGGTGAACCGCACGTTTAAGATTAGGTGTGCGTGTGTGTTTGTGCCTTTGTGTGAGGTCTATCAATGAGCTCTCCAGCCTGACAGTGTGATAAGATGCAGCAGCCCCTCCTACATCCTATCACCCCCATCAAATTACTTCGGTATTTCTTTTTAACTCATCAGTTTTATACCCATTAATCATCTTTGCATATTATACTCCTCAATCATGTGACAAGGGTTCAAAGGAATTTTATAACTGGATCAGTCATGACTTGAATCTGTCCTTTTCTTTCCAGATAAAGGTTCTCTGGGTGGAGTTTTCCCGTTATCCGAATTGAGGATCTAGACTGCAATGCCCCTAAGTACAAATTTGTGATATTGGGCAACAAGTACTATCAAAAAAGTAATGGTGATGATATCACAGGTTTTTAGTCATGGTAACACAGCCTATTAAGTCTAATTGGTCTAAATGAGCATTCATTAATATGTTTTATCACAAGGCACTATTTGGTATGTTAACTTTGCAGCATTGGTGGTGAAAGGAAATTAATCTATCCACTCACTATCATTTATATAACAATTTGTTTCCAAGACTTTTTTCTTTTTGGATTGGATGTAGAATCCATAGCTAGCTTAGCTAGACTCAAGATTAGCTACCGTTATTAAGGTTTGACAAAATTTAGAGGAGGTGCCAGGTCGCTAGGTCGTAGACGTATGATGCACTACAGGGCACTGCCAAATTGATTTTTACTTTGTGTATAGGCTACACATGTGTACAGTTAAAGAACATAAGGCCACCTACCCCTGGGCTATATAAACAAACTGGCTTGACTCTGTGTAACTTACGAAATGGCAGTGATGCACATTGCGTAGGCCAGTGATAAGAGCTCTCTCAGTCTGGCAAACTCACCAGACCTTGTCTTTTACCTGGGATAAAAAGGCTTCATTATCTTGGGTTTCATTGGCACATGGCTCCATGGCTTCCTCTGTAAGGGAGCACTGCTGCCTGACACATCTCTAATTAGTCCGTGTGCTCTTCTGTGTTCAGATTTTCTCTGAACTTCACCAGTCCTCCTCCCCGGGTGTCTGTGCCCTTACCTCTCTCGTTCCTTTGGTTCCAACATCTCAT
Organism: Chaetodon striatus; assembly: GCA_029783705.1. NCBI lineage: Eukaryota > Metazoa > Chordata > Actinopteri > Chaetodontiformes > Chaetodontidae > Chaetodon > Chaetodon striatus. The sequence continues at coordinate 24,640,669 of JAPZEB010000022.1, read as the reverse complement.
TATGCTTTTATTAATGATTGGCTTTGCTAGACACCTTTTATGACTGCGAGTGTTTGAGATCATTTACACATACTGTGGAATGCACCATGATTTGCTTTCTTTGTTTCAATATTAATTACTATTGATCTTTACTGGTCTTACTCGGCTTCAGGAAAGAAGCATTTGAAATATTCCTACAGCTCCTTTACTGTGGAGCTGGACTCTTCAGCTGCTCAGAGACTGTTGGCGTACAAAAGCTTGTCTCACCAGTGGCGCCCCCAAGCAGGGCCAAGGGGGGCCATGGCCCCTCTAATCTCCCCCCCCCCCACTGGCTCCAGCCCTGGTGAGAACACTTGGAGGCCAATAATACTGTCTTCAAGAGGAAGAAGAAGAATTTTGTGCAAGTATCGCACTTGACTCAGCAGCTGCTCTGGAGTGGAACATAATGAAACTGTGTCCCAACAGCAAACGAGTGTCATTGGAGCTCTCTGTCCAGTGTGAGCAATCTGTCTACCTATGTTTGTACCGTTACCGTTTAAAACAGAAAACATTTTATATTGTTATACGTACTGGAAATGATGAACAATATAGCCACCAGCCAGCAAGTAGCCTAGCCTGTATTAGCAAAGATCATTTAGCTTTCCAGAGATGTTCAGCTCCCTGCCATCTCTCTCCAGTTAGCTTCCACTGTATTTTGATTTTGGTAGTGAAATAAGTTGGTTTTGTGTTGATAATTCTTTATTTCAACTTAGTGAATCAGTCGTTCCTTGTCCGTTGCGGAACATTCAAAGCAAATGACAGGAATTAAAAAAAAGAAAAGAAGTATGGCATACACCAGGTGCAAGTGCAGTTAGGACACCTGTTACATCAGTCTTTTGAGACTATCTCCATATTTAATCTGGTCACCCAAAAAAAACACATTAACTTTCAAGTAAACAAACACAGCATGTGACGCTCTCCCACTGTCAGCAGAGCTACATTTTGGTGAGGGAATCAGTGACATGGCCATTTTCAGAGGGGCTCTAAATGAAGGTGGGTTCTGTGGGTATCCCTTAAACTTGAGAAGGCTTGTTTCCTCTAAATGTTTGGTTTCTAACAATCAATGCACTTTTCACATTAAAGTTGTATATTTGTCTTTTTAAGGAAAAGGACAATCAGCCTCTTTGAAAAACAATAAATTGACTAACACGTATCATACAGATATAAAAATAATTATTAATTATACTGGTATTGTACTATGCACATCAGACAATCAGTAATATAAACTGTTACATAAGACAGTAAGTATATCAGTATGCAGTTCCTTAACTTTTGTTTGGTATGCATTTTTAATTCCTCCTAGCTATTTGGGATCAGTACACAACAAACATCATTAATCATAAAAAAAAACAAGTCTCAACCATAAAATGTGATCAGGTTTTGGACCTTGTCCACTTTTGTGTCAGGATCAGCTGCAGACTTGGCAGAGATCTTGTTTGCCATCTTGTTTTTACATGGATGAGTGCATTGTGCTCTTACTACCACTAGATGTCTCAAAAAAGTGTCCATGAACGAGGACAACAGGTCTAAGTTAAGTAGAATGAAGTATAAGGTAATGTTAAAGGGGGCCACTGCGTCTCACCTTGAGTTTTTACCTGTTTTGATCTCACACAGTTGATTAAATCTGTTTTTCTCATTAATGTTTTGCTTGCTTTATATTCACACATCTGTTTCCTCTATCAGCAATCCACTAATGAAGCACTTCTTGATAGGTGATAATTTGAGGCGATGGTAAAACTGAATTCATCCATCGTCACTCCTGACTTTGTACCACTTCTTATAAGTGAGGCTGAGTGCTCATCACTTTAATGTGTGATTGTGTGCATGTACTGTATATCATGCGTGTAATGTGTAGTTTGCGAGTGCACGTTGACAGTAAATGTGCGTGTATGAGTGCTTGCACATTCCACAAGTGCATACTTCAGGATGCCAGTTTAAATTCTGTTGAAATCCCCCCCTCCCCTGGCTTTCACAGTTAATATTTATGCGGGAGCTATTTTCTCTCTTCACATAGACACAGCCTGAAGGCATGATTTCCGGCTCCTCTGTCCCTCCCACCTTTTCTTTCTCCTAGTCTCTCTCTCTCTCTCTCTGTATGAGTAATTGCTTTCACAGGTAGTGGCTTGTCGACCGCATTGAAGTGCAAACCAGTGCAGTGTTAAGTTTTGGGTGCTGGAAGGAGACTGAGAGAGGAATGGGGTGTGGGGGTCGATGGAGGCTTTTCTGGAGAGGATGAATGTCCCTAGGGAAAGTCTGCAGCAGGGGCTTTTTTAGTGGTTATTTCCATCTCTTTCTCTCCCTCCTTATATCTCTCCTTTACCCTGTCTCTCCCTCTCTCTTTCTGCTTCCTGTCTGATCATTTCTTCCTCTGCCTCTTGCCCCCCTCCTCACTCCCTCGGTCCTTGGAGATGTTTTGACATTGTTGGACTACGGGATGACAGCGTGGCCCTTCCTAAGTTGCCTTCCTCAGTTGCCAGTTGGATGGTTTTGATTGACAGCAGGAATTAATTAGTTCGGAGGGGAAATGAACTTTCTCCTTTGGTGTGTGTTCAAAAACAGCCTCTGTCACACACACCTGGATTACTTATTAATATCCCCTGCACAGGTTCCCCTGTCTCCAGTGACAAAAAAATAAATAAAAATCACATTAATAGCAAATATGCAAGTGTTTTACATAACCCGTCGCTCACATTATTCTTGTTTTTGTGTTGCTCAGCAAAAGTACACCTGCAGTGCATAATGCACAGACAGCACACAAACACAAACACACACAAACACACGCACTCACTAGACCTACCACACAGTACGTCAGAGCAGCAGCATCTGACTTCTGACTTCTTCAAGATGAGAGAAACTAACAGACATTATGGACGTGAACTAAAATGCCTGCAGAGACTCTTTGACTTTTACATTTGTTTGAAGGCTTCTGGGTTCGATTTGTTTGCTAGTTTTACATTGATCACACTCAGCTGATGATTGATCTGTGAGCGCCATTCAGTTCTACAGCGAACTGCACACATTTATTGTGTGTTGTCAGAGTGCCTCCTGCTGGTGTCACAGGAAACTGAGGATAGAAAAATTACAGTGCAGGTAGATGAGAAGAAGTGTCCACATTTTCACAACTGAAACACATAAAGAGACGACCACTAACACAATGATATTATCTTCAGTGTCATATTCAGTATGAACAGAAAGGGTAAAACTTCTTCACCACATTTACATGTAATTTGAGGGATTTTTGGCTATTCTGCTTCCATAACATCTTCTTTCAGACTAGTGGAATGAAAGCGTCCAAAATATACATTTAGGTGTTTATTTTAGTTCACATTTCTGTTCTGGAAATGTATAATAATGCTTTGTCTGAATATTTAAACATAACATTTCAGAAAACTTACAAAAGAAAATGTCTTAATGTCACTATTATTATGTCACAACTGGAAAGATTTCATGATTATATCAGTTAGTTAAAATTTTAACCCTCTCCACCTGTCGAGTCTTATGTTTGGTCTATAAATGTATGGAATTTTACAATATATATCTTTAAATTACATTTTCACAAATGTTGTTTTTTCTCATTCTCTGAGCTTGTCATGGTCCAGACCTTTGAATCCGACCGCTCCACTGAGTCTGAGTTGACTGATTAAATGAAGATGGAAACGCAGTGTAACGAGCTGTCAGTTCAGTCTGATATTAGACAAACTCTGAGCCAGAAATCTTGACATCTCTTGCACTATACACCGAAATTTCCAATTTTATTCCAGGCTTTATTCTGAAGGTTTTTACAAAAGGGTTTGTTTATAAATGTTGGAAAACTTCTAAAAAAAAATGTGATTGTCTGGATGTAAGTCATCAGTTGAGGAAGTTTATGGTGATATCTATTAGTTAAAAGTTTTACCTATTCACCTGTAATGTCTCCCAACTTATACTGCAGCTCTTTTCACAATCACAATATGTCTGATCTGTTGTTAGTGGCGTGTTTAATTTCTGCTCCTCTCCACAGAAGACTCAGGATCTCAAGAAACGTCTTGCCTTAAATGTGAAGATGATTATTACCAGTGAGTCTCCAGGCTGAGAGTTTCATTGAATTACACCCTCCTATTTATGTGTCCTTATATTTATACTATCTGTCTTTTTATCTGTGTGTCAGGTTAGGCACAGACTGTCATCAGTCCTGTCCAGATCGGACCTACAATGTGAACAACACAATGGTGTGTGCTCCATGTGAAGACAAACAGTGTGAAGTCTGTGACGAGTCCCAGTGCTACTGGTGTAAAGAGGGATTCTACGTCTATGGTAGGACTTGGAGCAATTATAATTTGGGGTTGATATCAGCTAGAGAGATTTCAGGGGGAACTGTGATCTGCATCTGATTATGTTATCTAGATCAGTGGTTCCCTCCTGGTCCAGCCAGTCCAGATTCTTCCTTAGTCATCAGTTAAAGGTCCACGCAGTTTAATAAATTCATTGTCATATTTGTGTTTGGACATGTCGTCAAGCTAGTTTTTGTCTCCATCAAGTAGATATCCATGAGTCACTCATTCTACAGCAGGAAACACTTCAAAATAAAAACTCTGTGGCAGAAATTTACAGTAATTCAAAATAAAGTGCGTTTTTTTTTGGTTTTTTTTTACAAACTTGCGAGTCACTTGTGGTCCATTCACAATAGACCTGTGACCCACTTTTGGACCGTGACCTACCAGTTGGGAACCACTGATCTAGATATCCCAGACAGTACTTTATTCATTTATTTCTTTCCCCTCAATTTGTGTATTGATATTTTCCAAATAAAACAAATAGACAACATCATGTTCGTTGATTGAACAACTGCCTGACACTTTAGAATCTGATGTAACTAAAAGACACGATTAATCATTCAAGGATATCTGTGAAGTCCAGCTCTCATGTACACTTAAAAGGGCTCCCACATCATGGAAAATTTTATCAGGGAGCCCATAATTGTGCAGTTCTTTCCAGTTTCGCAAAATTAAGGACTTCTCTTATCCACAGAGTGAGAAGGAGCAATACCAAGTGTCTGGTTAGTAGGGTGACAGTACTTTTTTGTTTTTAAAGAGCTGTGCACATCACAGTAAAAGTCCCTATCTGTTGGCTGCTGCGATAACAAGCATCAAAGTGTGTAAAAAGTTTCAGAGATGACAAATTATTTTATTCTGCAGAAGCACAATACACTTAATGGTATATAGAGGAGGTAAAATGTGTATTTGTGTGTCCAGATGACAAGTGTGTGGATCACTGCAAGAACGGTTTCTTTGTGGATGAGGAGAGCCGAGACTGTGAGCCTTGTCACCGTGACTGTCGTACCTGTGGAGGGCCACGATTTGACGACTGTGATTCCTGTGAAGACGAATTCATGCTGATTAATGGGGAATGTATTAAGGACAAACAGCTTGCTCTCTGCCCTGATACACACTTCAGAAACAGTACGGCAAATTTTTACCTCAGTACTAAATGTTTTTAGTGTTACCTACCTGTCTTTACTTGTACTTGTGAGGTATAAACATCAAACCCAAATGAAAAGTACTGCTGTCAGCTACTGCTGCTGAAGCATGCAGTGGAATATTTTTTTTGCATCTTTTATTAGGTACACAATAACACATCCTTTAGTCCATTTTTCCCCCATGGTGGGGAGTTGTATTCTCCTATTTCATCCCATCTTTCATGTCATTCATGTCTACATTGTCCTGGTTTCTGTTTGCTGTTAACCATCAGTTCAGGGTGACTGTGAGCTGTGCCACTCCACTTGTAAGACTTGCTCTGGTGCAGGAAAGGATGACTGCAACAGCTGCCACTCTGGTAAACATTTACTGTGTGTATGCAACATTAGACTGAGCGTCTGAAAGTATGAAATATTTAGTGAGCTTGTCTTTGTCTCATGATTTTTTCTTAGCTGGCAGAGAGAGAGGATGAAAAAGCCGTTGACCACTGACAAGTTTTATGCCCTGCATTGTTGGATCAGTGGTTTGTCTTTCTGTCTTCAGGTCGTTTTTTGACTGCCCGACAGACCTGCACACCTCGTTGTCCACCTGGCACGTTTGCCAACAAGACGTCCAGCCAGTGTGAAGACTGCTCAAAAGGGTGTGTCATATGCCAAGACGCCCAGCAGTGCCAGCACTGTCGCAATGGGCTTAACCTTCACAATGGAGGGTGTGTGGTGGAGTGTCAGAGGTAACTGTCCTTTTTTTCCCTCATTTCTTGACTTGCAAATGAACACACACCATGATAACACATCAATAATGGAGCACTTTTGTAGCCAAGTGGTCACAGCGCATGCCATTTAACTGCAACATACGGAGCTCAGTTCCAGCCCTGGGACCTTTGTTGCATGTCATACCTCTCTCTTGCTCTCTCCCCCATTTCTAAGGCAAAAAACCCATACCTAACCTCATCCTCTCCTCTCTGCCTCTTTCCCAGAGGATTTCCTCAAGGTGGTGTGTGCCACCTGTGTGCCCCAGAGTGCACATCCTGCCAGGGAAATTCCTCTCACTGTCTGAGCTGTGAGACACAGTACCTGCTGCTGGACCACTCCTGCAGGTCACACTGTCCAGAGGGCTATTTCACCTCCAAGACAGAGTGCCATCGCTGTCCAGCTCATTGTACAGAGTGCAATCAAGATGGCTTGTGTAAGAGTAAGTACGCTGGGTGAAGCAGCGGAGGGTAGAGAAAAAGAAGATGTAGAGAAGAGGATTAAAGAGAGGTGTTCTTTTGAGAGGTGATTAGTTACTGTTGAAGTAGCTAAATGGAGGAGGAGGAGGAAGATGAGGTGCTCCTTCTCTGCTCACTAAACTGCAAATCATTCAGCCATGAAGCCTAAAAGTATGAGTTGGAACGCTAAAGGAAGTGAGGAAAATCTGATAGAGGGAGGGAGGAATACAGGAGACGTTAAAGAGAAGATGAGTCAGGGGAAGATTAAACAGATAAAACATTTCTCGGGGTCACAGTGGTTTAAGCATAAAAATTTATCCACTTTAGACAGACATGTTGCACATGTCTATGACTGAAATTCAAAATATACACTACATATGGGAAATACATCATTAGAAAATATGATGGATCTTAATGGAATGACTGACATACAGATTTTCATTTATCGTGTTAATGTTGGTGATATGGTTATCACTGAGGTTGAACATGAACAGGCTCTTTATTCATGACTCCGTCTTGTCATGGTGGTGAAAAAGAAGAAAAAGCCATTGTGAGGAGAAGAAAGTGAGGGCTGCCTGAGGGAATGAAGAAAAAACTAAATCAAGCCAAATGCACACCACTAATGGTTTCTTTCATTTTGGAAATCACATCTGGTGATTTCCAATCATATGATCATGTGATTGGGCTGCACGAGGAAAACAATTGGACTTTGGTGCAAAAGAAACTGAAGCACAAATAAAAGGTCATATATACTTTAAGTCTGTTGAATAACAGTTATAATTAAATAGTTCACAAGAGCCTAAAGGGACAGTTCAACCCCAAATCAAAAATACCTGTTTTCCTATCAGCTGTAGTGTTATTCATCAGTCTAGATTATTTTTGTTTTGAGTTGCCAAGTGTTGGAGACATCAGTCATAGAGGTGTCTGCCTTCTCTCCAGCATAATAGAACTAGATGGCACTCGGCTTGTGGTGCTCAAAGCATTTAAAAAATACACTTAAGAATCTCAGCAGTGATGTGTGTTCCCAGAAATCATAACCCCATTACTCAAGATTATCCACAGACCTTGTTGTGAGCAGTTTCATACAGAAATGTAGGAAGTGCGTATCTACTCATGGACGAGAGACAGCGTGACATGTAAACATTAATGTCGTCCTCAGCTGAGCTGTAGTGTTAGCTCGCTCAGCGGTGCTATAGGTGAGCTAACAGGCAACACATTCTCACTTAGACTTCGTCACATATTGACTTTCCACGTCCAGATACAATGTGAAAGGTACCCTGGGTGCGCTGGTTGTTGATGTCCTGGGTCGCAGTGTCAAGTTCTGCCTGTTACGTGCATTGTCATCTTTCAAAATACACTTCCGTTTTGACAGGATATTTACACTTAATATACATACAGTCTCTTTCAAAATAAATGCACTACGTCAGTAAAACACTGTAAATTGAGGTTTTTTTTTGCCTTCAACAACTAACGCACATGGTTGGGTTTTGGTAAAAAAAAGCCTAGGGTTTAGCTTTATCATGGTAAGGGATGCAAACACCGCTCTACCAGGTGAAAGTCAGTGTTTGTGGGACCCATCCACCACCCCGCCGACCCACCCTACTCAGACTTTCCCCACCTTAACGTTCGTGTCCCACTACATTTTCCCATGATGCCGCAGAGCATTGTTAAACGATAACAGTGACAAGCCGACAGTTAAGGACAGCTTTTTTTTGTCAGTGTCTGATGACGCGAGTCACTGCTCAAGCACTGGATTTTGACAACTCTGGAGTAAGACTGGGTTGTAGATGTACACTACCTTTTGCGTGGTAATACAGTTCGCAAGTGCGGTTGGTAGAAAGAAAATAGTTCCAACATGAAACTGCTCACAACAATGTCTGTGGATTATCTTGAATAACCAAGTTATGATTTCTAGAAAGAGATGCTGTCTGAGACTTTTGAGTTTTTCAGATGTACTTGTCAGCACTTAAAGCACCACAAGCCGAGTACCATCTAGTTTCATTATATCTGAGAGAAGACAGACATCTAAACAGCCGATATCTCCAACACTCAGCAACTCACTCTAAAGCGAGAGGGAAAATATGCATTTTTTAATTTGAGGTGAACTGTTCCTTTAAACCATTGGCTCGAGTTGTTCCTGTTATAGTAATGACAGCGCGTGATCAGATGCACATGCAGGGGTAATGAAGTCAGCTGAACTTTCATCCTGATGCAATAACCCACATGGTGAGTCACCACTTGAGGATAACCTGTGAAGCACAACCACTTTCACTTCAGTAGTTCATGAAGTCTTGCATCACCGACTTTTTCACTGGAACCATTAACACTTCCATGTCACTTGATACAGAATCTTCCCAGGAATTGCTCAAAGGTGATAAGACTTTTCTCATGGAAATTATTCTGAGTGTGTCATCGCTCGGTCTGACTGCCAAACCACAAGTTCAAGTTTGGCCTGGACAAGTTCAGGCACGTGCTCGCTGTCCACGTTAAATAACAGCATAAAAACAGGAATTACATGAGGAGATGAGAGAGCTCACACACACACTTCAGGTTTCTGAAGTGAATGGAAACACAGAACACATGTCCTTTAACTTCTTGCTACATGTTGGAGTCGTGGTTGTTCAAGATTATCCACACTGTCCCTTTAAGGGCGTCTCTTAAAGAAGCAATTAAATCTTTTTTTTAATGACTCTTCCAGCTTGGAATATCAATACTTTGCCTCTGCCCCTTCTCATCACCACTTGTCACTGGCCTAGATTTCATATTGTTGTTTTGCAAACAATGTAAACAATGCTGCTTTGTCTAACCCTTTCTTTTACTCTCTCCCAGAGTGTGCCCAGTACTACTTCCTCCATAACGATAAGTGTGTGGATGATTGTCCCGATGGCTACTTTGCCAGTGAGAAGCAAGAGGAGTGTGTGCATTGCCATGCGGATTGTGCCTCTTGTGATGGACCAGGCTTTGATGACTGTGATGTGTGTCGCAACCCAAAAGCTGTGCGTTACAACGGAGAGTGTCTGGCTAAGTGTCCCAGCAGCACTTTTTATGATGCAACTACTAATGAATGCAGAGGTAGGGAAGGTGGAAGTTGATTTTATTCATGCAATATCAAATAAAATACTTTTTTTGCTACACTGTGTCTTGTTGTGTTTCATTTTTTCCAGATTGTGACAGGTCATGTCTGACCTGCACAGGCCATGAGCCCTCATCCTGCCTTACCTGCGACACCAACAGGCGTAAAGATGCCAGCGGACACTGTGTGTGGTTCAGTGAGTGCCCTCTGAGCTCATACATGAACCATAATGGGGACTGCCAACAGTGTCATAAACTCTGTCATCGCTGTTCTGGGCCAGGCCAAGACCACTGCCTCAGCTGCAACCCGCCATACTTCCTACTGAGTAAGTTATCACAATAGTAAATGCTTCTTCTCTCCTTTTAAAATTGTAACTTTGTGATTGCGTCCATCAGACAGCACTTGCATGCAGGAGTGTCCTGTGGGTTACTACGAAGAGGACAAGGACGAACGTGGTTGTGAACGCTGCCACTTCAGCTGTAAATCATGTGTTGGGCGTCACAGTGTGCAGTGTGTCGACTGTAGATCTGGATTCTTCAAGCAGGGAAGCAGCTGCGTGGAAACCTGTTCAGAGAGGTTAGGAAGGACACACGGACACACAAAGTCTCCTCTCCTTTTTTATTAAAGAACAGGGTAAACAGATATCCTCTCTCCTTTTCAGTCACTTTGGCAACACCACCACCATGGTTTGCGAGCGATGCGACCCCTCTTGTACCAAGTGTTGGGGTCGTGGTAACAGAAACTGTCTGCACTGTCGGGAGGGCTACGTCTACCTGAGGCAGCGCGGACAGTGCCTTCAAAGCTGCCCTTCAAACTACTATCAAGACAGATGGTCCAAGACCTGTCACAGGTGTCACCCCACCTGCAAAACCTGCAGTGGTAAAGGACGCTTGGCTTATTTCTGCCATGTGCTTTTCTTTTGTTTGTTTGTTCAGGTTACATTATTAACAGGACCTAGCAGGACACTCCAGAATAAAGATATTTTACATTACATCTCTACAAATATTCTCAAATAAGCAGTGGTGCCCCTGAAGTTTTTCATAAGGAAGGCGAGATGGGGCAAATAAAAATGTTGGGATGGCACAACAAAGCCAAAATCTGTAACTGAATTTCAGATTATACTGTATGAAGAGTTCTCATTCTGATATACTCTGGTTTCTTATTTTACAGTCAATATCACTAATATTCTGATGTGCATTGACTGATACCAGTACAGTTATCATTTTGAGTTCCATGGTTGGTACCATTGGATGCCTCAGGTCACTGGTTTCCAACATGGAGGTCCCAACAAAACTTTTAGAGGGGTAGCAGGGTCTTCTTGATTTTAAGGGGTGTAAGAAAACTTTTTTTTTTTTTAAACAGACAGTAGGCCTGTATTTCTGTGTAAGGATCTAGTACAAAACTGGGACTCAGTTGCAGAGAAAAACACAAAACATCAAGAACAGTTTATCAAATCCAAATCTTCACTTAGGAGGTCAGGGGTCAAACATGTGAAGGCAGTCAGCGAAGGCAGGAAAGTAAACTCAAGCAGAGTCAAAAACCAAGGAATCAAACATGAGGAAAAGCTTGGAGAGCATGAACACACAAGGGCGACAATGACAATCTGGCAACTGAACAGGGGAAACAGTAGGCTTTAAATGGGCTTTAAATACACAAGCGTTGATCACTAACTACACACAGGTAAGTGGAACAAGACACAGGTGAAACACGAGGTAATTAACAAAGGCGAGAAAACTCAGGAAGTACAAGCAACACTAAACACAATGAGAACCCAATTCAAATTCAATTCAATTATGTTGTCTAGTTTCACCAGATACCACCACCTTTACATGAGTGTAAGAAAAGACTGCGCCACAGCCTGTTGAAGACAGTAATGTTGGCCCTAAGTTTTTTAGCCAGGGAGGCAAATTGTTTCAGGGGTGCCACTGCAATTAGGCGTATAATGTGTGTTACTGAACTATAACGATAAATATCTTATCTATCGTAGATTTCCCTCCAAGCAATGACATGCTTCTGCGCCTTATGATATGCTTTTAATCTGGAAATTCCAGTTCAGCCATGTGATGACAGTTGTCGGCATCTTTCTGCTTCCAGCTGGTGGCGCTCTGTTCTGTCAGTCCTGTTATGGAGGCTACACATTCATGAGAGGCATCTGCGCAGCCCAGTGTCTTGTAGGCCTCTACGCTGCTTCACAGGTGACAGTCAGTTTGTGTGTTACTTACCTTACAAAGTTTTTCTTTATAGTCTTTCACATTTGCTTCATGAAAAATGAAAAACACCTAAAAGCTGTGGCTGTAGTTTTGCAAGGCTAATCTGTAAGTAAAACGTGTGAAAGTGACATTCAGTCTGCTTTGTAACAAACCCTTCTGTTGCTTCAGGGCTCTGAGTCTGACAACGATAAGCCAAACTGCCAGGCGTGTGACTCGTCCTGCTTGGACTGCTGGGGTCCTGGCATTTGGAGTTGTACAGTGTGTCCTGCACTCCAGATCCTGTCTGATGATGGCCGCTGCTTGTCCTGCTGTGGTAATGGGACACGCCATGATGATAAACCAATACCGAGGGAGTGCTGTGACTGTGAGGCCTCACGAGGTAAACGAGAACCCACACTGGAACACAGACCGCCAACCAAACACATACAGATACACACTGTATAGTATTCCTGGAAAATAGTGTTCATATGCGTGTGAGTCAACAGTCACATTCTTTTAGGGCATCTGTAATTTGTAATGGCTGACTTCTATAATTCAACTAATTGATAGCGTTCCCACTGTGTAGACATGAGTTTCATCTTCCTGCCAAACAGGGGTTTCCAGTATTTTAGATTGATGGAAAATATGTTGCTATTTCAAGAAATTTTCCAAACTTTCTTGGCCACTGGCCATTAAAGACAAGAGTGTGTTTCACTGAAACAAGAGTCTTTTAAAACACACTCATCCCAGACAAGGATTCATCAGAAACAATCCCAGTACAGGCCTACAGGCAGAGGGTGATTTTAGGCCACCTTCTCATTTGCAAAATGACCAAAATACATTCCCCTTGTTAACTTGCCATCGCTCTCCATCCCTTGGCTCCAGACCGAGACCCTGTCCTATCTGAACCCAGACCTACAAGTGATTCATTATTGAGAATTATAAAATTTTGTTGTATGCATTAAATTGTCTCACGTGATACTACTCAGCCAATCATATCTGTGCATTCTGATAAGCATTGCAACTCGAGTGAGTAAGATAAGACGAGACAAGCCAGTTGCGGTTATAGTTTAACGGTGCCTGGTGGTATCTGTAGGAAATGCAGTGGGATAAGGACGAAAGTTAAGGTGGGGAAAGTCCAAATGGGGCTGTTGGGAGGGGGGGGTTTCACCTGAGAGATTGGTGTTCATGTCCAGTAAGATTATAAAGCCAAACCCTGTTCTTTTTTCCTAAACCTAACCAACTGCTTTTGTTGCCTAAACCTAACCATCTGTGTTTGTTGTTGAAGGGGAAAAAAAGTCAAATTGCGGTGTTGTACTGACATGGTGCTTTTATTTTGAAATACACTGTATGTAAACATTAAATTTCCAGTGAAAACAGTATTTTGAAAGATGACAATGCATCTAACATGCAGCATTTGACACCGCATCCCAGAATGTTAACGACAAACGCACCCAGGGTACCTTGCATATCGTGTGTGGACATGAAAAGTTCATGACCAAATGTCAAAATGTGACGAGGTTTGAGTGAGAATGTGTTGTAAAAACAAAGGTTTAGATCAAGAACTGACAGACTCTAATATGAAAACCAGCATGTCTGATCATATCGTCTGACAAGGTGGTGATTGTTAAAAGTGGCAATGTGAAGCACCACTATGACACAAAGCACTGAGCATCTTATCAGCAAACACAATCACTGAAGTCAAAGTAACTCAGAGCAAGTTAGACATTAAACTGAATTAACAAATCGCCTACTGTCTTCAGATTACATTTGTTATTGTAACCTAATGGTGTGCTCCATCTTCTTCTTCTCAGAGGAGTGCATCCTGGGTGTCAACTTTCAGATGAGAGAGTATTCAGAGGCCGAAGGCAGCACCGCCAAACTCTTTGTCACTGCCTGTGTTATAATCATCCTCTCAGTGGGTGCAGGAGTCTTCCTCTTCCTCAATGCTCGATCTAAAACAGTTGCAATGGCGCCTAAGATCAAAACGGGAGGCTATGAGCGACTGGACACCAATGGAGGCGTTGCCTCACAGCCCACTGACTCTTCATTTGGGGAGTACAGCGACCGCATTGTTGAATGCGAGGATGATGAGGAAGATGATGACGATGAAGACATTGTGTACATGGGACAAGATGGGACGGTGTATCGGAAGTTCAAGTACGGACTCTTGGATGAGGATGAGATTGAGTTGGAGTATGATGATGAGAGCTACTCATACAGATGAAAACACAGCACTGAAGACCTGACTGGGGAGAAGTCTAAACATGTTGTGAAGATTGTTTCTCACCATTCCTCATTCATGATGTCTATTTAAATCTCTTCTTTTTTTTTTTTTAAAGTTAGATCTTTTCCTGTCGGCAGGTGAAGCAGTGAAGGAGGGTGACCAGCACACACAAAATATACCAGCCAGTAACCAATCAATATTTATGATATTTATAATGGCTGCAGCTGAAATTCTAGAGAGGAGCTATAGCTGTAACTAATGTTTTGTAAAACCTGATAAACACAGTATAATCAGCACTTAACTGTTTAACTTTCCTCTAGCCATATTTACACAGGCCCCATGTATTAGTGGCTTTCATCAGTTTGTATCGGGTTTGCCCAAAAAACAACAGAAGTCTGGATTCACAGCACATCATCTACATTTCATGATCATATTTGTGCTGGTTGTTTCCTCTTATTCTGATACAGTCTTTAAAAAATTTTTCCCATGTCAAAGGTGACTTTCCATCATGATAAATGATGCCAAACCAGTTCCAACCTGCTATCTTGCCACAGCTTTGTTGACAATATAAGGTTACGGTCGGTTGATTGTCGTTGGCAGAGTTGTTTGTCATGACTACTGTTAACTTTGTTGGGCAGAAACAGGACCTTAGAGAATTAAATGTGCTTACACTAATTGTTGTTGTTCCAGTCTTACCCTGCAGAGGCTAAAATACATCTCATATCACACATGACATATATACATATTTGGGATACATACAAATCTGAGGACAAAAATATTTGATGTTTGCACAGCACTGAGAGGATCTGCTCTGAGGTCTGAAACTTTGGTGTATGTATGTGAAACTAACATAAAAATATACAATTATTCACATTGCTAGCAGCAGTGCAAAGTTATCTACCTTCAGTTTGATTATTAAGTCATACGTCATCTGAGATGTTTGACAGATATGGCTGCAGGGTCAAGTTAGATATTGACTTACTAGTGTTTGAGCCTCATAGAACAAAAATGAGTAGAAAGGACATTGAACTGTTTGCCATGGTCATATAAGATAAGTACAAAGGAAAGTGACGATTGTTGTGAGCTGCTATGGTGACAAAACACGTCGTGTGTCACACTCACTGGTTTGAGGACTGTTCTTACACCTGTTTCCTTATTAAACAGAAAAATACAAACCACCAATCCAAGTTTCTGTCTTTCACCGAACTAACACTAGTGTAAGCTTAGCTGCCTTGTTAACTCATTTTAAAAAACCCCGTTATTTAAACGCAAAACTGTCTTAGTTATTCTTGTTACTCAGGTAGTTAGTTTGTTAGTCAGTTAGTTTTTCCAACAATCACCAGCTCTGGTTTGGTTGAAATAAACCTTTAATTCACCAAGTTAGATCTAAGACATATGCTGGCTCTACATGCTGTTTTGCCCCGTGGTCTCTCTCTGCCTCTTTGCCAGCTAAGCAGCAGCTCTCGCTTGTTCCTCTGAGGCAGCTTCAGTGACTTACATCATGTTTCAGTGATCATACAACACCTGGCAACAACATGTTCGACTTGTTCGCTAGTCACTTGTGGTCCATTGAGAATGGACACAGTTGCAATGGCAACATTACACATAAAAATGGCTGGCGCTCTGACCATCCTGCTATATTGATTTGAATGAGGAGGCCTGTTCTAATCTCATTTTATTTCTCTGTCTGTGTTTACTGTTGGATTACCAAACTTTTTCTTTGATTGGAAAGAAGAGTTTGATCTCTTTGTTTGAGTCACAAACCTCAGGAGACATTGTGAATGTGCTGACAATCATATTCATTTTCATGTGTTTGTTTACATTTTCTTAAATAAATCATTTCATTTGAAGATAATTGTATATGTTTACAACATAAAATGATAAAGTCGTTGTTATCTTACACAATCAATTTGCTGAGTTCGATTTATACCAACAATAAACTTTGATTTTCAGAAACAAAACACCTCAAAACACATCAAGACTACATTTCATTACAACCAATTGTTCTAGTTTAACAATCCAGTTGTGTAACATGCTTCCTCTGATTCTGCATCATCTGGTTTAAAACTCTTATTGTAACATTACTGTCACAACTTGCTGTGTTAAATTTGTTTAATCTGTAAACTGGACGGTGAATCGCACTGCAGGAGTCATCTCAAAGTACAAAGCAAACTTCCAAACTTTGTACTGAAGTACAGTCTGATCTGTAACCCTGTATGATAGTGTGTGGATCTTTTCACGTTAGCTTACACAGAGAGGAAAAAATGTTTTCTGAGTGGTTTCACTTTATTTAGGCCACAGTGAAACGCATCTGTGCGTGTGTCCAGATTACTGATCATAACACAGCACAAGGTTGCAAGAGGAGCTCTTTCCCCCTCTAACTCTACTGTGGCTCTGTTTTGACTTCAGCGCTGTGCGTTTGCCTTGTATCGCTGTCTCCCTGAGATAATAACAGGTCTGCGTCCCGCCCACTGGAGAGTGTGAGGAGTAAATCATTTGGATCTTTCTCTGTACTTGTTTGAGGTGAAATGTGCTGTGAATCATTGTTTGATAATAAAGCTGGATTTTGATCTGTGTTGTGAGTGTGCGAACTCTTGATAAAAATTTGTGTTATGAATTAACCTGCTGCTGTACAGAGGTGAGTCCAAGTGATGACGTTGAGGTGGAAAGAATTGCATGCAAGTCAACACAGTGACTGTTGTTAGTTGCTCCCTGTAATTATTGAGCTTAGTAACATGTCAGTGTCGGATTTGGTGAATGTGATTATTTAATGTAAGCAGCTCAGATGCCAGAGGAAGATGCTGGCATGGTAAGTTTCTAGAAACCCTGGTCATGTTACATTTGTGCATTTCATATATATCATATCAATGTTTCTAATGAGATGCAGAATATGAGCTTACTTGTTTGTTTTAGGTGGATAGGATTGTATACTGCTGAGATGCCTGCCAAGCTGCAGACCACTGTTCAACACCAACAAACAACAAAACCAGGTGTTTTTTACTAGACATGAATCGGAGGATCAGTGTTTTGGTCCCCAGCTCCCCGAGTCCTCATCTTGAAGTATCCTTGGGCAAAATACTGAACCTCAAACTACTCCAAATGGCTGTTTCATCAGTGTGTGAGAGCTTATGAAAGGTTACTGAGTAGCAGGTGGCACCATGCATGGTAGGCCACCACTGGGTGAATGGGTGAATGTGACTTTGTGAAAAAAGCACTTTGAGTGGTTGGAAGACTAGAAAGGCGCTATACAAGTGCAGTCCATTTACCACTTCAGCAGCTTTACAGCCACCAAATGTAGGTGTTTTTTATCGACCTGTCACTGTGTGTTTTACCAGGCATAGTGCCACAAAAATGTTTTTTTTTTACCAACATTGGTGTATTTTCTGCTGGGATAGTGTCACACACTACTGTGGTTTTTTTTAAAAATGTGACATAGCTGTTCTATCAGGGATAATGCCATTGAAAGTTTATTACAAAGAAGTTGCTGTGTTTCCAGCGGGGATTGTGGCACCAAAACTGGATATTTTAAGCCAAAACATGACCTTTCCAAACCACAACCGAGTAGTTTTAGTGCCTAAACATAACCACACTGTAACCACAGCATTTTTGAAACATAAAGTTTTAACGTATCTGCTACATAATATAATGTACAAACTTATATTTCTATGATTTACAGAAAGGTAGCCTACATTGCCAATATTTATTCTGGTGACTGGGTTACAAAAGCTGAATTTGTGTGTTCATTCATTTATTAGGGACCGAGCTGAAGGCAAGGGCTCCTCTGAAATAGGAGGCCCTGCCGCAGGCAAGGCCCTATTGTTTTTGCCTCTCAGATTCGTTCTTTCTCCTGACGAACCAACTCCAAATTTGACCCCCTAAACATGCTCAAAAACTCACTAAAATTGGCACACTGGTCAGAAATGCGTGAAAATTTGATAAAATGCAAAATTTAACCCCTCAAGTGCCAAAATGAGCTATCTAGCGCCACTACGGCCCCTAGGAATGTCGTAGAAAGAAAACATCTCCTCCGAGGCTGTTTACCGCATCGGCCTGAATGTCGCACAGGTAAGAGTTCACACCCTATTGGAAAAAAGATATGCGTAACTTTTTCATTACTCGACCGGTTTGGATTTTATTTGCTCTAAAAGCTGATGACGCACAAACATCCTGA
>JAPZEB010000022.1:24589468-24602270 GCA_029783705.1 Chaetodon striatus | reverse complement strand
GAGAGAGAGATAGAGAGAGAGAGAGAGAGAGAGAGAGAGAGAGATAGAGATTCATATGGGACCTGCTGCTTGTAAAGTTACATGTAGGAAGCATTTAAATATTTTGTTGTTTAGGTGAACAAAAGATGTAATTGTGATTTTTGACTGCTGTGATTTTTATTGAATGGTTTTTGCCTAATAATGTTGCTAAGTAATAGTTTGTTTGTTAAGGTAGACTCTGTCACCTTGTATCAGAGATGATAGAAATAGGGGGAAAAAACTTGTAAAAAGAAATTTTTATTTTTATTTTTTTAAATGTCTTAAACTGAGCAAAAAAATAAAAATAAAAAAAAATAATACAGTTTTAGAAATGAAAACAAATTATTACAAACTGTCCAAAAGGCTGGGAGGACATTGTTTCTTTAAGGGAAAAATCTGGACATGACAAACTAAAGTAAAGATCACTTCTTTTTGTTGACCTGGACTCTCAGTTGCCCATTTTCTGATGTGCTGAAAGCATTTACTCATTTACTCATACTCACATTATGTGGGATTTGAGCTGCACGATTACACCAACTGATTTATAATGCTGGTTACAGACATTAAATGAAATTAAATCGTGGCTCAGTCGGACTGATACAGGAAAGAAAAGCTCTCCAGTCGTCTCAGTCATCAGTCAATGTGGAGAAAGGTAGGTACATACTGTATGTCCAGATGGGATTTTACATCACTGAAGAGTGGAATTTACTGAATCTGGTAGAACAAGCCCAGCCAGCCGTCCTTCAAGATTTTGTTTGAAGATTGATGTCAGAAGCCCCTTACACCGGAGCCTCATGTTAAGCATTCGGCATTTTCACTGACAAAGTTTGTTTTAAAATCCCGACAGTATTTTTCAAAGCCAAAACCGCTGTGCCTTTTATCAGCAGCTCCTCTGATGCGATACCCGGCGTGCGCACTTTACGCGCGGCACTCGAGCGTAGAGGCTACAGGGGAGTGACACAGGTACGTAACAGCGATGAATTGCGTTAGTGATGCAAACAAATGTGTGTTTGTTATGACCACTGAGTTAATTTAAGGTGCAGACGTAAATAGGACTGGACTTCGAACATCACTGTTACCTAATTTTTGAGTGCCGGTACTTGACAGACCATTTTTGAAAGCAGACATTCCTGTTTCATCTAGTGTACCTACCCAAAAGGGTCTAGGGCAAAGTAAAGCCTGCCTTAGCTGGATCGAACAGTGTTAACTGATTTCTGAGGTAATGCAATAACTTAAAATATTGTTTGTTTCCATGTGTAATTTGACCCCTGGATAGACCCTACTGGGATATTCAGAACTGTAAATGTGTGTCCGTGTGGAGAGTTGGGTTGGGTTTGGTATGTTGTGCATGCTAGACGCCTTATTTGGTATTTTTATTAACACACATGTAAAAATCTTCCTGGAAACTATTTTAAAAAATGATCCAATTGCCAATACCTTACCAGAAGTGTCCAGAAAACAATCTATAACACGATTAAATGTAATTTAGTGGTAATGTAGCTCCTCTTTGCACCTTGTAGTGTGTCTGCTTTATTTGCTTTGTCTTATTATTACAGTATTTGTTGGTGGCTTGCAAGGTATGAATTTGTTGTGAAATGTGTCAGATGTTTTACCTGATTAAAACGTGCTCCACCTCAACAGCTTTTACTTGTTTATAAAAATCTGCTTGTCTAAACATAAAAGCAGAAGTCTAAAACCTTTTTACTTCAACTTTAGAAGGCTGAAAGGAAGCTTTTCTTTTGTTTATCTACAAAACTCAGCTTTTTTCCCCTTAACATTATCTACATGGATGCACAAACTTTGATTTATGATCAGCTTTACGTGTCATATTTGAAAATCCTATGTTTGGTGAAAGAATGGATGTGTACATAACACTTTTCTTATCTTGTTTCCAGGGGCAATAACATACGGAGTGACTAAACTGCCTGGATCTATAATGAGAGGAACTTATCTACACATCCATAAATATAATTTACTGCCATGCTGATGTTCAGAAAACCCCAGCATTAAGCAATAAGTAGAAATCACCTACACTGTGCCGGAGGACAAAGCATCCATTGGACATTTTCATCTAACTCCTCAATAATTTTAGAGACAAAACAACTCAGTAGTGCATGTGGCCTATAATAACGATTCAGGTAATGATTTTAGACACAGTGCATAGACAGTAAATAATAAATCAGTGACTATCTGAAAGAACTGTAAAGACTAAGTGCAGCCGGACTACGTACAGAGCACACACTGTAAGTGTCTTAGTTGAAGTCGTTCTCTCAAATAATGAAGCGACTGAAACCAAGATGTCTGCTGCTGCTGAAGCTCACTGCTGTGCTGGGATCACTGTGGATGATTTCCCTGCTCAGTCACCCCAAAACAGGCTGGCATCCTACCTACATTCTCAGGTACAGCTGGTTGGAGTATGAAGATGCTGATGGCAGCCCAGAGAGCGTGTGCAACTGTTCAGCAATCCTGCATGGAGACAGGGAGGCAGAGGAGCAGGCCAAGTTACTGACCATCACTAAAGACTTCCGAAAGAGTGTTCAGATCCCCGATGAGTATTATATCAATGCAACCAAAGACTGCGGGTGCGTTCCTCTGAACTAAAGGTTTCAGCAATTGTATAACTTAAGAATATTGTTTCAATGCATTGGATATGGGAGAAATAAATATTTGTTCAATGTTGTGTATTTACAGGAATTTCAAGTCAAGCAGGAAGTACTTGACTTTTCCATTTAGCCAGGAAGAAGAGGAATTCCCTTTGGCTTACTCCATGGTTGTGCATCAAAAGGTATGGAAAGTCTAAAGCCGTAATTTAAATTCTAAACAATCAGTAATTAAAGGGGCACTCCACTTGTTGGCTTCCTCCATGTGTTGTTGTTGTTTTTCTGTGCTGGCAGACATTCTTCTACTTCCCTTGGCATACTAGAGCACTTGTAGGCATGTATACTGCCCCATCAGGTCTGGAGGAATTGCATCCCTGGTACTTATGGTACTGCAGAAAAACAAGCACCATCGCGTTTTTACAATTTTGGCATCAACTTGGTACTTAAATACTGTTTCTTGTAACATCCCTACGAGACGTGAAAAATTATTATATTTTGGCCTCTGCTGCTTTTCGACCATATCTTTATATCTGTCTCTTGGGTCCCCTAGTTTTATAGAAGAGCAATACTAAGTTGCTGGAGTGCCCCTTTAAATTGTCCCCAAAATAGGCAAAATACATGTAATAATGAGTATTGGAAACATACACAGAAACGTAATGTTTTTTTTTTTTTTTTAATGTACTCTAGGTGCAGAACTTTGAGCGACTGCTGCGAGCCATCTATGCCCCTCAAAATATCTATTGCGTCCACGTGGATAATAAATCAGAGCCTTCAGTTGTCTCTGCCATCAGTGGCATTACTTCCTGCTTCTCGAATGTCTTCATGGTCAGCCAGGCTGTGAGTGTAGTCTACGCTGCCTGGCCACGAGTGCAGGCTGATCTTAACTGTATGGCTGATCTCTATAACGCCTCAACCAGTTGGAAGTACTTCATCAACCTCTGTGGTCAGGATTTCCCTCTGAAAACCAACTTGGAGATAGTACGGGCGTTGCGTTCATTGAAGGGCAGTAACAGCTTGGAGTCCGAAAAAATGCCTCCAGAAAAGAAGTGGAGGGTGTCCAATGCTCACCAGATAGTTGATGGGCAAATCCAGGTAATTCTTTTGTAGATTTTTATGATGTGTTACCTGGCTATGACTGTCACCATCATATTAATTCACTATTTCAACCATCTCAGGCAGCAGGAAGGGCAAAGGATCCACCCCCCTTCAACCTGCCCATTTTGTCAGGAAATGCTTACATTGTGGTTAACCGAGGCTACATCCGCAGCGTATTGGAGGACAACCGAATACAAGCACTGATCGAGTGGGCCAAAGACACCTACAGTCCTGATGAGTTTCTCTGGGCGACCATTCAACGAATGCCTGGTGTTCCTGGATCACTGTGGCCCAACCCCAAATACGACATGACAGACGTTAATGCAATTGCACGGGTGGTGAAGTGGCAGTGGCATGAGGGGCCACTGGGTTCACTGGAGGCCGTGTACCCAGAATGTCATGGCACACATGTCCGGGCGATTTGTGTGTATGGTGCTGGAGACCTGCAATGGATGCTTGCACAGCATCACCTATTTGCCAATAAGTTTGACACAGACATAGATCCCATTGCTATCTACTGCTTGGAGAAGTATCTAAGACAGAAGGCACTAGCTGAGTTACAGTAGGTCTACTGGTTATTTTTCTGGCAATGAAGAATGAGTCAAAGCTTAATTTGACTGTCTTATAACTATGAGAGCATTGATAGCTTCACAAGTTATTTTAACTATCTTTTGCTACAGGTTATTTAAAAAACACCATTTTTATATTTAAGATCGTTTACATTTGGAATGTGCCTTTATATAGGAATGACTTCAAAACAGCAATGTTGTATGGCCAAAACTGCTCCTCACTTACAGTCACCACGCAACATGACAGAGCCTGAGCCAGACTCAGACTGGCCATCTGGCAATTCTGGCAAATGCCAGATGGGCCGGCCCACCTTGCAGGCGGAAAGGCCCCCACCTGTCGTGTTGGGAAAAAACACTGAAGGAAGAAAAAAGAAAAAAAGAAAGAGCTGCTGGCTGTGGCCCAATTAATATTGGAATGGCTCATCTGATTAGTGGTTAGACGGCCATTGTCATCTCCCCCCGTTCTGTCAAGTGGATCGGCCCATTGTGTAATGTCAGAGGTCAAGCAGGAAATAAATGAAATCAAGGCAGAAAAAGTGGAGTAAGTGGAATGTAAATACAAATCAGATTAATAAAAGAGCTAAAAAAACAAAAAGGTGAACCAGAAAAGGTCAGAGACAAAAAGAGCAAAATACTTGAGGCTGATGCTGCAATGTGTTTCTAAGGTTAGCAGCGGTGATAACAATAATAACAGTCTGCCAGCAGCACCAAAACAAGAGAAAAGAGTAACATGGACAGATGAGCAGCAGTAGACTGAAACCAGCGGTGTAACATTACAGGCCAGTAGCAGGTAGCAATGGGACTGGTCCAAAGGCAAAATGCTAGGGTTGACTGTTGTTTGCAGTCTGACTCTGGCTTGAGCAGTTGCACAAATTAAATTGCAGTGTTCAAAGTTTTAGCTGATACAAACCGTTCTATATAAACCAGTGGTCCCCAACTGGTTCAGCAGTGGGGTCACGATATCAGCACGGGGGTCCAGATTTCCCCTTCGTCACTAGCTCAAGGTCCACACAGTCTAATATATTCTGCATCATACCTGCATTTGGCCATGTCGTCGTGCTAGTTTGCTGTCTCTGTCAAGTGGCTGTACGTTTGTCACTTACATTACAGCAAGAAACATAACTTCAAAAACACAGCTTTGTGCTACAAATTCACTGTACTTAAAAATAAAGTGTGTTTTGACAAATGTGATACATTTGCAAGTCTCTTATGGTCCATTGAGAGTGGACCTGCAACCCACTTTCTGGCCCTGACCCACCAGTTGGGAACCACTGACATAAACTGTTGGCGAATTGCTGCTGCAAAAAGATTTCAGCAGTTGACACTGTGCTTTTATATGAATTAATTTGTATAAATTTTAACATTACACTTACAGGTGTCAAAAATAATGATTAAATTCACTCTTATGTTGTAAAACAAAAAAGTCTGTGCAGACAGGGTACTTCTGATTATTATACAATGAGCAATGTGTTTATTGTGGTGTATAGTATACTAATTGTAAAGACTGTTGAGGAGGAACATGTCTTTAATGAAGTAAAACATTTGACATATTTTACAACAGATGAATACCTTGCAAGCCACAAACAAATGTATACAAATATAAGAAAAAGCAAATAAAGGTACACACCCCGATCTGAACAGTAGGCACTATCTCAGCCCAGTCACCAGAATAAAATATTGGTATTGTACGTGTCTGCACACTACAGATTCGTGACATTTGTACGTTTCATACATATATTAACGTTTCAATAGAGACATGTATATGAGCGTTACACCAAGGCGAGACAGCTGCAAAGCAGCGGACAGCTGCAGACCATTGTTCAAGACCAACAGAAGAGGGGTAAAATGTAACAAAAGTTCGGGACATCAGCTGTGTTTGCAGTGACCAGACCGGGTATTTTAAGTGAAAACACAATGTTCTCCAAAAACCAACCAAACCAGGTGTTTTTGAGCCTAACCTAACCACACCTTAAACGCAACGTTGTCACAACACAGAATTATATAATTGAAACATACAAATGGAACATATCCGTGGCATGTAGAAATGTACAAAATGTACAATGCCAACATTTATTCTGGCGATTGGGTTGCACTTCCTATACTTTACCTCTTTAACCATCATTCAGTTCATCATTCTCTGTCTCTCTCTCTCTCTCTCTCTCACACACACACACACACACACACGGGATAAAACCATGACTAAAATTACACTGGTACACAGTTCTGCTTTGGGTGAGTACTCAGATCGGATTCATCTCAAACTGAAAGCATGCAACACATTACTGCAGCTACTCATCACTACAGTGGCTCTGAGAACTGAACGCACCACAACTTGAGAACACACACACAAAACAGCAGAACACAATCAAACCCTGGAAATCTTGCTGAAATTTGCGGCATGTTTCTGTATTCGCTTGTGTTTTCTCAATTTGCTGCTCAAATGTTGTCAAATTCAAAGTTTTGTCTGTTTTTATCTGCATGTGTTTTCATTAGTTGAATGTGTGCTGAGCTCTCAGGGGGCCACTGCAGACGACTGCTGTTTTGCTACCTTTATGCTATGATGTTGCAAGTTTTTGTCACAGTGACACACAGTATTATTAGAACAGCCTACTGATAGCCTTTTAAAGATTGTATGAGGTGCTGAGTGAGATGGTGACATCATGTGAAAACCCACTGTGACAGGAGCCACCTCCACCATCAGGAACTATTCAAAAACCTTGGCTCGGCCGTTCTGTTTCATGCCATTAAAACTGACCAGACATGTACAGTACAAAGATTTTTGTCATATGTGAATCACATTTTTGTAAACCGTGACTACCTAAAACAAGTTACAGTCTAAATAGAGTACAGACTATTGACAGAGCAACATTACAGTCACATCCCAATTATCCAGGCAACACAAATGTTTATGTGTGAGCAGATGGGCCATAATACAGTTTATATTTGCGTGTGTTTGGTTATTAGCTGTAAGTGTCATGAGCCTCGCCACAGCTTCAGAGAATCCCCACTTTTCATGATGAAGATGGGTTACAAAAGGTACAGGTGGCAGCTGACAGGACAGATTAATACATGAATGTAACAAAGCCAGTTAGTAATTCCTCCAAAGTGAATCACATGAGAATCAAAGTGGTGTTCAAATTAAAGATTAAGTTAAAGAAAACAATAGCTACAGTATGGGGAACACAATCAAGTGCTGTGTAAGGTACAGTAATACAGGATAAAGCATCTTCCCTTCGGCACAGTGACAGTCTCTGCACTGTAAATGCAGTATTATGTTCAGCACCCTTGGGCTAGTATTTTCCTCAATGAACAAGCAACTGCCTGATGTTTTGTATCACAGCATCTTCCTTTCTAACCTGTTGCTAGTTGTTGGTGTAACAACTATGTGCCGCACACATCATGCTGCAGGCTGGCTTATATTCAGATATGCTGTGGTAGAGCACAGCATAATGCAGGGAGAAGATAGGTAGCAGCCAGGTATCTTGAAACTGTCAGACAAAGGAGCTCCCCTTCCTGTCGGCTCTGAGAGGAAGAGAAGAGGAGAAAGAATTGTAGTACATCTTTGTCAGTGATGCACTAGAACTGAACATTTAAAGCAGAGGGACATCCAATACAAACTGTATGAACAACAACAGTGGTCAGATCATGAACTACATACCCCTGCAAGCAGTCCAGAAAAAATGGGGACGTTGTACATTTCTGCAAACCATGAATACATTACATTTGTACATTATAATGTAGTGCTTTAGTTCTTACCTGGCAGGTCACAGGTCCAGTCTTAATGGACCTCAAGTGACTTGTAATTGTGTAAAGTTTATAAAAAACACACTTTATATTTGAAGTACAGTAAATTTCCTGCACAAGCTTTTATTTTGAAGTGCCGTTTCCTGTTGTAGAGTGAGTGGATAACAGATAGCTACCTAGTAGAGACAGCAAACTAGCTCGACGAAATGGCCAAATGCAAATATAACGCTGAATATGTTAAACTTTGTGGACCTTGAACTATGACTAAGGAGAAATCTGTGCCCCATGGCTGCCCCAGGTGGGAATCACTGATGTAGTGGATACATTAAAAATTCACATTTAAACAACGCTATTGTTAATTTGGTTAGATTTGGTGCGCAAATCATTTGGTAATGGATATGAAAAGACAATGTTATGGCTTAAATTACCCAGTTTTGGGGGCACAATCCCCGCTGGAAAAGCAGGGATGTCTTGGTGAACAACAACCACTTTTTGTGGCACTCTATCCCCGGAGGAAAAACAGCAGCGGCTCGCTACAAAACACAGCTGCAGGAAACTCAGTGATGACTAAAGAACGATTGGTTTTGTTGTTTGTTGGTCTTGAACTGTGGTTTGAAGTGCCCCGCAGTGTGGCAGGGTTATAATCTCAATCAGCCATCACCTCCACCTCTAACACCTAGTAACATAATAACAAAGTCACTTATACTTACAACGTCCCTTTAGAAACACTGATATGACACCAATGAAATGTGAAAATGTAACATATTCATGGTTTGCAGAAACAGACGTTGCCAACATTTTTGCCTGGCCACTGGGCTGCTACAAAAGCTAAACTGGGACTGTTGCAAAGGCACATATTTTATGACTGTAACTGAAACTAAACATTAGACATGCCCACTGACACTCTAACTACACAGATATTGTGTTTGTCTGTCAACTGCAACAGTGCAAAATAAGCATTCGTTCAGTGGCTACCAGGCCTGCTCTTAGATGTAAAGGCATTTTTAAAGATGGTTTACTCTGCAAATAATACACCTCAGATGAGTTAGCTCTGCAGCAAGTTGGATAAATGATTATGTCTCATTCTACTGTCTCCATCATTTATTTTTTATTCTTAAGTCATAAAAAGAGATTTATTAACTGCAGCAGGCAACATGGCTCCACAACAGTAGTTGTTACCTGAGAAACCAGCCCAGCATTTCATTACTACCACAGTCTTTGTTGGTCATGGAAAACATTGCCACTGTCTCCAATGAAATGCCGCATTAAAATGTTTGGAAAACCTTTCGTGAGGCAGGCAGATCAGCGTAAAAGAGTTTAGTCAGGCTTAAAAGTCAAAACTGTTGTTTCCCTGCAGGTAAATTAGATGTGAAATATGTAAAGTTGAATCCATTAATGTAATGTGAAATAAACAGTAAACATGAGAAGATTTTCGACTGTTTTTCTCTGGCAAATCAGCGCCTGTATGTGTCATTCGTGTCTTGGTTAATCGGTGCTTTGTAAGTGACACCTAGGCAGGTTTAGAAGCAGTTAGTTGACTAGATACAAGGCCAGTCGGGTTATTCTGTGATCAAAAGATGCAGAGCTAAAAAGAGAGACACAATTCACAGGGACTTTAACATGGCACATTACCACTGGACAAAGTTATAGTAATACTAAAAAAATCTGGCACAGCAGCTGATGTGTAAACTCTCTCCTCATCTCTGCATGCTGTTTGATTGGGCCAATATCTCTTTTTATTTGGGCATTTCTTTCCTGTTCATCACATATTGGGGTAATATTCAGAAATCATTTCCTCTCTCACTGACAGAGAAGACCGGCCCACTACTCACTTAGCTGCTGCGTCTTGCAGTTCTGTATCCAGTCTGGTTTAGCATTGGGTTGGAGGACAGACAGAGCAAAGGTTAGCAAGGGAGGTTAATAAGCGACAGGTGGCGACCATATAGTCAGTACACATGCAGTTGCTGGGGATTAGTAGCCTGTATCCACACTGCCACAGGAAGGTGAGTGGAAGGAAAGGAAATCAAGCATCAGTGCTCTAAGGTGGGAGTTTTCAGGATCAAAGGAGTGAGCCACAGATGCACTGCGATGCACAGGGAGCAAAAGTTTTCCAACAATAAACCAGTCAAAAGAGCCAACATTTTACCCTCACACACTTTAAACACTTTATACAAGCACTGGGTCAAAAGGTCAAGCTCTAGTTTTCAGACTCAAGACATGGCTCCTGCGAGTAATCATAAAATTAAATCAGAAAAATCATAAAACATAAAGTGGCACAGATTTTTTTATGGTATTCTCTCTTCCACAGAAAATGTCCTCACCAGAAAAAAAGCAACAGTACTGGACATTTGTTCAAATGTTTATATTTTCCTTCTGTGGGCTGTCCTGTCAAAGCAAAGTGTATAGTTGTTATAGTGCTGGAGGCTATGAAGGCTTTCTTTTCTTAACCTTAACCAACGTTCTACTTTTCCTAAGCTTGGCCATACTTTAAAGCCACTGTGTGCTTTTTCACGTTGGTGAAACGTCATGGTGGAATCGATAAAGCCACAGGTGACAATGTACTCTGCTACCTTGATGACTTTGTTTTAGTATTTGTGGTTACTGAGAAATGCTTTTTGCAAAAAGGCTTCATACTAATAGGTGTAGTTGCCAGCTGTGGTTCAAATATACTGCAGTAACACTTTGCTGCCAATTATGAGAAAGTCCAATCTGTGCTGCTGGTTTGGACCAAAGACAACGCAGCTACTGTGATGTCACCCTTTGGTTTGTGGACTGCTCTTTAAAGGCCCTGGGTTCTGCATTTTGTCCATTGTCATCTTGTTTTTTTGGAGCCAGAGATGACAATATTTTGATGAGAAGCTGGTGCAGTGGAGGAGTGAGGGGTCAACACAATCTCACTCCAACCTCGTCACATATCAATGTTTGGTCACTGACCTTCCATGTCCATATACGATGTGAACGGTACCCTGGGTGTGTTGGTTGTGGTGTTCTGGGACACTGTGTCAACCTCTGCCTGTTACATGCATTGCCGTCTTTTATGTTAGCCTTCTGCTTAATGCTGCTGTGTGAAGCTGGTGCTGAATAAAGTCCTAAGGAGTAGTTTTTTAAAGAACCTAACATGACAACCTACATGATCTGTTTTTAAAACTGTTGTGTTTCCCGACCCTGTCACAGGCCCTTGTGGCCCCAAAATAAGCCTTGTTCACCAGGAATCTTCCCATTGAGCCTGTTTGCCACTCTGTCCTGAATGAGAGGTGACATTAACCAATTTACAGGCACGGCCACATCACCGAATGAGACAAGTACAAAAATCAATATCTGGCTCATTTTATCTTACACAGGGAGACAGCCAAAGGTCAGTCAAAGGTTAGTCCCAGCGTGAGAAAATTCAAAACAGCATTGAAGGATTTTTCAGGGAGACTTACACACAACCAACTGATCAACACAGGCAGGTTAGGTGATTTACCTCATGCATGCAAATTTGTGTAAACCCCTCTCCTCGTCATACCTTGGGGCAAAGTGAGAGATTTTTTAGTCCACAAATAGCCGCTGTAAACGAACAATGCTACTGCCTAAGACAGACTTGACAAACAGGTTTTAATTGGCAATTTAAACTGGTAAAGCTAGAATGGAGGAGGAGTGGCAAAGCAGTTAATGTCTTCACATGGTCCCTCTGTGCAGACTATGATGGCAGGCTGTCACCAAAACAGATAAAAAGGACAAGGTTTCCTGGCAGACTGCCACTAAGTGGTGTTGTAAGCTTTTAAAATAACCACATACTTCCACACAAGGGAAAAGGTGTTATTGTTTTCACCTCATGTTTCCACATGTGACCAGTAAATTCATATTCATACACATAAATACAGGTTGACTCACTTTACAATGCTGGGTGGAATGTGGACATACTCCATTGGGATGATTTCTCCAAGCTCCTGCAGACTGTTCACGTACTTGATCTTGCTGCTAAACTTGGAGCTATAGAAAACAGAAATTATAGAGGTGTGTCTCAGCAATGTGCTACGTAATGTGCCTGACATTTGGCTCCTGAATTTCCAGTGTAGTAAAAACTCTCATCTAAGAAATAGTTAAGACTATAAGAGGTGTTGTATTTCGACTTGTGGAGGTGTCAAGTGATAATAAATCTTGTATTGTGTATCCTGTATCCTGAAAACTGTGATAGTGTTGTAGGAATATCTTTAGATTTTGTGCTGGTGGCGTGTCTATATATTGGTAGAGTTAAGAGTCCGATGTGTGAATTTTCTGTAATTAAACCCGCAATGTGCATCCTGTCCTGTACTGTTCTACAGTTGAGACTGTTCTCTAAATGTGAAGTTACGAACCTTATGAAAGGTCTGGTGATTCCCAGCAAAGTCCGTATGAACCAGGAGGGATGGACAATGATGAACATCTTAAGGTTTTTCTTCAGTCTTTGGGACAAGAGCAAACGTGGTGTAAACAGATCGGTAAAAGATACATTAATAACTATAACTTACTCACTCATTCACAAAGGCATACTATACATTCATTCATCATTCATTCATTTTCTGTAACTGCTTGTTTGTTAGGGGTCATGGGGGGGGGGGGCTGGAGCCTATCCCAGCTGACATTGGGGTACACCCTGGACAGGTCACCAGACTATCACAGCCGGAGTACCCGGAGAAAACCCACGCTGACACAGGGAGAACATGCAAACTCCACACAGAAGGGCTCCCCCACCCCGGGTTCAAACCTCTTGCTGTGAGGCGACAATGCCAATGTGCGGACATTTATGGCCAC
>JAPZEB010000022.1:24550576-24561119 GCA_029783705.1 Chaetodon striatus | reverse complement strand
TGGACAATCCCACATGGGGCCCATTTTTGCAACCCATCTACTTCCCACATGGGCCCCACATACAAATGCTGGCTGGGTTCCTGTTTACATAGTTGATTGTTTTTAATTGGACCACAACAGATGCTTCCTGGCAACTAATTTTCACATTACCAAAGTATTTACCAGGTGAGACGCATCTTAAATTTTAATGACGCAACCCTGTTGAGAAACTCACCAGTTTGAAATGAGCTTGTAGTTGAACTGTTCCCAGGGCCACTGGGAACAGGACCATCATTATTTCATCAGTTACACCTGTGCTTTTCATATGACAATTCAAAATGTGTGCCATAAAAAAGATCTATTATCGTTGATGCTTCACCTGTTGCTATAGCGTCTATACCACAACTTAATGCGTCCTGTATAAGATGACAATATGATGAGGACAATAGAGAACGACACAGTTATTATCTTCATTATTACACTGCATGAAGGAGCGCCAAGGTTCTACGTCAAAGGTAAAGACACAATCCATATAATCCAAGACAGATGGGTTGCATGTCTCCCCAGCTCTTCTGTATTCAATTAAAAGCCTGTCTGCTCTGCGTGTTTAAACGTGTACCTTGTTGCTTCGCCCCATCATGTTGACCTGCAGTGACATCACTCCATTGCTCCAAGGATCTCATCAGCTCCTCCAGTTGTGCTGACCGACGGCCATGCTTGATCCACAAGGCTTCACTTTGCAGCCGCAAGGCCTCTGTAGACACACACACAAACACATATGGGTGTCAGTTCATGTAAGTTCAGCCTAGGTTCAAAAATGACCGATGATGATCAATATATTTGATCAGGTTGTTGATGAATTTCTAACTTTTAATAATTAATCAAAGTAATGGTCCTTCTAATTTTGGTCTTAAGCCAGATATTTTAAATCTCTTCATAATTTAGTTAGTTTACTTTTGTACAGTGAAATGTGACCTTTACATTTATCTGCATTTTAGGCCACTGTAAGTTGTTCCATAGACCTATAGATGCAAATGCCACTGCTGATCAATAAATGATTTGCTCAATGCCCTTTTAACCTAAGCTGGATACTCAATAAACAATGATGATGATCGACACTTTCCTCTTTTGCCAAACTTTTAACTCTGTTATTGAACACAATGTTGCAGTCAGGGACCAGAGAGGAACACAGAAAAGTAGTGACCAAATTTTGTGTTGCTTTTGAGAGACTATGACGGGCAGTGGTGTCCAACTGGTCTGGGCACGGGGTCCAGATTTCTCCTTAGTCATTAGTTCAAGGTCCACACAGTTTAATACATTCAGCGTCATACTTGCATTTGGCCATGTTGTCAAGCTACTTTGCTGTCTGTCAAGTAGCAGTCCATTAGCCATTTATAAAAGCTCTGTGCCGAAAAGTCACTGTACTTAAAAATAAAGTGTATTTTTACAAACTTGACATGTTCAGAGACACTTGCGGCCCAGTCAGAATGGACTCGCAACTCACTTTTGGACCCCGACCCACCAGTTGGGAACCACTAATGGAGGGAACTTTAGGTAAGATTAGTAAGTTGGTACCACTTGAAAGCGGTCTTGGTCTCAAGACCACATTTTGAGGGTCTCAGTCATTTTTACTCAGTCTTGTCTCGGTCTCAGACAAAGAGGACTCAGGATTTTATATCAAGACTGGGGAAAAAACACAACTGCAGGAAGATCACTTAATTGCCTGAGCAAGGAGTGTATATATGGTAAAAAAAGAGACGGTGGTGTCTGGTCTTGGTCTTGACTTGGTCTCAATCCCTTAAAGTCTTGGTCTTGTCTCAATACACTCTGGTCTGACATGGTCCCAGTTAGGATGATCTTGACTACATCACTGCTTTACAGTGTATGTACACAGTGCCATCTCTGAGGTACCTTAATACTTACAAAATCATTCATATTTAATGAATGGCAACAGCATAATTTGTGATCATATGATCATGTGAGCTTTTTCTGCTTCAAATATTTAAAATTTTCTGAGTCATGCTTGAATATTCCCACTGGTCTCATTTTAAGCAAGACAACTCAAAAATATACAGTTTGTACAGTACAACTATAGTAAGTTTACTGTACTATAAAAATGCAAAACATAGCCATAAATAACTAATTTCTAGTTCAGTATATAATTCTATAAAAATTCAGTATATCCCCTGGTAACATTTTTCCTCAGACAGAGTTTATGAGGCTAACTGAGCTGAGCTACTGGCCTCTTTAGGAATCAATGATCCAGAGAATGTAAATGTCCAAAGAGCTCTCACAAAGAAATACGAGACCCTGACTACACACAGTACATCACTGTCCTGCTCTAATCATCTCTCTTCTTCTATCTGTGTCTCTTAACTTAACTTCTTTTCTACCTCCATCCACCTTAATTCACTTTACCTCTATCGGACCATTCTCTGTCTGTCCCACTTTCTGTAAATTACAGTGAGAGACGGCAGAGAAGAAAAGCAGCACAGCGTTATTGAGCAGGGATCAGTCGTGTCTCCTGTCCAACATTTACACAGCTGCTTAGCATTGACAACTTGGGCTCCTGTTTTGGCAGGCTGTAACTGATTTAACGACACACACACACACACACACACTGCAAATGTACTACTCCTCCTCTGTTTTATCTCTTGGCTAATCACACAAACGTATTTCAAAGCCGCCCTAAGTAGAGTTCCACTGATGTATTTTAATTGTTACTACAGATACACATATTCTGTAGTGAGACTTTCATTCATACAGTACACACATAGATCAGAGGTGTCAAACATAACGTCCCACAGGGCAGACCCGACCCCCTAAAGGGCTCAATCTGGCCCACTGGATGACTTATATATATTGCTGCACTTGTGAAGGCTGAGAGGTGTCAGGTTTCAGCAGCAAATTAAACAGTGAGTAGCCTACTTTGTGTAAGATGCTGCTTCAGAGGCTTTCCACCTTGACCAGAATACAGGTCTCTGAAAACACAATGCTTATTGTAGTCATATTTAGGATACTGAACACATGGGTGCTGGTGAGAAATATTTTTGTGACTGAACTTTCTGTGAGTAGTCTTGTTGCACCTCAAAGTGACCTTGGGGGGCACCGGGGGCATTCCAGCTCGGATTTCTTTTTCATAAATGGTGCATTTTGGCCATGAATTTTAAATGGACTGCACTTGTATAGCGCTTTTCTAGTCTACTGACCACTCAAAACACTGTTACACCACATGTCACATTCACACACATTCACACACAGGTGGTCAAGGCTATCATACAAGGTGCCACCTGCTACTTAGTAACCATTAACATGCACTCACACACCGATGGAACAGCCATCGGGAGTATTCTGGGGCTCAGTATCTTGCCCAAGGATACTTCGACACGCAGACCGGAGGAGACATGGATCAAACCACCGATCTTCTGATTGGTGGACGCCAATTGCCCCATTTCAGCCATGGCAAAGGCACCAATTTATACATAAAAAGTATAAAATAAAATATTTTACCTTCAAAAACTATGCTACGAGTGATGCCCCTGGGCCATTTAATACCAGGTTTTGTTGATGTTACCCATCCCTGCAGATGAGCAAGAGCATACTAAATAAAATTGCCAAACCTTTGAGTACAAGGAGCGCCTCTTTCCCTTGCCATAATCCATTGTTTACAACATAGAACGATTAATTAATCATATGCAAAATGCAAAGCAGAAATGCCATCGTGCCTTCCATTTTCTGGTTTACACTTAGAGTCAACTGAAACTGTGTAGCGACACGCATAAAGGCAGCCTCTATCAGAGTCTAATTCTTTTCTTAGAATTTTTTTATTCTATTTTATTTCATTTTTGTTAATTTGAAGCAAATAATGAAATCCTTTTTTGCATTAGCAGTGAAACAAACAGACTATATTGGAGCAGATAATTGACTCTGGACAGAAATCTGTCTGTAGATGGAGCTTTTACAAGTGAACCTGCTTGCTCAATAGCTTCCACTTTAGCTTGGTGTGGTGATGCCAACATTACTACACAGGAGTGGAAATGTATGGGGAAAGTGCACATGTAATGACAGTGACTAGTAGACTGGCTGGTTGTGGAAAAACTGGATGTTGAAATTGCACTTCTTTTTCTAAAGCCATTTCAGGCAGTTCATAGTCTGCTCTGTAAATGGATGAACATTTTCAGAGTGTACTTGTTCTTCTCTACAGTAACATAAGGGGGAAAATTTGGAGGCATTGCTAATTATAGGTTTTGACACAATGGTTTTACTGGTTGCTGGTTTGGTTTCTGGCCTTCTCTACTTTATATTGTAATCTCTATTAATGGCTCACCTTTTATTTATTTCAAACATTTAGTGATTTCTCTGATTTCTTTAAACAACCTTTTTTACTTTGAAAAAATATGTCTACACGACGAAACAGAAACAACTTAACAGACTAAGCTAACTTCAATAAAAAAGAGTCACAATACGGGACTTTGTGTGTCTTTCGGCACTCTTCCTTACTCACACTCACCACCCCTCATCTCTCTCTTTCTCCATCTCTCCTGGTGGGTGTTAAGCGAGTCATGTCAGGGGATTTGTGTGTGTCCTCCTTCATCGCCCCATTACTCCCCCTGGGGGGCGCCTGCGCCTCCCTCACCTCCGAGAGTCTCCCCCAGCGCTGCTCCGATGTGCTCTGCTGCCTCTTGAAGAATCTCCCCGGCGACTGTCGTCACCGCGGACGATGCCCCATCATCCGCTGCTTCCTGCTGCCCGTCGTGATGGACCACTCGCAGGATGCTGGACTCCAAGGTGTGGTACTCAGAGCTAAGAGAGTGAGAAGAGGGGGGTGAAGGAGATATGGATGGCCGCAGGGGAAGGAGCGATGATTGTGAGGCATTTGCATAAATACAACTCCCCTTTGGGTCATGAGTGATGAACACACGCAGGCCTGAAACACACACCCAAACATATTCACAATCTCATTTTTGCATCAACAAATACAGTCTTCTGAGCCAGAGCCCACTGTGTCCGAATATGTTTGTGGTCTGCCTGTGTGTGTGTGCCTGTGTGTGTTTCAGTACACTTGTACACACATTAATCAGTGTTGGTTCACTGAAACAAAAAACTTCCTAAATTCACTGAACCCCCTTTCAGGTAAGATTTTAATTACTTCCCTGGTGTCTCATCTATAAAGCAGTTAAAGATTAGCTCAAGTTATCGAGTTATGTGTGCTTTGACATGATTTGCATATGTGAGTGTGTTTACCTGTCGAGCAGTCCATCTCTCAGCAGTGTGAGTGAGAGTTTTCCAGTGTGATGAAGCTTCACAAGGTCTACATCGTCTCTCCAAAGCAGCAAGCTCTCACAAATTTTCACCCTCCGCAGATACCTCACCGTCTCCCCGGGCAACACAGCGTCACATCGCCGGCGGCAGAGCACCGGCACACACACTCCACCTGAAGTTTCCTTCTGGAGCACATAGACACAGTAAATCAAGCCAGAATCAGATTTTCCCACAAAGTTAAGCAACTAATGCATTTTATTTGATTAAGATTTTTAATATAAATTAGTATTTTCTGAGATTGTTGCACATACAACTGCACCAACAAGTTCTCAAATCGGAGGAATTCTGTCATTATTTCTTCACGCATCAAGACTTGTCCTCAAGTACGCTGATGACTCTGTTATTGTAAGCCTTCCTCATGGATCAGAACAGGATCATGGCCCAGTACAGGATGAATTTGTTAACTGGTGTGACCTGTCTTTCCTCAGCATTAATGTGTCTAAGACCAGTGAGGTGTTTATTGATTTTCAGAGGAGGCCCTGTCTTCCTGCTCCTTGTGTGATCAAGTGGGAGCTGGTGGCAGCAGTGCAACAGTACGTAAGTAAGTATTTGGGCACTGTTTCAGATGACAAGTCGAATTTTGATGTGAATACTGACAGCACCTGTAAGAAGGCAAACCAGCGCCTATTCTTTTTAAGTAAGCTGAGGAGTTTCGATGTATATAAGACAATCATGAAGATGTTCTATACTGCTTTTACTGAGTCTGTTCTTTCTTTTAATATTATCTGTTGGTTTGGTAATCTTAGCCTTAAAACCAAGAACAAGTTGGAAAAAGTGGTGGAGTTGTGCTGTAAGATCACTGGTGTTACTTTCAATATCCTACAGCATCTGTATAGAGCGAGGGTCACCTCTAAAGCTCGGTCTATTGTCTCAGACTCTCAACATCCCCTTCATGTTGAGTTTCAGATGCTTCCATCAGGGCGGAGGTTTTGCCTCCCTAAATATAACACTTGTCCCATCTGCTATCGCTTATCTTGACCAGCAGTGACCACTAATTGTCCATGATTTACCCCTGACAGTGTGTGATACTGGAATCTGTGTGTTTGTATTGCACTGTCTGTTCTGTTGTACTTGTGACCTGTCTGCATCTCAAATTGTCCCTCGGAGACATTTAAGGTTGACCTTACCCTTACCTTATTATGTGTCCACATTAGTTGAATAATGATCCTGATGATCACATCTTTGTGACATGCTTAAAATTCCTGAATACTTTAACAAAGTTTCACCACTATAATAAAGAAATATTTACACATGTATACAGTAGGGCTGACTCCTGAAAGCCAACTGAGCTGATTGAGGTTCTTTAAGTCCAGCAGTTGTTTTTTTACCCTTAATCAGTCAGTATTCATTGTTCTTCTGGGGACCTGTCAGTCCCTGCAGAGTGAGTGCTCCTCGCTTTTACGCTGCTCTCTGGTACAGGCAGCTGCAGACCCAGACCCAGGGTGAGATGGAGGCAGCTGCCTGGAGAGAGAGGCTTTGCCTGTTAAGGCTTTGAGACAATGTCGTTTGGTGTCTAGTGTCGGCAAAAAATGATTTCTGATCCTTCAGTGGTGTAATTAGCACGCATTAGCTCAGACGGCTAACTCGGCTTGTTGACATGAACATAGCTGTCACCCTGAATGTCGTGCTGAACCCTGTGTAAACTCTCAAACTCTATACAGGAAAAAAGGAACAAAGTTAAATATTTGCACTGAACGGCCAAATCCTGTAGACTGAGTACAGCCCTTGTATAAAAGAGAAACTTCGGAGCAGTTAAGTATAACAGATGAATCTCTACAGTGAACTGAAAGGCATTTTCATGGTGAACCATGTTTGACCCTTTTTGATGCATTTTGTTACATAAATGAGTGATACAAGGGGAGGCACCACACCACTGTTTAGCATAGGATATATTTGCCAAAGCAGCACTTTAGCTTGCACTGAGTGCCAGCTGCTTTTTATTTTAGTGGTTCACTGGGCAAACAGCCAGATAAGCCCATAACCGAGTTTCCAGTTTTCAAATGATTGGTACTCTGATGGATGAAGTTTCGGGTAATAGTGCAAAACTCCGAAACAAGACAAGTAGATCGCAATGGCTTCCACTGTCCATGAGACATGAACAAAAATCAAACAACAATGTGTAAGTACAGACTTGTTTTCTAACTTGATAGCCATATAAGCATGCTCAACCAGTACCCATACTAAATATGGTCGATTTCTGAGTGTGCCATCTGAGTGTGATATTATTCTCCCACAATATGATGCACAAAGGAAATGGAGACGCTGCTCACAGCTGGACAGGATAAAAATATATTGTGAAGGTCCAGCTTTTAAAACAGCACACTGTATAAAAACACAAACAGCACAGGAGAGATTTGAGCTCACAATCTTCAGACTGTGGAGCAGTTTCTCTATCAGCGGGGCTCTCGGGATTGTGATGTGACATTAATATTTCAATTAAGGTGCACATTTAGGGGGTTGCTCCACATTTGTGGAGACTCAGAAGATTTTAGCTTCTTAATGGATAAATAAATGTATCTCTGAAAGGGTTTTAATTGATTATCTTCTCCATTTAGGGTCTTTTTTTTTTTAAAAGCCTTTAAAAACTAAGGTTTTTTTTCTTTTAAGTTGATCCAATCCTATCCTTGCTATTGTTTTCAATGAATTAACTGCATGGTTTTACGGGTTTTAAGACAACAGAAGGAAAAGACAAATAGTGCAGGAAGGTTTTAAACTACTCTTTTTAGACAGTGGAGCAGTTTCTCTGCCAGCCGAGCTCTCAGGAGTCTGAAATGTTAAGTGACTCTCACAGAGATCAATCAGATGGACGGTTGTAAACAACAACTCAAAATGTATCTTTTATACAGTCTATAACTAGCAACTA
Organism: Chaetodon striatus; assembly: GCA_029783705.1. Classification (NCBI taxonomy): domain Eukaryota; kingdom Metazoa; phylum Chordata; class Actinopteri; order Chaetodontiformes; family Chaetodontidae; genus Chaetodon; species Chaetodon striatus. The sequence goes on along the minus strand of JAPZEB010000022.1, from coordinate 24,552,955 downwards.
TGTATTTTAATCATTGTTATTAAATGAGTACTGCATAATTGTATAGTTTTAAACTTGTGTTTGGTTTCTGCTGCTGAATTGTAAAGCACATTGTAAAGCACTTTGTGCTGCATTCTGTGCATCCAAGGTGCTATAAATAAAGTTAATTCATTAATTTGACAGTTTGTCAGTGTGAATCTGTTTCAGTGAAGTCTGTAAACTTCATTTCTATGCAGACTGATGAAGGTAAAGTTTCTCCAGCTTCAGTCTGATCTTCTTTTCGTCTCTCTGTATTTTGCGTTACTCTGCCATGGAGACTGTCCAGTAGGAAAGGACAACGAATGGGCACATTGAGACATGGGTTCGAACCCTGCATGAGGTATGCCACACAGGAGTATGTGTGTGTGTGTGATTGTGTGTGTCTGTGTGTGTGTGTGTGTGTGGTTTCATTTGTCTGCTCCAAAAAACAAAAACCAGAAATATCAACAGCTGAATGTCAAGATTTTGCGCCGATTTAGGAGGAACAAGGAGGAAACAGAGAACACGTGAGCCCAGGTGATCGAGTTAGCTTGATGGGCAATTTTTAAAATTATTATTTTATTTATTATTTTTTCATGCTGTTGCTCTCACTTTAAATGTATGTGTTTTATTACTTGGCAGGCTGTTTGACTGACTCTACAGGTAATGAAGAAGCTGATCATGTGACCTTCGTCTGTATATTACATATTATACAGTAAATCCTCCTAATTAAGACTTTTTATCGGATCATCTGCATGCTTTCAGTTAAAATTAGTACATTTTAATGGATAACAACCCCTTTAAATGTAAAACTGTACAACCTTTACCTCAATTACAAATGAATTAATGTATGTTTAAAGTGTAAAACCCCTTAAAATATACAAAATAACATCACAGGTGAATAGAACTTAATTTGTACCTTAAATGGCCTAATGATTTTTTAAATGAAGATACCAATTTTAGGTAAATAAATGCCGACCATGTTCGAAACAAAAACTGCAACAGTAAAAAAAAAAAAAAAGGTATGATTTGCCCTCAGGGCTTGATGTTAAATCATCCCTGCCGGCTATAATTTCAGAAAGAAAAGAAAGAATTCAATTAAATACATATTCACTTATTTTTGTGTTGTTTTTTTTTCCTCCAGACTCCACAGAATGACAATTTCAGAACTGTGATAATGAACTTAAAATTATTATTACAAGCAAATTTCATGGTCCCTCCACGTCTTTGGACCTTGTAAATTAGTACCTAAATGTATATAATACCTATATGTGACCTTTAAACTTTCAAACCACTGGAATAAGCTTGGTTTTCGCCTGTTTTTAGATAATAAAAAAAACATGCACACAGACAGGCAGAGTACATGATACCTGGCTGAGGTGCAGTGCAATGCACAGTGTTGCGGCCACAGTGTCAACATCTGGATCTGGTCCACCTAAAACAGCATGGATGGGGTCATCTGCCTGGAAACAGACACACACACACAAACATACATGGTTATTGTTGGCTTCTTCATCTCTAAATATCTTTGACAATACATCATTCAGTGATACTTAATCTCTTTGTTTTCTAACATCCAACAAAGGAAGCAGGTGGCAGCGCTGTACATCACTGTTTGATTTGATAGCTGGTGTAACTCTATCATTTCAAACTCCTTGGGCCAGCATGACTGTGTTAGATGAATGCAGCATCTCCAAACCAACAGTATGCATCAATAATAAAATCATGGTGCTGCAAGGTTCAGCTCATGCTTGAAAGAGAATAATATACAATATGCACCCCTCAAAGGCAATGTTACAGCGAAGCAAAGGTCTACGTTGGCGTGAGAGACTTTTTCACTGCTAACTCAGAGAAACACGCTGTATCAGAGAAGTGACGAGTTCCATTAATTTTACTTAACAATGCAGACAAACACTCCTCATTTAGGTTAAGTGGACATTAATGACAGCTCCATTACTGAGATTAAACATTCATCTCTGGGTGAAAAAGGCAGAAAATTAAGTTTTTCCCTTCATTTGAGACTCTTGATATTAGACTTAAATATGGCAGCACTGGTATTTAAAAGCAGGTGTTTCCATAGTGCTACATGGCAGACCACATCAAAAGCTCAGGATGTTTAACATTTATCATTATATATATATATATTTAGGGCAAACATCATGAGAGAAATTTGAAGAATCAGAATGCAAAGGCTTCCTCTTTAATGACACGCGTCTTCATTCATCACACCCACTGAATTAAAAGGAGACAGCACAGTCATTTTTGGTAATTGGGATCAAAATCTTGCTCAACCCTCCCCGTCTTGCACTAGGTGTTCTGTGTCAATATGAAATGTTTTATCTAAAACAGATAAGCTGACTCACCACAAGTACAAGCCTGCCC
>JAPZEB010000022.1:24487147-24507848 GCA_029783705.1 Chaetodon striatus | reverse complement strand
CTCTATGTGTAAGCCCTGTGATAGTCTGGCAACCTGTCCAGGGTGTACCCTGTCTTTCGCCCAGTGTCAGGTGGGATAGGCTCCAGCTCCTGCAACCATTAACAGGATAAGAGGTTACAGAAAATGAATGAATGAATGACTGTCCAAAGAGAATTAAAAGGAATTTTAGGTCATTTACTACTGCTCTATTGGTAATGATGCAGTGGTAGCTGATGAGGTGGGTGTACTACGAGGTAGATGGGTAGGTTAGTGAGGATGAAGTGGGTATATTATCCTACATATTCCATCGGCTTTTTGGCTGATAGGTGAGTATGCTGTAAATGGTCAGAAAAGAGGGTGGATATACCCCGTATACCTGTGCATACCCCTCACTACATCACTGTATATTAGACAGTAGAGTGTATAGGTGAGTGAGAGAAAGTATGTGGCATTTGAGCTCATTCAAACTGCAATTGTGAGTCTGACAGAAAGAGTATCTACTGAAGTTGTAAACCTGTAATCCTACTAGACATAAGCACTACAATCATCAACCAGTGCAAGCAAACAAACAATACAGTAACTACCAATAATTAACAGAAAAAACTGACAAAAGGAGTCAAAATGATTGCTTAATTGATATTAATAGATACCTGTGACAAGTACAATAATTTGCTTGTTTATATTTGTTACGAGTGACAATTGTACTAACCTCAGAGAAACATAGTTGATATTACTAGCTACTGACAGCTTCTGACAGACATATACAGTGGTTATATAACTAGTTACCCGTGATAAATGCGTTAGCTTTTTGACAGAAAGAGCATTGCTATTATTATAATAACCTAACATCACTGACTTTTCTCACAAACCGTGCTTTTAACTCAGGAGAGTAAATTTACCTTCAACTGCTAAAAGGGGCTAATGTTTACGTTAACGTTCATTTAGCAATTTCTGCAAAAATGTAGCTTGCAAGCTAGCATTAGCAAGTTAGCTAACTCTCACACACAGCAAGCAATAAGTATTTTGTATTAAATTTACGTTAATAACTTTAATACTTACGAATGAAGCAGGCTCTGAGTGGTTGGTCGGAGCGGAACTTTTCGCACCACTGGTCGGAGCGGACCGGAAATTGCACATTGGACTTCCTTGGTTACAGCAGTGGGACAATTTTGCCGGAAGTATGACGTTGGGCACCGCCCACCGCAGAACGTCCTCATCTGACGTTGAGGCAAGCGAGTCCTCAGAATGTAAACATGGTGACAGGTAGATGAAAGAAAAGCCAAAATGGTCTTCGAAAGCTTGGTGGTGGATGTCCTTAACCGGTTTTTAGGGGACTACGTTGTCAACCTCGACAGCTCGCAGCTAAAGCTCGGCATATGGGGAGGTAACTGAACTTATGTTTGTCGTTTTAGTGGACTAGCTCGCTAACCACGCTAGCTAGCTAATGCTAACAGTCATTAGCCACCAGTCGTGTGAGACAGCCTCCCTCAGCTGTCAGTGTCAGTTTATCTCATTCAACGTTAGCTGTCCAGTGTGAGCTAAACAGTGCATCCTAATGGTAGTTTATGGACAGACCGGTGAAGTCTTGTTGGGTTCTTAACGCTATAATTACCTTATGTCAACGTGCTTCATTTGCTACTGCAAGGCTGTTTGCTCACTGCATTCATGCGAGTTTCAGAGAAGCCAGCAGTTCTGGGTCACACCCTTTCACACACCCAGGTTAAGACTCGCCACTGTGTCTCAAACTGAGTCCCTTTCACAAGCTCAACCAGAAAGTCAGACACCCACAGCTCTGTGCACGATCCGGGCACATGAGAGGATTAGAAGAGTGCTTTTAGAGCCACTGTTAAACATGTACCAACTTGTAGCAAGTAGTTAATTAAACCACAGGGTGAATTCCTTCTTTTTACCAAAGCTGACATGAATGGTTTTGATAATATATGCTTTCTGTTGCCTGAGTATTGTGTTAAATCAATAGGCAAAGGTCGTAGATCTCCTCTTTGGACTGGACTGTATATCTATGTGCCTTATAACACAATGCTGATCTGTTTGGCCTGTCATTATGTACACAGTAACAATCAGTAAACAAATACTCCTGTCATCGCAGGTGATGCTGTTCTTACAAATCTCGAAATAAAGGAAAATGCCTTGGTAAGTTGTAAATAAGTGTTTAAGTAAACAAAACTAGTCTGTCATTACATTCTGGCATTCATTATGGATTTGTGTTTCAATGATTTACTGCTCCTTCATTGCAGAGTCAACTTGACATTCCTTTTAAAGTGAGAGCCGGTCATATAGGTGAGGTTGTTGTTATTGTCACTATTTGCCATGTACCCTTTGGCACAGAGGGATATTTTCTCACTTTCTGTTTCTTTTAATAGGACGGCTGGAGCTAAAGATACCATGGAAAAACCTCTACACCCAGTCAGTGGAGGCGACACTGGATGGTGTCTATCTGCTCATAGTCCCCACAGCAAGTGAGATCACCATTAATATCCAGCTAAATACGTAAAAAATAATGAGATTCAAGTTCTCATCATAGACATTATAGCATATGCTGTTGATTACCACAATTTCAGTAGACACATACAGTACCAGAAGGATATTAATCTCCTATATGTCACTGTTCAGACGTTTACATTTTAACAATTAAAAAATACAGTGAAAAATGTTTGCATCTAAATGAGCTGCAGTGAAAAAATAGCTAAGCGTGCATCCGAAATATCAGTAATATCATGTTCAGTCAAATGAATAAGCCCTATGATAAGCAAATACAGCACAGTGTGGCACAGTAGTCAGACAAAGCAGGTCTTTCACTTATTCATGACCCTAAAGTACTTGTCAGGAACAAACAGGAAACTCAAGCTTTACCTTTTGTATATTTAATTGTTTTTAGAGATGTACAGACAAGTTATAATTTTAATTCTCCCCATTCCTTCCAGGTATAAAGTACGATGCAGAAAAGGAGGAAAAGCAGCTACAGGAGGCTCGTCAGAGGGAGCTGCAGCGGATAGAGGAGACGAAGCTGAAGGCTGCCGAGCAAGGTCGGGGTTCAGCTTGTTTTCTGTGTCTGTGTGTAAACATGTGAGTCGAGTAAACATTCTCTGTGTGTCACGGCATAAAGTTAGGGTCTTTTGCCTTGCAGTAAGTTTTTAACAGGTTTCAGAGACATTCTTAGCCAAACAGTCAAAATTAATTACTGCTAGTGAAAAAATTAATTTAACCATGACTTCAAACAGCAGTAATGAGAGCTAAGGTTCCTTCAAACCCTCTGTTTGTTATGAGGGAGCAAGAGGTCAAAAATCTTGTTCCTAAAGCTGCAGGACCAGATGAGGTCTAATATTTATCATATTTGCTTTTGGTTTGACAGAGGACCCTAGTCTGGAAAAGCAGGACACCTTTGTGGAGAAGCTTGTCACTCAGGTCATCAAAAACCTGCAAGTCAAGATCTCCAACATCCATGTACGCTATGAAGATGATGTAAGTATTTAAACTGGGTTACCTTAGTGGTGTATTCATGTACAACATGACTCAAATTTGTGTTTGTAAAAATAGCAGTAAGTGATAAAGGCAGGGAATAAGATGTGGTTGCATTTTTATAGCCCCTCTGACAATGTATTCTTGTATATGTTAACACTCTTATGTGTGTAAACAGTCCATAGGCTTGACTCTGATTTCTTTTGTTTGTTTTCCAAAGGTCACAAATCCAAACTGTCCTTTGTCATTCGGAGTGTCACTGAAAAAACTCAGCCTTCAGGTAATGTGATGTAATGTCCCTTATGTCAGATTGCATCATATATTGCGTTCATTAATTAAGGTGTTCTTAGGCCTAAATTAATACATGAAATTTAAACATAATTATATATATGTATGAAAACTTAAAGTAATCTCATTAAGGTCACCATATCTCACTGCTTGTTTGACCAATGACCTCCAATGGCGCTGCTCAGCTGGCGACCTGGGCACTAGTGCTTGCCCCTCAGTGTATCACATGTAGATCACCACCTTTAAGCCCTGGTGTGACAACCATTCCCTCATTTTTAATAATAATTAAAATGAAGAAATCATATTTGACCCCAGGGAGGTGAGAGTTGATGACCCTGTAATCACTGGTGACAGTGAAATTGAGCAGGTGTGCTCCAAAAAGTACTTGGGCATACAAATGAACAGTAAACTATGGAGTGGAGTGCCCATGGTGAGTGTCTGTGTGTTAGGCTGACTCTGAGACTTTACTTTCTTCATAGACTCAGACTGCTTGGTGTGGGGGGCAAAGATCATGTTAACATTTTATAACGCTGTGCTGGAAAGCATCAATAGATATGGAATGGCACACTTTCAGTCAAGTTAAAATTGAGAATTGCAAACATGGTAAATACAGCAGTGAAATTGATGGGAAATAAAGAATTCCCATCCCTTAACACTATCTGAGAGAAATGCAAACAGAAATCTGAAGAACCAGTTTCACGTCCTGTATTCTGAATACAAAGTGTAATCCTCAGGTAGACTTTGTAGTCAGTGAATTTAAAATCAACCGCCTCAAGGTTTCCATCTTACCAACATCTATAACAACACTCAACAAGAAAGCAGGTTGAACCTTATCATAGTTTCGGTATGCAAGTGGGCACTACTGCACTTTGTTTCATGGGTTATATGTTATGGTTTTTATGACTTCTTTCTCATTCTACACTGCCTATGTATTTCTGTCTTTCTCAAGGCATGTGAAATATTTTATATACCCTCTGTTTTTATTTTCATTGTATGTTTTTATTTGTGTTTGGTGTAATTTATTATGTCTGTAATGTACCACTGTATATTCATGTTGACTATGTATTGCTGTAAGTTAATTGCAGCTGGGTGTGGCACTATTGCCCAAGCAAAATTTCCCTCCGGGTACAACAAAGTATATTATGATCTTATCTTATCTTACAGACATCTGACAAGAACTGGAACCCCAGTCTTTTGGATGAGAATTCCAGGCTTTTCTATAAGGTAAAAATTAACTACTTTATCTGTCAGCTATGCCTGTACTTTCAAACCTATACAGTTATATTTATTATGGAAATATAAAATGTATCCTGTGTGACACTGCAAGTTTTTTGTCATTGCATATGACGACTTTGTCCTGTCAAGCAAACTTAAACATAAACTAACTTTTGGTAGTAGTTGTTCAAGGAGCCATTTTCTTCCCTCATAACCTAATTTTGGGCCTTGATCCAAACGTTAGAAGTCTCAGTATACTGTTGGCTACGTTTCATACTCATGATAGATAAATATTTGAACTACTCTAATTGATTTGTTTTTCTTTCTCTCAGCTGGTTCAACTAGACAGCTTGTTTGCCTACTGGAATGTCAACTCAGTTCTGTTCTCCAATCACAGTCCAGATGAGGCCTTGGTAAGTCTCCCTAATACTACTGTGTTGTACCTAGTCTCCAACAGATAGGATTTAATCTAGCTATTGACTGTCTTTATCTGTTTTAATGATTTTAAGGGCTTTGCTTTTAAATTCTCCTGGTGAATATTGGAAAAAAGGCTTCTTCAGATGCTTCAGAGATATAGGCAGATTCCATTAACCTTTAATTTCATCCACAGAGGTTCTTTTCAGAATAAGTCCAATGGGTAGAAAATGTATGTGTGTGGTGTTGTGAGGTTAAAGGGATAGTTTGGATCTTTTGAAGCGAGGTTGTATGAGATACTTGCGCATAAACGGCGGTTGGTACACGCCCAGTTTGAAGAAGAGGAGTTGCTGGTCTACCACTGCTTCAATCAGTTAGTTTGACTGTATTAATTGGTGACTCCAAACTAACCCTTTTAAACACCCAAGTCACACAATAATACAAACAAACTAACCCAGCAGCACTAGTCAAGCAGCTCCTGTGTGTATGTATGTGAGGTAACTGTCTTTTTCGATGGAGTCTGGCTTTGAAGATGTAACAGCTTCAGTTCAAGGCATGTGCAATTCAGTTCTCCATGGGAAATTTTTGTCTGACAGCAGGGTTAAGCAGTGAAAATATTCTAAATATAGTGCACACTTAAACAGATATTGATTTTTTAGGTGACTAAAACACATTTTGTTGCTGATCCCTTCACAGCAGTAGATTGCTTAGCTTCTGAGTCGGTACTTCTGCCTGTTTTTCCAAACTGGGGGTGAGCCCACTGACATCTGCCGTATGAAATACACTGACTATGAATAAGTACCTTATACAACCCCACTTCAAAAGATTCAAACTGTTCCTTTAAGAAATAATTGAGAGAAGAAAACAGATATAATGTTAAGAAAGCTCTTCTCCCTTTGCTCTTTTTCTAGCAATGTCTCAAGAGCAGCATTGACACCCACAGCTCTTTTTCTGTCAACCACGACTTCAGTAAGTGTCTCACTGTCATCTTTTATTCACACTTTTTATACTGTTATTAATATGCTCACTTTGAGAGTTTTGTCTAGACCACCTAATGAAACCCACCTAAAGCCATGTGTTACCTGACATGCATGAATCAGTAGCTTGTGTATAGACAGTGAACTGGCACTTTCTATTGGATATTTTGCACTAACACTGCAGTGCCTGACAAATGTGTGAATCACACAGCTTGAGGCACCATCACCACCGACACATTTTAACAGATTTTCAGCACATTTCAGCAGATTTTGTTTTGAGGCACAAGCTCACAGATTTTTGAAGCTTGCTACATGAAACATATTCACAATTTTCACATCCCACAAAAATACAGGTCAATTAGTTGCCCATGCAAACATAAAGTCATGTGTAACCTCATTTTTTTTTAAACATCATAATGCCAAGGTTAACAGTTTGCTTTAAATAATCAGTTCCTTGTTGCTGGTCCACAGTCTTTCGTCCTATATCAGCGGATGCTAAACTGCGGATGAATCCAAGGTCAGATTTGGACCGCTCTGCTCCAAAAGTGGACCTAGTGGTCAATCTCAGTGAGGTGGCCATTGAGCTCAACAGACCCCAGGTAGGTGTGTGTGTTGTGTATGAACATGTCTTTGTAGAAGCCTGTTTGAAACAAAGTTTTTTTGGGAGAGAGAGAGAGAGAAACAGAAGATAAACAAGGTGACAAGAAATTAAGTCATGGTTTAAAAGAGTCAGTTGTTCACTGATGACAGCTGCACTTCTGTCAGTATTCTTTGCCAACTAGTAATTGCTTACCTCTTCTTTCTCAGTACATTAGCATCCTGGAACTGCTGGGCTCAGTGGATATGATGTCGCGGAATCTGCCGTACAGGAAGTACAGACCTGTGGTCCACCTTCACAAGAACGCCCGCATATGGTCAGAAAACACTTTTACATTTTGACTTAAATTTTCAAAAGCAATCTGACCAGACAGCGTGTGATGTTTTACCTCCGTTGCATGTGTTGGTACTTAATACTGCGGGTTGTAAAGTTGACTGCGTGCTTCTATGTTCCTACCTTGCAGGTGGAGGTACGTGATCACAGGCATCCTGGAGGTGGATGTGAGGCCTCGTCTCCATATGTGGTCATGGCAGCACATTCGCAATCACCGGCAGATGGTAAAACGCTACCGAGAGCTCTACAAGACCAAAATCACCAGCAAGAAACCCACTGAGGAGCTGCTCAAGGCACTAGAGGTGGGACAGGGCTGAACTGAGCTGAGCACGGGGAGGGGAAGGAGATATGTACTCTCCCACTTTAATATCTTAAGATCCTTACATTAAAACCATTGATGACTTCATAGGATATTAGGAGAAACTATAAATGCAAGAGTCTGGAATTTGGTTATGTCCATTATTTTTTATTTTTGTTGATTTTAATGTTTACAAATGCTCTCTGGTCAGACAATACTGCTCGCACAAGTTCAGACCTGCTTGACTACAACAACCATAATATGAAATATGAATGTATATAATATGCAAGTAGTTAATTATACCTTCTCAATATCCTTTCAGTGATGCTTTGCTCCAGCCATAATTACCCACTTATCCAGTGTTCAGCCCTATCAAGGCATTGATTGAACTGCATTTGAGATTGATGATGGTCCTCAGAGAAATACAACATAACATCTAAAGGCTTCGTCCTCTGTCTCTGATGTCCGAGCATCATCTTCCCCTCATGTGATTAATAATGGACATGTAGTGATGATGCATTCTGACATGGAGTAGCAAGAAGCCACTGAAAGCTCTAATCAGCTTGTCTTTTATCTGTTCGCAGGAGCCTGAGAAGACCTTGGATATTTTTAACATCACGCTGGCCAGACAGCAGGCGGAGGTGGAGGTAAGCTCTGTCTCACCTCCTTCATAGCTGGCAGCTTCACTTTGTGTGCTTAACTTTGTACTGTGTCGTTTGTAATGACTGCAGTGTTGTAGTTCACACATTCAGTGCTCAACTGGTTATGTCCCTAAGATCTGTATATCTCCAGCACTTTCACAGATACAGGAAAAAATAAGTTTATACTTTTGGATTTAAGAAGAAGTAGACACAGAAATGATAGACAGTGTAATTTTGTGTTTACTTTATGTTACCGCCAACATAACACATATGACCAAAGTGATACAAGACCAAACACGAAGCAGACAGTGGTCACAGTCATCAGCAGTTGCATCTAGTGGTTGAGGTTTTGTCAGACTTCATTCGAGACGCAGCTGTCATGTCCTTTTACTTGACAGCTGGCAAGAATTTCTTACATAATCTTGGCCTCCCTGCACAGCACTTTGCTATAGACTGCAGTTTTACAACAGAATATTTCTTTCATATCATTACTTATAAATGTACTAATAATTATAAACATTGTTGGCCAGTAAAATATTTTGCTTTGGAGTAATTTCATGTTCACATAATGCAGTGATAATTCTTTGACTTGCCTCTGTGCTGACACAAAGCAGTTTAGGCTTAGCCTGAATACTCAGATTGAAATATGCCAAAGTAAACTGCCAGCATATGTAAAACATCTTTCTCTACAATTACTTGAGATGTTTGAATTAGTCTCTGTGTCAGGGTGAGACGGTGCATTTCTCATTTGTTTACTGTCCTCTTGTAAAGCAGCTTTGGTGAGATATTACTGAAAACTTGTGTTACCTCTGTCTCAGTGACAGCTTACTGGCTCCGCACCATAGTTTGGAACACGCTGGCTTATTAACACTAAATTAGCTTTGCTCGTTATTAGCTGGTAGCTAGCTTCTGGCAGTCCGGACCACTCTGCAGAAGGATGGTGAGGCGTTCAAGTGCTGTTCACCAGCAATGGCTTTATTGCAGATCTCACCACAAAACAACAACCATGGCTTCCTCATGAGGTTTAATAGTAGCCCTGAGCTTATCTAGACACTTAGTTCTACTGCTATCGTCACACTCTGTTGCCTGCCATCTTTATCACGACACCCTGAGAGAGCTGCTTCCCTCCATGTACACATTGAAGTACAGGCCACACCCTCACAGGCTACCCACAAGGCCACCACCCTTAAGAGGGAAAAGGGTGAGCTGGTAATACTTGTGATTTTTCTTTGATAAAGATATCAAACCTTGTTTGCAAACTTATATACTAAGTGTGAAAGGGGCCATTGAGCAAACAAATATTGTACATAGTATCAGAGGTGTTCTGATACTGATACCATTATTGGAAATTCCTTTGATACTGCCTGAAATGCTGAATCAGGTAGTATTAGGAGTGTGTGAGCCTACGCACCAATCTGATACTAGTAATTTATATACAAAGTGAATAGTTTCACGCCTTTATAAAATTGCAGTTTTCCTGGTTATCTTCTCTTCCTTGCTGCTCTAAACAGTAGCCTCCACAGCAAGTTGAGCTGTGCAGCCACTGGCAACTACGGTTACAGAGTGGCAAAGAAGAATTGAGTTGCAGTAAATATTGTGATATTAACTGTATTTGTTCATGTTTCACAATGGGTTTAACCTGAGCCATGCCACACAACAATGATAGCAATCATTTGTACGCAATGGAATCGGTTCAGTACTTGGTATCAGCAGATACGCAAGTTTATGAATTAGTATCGGCAAGAAAGAAAATGGAATCAGAACATCTCTACATAGTATTATAATTCAGCCTTCATCTTGATAAATTGGAATCAATGTGGAGCATTGTAAGATGTAGTAGGAACCTTATGAACCTGCTGTCAGTAGAACAGGCTGCTCTAATTCTCCAAGACGATGATAGGCCTGATGAACTTGATGGACCCTTGAACTTCATTAGATCCTGTCTGGAGAAAGCTTGAAAAGATTCTGTGTTATTGAATCACCGTTGTTATATTCTGTAAAAAAAAAAAAGGTTGTGTTCTCAACTGTCTTCTTATTTTTTTTTAACTGCCCAGGCTAGCAAGGCAGGTCTACGCATTTACCGTCCAGGGCTTAAGATGGAGGAAGAGGAGTCTCAGGGTTGGTTGAGTTGGGTGTGGAATTGGGGAGGAGAGCCCGAAGCAGAAACAAAGGAGGTCAAGACTGGAGGTAGGACGTAGAAAAAAGACATAAGGATATATGTGTATGTAAAAACATCAAGCTATGTACATATATAAAAGATAATATGCACGTGTGGCTAACAGGACCAAGGCAAAGTGCTCCAGTGTGTTTTTGTCGAGACAGTTAATTGTGCTAGCTAATGCTTTTCTTACTCCTCGTTTCATTTTTATTCCATTTACTCTCTCTTGCCCTGTCTGTCTGTCTGTCTCAGGTTTTGATGAGCTGTTAACCCCTGAAGAGAAAGCCAAACTCTACACTGCCATTGGATACAGTGAAACCGCTGCTAATCCCAACCTGCCAAAGAATGTGAGTCACTTCCCCCCTGACACCCACCTGTCAAATAATAATACACTTCCATTTGGCTCACCATCCCACTTAAACAATATTAGTAAAATCAAAATGCACATGCTGTACCAGATGCTTTCATCTGGCATTATGTTGTCATTTCTTTTTAGTTTGAGGACATGAAGGTCAATTTCCACATGGAGAAGCTGTCCGTGTCCATCAAAGACAACAAGGACAAAAATGAGATCATCACGCTGACTGTGGGAGAGCTCCAGTCTACGCTCACACAGAGACCTGGAGCACAAGCCATCAAGTTTGTCATAACTTTTTATTTGTTTTTGGCTTTTATAGTGTTAGTACTGTATGTTTTAAAGAGCCTGGTCTCCAATGCAAATAAAGTCTTTCATTTGATTTTATTTCATTTGAAAAAAACATAAACACAAGAACTTTTGTTTGTGTTTCATTAAAAATTAAATATAAGTCCCACTGATTAAATATTAAAAAATTAAAACAACAACACTGTGATTAGCAAATGATTTCTAAAATTAATAGAGGCAGTTTGTGGTTTTACTGTTGGTCAATTAGAAAACAATATTCCTCATTAACACCAACAGCAGAGTCTACTACAAAGTAGCAGCCTTGTAGCTGGTGTTGTATTTCTTCAGCAGGGTGGACAACATAGGGTTCCCCTTTTGCTCCCAGTACTTGAGGGTTTCTGTTACCCGGCAGTTACCATCTTTTTTTACTGCAAAATTCTTTTTGAAGTCCAACATTTTGGATCTGTCCTTAAGGTCCAGTGAAAATAATTCCCTATAACGTCGTGTCCTGACTGAATGCGACTTGAGCGAGCATCAGCAACAACATCAGTCTGATTGCATTGTTTTCTATTGCACAGGCCCAACGGGCAATGAGTGAAGCTGCGCTGCCATTTTGAGCTAAACTTTTGTCGGAGGAACTGTTTCTGTTTATCTCTGTCGCTCGGTTATGAATGAAGAATGGCTATTTGGTGAAGTTAAAATGAGAAATTGTTTACACAGCACCTCCGTATTTGACTCCAAAAACCTAAATAAGTTGACAGCTGGCCGGAGGGAGATCACCAGGGAGCTGAAAGTTTCTGGTAAATGACCACAGCTAACAACAACCTACTTGCTGTTGGCTATATAGTATCTCATTTACAGTAAATATCACAATATAAAACGTGTGTTTTCTGTTTAAAAAGAGCAAACAAGAAGATAACTAGTACTCTCCCATTTTTAAGTGGCTAGGTCTCAAGTCTGATCTGTAGAGCATAGGTACTTGGCTGTTGGGTACTTTCTTTGTTTACATGATGCATCAGTACAGTATCAATTGTTTTTTAACTCAATAGACACAGATAATATTTGATGTGAATCTTGTTTGTCTGGGACTTTAAAATCTTCCAGGACATGTGGGCTGGCACAGAATCTTGCAATGCTTTTAATATATCTCATGCTCAGGATCCTGTGATGGATGGCACTGACAGTTATATTTTTTTCCTCTTTTTATCAGACTCACAGCCCAGCTTACTTTGTTTGAAGTCACCGGCTTGGCCAGTAATCGGCCCGCTCCAGTCCTCCTGTCATCAAGGAAGGCAGCCACAGGAACAGGGACCCCGCTGCTTTGCATCCTGTTTGAGACCAACCCGCTGGACGAGAGCGCCAACCAGCGGCTTCACGTGGAATCACAACCCTTGGAAATCATCTATGATGCTGTGAGTGGTGTCGGTCAGTGTGCATGTATTAGCATGAACTAAACATTAAAGGGGCACATATCAAATATATTCTTTGTTTGTTTGTCTGTGTAGATAACAGTGAATAGCATGTCAGCGTTCTTCATGCCTCCTGACGACCTGCAGCTGGATGAGCTCACCAACGCAACCCTCATGAAACTGGAGCAGTTTAGAGACCGCACAGCCACAGGTCAGTCGCACGTACTTGTACAAACATCTACTGTATGTCTGGGGTTGATTCCAAGCCTGATCTCAACTCTATGATGGGCAAATTTTCCTGTTACTCAGGCTTTGTGTTTATTGTCATTTTTCTGTGCTTACACACAGCCTGCATATCTTAGCCACTGAGTCACTGTTTATTTTCTGCACACTAATTGTTTCCTGAGATCGTTTGCTGATGTTTTAAGCTCATTTTTTTCCCAGAATGGGGTGTCTCACTGTAGCCCATTTGGGTCCATTGAAGGCTCTGGGATATTGATAATATGTTAAAACTGCAATTCAGAGATGAACATTTGAAAGAATTTTAATCATCAGCAAATTACTTGATGACATTGATTCAATCAAGCTTAATTCAGCCTTTATTATTAACTTATATTATTATTTCTTTTTTGTTTTTGTTTATTATCAAAGCAGGAAATATATAAAATGTACAAAGCAAAGCTACCTTTCTTTCAAAGTGTTACTTTATAAATAAAAAAGCATAGATATTTAGATATATAATATATTACTAATAATATTTTGAAGCATCTAACATAATGCTGATCGGATTTGTTTCCGTCGTCGTTATTAATAAAAAAAAAAAAAGAAAATCTTATGTCATGAAAGTTTGCTGTATTTGATCACAAAGCTAATCTGTTTGTTCTGTTCTGGCTGTGATTGATAGTTAATGACATTTTGTTTTTTTGTTTTTATAGGTCTGATGTACGTGATTGAAACTCAGAAAGTTCTCGACCTGAAGGTTAACCTCATGGCCTCCTACGTCATCATTCCACAGACTGGCTTTTACAGTGGCACTCAGAACATCGTACTGTTGGATCTTGGACATTTCCAGGTCAGAAAGATCAAAACTTGGCAAGCAAAAAGACTTTTAACCACAAAATGGCTCAAGAAAGACATACAAACCATAAAGGAGTGTATCGACCTAATGTAAAATATATAGATAATAGAAAGAATTATATTTAAACCATGAAATCAAGTTGACGTCTTTGATGAAAATTGATCAAAATACCTTTCTCATGCATCAACTGTAAGGCCTGAATTTTCATAGTAGTAATATGCTTACATAAAGGGTATATCTGTGTGTGCGCATGTATATATATACTTAAACATATATTTTTATGGGATATTTAAGGATATGGCACATATGTAACACTTCTATTTGTCTGTGTTCTTAAAAAGAAAACCTAATAAAATTGAATAACAAAAAAAGAGTGCAAAGCCTAACACTGGGCTGAAAATCCGACACAGGTCCTACTTTTGACTACAAATAAATGATAATTGTGGTTTCCATTAAAATGCACTACAATACAAAGCAAAAGAATATGCTTTTTTGAGTGTTTTTCAGAAGCTTTATGTAAAGATTATAACATTTTGATTTGTTGTCTTTTCAGATGTCCAGTCAGAGCAGGAAGCATTTGCCTCAGCTGTCAGTGGGCTCCAGCAACATTGAAGACATCATGTCCAGAGCGTACGACAGCTTTGACATTCAGCTTACCAGCCTGCAGTTCCTTTATAGCAAACCAGGTACACACCCAAGAGCATTCGCCTGTCACTTTTTAAAGGTTCTTCAGTGGATCTTTGAAACTAGGAGGTCACATTTGAGTTGCAAGTTATTTTAAGCTACTGTTTGAAAGTCAGGAAGCTCAGACTTTTTGGAAATTGTTGATATGTTTCACAATATAACACAATTCATACAGATAAGATTGTGTTAATTGTAGGCAGTAGGTAACTCTTGCAGCCCTGATAGCTGTACATTGTCTTAGCCAAGAAGAAAATGCATAGACATCAGAATATATCAGGTCTCAAAGCTTTGATGGTGTCATGTGTAAATGGACAAAATGGAAATGATATATTTCAGAAAAAACAAATTTTATGTTTGTTTTTGTCTGTGTGTGTAATAAAAAGATATGTAAAACATTTTCTGTGTGTGACAGATGGTGACTGGAAAATGGCCCGAAAGCAGAAACAGTCGCCGCTGCACATTTTAGAGCCAGTGGACCTTAAGGTAGTTTTCAGCAGGGCGATGGTGGTCAAAGACTCCCGCATGGCAAAGTAAGTTTGATGAGTTTTTTCCCATATACCTAGTTATTTTGTTTCCCGTGTTGTAAGGTTCAAAGGTCCAAGACACACTGAAGTTATAGGCCTTGCATTTGCATGTGTATCTTTATGTTTCCACGTTTGCATATGTTTTTCAGGTATAAGATGTCTGGAGAGCTTCCTCTACTGTCTCTTCGTATTTCTGATGTTAAACTTCGAAACGTTATGGAGCTTGTAGAGAGTATCCCACTGCCTGAGAGCAGACCTGCTCCACAAGGCTCTGCTCCATCCTCCACCTCAAAGGTCAGAATAGCAAGATGGTCCCCATATGGCCCTGATTACATTTTGTGTGGTTCAGATCCAGGAAGGTAATCATTTTTATTTTCTGCATTTTTTTGCGGCAGCTTATTACAGATTAGTGTTATTGTTTATAGAAGGAATTAGAAAATGAATCAAGTGATGAACACTGTGTGCTTTAAAAATAACACAGATTTTAATGAATTAAGTATGTTAATATGTTTCTTGCTGGTATGGCTCATGATTTTGTTGTCATTTCCTCCTCAGCCAAGGCAGTCGTTCACCCCACAGCTCACTCCCAGACGACCCCCCAACTTAGCTGACCAGCGCTCCTCTGTCATTTTCGAGTCATGTGAGACCATCAGCATCACCTCATTGGGTAATATACACTGCATGTTCTATTCAAGCGACAACCTCTGGGGCTGAAAAATGAAGCCAACGCAGAAGTGCCAAAAACCGCAGTTCCTTGAATGGCCTCGTGAGGCTAGCTGCAAAAGCAAGTCATTCCCCATAGGTCCCCATGTTAAAATATTCAACTGTACAGCAGACATAATCATGTTTACAGCCTGGTACAAAAAACAGTTTTGGTCTCTAATGCTAATTTTCCCATTCTTGACAACTGCACAGGGTGTGAATTTTGATATAACTCACCCGTATAACTTTGTCCAAATATGGTCACCTCTGGCTCCAACAAACGTAGATGGCGAGGGCCAAAATGCCAAACTCGAGGCCTCATAATAGAAGCCCACAAACCAATGAGTGATGTCATGATAGCTTTGTCCAGTATTTATATTCAGTCTGTGTGTCTATAGCCATGTCTCTCATGCTCTACACTCCTTATGCAGCCACACATGTATAATCATTGCGCCACATACATGGTAACGCTCAGTGTGTGTGTCTCTGTGTGTGTGTACCTACGGCATAACAGGTGGGTCATTGTAAGTGTTTTTGTCTCCCCTCAGGGTCAGAGGAAGATTTGTTCTATGATGCTCCCAGTTCCCCTCTTGGTGATAAACCATTCTTCCCAGACAACCCCATGCCGCTGCGCTACGCAGACTTAAGCAAAAGAAAAAGTTCAGAAAGTCAGAAGAACATGACTGACCTCATCATGACGTTTGAAATCAGTGAGGTAAAGACAAGTCCTGTTGAACTAGGTGACAAACATAAATCTGTGATGCCATTTTAACTCTCACATTGCCTTTTCCTTTGACCCCTACATGTTCTCACCCTCTATGTTTCCCTTGTTCTTCTAGTTTTCTGTTCAGTTGTGTCGTCTCTGCGGGGATGAGGAAGTCACAGTGCTCCACTTGGACATAGAGGGTCTGGGAACTGAGCTGAAACTGCGCACCTTTGACATGACGTCTAACACCTACCTACGAGAGATCTGCCTCAAGTGCCCTGAATACATGGGTCAGTAGGTGCTTGCAGGACTGTGTGTCACCTCAAACAATTCAGGAGACATTCTTCGTAGCTCAGATTTTGGCTAACATTTGGTGACAGCTGCAGTTTTTGATTTGTCTTGTTTTTTTTCTCGTACAGATTCTGAAGAGAAGCAGGTTCAGCTGATCACCACTCTAGACAACACAGAAGTTGACCTGCTCACCCTGGAGTATATTAAAGTATGTGCGATACCATACATTGAAACAGACCCCTTTAGATCCATTTGTTTAGATTGGTTCCACATATTGTCAGTATCCTGAATGATCATTCCCCAAAACGGCTGCAAATGGCCTTCTCACTTATGATTGTGTGTCTTTTCTAGGCTGATAAGAATGGCCCAGAGTTCAAGACTCAGCACAACAATACAGAGCAGCTCATCAAGGTGAGGAAACTGTTAAATAACTAGTATTTAAATATGCTTCTATGTTGTTCTTTTCTGTTGTATTGGAATATGTTTATAGCGTGTGTATGCAGTTTTCACTATCAGTGATTCAATGCTGGAAGATGATGCACAGATTATATTTAATACCATGTTTATCTTGACAGTCGACAGTATGTTCTTGACAGTAAAATAACAAGTAAGCATAAGAACAAATACAATGGCACAAAGATGCCATTTTACTAATATTTAAACATTTTGATGTACCGTCTCCACCAGGTGACCTTCTCCTCCCTGGATGTCCATCTCCATACGGAGGCTCTACTCAACACCATGAACTTCCTCAACAACCTCCTTCCTCCATCCACTAAGAAGGAGGGAGGGCCAGAGGAACTCCCCACCATCCCTGAGGAGGACGAGGCAGAAGCAGAGAAGGAGGGAGAGAAGAAGGAAGACACTACTCTAACCAGGAAAAAAAGTATTGGATTCTAATGAGCCCTTTCAGGGTGTCTTCATTTCTCTGTGGTCACCTTTGATCACTCATCTTTTCTTTCTTGTCACTTTTTTCTTACAGGTACAAAGAGTTCAAAGTTTGCAGGTGTGGTGAATCTGCATATCAGAGCTGATCTCCGTTGTCTGAAGGTTTTCATTCGAGGAGAGAAAGCCAGGATCTCTGAGATTAGTATCGAAGGTATGGAAGTATTGTGACGTCTGCTTCGTATTCCAGAAGATATTAAAATCAGCCCTTCTCCGTTACGTTTTTATTACATGGCAGATAAGTATGCCATTAAGGGGAAAATGCAAAGAAATGCTTTCTCATTATCTCACTTCCTCAACCATTCAGGTCTGGTTTCTGAGGTTCTGATGAGGAAGAAGGAGATGGAGGTTTTGGCCAACCTGAAGAACATTGTAATCCTAGACTGCGACAAAGATGCAATGTACAAGAAGGTACAATCAACAAGCGTCCTTCATTAAAAAATGTGAAGACACTATGCTAGTTGAGGTTGTAGCAATGCAGTTAATGTACTTTAAACTTGTCTCCTTGTTCTATAATAATCATATTCTATGCAGTAGTCTAGAATAGCAGCTGACTGATGACTCTGATTTGTGTTTCCCTATAGTTCTTAAATCCTGTTTTCTTATCTCTCATTAATCGCTTAGGCTGTGTCTATAGCAGATAAGGAAGTGTTTGCCTTCCGCATGGTCAACTATACAAATGCAACAGAAGGAGACGCCTACCTAGACATGTCTAATGTTGACACTGCTGTCACGCTGACTGTGGGATGCATCCAGGTCATCTTCCTCAACAAGTTTGTCTCCTCCATACTGGTAAGAATTCCATATCCCTGTCACAGTCTGAGACTTGTAACAGTTGGTCTTGTGCATTTCAGTTCATCTGTGGGATAATGATGGTAGAGCCCCACAAGTACATTTATGTGTAAGGCAGGATTAATATTTCATGAATATGTGAGTCTTTCCATTTCTGTTATAAGGTGATAATGAAATTAGGACTCTAAATTTTTAAAAGTGCCATAAAACCTAATTTAATATGAAGTAATTTCTGACTCGCTTAAAGCTAATGATGCATATATGTTAATTTTTCCCTGGACCCATGATTTTTTCTGCATTAAAACCCAGATTCCTGTTAATGTCTCTCCTACATTCTGTTGTTTTCTATTCCTTCCTCCTCTCAGGCATTCATCAATAACTTTCAGGAGGCTAAAGAGGCCCTGGCTGAGGTGACAGTTCAGGCTGCAGAAAAAGCAGCGTCAGGTGTGAAGGAACTGGCAGAGCGGAGCACTCGGATCGCTCTGAACGTCCACTTCAATGCACCTGTCATCTTCCTGCCCCAATCCTCCTCTTCCTCCAATGTCATTGTTGCTGACCTCGGTCTGCTGTCTGTCAAGAACCGCTTTTCCAAGCAGCCCTGTAAAAGTGATGCGAAGATCCCACCTGTTGTGGATATAATGACTGTGAGACTGACTGACCTCAAGATGTACAGGTCAGAGACCAGCCATTTTTTAGGAATTATGATGAATCATAATAATCACATATTCTCACAGTAGATTCTCTCATTATTTGTGTTGGTGCTTCTTCCACAGGACCACATACATTGATGGGGGTTTTCAGGGAGACACTGAGCTGTTGATGCCGGTCAGCCTGGACTTGGAAGTCCAGAGAAATCTTTCATCCAACTGGTACCACAGCATACCAGACATAGAGATCACTGCTCATCTTAAACCCATGAGTGTAAGTATTGCTGTAAGGTAGCATGAGAAGGAATGACTTCTCCAGCATCCACCAACAGTCCAAAGACATGCAGGCTATGTTAACTGGTGACTCCAAATTGGCCATGGGTGTGAATGTGAGCGTAAATGGTTGTCTGTCTCTATGTGTCAGCCCTGTGATAGTCTGGCAACCTGTCCAGGGTGTACCCTGCCTCTCAAACATTATTTCTAGGGGGCTGGGTACTGCTGCCTTGCTTTTTGCCTTTATTATAGGACAGCTCAAGAATGACAGGAAAGGGCCACAGATAGGAAGTGAACTCAGGCTGCTGCAAGAACACTACCAGTGAGCTAGAGGCTGCCCCAGGCACTGTCACCATAAGAAGGAAAACTCAGGGGATCATCAGGGTCATCAGAATGTATTCTTTGAGGATCATGAAAGTCATTCCCAAAGTCTCCATCCAATAGTTGTTGAAATATTTCAGTCTGGACCAAAGTGGTCAACCAACTGAGCGACCAACATCGCCATCCTCAAAGCCACACCACTAACATGGCTAAAAAACATAAAGGCATGATGTTTAAGGCTTGGTTCTTTGTCTAAAACTTTCAATTTTTGGCCCCTTTTCTTTTCACACAGTAATAAATTCAAATAGGCACAAACACATTTTCCCCAAAAAACCAACTCTCCATATTTGATCGAAGATCTTTACAGCCTCAAACCATGTGTGAGAAACTGTTTTGTTTTAAGATAAATAGATGTTAAATTCATTTATTATGTGCATTACAAGTCATCCCATCCAAAAGCTATAACTCCGGTTGTGTAACTTAAATCAGCTCCAGAGTGCACAGAGCGATGTAAAGCCAGATTTTAAGGCTGCAGCAGATAAGCTTGGCCCAGATCCTTGCAGCCTGGTGAGAGAGGCCCAGGAGGTTGGCTGCCTCCCTCTGCCATCATCTGGAAACCATCAGGATAAACAATGGACTACTCCAAATCCCCACCCCTCCTCCTCCTCCTCCTCCTTCTTTCTCTCTCCCTCATCCACTCTCTCCCCCACTTCCATAGCCCCATGAGACATTCATCCCGGAGAACACAGCAACACCAAGCCTCTTGGATACCATGTGGTCAATTACTCCACACTAACAAACCCGCAGTGCTCTCCCTCCCTTGCTGGCTTTAATTTGTATCAGACCCCCACAGCATCAGGGAGAAGCCCAGCTGTTACCAAAGCAAAACAACACATTACTGCCCAGACTGAAATCCACTGCAATAGGTCTCCTATGTTTTAAAGACTCCTGTGTCGACTTAAGTGACACTTTGCATTATCTTGTGAAATCAGTTCTCCTGGAGGGTTTAAAGCAACACACTGGCGACTTTTCACTTTCCTTAAAGAAGTATCTCACTGCTGGAAAGATTTTTCGTAAAACTGGGGTCTATGCAGTAGAAAGGTTAGAAAGATACTTTTGAAATTGGTGCTCTATAGCCTTGTTTCCCTCAAGCTGTACGGTACAGTTCAGTACGGTACGCTTTTTTTCAGTTTCCTCTGTGAAAAGTTGTGGATGGTACCAATTGAACTGGTCTGTACCGTCCCCATGTTTGGTCCCCCCTCTGTTGGGGTACCTAGCACACAGATCTGGTACTAAAAGGTGGAGCTG
>JAPZEB010000022.1:24455185-24487047 GCA_029783705.1 Chaetodon striatus | reverse complement strand
CCACACATTAGCACTCAGCCTCTCACAGTTGAGCTCTGTCATTCAGGCCCACTGCCCCATGCCCCTTCACCTTAACTCCTTCCCTCCGTTTGCAAACACAGAGGGAAGAAACAGCAAAATGTGTTTCCTGAAAGGGAGGAGAGGTGGAAAAAGCCCATCCTGCCCCGAGAATCACCGCCGCCCCACCAGAGCCGCCGCCACTGTCCTTTCTGCAGAGGCAGCAAAAGTTCCCCGAGAGGGGAGTGTCTGCCAACTCAAACAGGGCTCATTCTCCTCTCTGTGGGCCGCCAGCCGCCCATGTGGGCCTGTGCTGGGCTTCCTGAGGGCTCGCTGCAGCTGGAGCACTTTGAATAAAGGTAACAGCAATGTCACAGCTACTGTAAACTTGCTAGGCTGCTCCTGTCAGCAGGACGTTCCCAATCAAAGCAGAAACAACCCCACCTCAAACACAACACTCTTTTTTCTTTCCAACCGGCCCCAAGTCCAAACTTCCCACAATTACAAAGAGAGCACACAGGCAAGAGGGCAACCACTGTTCCCTGATCTTGCCAAACAAAATGCCAAGAGACCGGGAGTGACATTCAGCTCTGGGGTTTAAAAATACGAGCAATTTGAAAATGATTAGAGTCTTATTTTATTGTTGAGCGCCTGACACAGGAGAGGAAACCAGAACAATCAAGCCGACTGACTTTTTTTTTCTGCTGAATTTAGAAACACTAATTAGTTTTGCTCTCGTAAAGCCAACCTGAAAACGACCAATTAGAAAGTGAAAATGAGACGTGCAGAGGAAACAAGAGCTTGTCATTTCCACTGTTTAAGTCCCATATGCACAACTTTACTGTGATGACTTTCACACACACATGTGGGATGATTGGCACGCCGCCTACGAAACCTGATGTCACGTACACACTCTGACCAGTTAATGGCACTTTACATCAAATAGCATTTTGCTTAGTTAGAAGGAAACCATTACAGATCTGTATGGCCACATCAAACCAGGGCTGAGCAGCTTGGGCATGCAGATGTCTGAAGCACCAGGCTGGGGAGAGGATACAGCCCACCAGGCTGACCACAGCACCAGCTGGTTTCAGCTATAGACCTACCAGGGCCAAACCGTTACCCCCTCACAGGTGCCTTGTTTCTATGAATTTCCTCTTTCAAGGGTACTGGAATAATTCCTCTGCATGTAAAACTATCTCATACTAACAGTAGCGGCTGGTACCTTCATCTACTTACATTTCATACAGCATTTTACCTGCTGAGTGGTTCATGTTTAGCAGGCCATTAGAAACTAACATAAAACTTGCGGAAATTATCTTCAGGAATTTCACTGCTATTCCCCGAGCAAACAGTGGCAAGTGTTTCATCACTGTCCGAGTTAAGACGGATGGGCTGTCAGTGCCTTTCCCTGTCCAGGATCCAGCTCCTGGGCCGGGAAGTGGCTAAAAAAGGCCGGGGCTACGCTTTCCAGGCCTGCGCCTTTTACTGGGAGTAATTCTCAGATGCCAGGTCGCTGCCAACGTCCTTGCAGCCAATGGCAGAGAGGCCAGTAAGTTCACATTAACTGCAGAGTGTAACTGCGCTGAACATCTGCTCATGAATGAGAGCGCTGCCCACTAACTCAGCGAGTTGAGGCCCACTGATGAAAAATTCAACGTTCTCCTGGCTGGCACGCTTGTTTTGCACTATTCTCCTGAGCCCCCCAGAATTATATTAAGAGAATTTCAGCGCGGCCTGGTGTATCTGAGAGAACAGCTGGCACTGAAAAGGGATCTGCCGCTCGGCGAGAGCTCGGGGACTTCACACAGGATCTGCCTTCTCCTACACCATTTGTCCTTGAAGGAAAAAAAAATATCAGTGTTAAGCACCCAGGTAATAATAGGAAAGCAGAGGCTACATTTAGCTGATTACACCACCCGCGTGTGCTACAGAGGACGGAGCATAACCAATGAAGACATGAATCGATATGGAGTGGAAAGAGAAGACAGAGGGGCAATTGTGACAATAAGTAGCTCCCTCAGGAGACCTATTCACTATACCTCTCCTTTGTTTGGCTTGTTTAGCTCATTAGATTGTTAACTAGGAAGGATCTGCCCCCAACCCCACAATATGGAATCAGTCTAATCAGAAACAGAAGCTGTCTGTTCAGGGGGCGACTACATCAAAGACTTTGGAAAGTACGAAGGCAGTCCCACAATCCTGTCCTTCAATTGCTGCAATTATGTGCCTCATAACTTTGTGATGCTACTGGAGAGACCAAAAGGACAAATGTAAAAGCTGTTTGACTGTAGGATAAAAATCAGAAAGTCAGTGTGTACAGTGACACAGAGTCTTTCCTCTGAAGATGATGAAATAGTTTCTCGGTTTAAAAATGTTAAGTTTAGGGAAGTGATTACTCCCAGCACACACTAAGAATAAAAGATTACCACACTCAGTAATTTCACTTCTGTCTTTCTGTGAAATACAGTTAACAGATTTCTATATGTCAGCACACAACACAACCTGAGGGAAACTTTTACCTCAAGAAAACCTAAGAGCAAGAAACATAACATCAAACATCTTAGGTTTCTTGCTCTTTTATACAATGCACTACATGATGTGGGAATCATGGCAGTAGTCCAAAAAAAAGGATCTGCGAATATAATATTGCCATTGAAAACCAAGAGGATGTCTGGAGAGAAGCTCATTTAGCCGGTGACAAATGACAGCACTTTGTCTTCCTGACAAGATCCCTCCTTCATCAAATGTCCAACTTCACATGGAAATAGGAAATCACACATTATCACACTGACAAACAATTACAACCATGTCATTAGCAGCAACCCTGGGCCTGAAACCATTAACAAAACACAATGTTGCACACCACGCTAACCATCAGAAGAAACACAGGATGTAGATGAAAAGACACTGATAAATCAATCATGACACAAACAACCTGATGCGTACAGTTTGGGAAGGATCTAAATGTTGGGAATGGGAGGGGGTGATAACCATCCTTTGTGCCAACTAAATAAATCACAGAATA
Source organism: Chaetodon striatus (assembly GCA_029783705.1). NCBI lineage: Eukaryota > Metazoa > Chordata > Actinopteri > Chaetodontiformes > Chaetodontidae > Chaetodon > Chaetodon striatus. Next base: position 24,484,022 of record JAPZEB010000022.1, on the reverse strand, counting down.
ATCTCAAGCAATCAAAAGTTCCTCATCTCCAAATAAAGATTTATGTCTTTGTGATGACAGAGCAGTGCTTGCCTTATATTAAAAGTCAACACTTTAGAGGAGTTTCTCTCTAAGTGACTTAATCAGATACAGAGCATTAGTATCTTTTTTAATACATCTCCCAGTGTCAGCCCGCAAATGAAAATGCTAGCCTCTGTAAATATGACTGCTTACTTCTAACACAAACATTGTTGACACCTAATGTAATTTCAGCGGGACATCCGACTGAAAGCGCACCGGGGTAATATAATGCTCTTAATGAGAATTCCTTCCAGCTTGAGACCTTGGCGAGATAGCCATAATGCATGGCTTCTCTTTTTAATAAAATAATTGTTACAGTTATTAAAGATGAATCTCATCACAGTCGAGATGACAAAATAATTCATTACCAAAACCAAGGCTTTAAATAGCTGCAAATTATGAAGCCCTACCCCCCTCCCCTTGAAAATACACTTCCAGATAAATGGGTTCGTTATTTCATATAAATATTAGATATATGCTGCCCTTGAAAGGGAAGAAATATTGCAACTGTCCGTTAAGAAGTTTGCAGACACACAAAGCACCATGTACACTGCATCAATACAGAAGGAAAATCTAATAATAAACAACTAAAACTATAATTAATTTGACTCTATATCATTACATTATTCTACTTATAACTCATAGATAGGGCTGTCAAGATAACTACTTTTGTTGGACGACATATTGTCCCAGAAATAATTGCGATACACAATATCATTGTCATTTTGAGACCATTTTATGGCACTGATATAAGGATAATATCATAGTACAATAATGCAAGTAAACCCTTTTGAAGAGCATGAACTTTAAATTCTTAAGAATATTCAGACATTGGCATTGGAATATGAAAAAAAAATGTTTAACTCATTGTTAAAAAAATATAAATACAATAATGGTATCTGTATAGGAGTAGCCCACAATTACCCAGTTTCAGACTTAGTACAAAATTTGGCCAACAAAAACAAAACAAAACTTCCTCCGACCCATACAACTACACAAGTCGTACAATATGTTCATACCTCTGAATACAACCAAGAGGAGCCTTTTAAATTTCCACATCTACTAGTGGATGACAGAATAACTTGTATGACCATTAACAGTTGCTGTTTAAAACATGTGGGTAACGTTTAGGCAACAAAACTCCTTGGCTTGGTTAGAAAAAAACATCATGTTATGGCTTAAAATAGATTTGTTTGTTAAAAAGGTAATGTACATCATGTGAAAGTCACGTGACATATATCAACATACTATGTTTTGTTGTTAAAATAATTGTAATTATGACAGTTTTGTTGTTAAAATCCCACAAATATAGTTTGTAATTTTTGCTTGCAAGAACGCCAAATGTAGTCATATTTTGGAGGAGAACGGTCTCTAGTTTTTTTTCCATAATCCAGTTGGTATGCTGCAGTCTGCTCCCGGGTATGGACATCCTGAGATCCAGGCAGTTTGCCGTTGGATTTACAGAGTAGAAGATAAAGTTGTTGGAGGATAAAACTCCAAACAACAGACCTTTCTGCTCATTGCCAGGGCTTGGCAAGCTAACAAAATCAGGACTGTGCCTTTTCCACTTCAAAAGCGCAGCTGCAGGCTACCAGTAAGCTACACTGTGTTGTCTTTTAAGTGCTGTTATATTTTTCTTTGGACTCGTGCAAAATGTTGGTAAAATTCTTATGTAAACACAATGGGCAATATCAAGGTCATGTCCATTCATTGTACAATGAATTGATTAGCGTTACTATCGTGACAGGCCTACTCATAATTAGGCTGCATCATTTATTGTATTTTGTCCGTCATACAAACCTTTAAAGAAATTCTAAAACTGGATGTGTGACTTATATTGGCATCATTATGTGCTATTATTTAAGTTACATAAGAATTCATAAGAAGAATTTGTTTCTGTATTAAATTATTAGCTACATTTAATATCTGTCAATACTGTCATTATGTCCACTGGCATGTCTGCTGGTGGTTACTATACAAGCTCATGCAAACACACATTACAAATATTATGCTATACATGCTTTCACTTCCTTTTTTGTCTTTTTTTATCTTTGTGTTTTCCTGTGTTTCTGAGTTGTTTATGCTATAAAGTGGACAGTAAATGCCTATCACAAATGATCAGATCCCATAGTGGTATCTTGACAGGACCTGTAATACAAATTATTATTCATAAAAATTGATTACTCTTGATTAACATCTGAATATTTGAGCAGTATATGGCAACAGTACTGGTTCAGTACTGTCTACATGGTGTTGCACACATTCCAGTCTATCTTTCAGAACCTGCAGCCTCGCAGGACCTCCATGTGTGAAACAGAGAAAGCGCTGGAACACGTTTGTACAAACTTCCACTGATCCCCCCTCTACCCCCCTTCCCGTTCACAGCTCTCTTCTAGCGTTATTTATGTATTCAAAAGAGATAATTTACAGTGATGGCATGGAAACTTCCCAGCATGCCTTTTAACCTGTCGTTTTTCACTCTCTCCGCAGCAGGATGTCCAGAGGAAATGCTTTATTAAGATCCTGCCGACATGAAGAGCTGCTGTGACTTACTGGTGCATTACTGTCTAAAAGGCAAAGTTATTTAGACCAATAAAAGGCTAATATATTGTTGGAGTGGAATTACACATAAGTTATCTCTGCCTTAATAACATCACCGCAACCCCTGATGTTGTTTAGATCAATAAAGCCCATTAAAGTACAGACCTCAAGCGCAGATAAGGCTGCACTGCCACAGCGAAATACTGCTCGCTGGCATCTGAGAGAGCAGAGGTCTTTCTCTGGCAAACAAAAAAGTGGCCAAAATGAGAAAAACACTGCAAACTTAATACCATAAAGACTTTAAATCCAATGAAGTTCATTGTCTGCCTTATGGAGCCTTCTGGTCTGCTGGCAAGGCAGATAAACAAGTGGAAAGATGCTAATGGCTTTTATGGAAAAGGATTTTTTTCACAGTAAAAAGTGCTGCAATACTCTGTTACAGTCATTTAACATTAAAGCACATAAACAAGTTCTAGTAGTAACCCAGAATACAAAATGAACCTGAAAATTCTGTCCATTCTGAAAAAATCTATATCGAAATTTTCCCAAGTATGTGATTATCAAATTCTGTGTCTGTGTGCTACAGCTGATCCTCAGCCAGGATGATATGACAGTGGTCCTGAGAACTCTGAGCGAGAACTTGTCAGAGAAGTCTGATGCTGTTCCACCTCCAGCTCCTCCGCCCATCACTGACCACTCCTCTGACTCTGTCTCTAACAAAGAGTCCCAGGGCTCTGGAACCACTGGACCAGCCAGCAGTAAGGCGTTTTGGTCATGCTTGTTTGTGTTTGTGTGTAAAGTTCTAGAAATTAGACCCTAAGACATAAAATCTCAATGGGCACAAGAGTATGTTTGTGTCAGTGAGAGAAAATTGACCATTTTAGCTTAGAGTTTGATGGATTAGGTTTCCAGGACCATAAAAGTTTGTCAAAGATTATAAAATCTGAAAATGTGCTTTCTTTGTATTTAAATATTTTAAACCATTGTAACCAAAAGTGATCCTTAATAACGGTTAATGGTTAATAATGGTTTTGTGCTATAATAACTTTGTAGGTAACACAGTAGTGACGGCTGCCGTTGTTGAGCCCCACAAAAGCAGCAAGTTGAAGAACACGCTCAAATTAGACTTCAAGTTCGACTCAATGACGCTAGTCCTGTATAGCCCTAACGACAATGAGGTAATGCATACAGACACACACAGCCACTCAAGAACATGAGGCATGTCCCTCCTCATTTTACGAGACTTGCACAGCTAGCACAGTCTAACACAGTGTATATGTCATTACCTAGTTACAGCTGTTGGATTCACATGATGAGCAGCTGAAGCTGGCAGAGTTCACTCTGGGCACCATCTCCACCTCCGTCCACATGTACTCTGACAGCTCCATGAAGGCCTCAGTCAGACTGGCTGCCTGCCTTCTAGATGACAAGAGACCCAGAATCAAGATGGTCACCCCAAGGTACTACGGAAGCACACGCACACACAAACACGAAGCGCACATATTAATTACAATAGACATGCGAAACACTCTACTCTTTAACACTCATTTAAGCACATCCAGTGAGAGATGTCAACTTTTGTACTTTTGCCTATCAAACCATGAAAAATTACCAACCCCAAAATGACAAAAAAATATTTAGGAGGGCTGCCCTGAACTTAAAATTTGGCTAGTCGTCAGTACAGGCTGTTTGTTGACCAGTCGTTGCAAGTTTATGATATTAATTTAATTAATGAAATGGTTGAGTTCCAGGGCTGAGAGAGAATGTTGTGAGTAACATTGGTAACACTGTGCTACTTTACAGAGAAATTCAAATTTGTAATAATGAGCCGCAAAATGTACATTTTACAAGTGCACACACAAAGTACACACAAAAGCCACCTGTAAACGACAATGCCAACAGCAAAAGCGGTAATTATTATGAATGTGTTGGAACAAAAAGCAAGGAGACTGAACATTTGGTTATTTTACTTAAACACAGTAGAAGATTACAGGTTGTAACACCAACACTAAATCCTCTAAAGTAAATAGAAGTAAAGTAATCCTTGTTTTGTTTCTCTGCATCGAGGAATCAAGTGGTCTTAAAATGTGTGTCTAGGACAGCAGCTTGGATACACAGTATATGCTGGTCTAGAGACTGCCTGTCTGTGCTCTCTTTATCAATTTTTTCTGTTAGTTTTCTCTGAAGTGCTTTCATGGTTGTCCATGGTTGCATCACGCAGCATCAAGTGGTGTCTCTTCATATTTATAAGAATTGGCAGTGTGACATCAACAAGGCTGCACTAACTGACCAATGAAAACTTGGTTGACTAAGACTCTTTTCATCGACTAACAGTTTGGTCGACTATTAGGGGGCAGCCCTAATTTAATACACCATCCACTCATTATTGACTCTCCCAGTCTCTGTTTTATATCCATTTTTGTCTCTGACCATTTATGACATTTACACTCTCCCCTGCACCTCATTTCTTGACATCTTTAACCCATATCTTTACTTCTGTCTTCTTCAGGATGATTGCATTGCGTCCTGGCGCGGAGCAGAACATGATGGTGGAGGTGAACTACCGTCAGGGTCGTGAGGGCACCACTTTGGACACACTGGTGCAGGATGTGTACCTGTGTGCCAGCATGGAGTTCCTTCTCACGGTGGCAGACATCTTTCTTAAAGCCACCCAGCAGGGTTTTGCTCAAGTGCCACAATCCAAGAACAGCACTGGAGGAGGAGAGAAGAAGAATATTAACTCCTCTACCACATCTAAAGAGTCCAGTGAGTTAATCATAAAGTGATCCATCAAAATAAAACTATCTGCAAGTTCTCTTAATCAGACGACCTGAACTGAAGTTTCCCTTTTATACCCTCTGCTGCTCCCAGCTGTAGCTCCAGCCGTGGTTTCAAAGACAGAGATGAATGTTCAGGTGCGTAACCCTGAGATTGTGTTTGTGGCTGACCTGACGCGTGCTGATGCTCCGGCCCTGGTGATGACCACGCAGTGTGAACTAGTGATGAAAAGTGGTGCAGAGGGATCACAGATGACTGCGGTTATCAAGGACCTCAAGGTTTGTATTGTCTCTGTAATGTAACCTTGAGAAAGGCACATTATTAAAAGAATAAAAAAGTTATCAAGTATGCAAAAATATTCAATATAAGAGTTTGTCTGGATAACGGTTGTTCTTGTAGGTTGCGGCGTGTCCCTTCTTGAGAGAGAAGAGGAAAAACAATGTGACCACAGTGCTGCAGCCGTGTCAGGTGTTCTTCCAGAGCACTCAGACCCCATCCTCCCCCCAGGCCATGGAAGTCTCCATCAATGCTCTCACACTGAAGGTTGGTCATTTATTATTATTACGTGTTCTGAATACAGGAGTTAAATCTATGGAATGCATTGTCGTCAAATACAAATGTTAAAATGTTTTTCCAGGGATTAAGTTGATTCATCACTTACGTATATAGTTAGACATTGACATTTAGCTTTCAACTAAGAAGTTGGTATGACCCTGTTTTATGTGTCTGCTATCTGACTCCCAGGTATCTCCAATCATCATCAACACAGTCATCACCATCCAGTCAGCACTGACTCCCACAGCAGAGACCCCCGAGGAGCTGGATAGTCCTGTTCCTGTGGACCTGTGGGAGAAACGGAGCTGGAAGGAGCTAAAACTGTGGTTCCTAGAAGAGGAGGGGGATGAAGACACGGAGTCACTGGCCCCACTGATACCACAGGGAGAGTCATTACAGGTATTTAGCTGCATCGTGACTCAACCAGTGAAGCTGTGTGGTAAATTGTAAGCTATAACATAGTCTTTTTTTTGGTCACTCTTTTACCTCTGATCCGTTTTGCAGTGGTATTTTATTCTTTACACAGAATAGAGGTTTGATGCATGAGAACTGGCTGTGTAATTTCATTGGCTATCCATTCCTGCAGGTGACCATCAAATCAATTTGTCTGACACTGGAGGCTGGAGTGGGACACCGCACCGTCCCGATGCTTCTGGCCAAATCCTCTTTCCATGGAGATGTCAAAAACTGGTCCACGCTCATTAACTTACACAGCGAGCTCAACCTGGAGGTAACACACACAAGCATTATATTTATTTAATGGACCTCATCCTGTTTCTAAAATTAACATCACTGTAAAACAGCCCTAGAAATGTGTTAAACTTCTACAGTTGTTTTCTCTGTTTTTTTTTATATTGTTTGGTTCATTTAAATATGAATGTATAATAGTCTTAAAGATAAGGTATTTTAATACTTTACATAGACCTACTGATAGTTATCTACCACAATATCCTTTTGCTGCAGTAAGGTAGTGAGTTTATGACCTGTAGAGACTAACCCCCCTTTTTATTTTCATTTCTTATATTGATTAGTTACTTATTTCTTTGTTTTTTCCTTTGTTGATGGTTATGTCTTTTTTTGTGTTTATGTCTTTTTTCTGTTTTTATTTATTTTATTTTATTTTATTTATTTATTTATTTATTATTATGTTGTTGTTTTTTTCATTTTTATTCCACCCGCTTTTGCTCGCTTGCTAGTTTGTTTGTTGGCTCATTGGAACTGCCCAAGAAACATAAAATTAAAAAAACATACCACAATATTTCAAACATTTTCCTGCTTGTTATAGCCAGATCTCACATGGCTGTAAAGGTCAATAAAGTTTCTTGACTTTTGCCTTTAGGTTCACTATTACAATGAGATGATGGGAGTGTGGGAACCGCTGCTTGAGCCCTTGGAAGATGAGACAAGAGATGGTTTCAGACCATGGAGACTGGAACTGAAGGTACTGATATACATCAACACACACACACACACACACCCACACACACACACACACACACACACACATTCACACACACACACACATTCTGTATCATCACAGATGCATACACACGTGCACAGTTTTTCTAAAGTTTCGCTGTCCTTTAACCAGATGAAGAAGAAGCCAGTGAAGTACACAGCTTTGTAAGATGAAGTGGATTTCAATGTCCCAGATTATAAGACGGTCATCGTCATCAGCAGTGAAGATCAGCTCAACATCACCCTCTCCAAATGTGGACTTGCCATGCTGAGTAACCTGGGCACGGTAAGAGAATTGCTGTGATCATTTTTACAGGAAGTGTAAGGATGGGCGATCGTCTATAATGTTCGTGTTCTTGTTCTTTTTCCAGGCATTCGCAGAGGCAGCTAAACAGACAGCTGACTCCTTCCAGAAAGATGAAGCACCATTTGTAGTGAAAAACCGCCTGGGTCTGCTCGTGTCCGTCCGCCACAGTGAAATGTTTTGTCCCATCGGCCATCAGAGCACCAACGGCACAGTGAAGCTGCAGGATGGGGAAACGCTCGGGATGGACTATTCCACCACAACAGACTCCGACCAGTTCTCAGCCATGATCTCTTTGAGTGGAAAGGACTACTACATAGAGCCTAGTAAGTTAAGCTGCATACACAAGTATACTGTGTATGCAAATGCTAAAGTCAGTTTTTAGCTCCTGAAATATCACCACTTACAGATTACTGCCAACAGTGGTTAGATAGACACACAGCCTACAGTCTGCTCAGTTTGTTTTATCTGTCTCAGTATGCTTTTAGATCTAGGAAACACTGATGCAACTGGACAGTCACCTTGGCTTTACAATTAAGTTAAAGCACAAAATGTAAATGATAAAGGAAGATTTCATTTTTAAATCATGACCTAAATGATGTTGTCTGTTTTCGTTTAAAAAAAAATGTTGCTTATTTTCTCTGACAAATGTCGATATCATCCATTCTCCCTCTCTTGTATTTCTCATGTTTTTCTCATCATAGAATTATCTACCATAAGAAAAATGTCAAATAAACTGCTCTTATTTCCTTTGCCCTCTCCAGCTCCGATGGGCCACACCTCAGCCAGCGTAATCCCCCTGATCAAGGTGGGCAGGGGAATGTACAGCGTCATGCACAAAGACTCAGGAGTCACGCGTTTCCTGGTCTGTCAGATTTACTCTGTGGAGGGCAGCAAGTACATCAAGATCCGATCACCTTTCCAGGTAATACAGTGATGGGCAAATTCCCAAAAGGATTACGCGGCTTTTGCAGCTGCTAAACCTGCCCGAACAAGACAAAACGACACCATGCAATTCTCAAAGCACCCTCAAAGGGTGATGATATGCACCGCTAACTGCTCTGCCAAGCAAACAGTGTGTCTGTGCTCCTGTTCTGTTTGCATGTTTTTAAATGAGGTAATATCCATACACATTTATTAAGATATAATAGGATTAGAGATCAAATTGAAATACAAGACAATACATTTTGAGTCTAATAAGTCTGACTTGTCTTTTTCTTCTTTTATGCAGATCATCAATCATTTCTCAATCCCATTTAAAGTTTTTGAAGGATCAACATGTCTGGGAACAGCTCTCCCTACTGAAGAGTTCTGTGTGCCTCTGGACTCCTACAGGTGAGGGCAAACACACTAACAAGCCTGTACATCTTCTCTGTGCGAGAGAGGCGCACACATTATTGTACACACTCCTTGACCCTTATTTTCTCTCTGCTGCCCCCCTCAGGTCTGAGCTGAGCCTTCGGCCAGTAACAGAGGATGACGCTGACGATCAGGGCGAGCAGTTCGAGTGCTCAGAGGGCTTCAGCTACGAAGACATCAGTAACCAGCAGCCTGAGACAAAGCTCCAGCAGACCTGCCGTCGCCGCGGAGATCAGGGTGGTGTGCTGACGGTCAACATGGTGCCACTGAAAGATGCGGTGACTTTCAAACACACTGGAGGTGCAGGGGAGAACTTTGATGTGCCCTTCGTGCTTCACCTGTGGCCTTCCATCCTGCTACGCAACTTGCTGCCTTACCCCATCTCTTACAAGCTGAAGGTAGGATGTGTGTGGTGATCATCGCTCAGGTTGGCCAGTGTAGACTCAAAAGGAACACATGGGCTTGCATGTTTCAGTGCACTACAAATTTTCCAAACTCTACAGTCTATGGTTTGTTGCAAATAATGCAGATATAGTATAAAGATGTAATTGCAGAGACTACTATACTTAAGTTGCTTCAGTAAAGGTTTACTATTACAGTGGATATTAATGTAATACGTTTACAAAAGGGACCTTATTTATTTTGTTAGGAGACTGACATTGAAGACTTGAGAATTAGCTGCCGAACAGAAATATTTATTGTGAGAAACAACCTCAGTCATTTCACAGAAGGGCTGGATGATTAATTGAATTTATTTATTTATTTTTTTTCAGTAATGATTTTGGCTTCCAACAGTTATGAAAACAAGATTATCATGACAAAACTGGATTCTGTTTCACAGTGATGCCCTTGTTTGGTTTTGTGTTATAAATCCTGCGCACCCCTTGCCTTTACAGTGCTGTGCTCCGTGTTGCCAGCTTGGTGACTCCTCACTCCAAATTTTGCGGCTTTTCAGTGACTTTATTTCTATAAAGTGACAACAAATTTAATGACCTATTCAGACAATCAGGGAAAAAGCAAGATACACATTTAAATATATTGTTATGTAACTTATTTCCATGCATGCTGTGAGCAAATGCTGTTAATGGCTCTTCTCTCAACAGTGCGGCGCTCTCTCTCTTGCACCTTGTTTATTATAATATATTATTTATTTTCTTTTTCTCATTCTTTAAAACATTTTTATTTGTTTTTCAGTTGAATTATATTTAAAATCCAATGAAATAGAGAACTCACTGTTAAAAAGAATTATAATAAAGAAAAGGCTAAGTAAATTTTTATCATGTTGAAATCATAGTGATTATTTTGCCATAATTGAGCTGCCCTGTTTCACAGCATCCATGTTAGCTTGTTGATTATCCTTGGGATTATAATTTTAAGACCCCAGCTTGTAAATGCATTGCTTTCTGTGAGACATCTTTCAGATGTTCAACTGCATGTTGCCTAGAAGATAGAAAACCTAAAAGTCTACAAATATGCTGTTGAAAATGGTCAGTTTTTTAATTGTACACACTTTGAAGGTAAGATGTGCAAATTCACCGTCATGGCCCTGGTAACACAAAGGGTGCACATGATTGCACATGATAAATATAAGTACAGTAAATACTGCTGTTGGATTTGTCACCAAAACATCACATAGAACAAGCTCTAAATAAATGAGGGGACTCCTTTTTCTTTCTCTTTTTTCTTATATATTTTTTTGGAATTAATACTGAGCCTTTTTGGCAAACCAATGATCTTGCTAAAATCTGATACTCCAGATTCACTGTTGTACTCAGTGTCCCTCTCTGCCTCCTGCTCAACAGGACAGTGGAGTCAGTGCACCTGAAGTCACTCTGAACCCGGGCCACTCTGCCGAGCTCCAGACCGCAGTCATCAACCAATCAAGTCTCGATCTCGTTCTGCTGAATTACTTGGCTCAGGACTGGTCCTCCGAGTACAGGTTTGATATCAGTTTTATTTATTGTTGATGTTTTACTTTCCTGTTGTTATTGTTTTCTTATGGTCTTCATATGTTGAGCATATTGGTCATAAGCAACATTTTTGTGAAAGGGCCGTAGTTTCCAGATAGTATGTTCTTAAGCCTTCAACACAGATAAAGATATTTATTTATCATCATCCTTAATATATATAAATGTCAAATATTTTTTCTTTTTTTTCCATTTTTTATCCACAGACATTTTTCACATATAAAAGCAAAAAGCAAATAAGAAACAAAAAAATACGAGGTCATGGGGTGATCAGTAAGTTGAAGGCAAATTTGTGTAATTTAACATAAAATATTGCACACTGTACATACAGTAGTTAAGAAGACCTGTCTTATTGGCTAAATAAAGACACTGCTTTTCTCCCAATTCTTTTTGGAGTTATATAAAGTAGGTCTGGTCTGAATCTGTTCTGTTCAAGAAGATGTAGGCGGTTAACAGTATTTACAAAGAGGACAGCAGTGAGACAGTTTTATTGACACCACTATTTTGTAATTGCCTTTTAACTCGCTGCCAGCAAGAACCTCACCGTAGGAGATAGGTATCTTCTTTACTTAGCCTGTTAGGGAAGGGATATGTCCAAGATAGATGAGAATGTTGTACTGCTACTGAAATTCAGGGTTATTGAGATAATTGTTGCCACTTCCTTCCAGAAAGTCTGAATACAGGGACAAGACCAGAAAACATGAGCCTGATCAACAATGATTTCTCCACATTCCCGCCAGCAGTGTAGCTGAGTGCCAGGTTATACAGACATCTGTTTGGGAGCGATAAAAAAGCGATCAGGTTTTTCCAGGTCCGGAAGTTGGTGGAGGGCGACTGTGTTTCCCAGGCATTCAGCTACATATCTTTGGCTATTTCCAGCTCTTTTTCCCGTTTTTGTTTCACATGCTTTCCGTAGTAACATTTCTCATTTAAATCAACACATTATCCTGTCAAACAGTCTCCGCAGTGACCAGGAGGAGATCACCTTCATAGTGTTTCAGTCTCAGCGAGAGAATGACGAAGACGATGGTGAAGGGACGGAGAGTAAAAAGGCTGAGTTGGATATAGCAGTGCATGTTAAATACGACCTGGGACAAACGGTGGTGGCCATCCACTCACCATATTGGATGGAGAACAAGACAGGCAGGTTGCTGCAGTACAAGGCTGATGACATCCATCGTAAACATCCCCTCGACTATGACATGCCACTGCTTTTCTCCTTCAAGCCTCGGTACTTCCTGAAAAACAACAAGGTAAGAGGGTTTTACAGTTAAGCCAAATTCAGACTATAGAAGCTTTAAATCCTAATCAATTTTGAAATCTGGTTGCATTTTGCACATAAAGAGAAACTTCACAGATGTTGACAGAAAAAGTTTGAGAACTACTGGTTTATATGAATGTTGTGTAATTCTTTATATCCCTCAGGTCCGTCTCATGATCTCAGACAGTGAACTTTCTGATGAATTCTCCCTGGATACAGTCGGTAGCTACGGAGATGTCAAGTGCAAAGGCCGATACAAAGATTACCTGGTAAGACTTTGCCACAATGTCTGATATTCACACATAATTTTAGTCTTACTGTCACATGGAATTTTAAATTACTTATTATGTGACTATGGCAGGTTTTGTTGTTGAATAAATACATAATCGTCATCTGTGTGTTTGTGCAACGTCTGTCTGACCTCAGGTTGGTGTGAAGATTGATGCAAGCAGTTTCAGTCTGACCCGCATCGTGTCCTTCGTGCCGTTTTACATGCTGGTCAACAGAACCAAGCATAGCGTCTTCATATGTGAAGAGGGGCAGGAAAACTGGACCGAGGCTCTGCCAGAACAGGTTAGAGCCAAACCTGTCATTGTTTACATCTGTGTTCCCCTGCACATGCATTATTTTGAATACTACTGCTAATAATAGTACTACTTTTTGTAATTATACAATACTTAAATGCTGTATACATTCATTATCATTCATTATTATTATTTCCTGTGTAACATTTAAGATGAAACCTTTACCTCCAGTGTTATTAAAGGATTTTGTTTTATTCGACATTTAGTCAGCCGTCCCCTTCTGGCCTGAGAACGACACCAAGCGGCTAAAGATCAAAGTAGAAGGTTGCTTATTGCCCCCTCGAACTATTGACTTCACGCGACCGGAGAACTGCCTGTTGCTGCATCTGGACAACTCTGTAAGTACACACACAGATAAGTGTTGTCCCCTCATGTGAAGTTATTTATTACAAGTGGTAGCTGATGTTCAGGCATGTTGGGTCCTGATAAAACTTACTCATATTGGCCTCCAGAGCATTTATTCTGGTATTTAAACTGTCATTTGTTTCTGTTCTGCAGGTGGGTGGGATCACTGTAGACGTGAACTTGTCAGAGCACTCGGCCATAATCCGATTCTCTGAGTATCATGACGGCGCAGCCCCTTTCCTCATCATCAACCACACAAAAGACCAGATTCTGCATTTCCATCAGAGGTGAGAGAACACAAGGAGGACAGTTAGACAATTTTTAACAATGCAGTTTTATGTCAGCGCTAAATACTTACTTGGTATGATCAGGATTTATATGACAATAGGCTCAGACTAGGGATGAGAAAGAATTAGGGATGCGCTGATGGTGAAATTCTCTGCAGATACCTATTCTGATGCTTAAAATGACAAATTAGCAGATGCTAATACTGATGTTTTGTCGTTGTTGTTTATTTATCATACTGTGCTTCTCCTCTCCCAAATATTACTTATAAAAAGAAAAAAATGACTGATACCCCTTACCTTCCTTTTTAGTAAGATATATGTTATTCTTTACAAAGATGAACATATCTGCCTTTGTCCAGCTTAGCCTATTTGTCCTTTGTCCAAGATGTGAGATGCAGAACTTAACAGCTTCTCACTGAAAGCAAACATTAAAAAAACACAAGCCACACAAGTGCCCGACACCTGTTGCCCTCCTTTCGTCATGCCAGAGACAAGTCCAGCCAGCAGCTGGCTATGCTAGCTACCGTTGTCCGAGAAAGACAGCAAATAACCAACACTACATTTAGCCTGCGCAAAATTGATGGGACACAACAGATAAACTTAAGCTGCTGCCATCAGTAAATGTCATTTAATTTGGTGGTAGGCTGATGGCAGCCAACAAGGCGAACATCTGGGAATGCATGCGAGAAAGAATAGAAGTTGTGAAATATGAAATTTTAAGTATTTGCTGAGAAATAATTGGCACTCCGTACTTTATTTTGGTGTAGCTAAATTTAAGACTTAAACCTTTATGTAAAATTCTGTTTGCTTGGAACCTGTTATATTCAGTTAAAGTGTGCGTAACATTTTGTACAGCTTTATTTCATAATATGTCTCAGCTTCTCTGGTGTAAGTCTTGTCTGTAAATGTGCTTCCAAAGTGTTCGTGTTGCTGTGATGTCGTACTCACCTCAAGATGAAGAAGTGCATAATCACGTTTAACAAAAAGATCTCTTGGATGTTTTGCCAGTTGTGTCATGCCTGTTCATTCAGCCTCTGTGTAGGTTTTCTGCTTATTTATATCAGTTTTTTTTTTTGTTTCTAAATGAAGTCTCTTCACATGACTAACTTTGTAAATGGCAGGTTTTAATGTAACCAACAAAGTAGTATTTCTTCATGAGCATCATTCACATTTGCATTTCATTGATTTGTATTTTTGCACATTTGCTGAATGACGATGATACTTTTTTCCTCTTGTTTCAGAAGCCTTTAACAGTTGAGTCAATGATAACTAACACTATTTGTTTTTGCTGATAGCCATTTATGTTTGTGTGTTGTGGGTCATGCAGCGCCCGGACAGAAACAACGTGGGTGGCTGACGAGCTACTCGACCTCTCCTTCTCATTGGAGGAGGACAGGTAGAAAATATAAAAAGGGGAAACTCTTCTGACGCACTCTGAACTCAGAAAATGCATAGAATCAAGAACTGGAGAATAAGAACAGCTGCAGATAGCTAGCATAACAACTAGCTTATGCAAAATGACGGGGGGAGCCAAGGATGACATTATAATTGTAACATGAAAACACTTCCAAAGACCAAGAATGATCCAAATACTCTTTAATAATTTATGGGGCAGACGAGGGCATAAACACACAAATGACGCAGCACATAAATATGAACTGGTGTAATATTGTAAGGCTAATATCACAGGCAATTTAATGTGACGGCACACTTGAGTGCAGAGTGTCGTCAGATCAAGAGTGCAGGTAAAGATAAGTAGCAGAGGACTGCTTCAGTTCTGAGTCTGGTTTGTCTGTGTAATCTGCTCCTAAAACTTAACAATGAGAAATATATACAGTACAGGCCTCATCAAAAATAATATCATCAAACACTGTGGTGTAAGAATTTTACTTTTGAAATTTCTTGCACATTTTTATCATCAACTGCTGGAAATTTATAATGATCTAAAAAAGTTTAAGGACCATTGGGGTGGAGTAAAAGGAGCAGGTTAGACATCTAAACCTGTTTATTTATTACTAAGTTTCTTTGATCTCTTATCAAGTGTTAAATCATCTTTACTTGTAGAAGTACTAGTTTTGAATGCTGCTGACTGGATGGGATTCTGCCAGTGGAATCGCACCTCCTGCTTCTTCCAGTAGTTCTGTTGCTTCCACTAGTTTTCTCTTATTTTCCATCTCCATCTGTAAATTATTTAATTTTCTCATTTCTGCTTTGTCTGGTTCGGGTAGAGATTCATATCAGAGTGAACATACATATACAAACGTTATCTCTCCAGGAGGTATTGGGGACTTTTTGGTGTTTGGCTGTCGTACTGTCATATACTGTCATTTTTCTGTCTGTTGATGGGAGTTGTTTGTGTATTCTATGGGACAGGTACTTTGGATTGGATAGTGGTCATGGCGGTATATTCTTGGTGGCTGGGCTCTGTTATATTGTCCTCTGTTTTACTGTACCGTTGTCTGCCATTGTTTGCTTACTGTCATCTCAACTCAGTCGATTATAATTTCTTGATTTTTAGTAGTTGTATGTGATGTTACTGATGTATACAGTGTGTGTGTCTGGGTGGGTCTCTTGTGCTGGCAGCTCTCAGACGGAGGCGGAGCAAGAGGAGCTGGAGGCTGGGAAAGCTGTGCACTACACCTGGACTGAGCCCACTGGGTCCCGGGAGCTTTGCTGGAAGTGTGGTTCTTACAGCGGGAAGCTTAAGTGTGAAGAGGTAAGGTGCTGTACCCAAGACACAATAATGTTTGTGGATGAGGAGTAATAAAAAGACCCTGAGGTAGTTATAAGGCCATGAGGTTAATACAGTCCTAGCAGTCACCTGAATGACTTCATGCTAACATTTATTATTACTGACATTTAGTTTACTGTTTAGCATATAATCTATGCCAATTACAGTTACACTTTAAATCTCACTTTTTATGCCTCTTCACCGGCGATAGCTGTGATGGCCGTATGCATTGTGTTTTTGGGTTGTCCATTCATCCCATTCTCGTGAAAGCAATATCTCCAGAAGGCCTTGAAGGAATTTCTTTAAATTTGGCACAAAAGCCCACTTGTACTTAACGATGAACTGATCCGAATTTGATCAAGGTCACTGTGACCTTGAATCTGTCACTTTCTCGTGAACGCGATATGTCAAGAAGGCCTTAAGGATATTTCCTCGATTTTAGCATACACCGATTTTAAGTCAAGCATGAACTGATTAGAATTTGGTTGACAAAGGTCAAGGTCACCGTGACCCATCTGTCACATTATTGTGATCTCAAGAACGCCTTAAGAAATGTCTTCACATTGGACACAGACATCTGAGGAGAGGCGGTAGTTCTAGTTGAAATATAGCTTCACATTATTTAGGTAAGGTCAGTATTATAGTGGCAGTGAAAACTATTGCTAAATGTGAAATTGTTTAAATGCTGATGACGATAAACTGACGATTATTTTCATCGTCAATTAATCCATCACTTATTTTCCCCATAAATTGATTGGTTGTTTGGTCTATAAAATGTCAGAAAATGATGAAAAATATCAGTGTTTTCCGAGATGACAGCCCAGGATGACATCTAATGTCTTGTTTTGTCCACAATCCAAAAGTACTGAGTTTACTGTCATAGAGGAGTAAAGAAACCAGAAACTATTCACATTTAAAAAGCTGGAACTTTGATTTTTTTTTTTTTCTTAAAACATTTCTTGAACTGATTAATCTATTGTTAAATTAGTTGGCAATTAATTTAATAGTTAATTGTTGTCGCAGCTCTGGTGATAATGTACTTATAGAGCAGAATCTGTAGAAATAGATTTGGTCTAGTTCATCCATTTTTCTGCCTCTTTTAGCAACACATAATTGTCTTTTACATATAATGATATTAAATGTAGACTCAGTTTAACCTTTGTTGTGTTTAAGACGTGAACACATTTGTTAGATGAGACACTGGGATGTTTGTTTAAACACGGTGTTTCTGTGCTCTTGTATCTTCAGGACCTGCGTCAGGACATGAACAATGAGGGAAAACTGTTTGTGATCTCTTTGTATGAAGGTAAAGTAAAACGAGCTTAACATGACATTAATTCTGTAATTTGGCCTTACACAGTTGTGTGTTCACTTGCCAATTTATTGTTAGTGCATGAATGATGCCAAGTACTAGGAACACACTTTCTAGAAAGATACAAAATATACAGTTTACACATAGACAACAACACAGACTTCAGGTCAAAGCTCGTGTTCATGCTTGATGGATCAAATAATGAGTTATTTGATTCCTACCAGCTTTAGGGACACAATCCTATAACTCATCCTGACCTCTGACCTTTGGGGATGAATAAAGTAGGAAATCATTATGGTGTGTTTATTGTTGATTCAAAGGTCTCCAACGTGTCGTGGTGTTCACTGAGGAGCAACGCATCTACAAGATCCTCTGTGAGAGCGAGAAGGCCCAGCTGGCTGAACAGGAAATCATCCTGGCGCTGCAGAATGTAGGCGTGTCTCTGGTCAACAACAGCACCGGCCAGGAGGTCTCTTTCATTGGGATCACAAGGTAGATAACCAGCAACATACACAAGTGTACACGACTAATAAAAAGAACAAAACCAGGCGTGTGTATGTTTTGTAAGTAATAATTTATAAATCAGATATTTTCTATAATATGCAGTAGAGATTGTCAGAAAACGTCCCGCCTCAGACATGATAGGCTCTGATGAAATTTAATTGTAGGCCAGAGTTTTGAGTGAAATCTCAGATAAATTAGTGACATTTTGGTGTTTTGTTACATGTACGCTTGCTGGATGATGATTTTTTTTACAGCGTCAATGGAGTTATTGTGCCGCTGAGTGTGATGTCTCTTTAAACATTGTCCCTCAGCTCAGCCTCAGGGGGCAAGTGGGTGACAGAGCTGGCAGGAAACCGGTCGCAGCAACAGTTTCTGTTTGTGCCATGGCGAAAACACAATTTTATTTTATAATATAATATACAGGTGTAGCAAAATTGAAAAAACGTAACATGTTAACACTGACTCAACATCATATAAATAAAAAGTCCACTCAGAGATGTTACCTGTTTTTTTCCTCTGGAACGACAGGGTCAACAGAACATTTTAATCATGTAATCTTTCAAACATAAGGCTGCAGTAAGATGTGTATGTATTTGCATTATTTTTGTCGTCTCCTGGTCAGTCATGCAGCTGTATACAATGTAATGATTTTACACTCTCTTTTCTTGCCCTAGCTCTGATGTTGTGTGGGAAATAAAGCCCAAGAAGAAGAGTCGGTGGAAGACTATGAGCACTAAAGAAACTGAGATGCTGGAGAACAGATTCAAAGAGTACACTGAATCTGGACCTGTGGACAACGCCATCGTCGACCTGGAAAACAACTTCCAGGTTAGAGACTAAAAACTGTACGGTCAGCACTTCCTGCCTGGGGTGATTTCAACTAGTAATAATAGATTGATACAGTTTATAAATGGTACAAATGAAAGCTGTCCATTTCATGTTACCCATGCAGGCTGTTTAATCATATAATGGACAACATGCAAGTTTTTGTATTTCTGTTTCCCACTCTGAATGTATTACAGTTGTTATAGGAGCCATCCATGGTGTAAAATGTGTGTAGGCTGCTAATTTGTCCTGTAGGGGTCACTGTATCATCATGGGTGTCTGCCAACATAGGTGGGAACTACTCATTTAGGTACAGGTGTTGCTAGATGGGGGAGCACACATGGTTTTTTGGCAGCACATCTGGGCCACATCAAGTCAGGTGTACGTTACTTAATGCAGTGGTGAAGACTTGTACATTTGAACAGTTTATGGACACAGATTCATGAATGTTTGGTCAGGTGAATGTGTTCGTAAATAAGTAGTCTGTCTGTGCAGCCCCTCAGTTGCTTTAAGTTTAGGCTTAGCTGCTATATTTAAAGTAAAAAAACTATATAAAAACTAAACTATCTGTCCCTTAATGAATGGTTCCTTCCTATATGGGCAGACACACATGACAATGCAGTGACCCCTACAGGACAAAATAGCAGCCTACACAAATTTTTCACCATGGATGGCTCCAATAGTTGTTGTGTTGTTGAAAACAAGGAAAATTAAATTTGAAAAAAAAATAGGGTAGGTATGCAACAGAAAAGAACTTAAAATATGAAGGACAACCAGTCATATACAGTGACACATGTATCAGCCAAAGGCGTACCTACGAGGGTGTGTTGTGTTTGTGGTCTTGTGGCATCAGGCTAAATGTAGTCTCAGACTGGCAGAGAGGCAAGGGGAGTGTCCAATAAGGGACATGGGTGACACCATTTTGGTCCACAAACTGGAGAAGCACAAACAAGGGCTGGTACTAAGTCTTCTCAGAATTGAGATTTGATGCAGAGATATTAAAGAACCGCTATAAAAAAACACATTCATTGGTGGTTTATTGTTTAAAATAATCTTTAGTTGGAGGCCTGTTTGTTCAATCATGTGACAATTGTCTTCCAGGTGTCCTTTACTCCCAGTGGCATGGATATGCGGATGATGCAGCCGAGTGATGCTCCTCTCAGGAGGCACTTCCTGCCCGGGGTGAAGGTGGAATACAGCGTCTCACCACGACAGGTCGCCTACCGTGTCCAAATCCACCGCATCCAGGTGACTAGAAGTCAAATATAAACGAAGATCTTACATATCCATGTCTGAATTACAGAACTACAAGTCATTCAAATACCGTCCTCAGCACTTGTTTGTTAAGGCATTTTTCTGTTCTCCAGCTTATTGTATACATCCTTTCTTCCAACAGATCCAGAATCAGCTGCCAGGAGCCATCTTCCCTTACGTTTTCTACCCTGTAAAACTGCCAAAATCTATCACCATGGACGCAGGTCTGTTAATCCACCCTGCATGTCATATTTAATTCAGAATTATGTGCTGTTTTTATGCAGCATAATATGATTTTATTTTTCTTACAGAACCCAAACCTCTAACTGATATCAGCATTGTCACCAGAGCTGCAGGACACTCTGACATCTTTCGCATCAAGTAATTGTTTTTCATTTGATTCTTCTGTCACTTTATTGTCTCATCCTCCAGTGCCCCACCACTGTCCTTGTTATTTCTCATGAACTGTACTGTATTTGTGCTGTTTTCCATCTGCTAATTGATTTATCCTTTGGCTCTGATCTGATCTTATTAATACTTGGAATGCCTTTACATTTAGTCAGGTTCTGGCATATACTGTTATTCAGAAAAATATGAAAAATGGTGATCAAAATGTGTCGACCTCAGGTACTTTAAGGTGTTGATTCAAGAAATGGATCTGAAGCTTGATCTTGGCTTCTTGTATGCCATCCTGGACCTGTTCACACCTGAGAATGCCAGCACCATGACCTCAGAGCAGGAGGTCAGACAATTCAATTTTAATTTTTAAAATTTTATTCTATTTTATTTTTTAATTTAATTTAATTTAATTTAATTTAATTCATTGAGTCATTGAGATCCATTCTGCCTGTGTGTTACTGTGCCTGTTTATTTGTGCTGGTCTCATTCCTCTAGGTGGAACTATTTGAGAAGGACATAGAGTATGTAAAGGCAGAGCTGAACCATGCCTCTGCTGCTGACACCTCTCCTATCAGCCTCTATGAATACTTCCATATTTCCCCCATCAAGGTTTGTACAGTACAAATTTCTTAATTGAGCCCCATGTTGTCTTCACCATTTCTGCAACAACATCACAATTTTTAAAAACAGTTATTTATTGTTGACATGGAAAAACGTATACAAAATGGCGTCACATAGCACATTTCTGTTGTGAGTTTAACACCAGAGACACTGATGCTTAGTCATGTTTTTTTATTTGCAGCTGCACCTGAGTTTGTCTCTGAGCACGGGGGGAGAAGACGGCCTGAAGGAGAAGCGAGAAAAAGAGCTCATTCCTGTCCAGTCCCTCAACCTGCTGCTGAAGAGTATCGGCGCCACTCTCACTGATGTGCAGGACGTAGTCTTCAAGTATGAATGACAACACATCAATCACACACAGCAGCATTTATTTATTTATTTTCCTGTGATTTGTTTCTGGAGGTGCTGCTTGACTGATTCTGTCACTGATTTCAGGCTGGCCTTCTTTGAGTTGACCTTCCAGTTTTGTACCGCTCAGCAGCTGCAATGGGAGGTCATCAGGCATTACTCTAAGCAGGTAATACGCATGTGCAATAACACTCAGACACTGTAGAAGTGTTTTCATGTGTCATTTATTTAAGTACACCTTAGGGTATTAAGTTTGCTTACCAGGTTTCTGTATATGTCTCCCTCAGGCTATTAAACAGATGTATGTGCTGGTGCTTGGCCTGGATGTACTTGGAAATCCTTTTGGACTCATTAGAGGACTGTCGGAGGGAGTGGAGGCCTTCTTCTATGAGCCTTATCAGGTAGTAATGTTATACAATAATAATAACAGTAAACTTTATTTATGAGCACTTCTCAAAACAACGTTATAAAGAACTTGACATGTCAACCAGGATTTAACACATTGCGGGAATTACACAAATAAATTCAGGTAGAAAGTAAATGGAAAAAATAAAGGAAAAAAGAAACCCTGGTTTTAAGCAGCAAACCCAGCAGAAAATATAAATGACCAAAATTAATCAAATAACCAATGTTCCAGTGCTGGCAATTAGACTGCCCTGAAGATTGCACTGAGGCAAATAAAACCAAACAATTAGAATAATACAAACAATGAAACCGTTTTGTAGCTTTTTTTTTCAGTTTAGTGATCATTATTTTAGTTGAACAGTTACAAGATACTCTATCCTGAGTATGAATATATTTCAGGACTCCAGAGACTGTGAGCAGCTATTAAAAACCTATTGAATATTCAGGATGTGTAATGTGGTTTATGTTAACATTTACACAAGTGTGGCTGCTTCAAGCTCAGACAGTGCAGACAGTGTCTTTATTTCTTCCTCCTGTTTAACTGTTACTGATTGTTTTCCAGGGAGCCATCCAGGGGCCTGAGGAGTTTGTTGAAGGAATGGCTCTCGGAGTGAAGGCTCTGGTAGGAGGAGCTGTCGGTAAGTAGGAGGCTCCTATAGAAAATGATATCTGTAAAAAGGTGTCTGATCTCTTGAGGAGCCAAAATTAAGATCTCTGTGGTTTATAGGTATATAAACACTTTATTACTCCTCTTGTCGGGTTATATGTTATTTTATTTATTTAGTGTAGAGGATTGCTTTATTCAGGGTGTCTACAGGTCCTTAAAAAGTCTTAAAATGTCTTAAATTCAACATTACAACAGTAGGGCCTTAAAAGTCATGAAGTGGTCTTAAATTTGAATTTGTGAGGTCTTAACTGCTACAAACATTTTATCTTATTTCATTTATCCATTTTTAAATTTCTCTTTGTGAAAATAAGTAAAGCCTCTCTGTGTTAAAGTCCACATTTCTAATGTTACAAATCTTTAAAACTACAATACTGTCATTTCACTTCATGCCTGCACTCACCTGTTGACACAGTGTAGCTTGACTAAACTCACTCTAATAACCTTATTCCCTACATGACTCTTACCTCTGCACAAGACCACATTTAAACTACCTGCTTGCAATGCTTACTTGTGATGCCTAAATAAGTGACATGATTTGTCTGAATGATTTGTCCAAAAATCTGTCCTAAATTTGCTTAAAAGGTGTCTTGAACAGTTCTTAAAAAGCATTAAATTTAACTGTCTGATACCCGTAGACTCCCTGATATAGGTATATAAAGAATTTATTCCTGCTAGAAGATTGCTTCATGAGAAACTTTGTTTTCCAACAAATATGAAACCTAAGATCTCTCCAGATCTATTTTGTGTGCATGTGTTGTTTGTGTTTGTTTTGTTTTTTTTGTTTTTTTTGGTTCATCAGTGTCTTTTGTATTGTATTTAATAATCAGATTGAGTTTACCTTTATGGAAACATAATGCATCCACTTGAGAAAAATAAATATTTGCCCTGTAAAGCAGATTTTTTTTTCTCAAGTGAATGCATTTCACTTTCATATAGAGAATGTGAAGGTACGTCACAGGGCACAGGAGGGGGGCACCATCTTGTGAGGTACATGGTCTGTTATTTCCACTACCAAAATGTATGCACTCAGTCCAAAAACATAATGCTTACAATACCCAAGTATGTGAGTTGAGGTTGTGTATCGGGGTCTGTAATCCAGCCTTGGTCTGCCAAGTAATATGGATCGATGTTGTTCATCATTATTAGTTTGTCCAAGTACTGTTGCTTGACCACTAAAGCTGGGAACAGATAACACAGTGCAGTCCTCACAAGATGGCGCTCCCATCCCAAAAATTTAACACGGTGTAACATCAACTTCATATTCTCTTTACCTGTAATTAAAAATGCACCATATAAATTAAATTGCCTTGCCATGTGAACAGAAGATGAAGCGACAGTGGATTACAGAGGATAGCACAGCAACAGTTTCTCTTTTGAGAAGAAAGTACCTCATAAAAGAATTTAGTAACTTCAAAGACTCACATCTGCCTTCCAGGGGGTATAGCAGGTGCAGCCTCCAGGATCACAGGTGCCATGGCAAAGGGTGTTGCTGCCATAACAATGGACGAAGAATACCAGCAGAAGAGACGTGAGGCAATGAACAAACAACCCAGCGGCCTCAGAGAGGGACTGACCAGGGGAGGAAAGGGATTAGTGTCCGTATGTACTCAAACTTGTGTTTATCAGTGGAAAAAAAAGACCTTTGCCGCATGTTTTTAAAAGTAAAAATGTACCTTAATTAAATTTTCTGCTCATTTAAATATTACACAGATTAACTAGTAAGACTAATAATGTAGATTTACCACTAGCTGCAAAAGGAAGTCTGCCATAATGAATGAATCATGGCTACTCAGTAATATTGTCATGTTTTCCTTTCAGGGTTTTGTCAGTGGGATCACAGGGATCGTTACCAAACCCATTAAAGGTGTGTTGAATTGGACTCTCTCTTTATTTTATTTTATCATCAGATTGATGATATTTGGCATGTGCTGATAATGAAAATTTAATGGCATAAATAATGGCATAAAAGCTTTGGATGCAGTCCTGATAGTGGAGCAGAATACCAGCTCTGTTTTATCAGTTTTAATGTGACGATGTGTTATTGTGCAGGAGCCCAGAAGGAGGGAGCAGCCGGCTTCTTTAAAGGCGTTGGGAAAGGTCTGGTTGGTGCAGTAGCCAGACCCACAGGAGGCATTATTGACATGGCCAGCAGTACTTTCCAAGGGATCAAGAGGTATGTCCATTTCTCGGTGTACGTATACCCATGAATGTTCTACAGTGTAGAATTTGGTATTTGAAAAATATATATTTATTAATATATTTATTGTCATTTTTTAGCAGTCACATACATTGAAACATAATTTGTCCTCTGCGTTTAACCCATCCTATACACTATAAAAAATTTAAAAAAAATAATAATATCTGAATTCCAAAATAGAAAACTGAATACCTTCCTAATGAACAAATGTCCGAATAATCAAATATTCAGGTCCAGCTTCACCACAGTGTTCATGTGTTTACAACACCAGTGTAAATTTGCCATTTTATTCTAAGACCGGCCACCGGCGATTCGACCATCAAGTTGCAGGTGTCGCCATCAGCCTGCTTGAGTTGAGCTCAGACCAGCCAGTTCACATTGTTGCAGCTTTTCTCTGCAATGTTCTGAATTGGTTTCGTCTCATCGTGAATCATTGGTCTGAACAGGGCTTGATAGTGATACTGTGTGTGTGCGCAGTGTTTATCCATGTTTTGTGTGTGTGTGTGTGTTTATAAGGAAGCTGTGTCTTAAAATGCGTTTGTCTTGCCTTGTTTTCAGGGCAGCAGAGACTTCGCAAGATATTGCCTCCCTGCGTCCTCCTCGCTTCATCCACGAGGATGGAGTCATACGACCATATAAGGAGAGGGAGGGCATCGGCAGTCAGATGCTCCAGGTAAGACAAATCATCATCATCAGCTCTCCACAGTCAGACCAGGGCAAATAACAGTTGGTTAATATTCTTTATTTAACTGAGCTTTTATTTAATTATTTTTTTGAGCGTTCATTTTACCAAGAATATATCTATTGAGATTAAAAATGCCTTTTACGAGGGATGCAGAGACCACAGCGAAAAGGTTTCATGAAAAAACAAACAGCAAAGTAAAACTCTATTCAACATTCACGTAGATACCACTGAATATTGTTGTTATTATTTTTATAATAGTGACTGTACTGTGCATTAAGTGGTGCACACTAAACAATTTGCCCAGGTCTGCTAGTGGAGTTGTGTGTGAGCGTACATGCAGGCACGTGCACACAGACATTAATTTCTCATAGGAAAACCTTCTTCGAAACCCTGCTCCCGTTAGTCTGCTTTATTTTAATTATCTTTAAACTTATCTCAGCAATTGTATTAGCCTCCTTGTTTATAGATCCTCAGAGAGCAATTCAGCTTCGTTCTGAGTGATTAATTCACCTCTGTGGCTGTTTGGTGTTGTGAGAGGGTAAAAAACACATCGCATAAGCAAGATCAGGAAGAAATTTAAGAACACCTTGAGTTCCAAAGTAAAGATCACCATTTACTGAGACATTTAGCGTTCATTCACTTATTTATAGGAAAAAATATATATTAGGATCTTCTGTGCAGGGTAGCTACCTCACTGCTTCTGCTCCACACTATTACTCCAACAACATGATGTAGTCAGTGTCTTGTGATGTGTTACATTGATATTGTTTATTATGCTTCATCTGGATTCAAGTGTTGTCCTCAAGGTTTAACACAAATCACTCCAGCAGCAGTCATTTGACTAAACATATTGTTAATTAACACATTAAGCTGGATATAAGTGCGTTTCCATCCACCTCTTTTTATTTGCACCTAAAAAACATGAGTGGAAATGCCAGCATTTTTAAAAAAAAATCTCTAAATATTGTGGAAAAGTGTCCATACTTGGGGGATCTGGAAAATTGAGGTATTGATCGAAAATAAATGTGACTAGGTGATGTATCATCATTGCACAGACCACCTCAAGCTCTCTTCATTGTCTCTGGTGTCTTTTAACACACTTATATGCACACAGGGCTGTTACAAGAACTTTTCAGGAACACATAGCTGTGATGTTAGTTGCTCAAAGCTCTCTAGATCCATCACTCAGCGTGCTATCCATTATTCATCAATTGTTGTCCTTCGTTTGAGGTCTGGCGCTCTTTTAGTACGTCATATCTCAATGAAACAACTCCCAATAACAGCATAACAGTGGATGGAAATGAGCATTTTCCTTTGTGCTACATTTGGGTTGAAATCCAATTTGTGTTCAGAGCTGCTGTGTTTGTAGAATAGTTTTCTCATAATTGTAGATTTTAGGTGCAGCTTAGTGTTTGAAACTCTTTAAACTGTGGGTCACTTTTTTGTGCTGACATCATCGAGCAGTTGTGCTGGCTGGAGTGGGTTGAAGTTTCCGCCTGCGAGTCTCAGGTCAGAGCTACACTGTTTGGCTAATACAGTAGTAAGGATTAGCAGTTAGGTGACAAATTAAAGTGCCGCAGTAAAGTGTTGGGTCATAGCGAGCCTCCTGAACAGCTTTAATGCTCCTCACTAAAGATCACACAAACAGGAGATTGCCTTGTTTGGAGTTTTGACGGTGGTGGTAGGGAGCACTGACCGAAACATCAGTTTGTCCCATACTCTGTATCGGAACCATGTTAAATTGCATCCTCCCTATCAAATAAAAATTAAAACATAGCTTTATTAACATATATAACTTTGGTGTTGGAAGTTGCGTATGCCTCTTTCAGGCCTTATTTGTGTGTACACAGCGTTTATAAATGAGACCCTGGTGACTATGAAGACCATACCATGTGATTCACATCATTTTCATTCTCATCAAACCTTTCATTGGCCCCTTATACTCTGTGTAGAAGCATCTGCATTCATTATGTTTCTCCCAGCATTTCACCCAGGTTTTGGCTTTAATTTGTCACCCATGTATCATCAGCTTTAGTCCTAGGCTAGATTTGTGTGTATGTTGATGCGTTAATGACAGATCATTCCTATTTTGCCAAGTTATGACAAATGACAGAGGTAATATAATACATTTAGAAAATCAAGTGACTGTCATATTTCATGCTTGTGTTTTATGATTCTGTCGCAGCTGGTTAAAAGACGCTTCAGATAGACTGTGACTGTATTTAATCCACTTTATGCTAATGGTGGGAAACTCGTCACAGCAAAGCAGACGGACAGAAGCAAATTTAGCTGGTCTTAAGTTAAAAGACAAGGCCAAACTCACCGTCATCTTGGTCTGAGTGGTTTTAATCCGTGCTCCATTGACAGTGTGACCACATCTGTCTTTTGTTCTCTCTGCTCTGACCTTGACTCTTCTCTCTTGTCACGTCCACAGAGGAGACTGGCCCACAGTGAATGGCATAGAACTGGATCACAGGATGAGGTTGATGAGGAAGAATAGCTAGAAGTGAGAGCTGTAGTGTGGCGTAGCAGTGTAGCGTTAGTGCGTTGAAGTCTGTTCAGGAGTTTGATTCAAGTGATTCAGATTCACTTTTGGAAGATTTAAACAAACCGAAGGAAAGGCCTCTGAGTAATTTAAGAATTTGTTTTTATGTATTTTACATTTGAGTTTATGAATTTTATGTGTATTTACTTTATTTTATTGGATGCCTTTATCTTTCATTATTTAACTCCATCATTTTACTCTTGATCTTATGCTTTTCTTTTATCATTTTCTCACAAATGAAACCTCCCTCTCATTGTTTTCATTGTCAAAAAATATCTCATGATCGCAGACATTTATTTGCTTTCTTTATTAGTTTGTTTTATCATTCTGTCATTCACTACCACTATCACTGCCATCTTGTTCTCAATAAAATAAACTTCCACCTGCCATCGTCTTTGTCTTTGTTTCATCCCCTCTTTCCTCACCACGCCACAACATTTTCACTCTGTTTGTAGAGAACCATGGAAGCTCATGCTTAGGTACAGTCTGCTGTTGTAAAGAGCATAGACATCCTGGCATTCATGATTTAGTTTAATACAGACATTGAGTCATTTTTTTAGTCTCACTGTTTGTTTAAACAGGGTAAAAGAGTTTGTCCTAGACTTGCTATGTTAAAAGTGTCCTGAGATAAATGCATTCAAAAGCACATGCCCCATGCACAGCGCTGTTAGTCCTTATAACTTGGTGCAGGTAACGTCAGGAAACATCAGACTGACAGTAAAGACGCAGATTCACTGAATGCAAAGGGGCTGAATTGCTTCTTCTTTTAATTTAGTCTTCATTTGAAATGTTACCAACGACGCATTTCACCCATGGTTTGATGTATGATACAATGCACAGGTGCTTTT
>JAPZEB010000022.1:24411109-24422938 GCA_029783705.1 Chaetodon striatus | reverse complement strand
TGGACATTTAGATATTCATGATTTTTCTGGACCCCTTGGCAACATTCATATTTTCACATTAAAACAAAAAAATTAGTTGATTAGAGTTGAGCAAGTAAAGGACAGCCTTAAAACTTTCCAACATGTTCTTGCAGATGAGAGTCCAATCAGGGACGCAGCTCTACAGTTGGGCTAGCTGCTGCTTTATTAGTCACTGGCCCAAATACAATATAGGCCCTTTAATTAGAGCTGCACAGAACAAGCTAAAAACACATGATCACCTTATTAAGTTACTCCGGCAAACATTCTGGCAAGCAGTTGCCTGTTTACACAACCAGCAGACGCAAGGTCAAACCTTGTAAGAACATTTCTGTAACATTTTCAAAAGGACTCTAGTCTGACTGGGATGTCGTCAGATGTTTGTAAAGGCCGCAGCAGCACAAGGTGAAAAACAGAGATTAAATCATCATGTACAACCTTCTAAGATCCCTGTAATACATTTTTTTAAAATCTCAGTAATCATTATGAAGCCATGAGGAACATTAACGACAATTATTAATTAATGCAGCTTTAATTAAGTACAAGATTTGGCTGAATATGGGAGTGAAAATCCTTCTGAAACGATTTTAAAATGTAAATGTGAGGACATCTCCTGAGGGAAAAAACTGTGCCGTGGCTTTTTGTAACACAACATCCTGTCTGGGGAGAAACATGTGCACACACATTTACATACACACACAGATGTACAGCACATGCACACAGTATGTACTCACTCACTCATGCACTCAGCCACACATATAATATTCTGTGCTGGCTACTTTCCTCTAGCCTGTTTGCTTGGTCTGGTGACAGACCAAGAACAACATCTCTCTCCTCTCAGTGGTGACAGGGACTATTTGGGTGTGAAGAGCTGGGGGTGTAATTTCTCTTTGGTTCATTGAGAATCTTGGCAGACCCGCTGAAGGGTCTAACTTTACCTCACCACACTAACTCTTGAATAACTTTGGCAGGGAGGAGTGTATGTGTGTGTTTAGCATGTCATTGGCCAAGAGACGTGAGCTGCATTCCACTGTAACCTTAAGTCTGTGTTATAAAAGTCTGAATATGTTTCACTACTTTATATTGTGTAGTATAAACTCTATTTTCGCCAAATTAGCGTCCTTACAGCCGGCCCACAATACAGACCGAGCACTTAACAAAACCAAGATAAAGACTAAACTTCAGCTGAAATACTATAACCTCTAGAGAAACTACTTTTCTATTGTGGGGTTGCCAATTTAGAAGCCTTAAACGAGCAGGAAAGGTAGTAATGACGAAACAGGAGTTAGCACAATTACCCTCAAAGCGCTCTGGAGCCAAGCACTTAACCCTTAAAGGGACAGTTCACCCCCGAATCAAAAACATTTTCTCTCTCACCTATAATGCTATTTAGCACTATCTATTGTTGTCGATTGTTTTGGTGTATGGACAAGATAAGTTTAAAGCTAACCAATAATGTTAGCTCACCTAGCACCACTGAGCCAGCTAATGTTACAGCTCAGCAGAGGAAGACGTGCTGTCACTAGCACCAGCCTGTCATCTGTAAATAGATGCATACTTTCTTCTGCGCAGTGATACGGTTGGTGGGTGTAGCTCAGTAGAAAGAAAATAGTTCCTACATGAAACTGCTCACAACAAGGTCTGTGGATTATCTTGAGGAACCGGGTCATGATTTCGGGAAAGAGACATAACTTTTTTTTTTTTTTTTTTTAAAAGCACCACAAGCCCAGTGCCATCAAGTTCCATTATATTACAGGGAAGGAAAAAGTACAGCCAATATCTCCAACTAGGGCTGAGCGATATATCCTTAAAATTATATTACAATATTTTTAGGCTGTATCTCGATACACGATATATATCTCTATTTTTAAACCTTCTCAAAAGCACTTCATTAACGCTAGGACAGAATCAAACATAATATTTCTGAGCAAATACTCTCTCTGATGCAATAAAATTGTAAGGATGACTATTGTTTTGTTTTGTTCCAACACTCAGCTGCTCACACCAAAAAAAATCATGATTGATAAATAGCACTACAAGCAGGAGGAAAAATATGTAGTTTTGATTGTCGGGTGAACTGTCCCTTTAAAATCCTTTTTTCAAATGTATTTTGCTTTCTTCTAGCCACTTTGCTATTTTATTTTGATTAATACAAAGAAACTAAATATACCTCACTGTGTACCAACATATTCCTTTTTAAAGACCAATGAATCAAACATGCTCACACTGTTTATTTTTGAACTGGTTTACTTGTTAGTGCTATATGCTAATGCTGTTCCTTAGGTGCACCTTTAAAATATTTACCTTGTGGCACCCAAGGCAGGGTGAGACTTGTCACCACCTGCTTTCCGCCCACACACTCTGCCCACCTAGAATTAACTATTACATTAACCTCAATGACAAGTAGTAGTTGTTGCAGGCTACAAACAGTGTTGCACAAGAGTTAATGCCTTACGGCATCCACCCCTAAAAATAGACGCACTCTATTTTTTAAACAGGCGAAGTGTAACAGTGAGTAATCTCAAAAAAACTTAAATTAACTGCCAGTGGGTTTTGGACTTGTACTGGCACAAAGGATCTGGGTTGCTGTTGTGTGGCACAGTTCTGATCTGCTCGCTGTTCAAACACAGGAAATGGGAGAGAACCTGATGTCCTCACACGAGAGCAGGAATGCGAGTGGCTCATGAATTCATCCATGGATAGAAACATTTATGATTATAGCTGCCTTTAGTTTGCCAAAACTGACCTCATAAAATCAGTTTTATGTTATAAAATTGGAATGTAATGAATTTCAAGACAGCTGAGTCTACTTCTAATGGTTTTCTCTGGGGATTAACCCATTTATAAAAACAATCCTCTCAGATAAACTTAAATATATTAACTACTTGGGATGGGGGAAAAATCAATACAGCAAAGTATTGCCATATTTTGACATGTTCCTATGGGGACATAATTTGCAGTTGTAAAAAAAAGGTAATAAATCACAACATATGTTAACACAATACTCATCACAAAATATTTAAAATCACGATAATATTGTATTGTGACTAAAGCTATTTTATACAGGTCACCTTGGGTTATAGAAAAATGAGAAGGTTATACATTGTTGTATAACCAACAGCCGTATGTATGGTAAGAGAAATGATTCAGAGGCTTTAAAATATTAACGACAGTTTCTCCAGAATATTCCAGCATCGCTTGACCACATCTGGGTCCTAATGGATCTTCTCTATTACACCAACGAGAGACACTGAGGAAGATAAAGAGACAGCGAGTGTGCTGGGTATGAGTGTGTGCTGGCCATTAGAGGCTGCTGAGTCACCTTTCAAACCAATGCGGTGACCCAGGATTAACCCCGTGTTTGAGGCCGGCGTGAATGGCTCGACATTACATCTGAGAAGAATATCTGATGTGCCCCAGGACTGAAGAACGTAGTCGAACTCAGGGGAAGGAGAAAAGAAAAGGCAAAGGATAGAAGGCAGGCTGCTCCGTGTCTGTGTGTGGTGCGTTCATTGACTTGTGTAAACTTGACTGTAAGCTGCCAAGTATTCACAACCTTACCACAGACTTAGTGTTAGAACAAAGAATAAGCACATCCTAAAGATGATCGGGAAGATCATGAGAATTTGGGAGCTTCCTCCATTAACAAGCCTAAAAATTTTTTAAGAACTGCTGTCACTCACCCTTCAGTTACAAGTTGGAGAATTATTTGGGGGAGGCAGGGTGGGAGTCGCCTTTGGGTTTTTTTTTGTTGTTGTTATTTCATTATTTGTTTGTTTCTTTAGTTATTGTTGTAATTGTTTTGTATGTGATTTTTTCAGGTTTGTTGGTGTTTTTTCTAATTTTATAGATCAATGTTATGCTCAGCAATTTTTGTAAAATGTAATACTATTAATAGGTACTCTTGATAAATATTTGATCACAAAAAAAGTGTAAATTTGCAATAGTGTGTCCCAGTGATGTCACTTTACTGTAGGCCAACGTGGAAGTTAGCATCACCCTGGTTCCCTCATCAGAAAGCCTATTGGTTTTTGTATAATTACAGAAAAAAAAACTGGCAAACAAACGTTTATGATACTTACACATTTTGTTCAACACAGGAGTAATAGGCAAAAACATTAGGCTATTAACGAACTACACAAGTCTAATTGTGTAGTCTAATTTAGCAACTTGTTAGCAACTGCCTTTTTTAGACACCTAAAAGCTTCAAAATTCAGGAGTAAGGTATTCACTGATGGATTTTATGTCATCGCACAAAACGTGAAAGTCTCTTGAGGTTGTGGTTCAAGCATCTAACCAAAAACGCAGTCAAAAACCCCAATGACTACACGATGACGGAACTGAGAGTGCAAAAATGCTAACTCATTTTAGGGTTTTAGGGCTCTTTTAGAGGCTAAAAAGGCTGTTGTCCATTGGCCATAGGACAAAGTCTTGGAAGCTGTGCGCTTCCACAGCCCCTGAATGCACCGCAGCATCAGTGTCAGCCATGCAGAGGTGCCTGCAGCTGACTTTTTAAACCAAATGGGATGAAGGATGCAAGCGCACCACTATGATGCTCGAACATCATTGTAAAAAATGCATGAGCAAAGAAGAGGAAATGAATTCACCTCTGAGAGCTTAGCAGCACCTCGAGGAGAGAGTTAACGCACAGAGCACAGGGAGACTGTAGTACACGCACATTCACTTTTACAAATGCTTTAGTACAACTTGCACTTTGTTTCTCCTACTACAGTGTGTAGTATCTGTGCAGTAGTCAGATCTGGGAACACAGGACTGGTTCAGTTTATCCTACGTTAACGTACATTGCACTGTGGACTGTGCTTCCTACAGCATTTAACACTGCTTAGATCTAATCGTGGTTATAATATGGTTACAACAGAATTATTATGGGATCACTTTTGTAGGTATTGGTGGGAACATCAAGCTCTCGTACATTTATCTCTTCTCCATCTCAGCTAAATGAGCATAATTCTGGGTTTCTGCACTTTGATGAACTGAAAGTTGAGAGCTCTGTTCTCTGATCTGAGGAGCCAGTTTTGGTTTTCAATTTCATAGAGAACTCACTCCGGTGGGTGTCAAATATATTCAGTGTTAATGGCGAGCAGCCTTTAGCCAGCACCAGCAAATCTCAAGGCAAAACAAAAGGCAGACATGAATTTAATGAAAATACTGCTTGGTACCGACGTATCTCTCTGGACAGCATTCTGATGTTCATCTTCTTGATCTATACGTCAATGTGAGTTATTTTAGTTTAGGAGAACAATATGTGAATAATGCACAAGCGTCACCTGAATCACAGTGGAGAAAATCAGGATACTACATGAAGTATTGAGCTGCATTACAATGTATTACGACCTGCTATAGCAGAATTTAATTATATTGTAAAATTGTTTTTTCCTCCTTAATTCGGCACTTTCTATAGCTGCATTCATACCAGAATCATATGACATCTTTAGTGCTTCCTCTCACAATTACAACCATGTGTTTGTTAAACGCTTGTTAAAAGTTGCGGTGGACTTTGTTCAGTCGTAGCCTTGACAAAGTTCCCACAGCGTTCATCTGGCCGATAAAAGCAGCTGACAGTGACTGGGGTAGATCGACACTTTTGCAGATGTTTTTGACAGATGATATGATAAATCTGAGAGTCAAAGGTTCAGATTAAACTTGTTGTAATGCAGAAATGATTTTAAAAGTTACCCAGCTGTGAAAAAATTTGAACACAGTTTAGCTGATATAATTCTATAATCTAAACTGTGTACAAAAGTTGTGCCTGTTTGGGTGTTTTTAAGCTGATCTACCTTCAGACCCCGTCATCCCATTTATCTACAGTTTTCTCTGTGTAAGTGTGTAAAAGGGGGGCAGGCGTCATAAACTAGGTCCAATGGTCTCTTGAGGATTGAAGCTGGGTTGTGCCACTTTTGTAATTGAGCAGTTTTAAATCAATTTAGCAGATGGAGACGAGCCTGATAATTATTCACGTGTGACCCTTTTGACTATCAACAGATGTTTCAGACCTTAATGCTTAATAACTAGAAGTCAGATGTATGTAATACATGTAGGAATGCAACATGCAGCATTAACTGTATCCTGCAAGGGTAAAATTTACTGATTATTTTTATTTTTGATTAATTCGCCGACCATTTACTCAATTTATCATTTTGATTATATCAGAAAATTGTGACAAATATACAGGGTGACATATTCACATTGCTTCTTTCAGCCAACAAACAATCTGAATCCAAAACCTATTCAGTGTACTATCACATGACCAAGAAAAGCATCAAAACCTCACATTTGAGAAGCTGAAACCAGCTACAAAATGTCGAAAAATGTCGATCAGTGTTTCTAGAAGTTCAAGATGACATCCTCAAATGTCAAAGATGTCAAAGATTTTCAGTTTACTGTCATAAAGGAGTGAAGAAACCATGAAAACATCCACAGTTAAGGTGCTGGAATGAAAGTATTTTGACTTTTTGTCTTAAAAAAAAAAATCACTCAAACCGATTAATCATTTATCAAATCAGTTGGCGGTTAGTTTAATAGTTGACAACTAGTTGATTAATTGATTATTTATTGCAGCTCTAGTGACCTCGCTCATGGGTATCTAAACAGGTTTGGCCTCAGTGGGCATAAAACAATATCTCAGTCCACTTTGATAAATTAAATTATAATAAGCTACCATAATGCACTACCATCCTCGGAGACCATACACTGTGCATGTTTCAGTAGTTTCAGTTCAGTGTGTTGTGTATGTGCGCTAAACACACTCCAATGAGGCAAAACATTTCTGGTTACTATTCATGATCCACGCACACGTTACACAAACATGGACGTCCTACAGAAGGAACAAGGGAATTTGCTTATTTTACAGGACTTTTTTTATGTTTGAGTTTTAGATATAGGTGCATCCATTGACTTCTGTTGCACCATGAGCTCACCAAAACAAGTTTCAAAAACTTCTGTTGTAACTGCGCTAAAATAGACTGAATAAAGATGATTAAATATATACTATGACTGATTAGTAGCTTTCTACAGAGAGTCATTTTATTCAACTTAAAAGATGGCACTCTAAAAACCTAAATGTTGGAGATGGTCAGCAGCAAAATAAGTAAGTTGTAGCTAATGTGTTAAAACGTAAAAAACAGACTCTATTACTTTCCAGTCTCCAGTCGCTATGTCACCATTCCTCGGCTTAGCTGCTGCTTTCCTCTCTTCTTCATTCATCTTCAACTTCCCATGACTGCACAGGTTTGGAATCTCAGCTAATGTAATGGAGCCTCCTCTCCCCCTGTTGCTTTACGTTGCTCCAGACCTAATGTCCTGCTCACAGAGGAGAGGTTCTCTTTCTTTAAAAATGAAGGTGAGAGAACAGTCTAAGTTTAGTGGTATTCATCATTTTTACCATCATTTAAGATGTAAGTCTCCTAAAACAGGGTCTCACTGCTCAAATAAACATTGTTCTAAGCTAAACGCCCCCATCGCCAGCACATTTCAGAAAGTTTGGCAAGTTAAAGAGAAGTGCTCTTCTTTATCTCAACAACCAGTCAAGTGCCCACTAAGCATTGTCCGCTCCTCCTCCAGTGGAGCAGCTCAGTCAATGAGCCTCCACTGGAAAACAAGAGCGTTCACTTGTGCCGACTTCCGTCCCGAAAAGAAAATTCTAAATATGCAGACTGCACCTACTCAATTTCTGCCGGGCTGTCAGTGGGAGGGCCTCAGATTAATTCTCTGTCCCCACAGCGGTCTCATTTCTCCAACAGAAAACACACAACAACGCTGAGTGCAAAAATTCAACTGCTACAATATTTTAACTTCTTAAATGTATAGATTATTTTGACATAAAATACATAACTGTACATATTTCTTCTGTTTACTCTAATTTTACTGTTGTTTTATTCTACTGATGAACATAATGTTGCAGTTAAATTTCACACTTACAGCCTCAGCACAATGACGATATATATTTTACTTAAATATTTAATTTTTTTTTTACATCTTAAGTACTAATGTTAAACACTGTAGCATTATGCACATTTCATTTTTATCTTACTGATTTATATTCACATACTTTTATTTTATACTCTCATAATTCTCTATTCTTTATATCGGAGCAACTGTAACGAATCATAATTTCCCCTCGAGGATCAATTAAGTATTTCTGATTCTGAACTTAAAGTTAAATTGTCAGTAGTATTTGTGAACAGTGTCTCCAGCCAAAGTAAAAGTGAAAGCAAACCCCAGATTCACTATTAAATCGAGCTTTATCCAATTGGTGTTTTGCCTCTCAATATTTTTGTTTTTTCGGTGCCATGTCCGCAATTTTGGTAGCTACCTCTTAGGTGCAGCTGCTAACCGCCTTGCACCTGGTAGCTACCTTTTAAAAAAGTCCCCACCTCACCTGTTTCTGTCACTCCTGCTTTTGAAAGATCTTGCTAACCCACATCTTGTTAGCCTTGCTATCATCAGAAGACTTTAAAACTAACGTTTTACTCTTAGTGTTATTATTATGGTCTTCTGTCAAGCTAAAATATCTACAGCTACATTTTGGCACAGCACGTTGTTTGGAAAAGCTGTTGGCCTTATTGGTGAAAAGAGTTGTGAGCGACATTCAGAACATCTGTGATGCAGAGTCTGAGTCAGGATTGCCTGTACACACTCCCTAACATTGAGGTGGCTGAGCCGGTGGCTGGCAACATCGCTGACAGTGCTAACAACGGCAACAGTGCTGACAGAGCTAATGGTATTAATGTGGGAGGGGGGCAGGAGGGTGAGCGTTACGCTTCTGCTTCAACACTGCTCTGACACAATGGGTTAGGACGGTGTTATCAGCAGTAACAGCTGTATGGACACAGTGCAGGGACGTACGTGCACTGACATGCACACGCAGCCGGCCCGTCTACAAGAACAAAAAAACAGAGAAGCTCGGATTACAACACACACACAGAGGGAGCAAGGCTCAAGGTGCCATCAGTCCACCAAATCTTTAAATGGCAAACAGCTGTCTGCTGCTATATCAATGCTCCTAATGTTGCATACAGAGCCTTTAACGTGAAGCTTTGAGCTTGTTGTTTCTTTCCCTGTAAACAATAAGAGGTCCGAGCTGTTCTACTGATGACATCACTATGACTAATACGACAGTGATTTAATTTTCACTTAATGTGTTTAGGTTCACATATCGCTGAAGGAGATCGATTTCAGTGTGTTGTTGCCGAGATGCCACGCCTCATTCTGATTGGGCGGACACTGATTTTAACTGCACTTTTCCTGAGTCACCTATCTTAGTGAAGCCTTTAGTATCTCTGACTCATTAGCTAGCTTTAAACTATATGTGTGTGTGTGTGTGTGTGTGTGTGTGTGTGTGTGTGTGTGTGAGTTTGTGCCAGACAACTCCTAAGCATTACACTACATTACACAAACCCCCTCCTCCTCCCTCCGCTGCAACAACTCTTCCACTCTGTTGCTAGTTATGTATTCTTGGTCATCCGCCCGGGTTAAATGAGTGACAATTCCAGTACATCTCCCCTTATTAGTTTACAACGCCTTAATGGATATTAGGTTGCACAAGGAGGATGGATTAAATGCTTGTAATGTTTTTTAAACTTGCTCATTTGTTGTGTTGTGTGGGCTTCAATGTACCCGCTCTCTGCGGATATAAGGCAATTAGTGGCTTTGAAAGACTAAGTGGAGAAGCAGAGATGATTTGTGAAGAAAAAAAACTGAGCGATGGACATTTTGAAAAATTGAGAAACTTCTAGACTTGACTGAAGAGTTTTGTTCTAGATCCCACGGGACATTAAGCAATTAGTGAGTCTGAAAACCCGCAATACAAAGTCACTGTAGCATATGGGTTAATGGAGCCATAGTGGAGCACGCACAGCTTCCTCCGGTTAACTCTGGCACTAGTAGTGAGAGCGGTGGAGTCTGTGTGAAATATACCCACAAGTGCTTTCACTGTGAATCCAGAGCCCTGTGTATAAGCTCATATATTCAACGAGCTCGAGCCTCACTGAAAAAGTGGTTGACTGAGCCAGAAATGATTTGTGAGCATGTTGGTGTGAGATCACACATATGGTTCATCATTACTGGAAACTTTTTACTCTGCTACTTAATGGATCGAATCTTCCCTGCGACTCAATATTCAAAGGCATTAATTGTGAGCATCCTGTCATTAGAGGCTGTAAACCACTCTGAAATATAACACCACGCACTGTCAGGCCTCACTGATAAGAAGCTACTACACAGAATATACATACTGTCATTTGGTTTGGGCCGTCAATCACTTCTCACTGAACAAACACTGTATTTTATACTGTTTTATGAGACTCAGACATCACCACTTTTTAGTTTGGGTCATTGGCTGTTTATGCGTTTGCATAATAGGCGAATTGTTGGGTATTAAAAGAGATTAGAGGAAAACAACAACACAGTTATTTGTGCATAGTTAACAAGGGAGGTGGCAGTCAGTTCCTTTAAATCCTGTTAGGGGGATTCATTTCAGCATTTTGAACTACCAGGAGGGCAAACCTTTCTCCTTCAGTCTCTCTTAAAACAGCCCTAAAGAGGCAAAAACTCTGCATGCCTCCTTCAGAAAGTAGCCTGGATAGTATGATCTTAATTCCCAGCATGCTCCACCACCTTCTCCTCCATGTGTTATCTAAGGGACTTAAAGAGGAGGGCTCTGGATCAGGAAGAGAGGTTTCTGGCTCCCATCTCTACAACCACGGTCATCACTACTAAATGGGCTTTTTGTTTGCAAATCTAAAAACGTGATGGTGAGTAGATGACTTGTTTGCCTTGAATCTCTCCAGTATGACGGATACTTCTCAACAGGATTAGCACCCAGCTTCATATCACAATGCACAGGTTTGGTTACTTCAAGTCTTTGCAGTGGGTTTCAATTTGTTAACAAAGGTGGGTGCATGAGCATACCATCACACAAGCCTCTACTACAGAGGTGCCAAACATACGGTCTGAGGGCCAGAACCGACCCACCAAAAGGTCCAATCCGGCCCAAAGGATGACCTCGTACAAAGTCTAAGAGGTGCCAGGTTTCAAGAGCAAGTTAGTAGCTTTCAGGGGCTTTTCCACCCTGACCACGATACAGTTCTTTTCTTACACTTAAGTTTGGTGTGGCGATGTCAGGTCTACCACACAGGAGTGGAAATGTACAGAAAAATGCACATGTAATGAAAGTGAGTAGTCGACTGACAACACAAGCTGTTTGAAATCTGTTTTATAAATAGATTAGCGCTTCTTAAATTGAAGTTCTTGACACAAAAAAAGGAAAAATTTTAAGGGTATTTATAGGAATGGTTTTCGGCTCTGGCCCTACTGCGATCAAATGGGACTGTATGTAGCCCGTGAACTAAAATGAGTTTGACCCTCTCTACTATATCTGACAGCAAAGCATGTTTCCAACCTTGCTCCATACACTGACACCTGTGATATAATCACTGCCGGGGTTAGGTGTTAAGCTGCAGTGCTGCCTTGATTACTCCCAATAAAACCCTAGACTTTGGCCCAGCCAGTGTTTGACACACTCATGAGCACACCACCTGGATGGGCCCTGTAGGCCTGGCTGCACAGGTTGCTGCCAGGGCCACTGAATGCATTTGTTTCCTCCACACTAACTGGTCCCAGTTATTCAAATCAGGTGTGTTTTTTTATTTACACTGGGAGCCCTGCAGGCCTGACTGGGCAGCATCACCTGTCAATCTGTGCACTGGACTCCCAACACTGAGACACATCACCCACCCACTCCTTAACTTCACTCAGGTGGGAAGCCCCATTAACAGGGGGGGGGGGGGGGGG
>JAPZEB010000022.1:24360548-24373172 GCA_029783705.1 Chaetodon striatus | reverse complement strand
TTATTTTCTTGTTTTGAAGAGTCTGTGAATAGTAGTTTCATTGTCAGTCTGTACACAGAATCAGTTTTTGGTGTTAAGATGTGAGATGTAAATAGAGATATGAGCAGGATTGTCCTCTCAATATTTGCTGAATTAGATTCGAACCCATGCTGTGTTATGTGTATGTTTATCGAGAGCACACCAACAATTTCAGCCTGCGGGATCCTGCCCACACGCAACTGTACTGACAAAAACGTATTCTCATTTAAATAATAAATGGCCTGCCATTCCGTTTTATTAAAGTTGAATGAATATGTTTATACCCACTAGCTGTGTTTTTGTTTTGCTTTTAAAAGCTCTCCTTGACAGAAATAGGCAATTTGTGCCTCTGAACTCAATGCCAGCTGCGATACCATCACGGTGCTTGTATGTGACTGCGTGCGATGCAGAACAGTTATATTTTTCCTTTTTAACTCCAAGCATTTGAACATCCCTGTTTCCTATCTCCCTTCCTCAAAAGTGGATTGGTAGATCACAGGGGACAGAACCTCAGATCTCGTCCTCCAGTCACTGTTGAAGTTGAGATAAGGAGACAGGCACCACATGGAGTTAAAAACTTTTTGAGACTCCCTGCCAATCCTCACATAACCTGCCTCACAGAATAGACGCAGACAGTTGGGTCAAGGAAAAGTTAGAAAAGAGAGGGAAGAGTTTTAGATGCTTTGATATTTTATTCAGTAAGGGAAGCTTTTTCTTACATGTCTGTTTCATTTTAGCACAGGTGGTTTCATTTTTGAGGGACAAGCAGCAAATATCTTTCAGTGTCTGGAATATGGATTGAAGTAAACTTGGAGAATTGGGAATTTGGTTATCTCTAAGTTGAATCTGGTCTTTAAAAATCCCTCAGTTAAAAACTCCAGTGTCTGGCTTTCTTTATGTATCACAGTTACATTAATTTTTTTGTGTCCCCGTGATTTGTTTAACAATATGGGTAATGACAAATACCTGCAAAAGTATTAGGAGCTGTAGTTTGTGTTTAGTGCTGAATAGCAAATGGTAGCATGCTATCACATGAAATTAACATGGTAAATGTAGTAAACATTAGACCTGCAAAAAACATCATTATGTTAGCATTGTCACTGTGAGCATGTTAGCATGCTGACTGACAGGAATACTTCACCAATAAAATGACCACAGAAAACTGTTTTTCTTGCATGCCTCGCAGCAAACATTGATTTATTGATTGATTTGGGGCCATGTTCAACAACAGCAAAACAACATACATTGTCAATAAAACCTTAGTAATTAAAACTGAGCTGAAAGGGAATCTTATCTATGCTGTCTCTAAAGGCAGATTCAAAGAGGTTTTTTTTTTTAGGGGGCAAAAATGTGTACTGAGCATACGACTGGATAAATTAGACGGATGTAAACGGATGTGTTAATATAATGTTGCTGTTATTAAATGTGGTCCCCAGTTAATCAATGAATCTGTATGCTTGCCGTTTTCCCGGGAGGCATGTGAGAAAAAAAAAAGCTTTCTTCACAAATTCAAGGTAACACCTCATGACTAATTGATGTACAACTGATGTTTTTGTGGGTGAAGTAATCCTATAAGCAATTAGCTCAAAGCAACACTATGTCTAAATCTGAGTTATTATGATTCTGTAGCTTTCATTAGATTTTATTTGTTTAGTTTTTATTAGTTTTTGTATTGTTTTCAATTTTGGTTTTCAGTGAGGTTTGCTCGTTTCAGTTTTTATTGTTTAAAAATGTTTAGTTTTAGTTGTTACTATCAGCAAGGTGAACCCAAAGACTCAGGAAGAGAGTGCTAAAAAGGGGTTTTATTGTCAGGATAATGAATGTGGCAGTAGGGAAAAATCCAGAGTTGGAGGC
The DNA here is from genome assembly GCA_029783705.1 of Chaetodon striatus. NCBI lineage: Eukaryota > Metazoa > Chordata > Actinopteri > Chaetodontiformes > Chaetodontidae > Chaetodon > Chaetodon striatus. Next base: position 24,371,300 of record JAPZEB010000022.1, on the reverse strand, counting down.
TGAGGGGTGTGGGTTGATGACAGGGAAGCAAACTAGGTTGGAGGGGTTCGGCTGGCAGGAGAACAAACAGGCAGGCAGGCAGGCAGGTAGGTGGTGATCCTATGACACAGGAAAACACAAGCGAAGTATCCACAAAAAAAGTACACAGGCAAAAGTCTAAGTTAAATTCACAATTCAACAACAGCCTGAAACGTGACTATACCACAGTGTTTGATTCAATGATCTGGCGAGGACTAGAGAGGAGAGCTGGTGTTTTTTACTGCAGGGTTGATTTCTAGATGGTTCTCGGGTAAGCAGTGGAGAGCAGGTACATTGAATGAATGAGACAGACAGGGGCAAGGAAACAGGACAAGAAAAAAACACAGGGAAAGTAGTGACACAGCCAGGGCCGTGACCTTTTATTAGTTTCAGTCTTAATTTTAGTTTTTTTTATATAATATGGGGGGTCTATGTCAGGGGCAAGATTTAATAAGTTCAGAATAGGTATTACAGTACAAACACTTTATAGACTCTTAGTCTTGTTGATGAATAACTCACCTCTTTCCAAGACAGTAGTGCAGGAATTAATAATCCCGTAGTCTTGTTTATTTTTCTCTGCGTGGAGCATACTCAAAATATATTTGAGAAAATCTCACACATATTATCTCTTTGATGTGTTTGGTGACACCTGGCCAGCTCATTTCCAGACATAGCCTCTCTCAGTAGTTAAGCTGCAGAGTGGACCGGTCCTATCTGAAAGGCCGGAGGCAGAGGAAGCATGCTGTAAAACTCAGAGAGATAAGAAAGGACGGAGGGTCTCCCCTAGATCTCTGACATACTCTGGCATTTGGCTGAACTTCACATTTCATTCAACCCCAACTTCATGAGCCCTGGCTGGAAAAGAAGCCAGATAAGTTTGAATGAGTCAATTCTATTTTCTCCTTCTTTGTTCATCCATTTATCCTCTTGTTATCTCTCCCTCTTTCTCCTACCATCTTCCTTTTCTCATGTTTTTCCCCGGCCAATCCCTTCTTTATCCACCTCCTCTCTTGGTTTCTGTCTTTTCTCTGTTTTTCTCTTTCTGTAGTCTGAGAGGAGTTCTGCACAGAAATATAAAGGAGTCCACTTTGGCAACATGACAGGGAGGAGAAGGGAGGTGACAGTGCAGGAGGGACCGGGTCCAGGACAATATTACCCTGAGATGTAAGTGTGACCTATCATGGTGCAATACTACATGAGTATTTAGTATTAGTGGCATTTGACCAACAGTATGGTTTGTCACGATGTTAAGGCCCAGAAACATTAACGCAACATAAAGGAACTAGTGGCGATGAAAGCCAACTGTTGCGTTGCCTCACATCGCCTGTGTCAAAAAGTTGCGCTTGAACATGCTGCAAAGACGACGGCAAATGGCGAGCTTAGCTTAGCCTAACTTAGCTTAGCTTAACTTTCCTTATCTTAGCCTGAAAGACTGGAAGTGGGGAGAAACAGCTAGCCTGGTTAAATCTGTAGGTTTATGCGGAGTTACTGTATGTGCTGCACTATTTCTTGGCTAACCGTTTTTCCATTTCTCCAGTCTTTTTGCTCAGCTAAGCTAATCAGCTGCTGACTCTACCCATTTATGTACCGCCAGACATGACATAGCTGTATCAATATTCTCATGTAATGCTCAGCAAGAAATGAGTGTATTGCCCAAAATGTCAAACTATGGCTATAAGCTGTGACTTTTTCACTTTAAGTTTGATCTAACTTAAACCATGTGGGGAAAACCACTCTGAAGGTCTAGTGTTTAGGATTTTGTGGCATCTAGCGATGAGGTTGCAGAGCTGAAACTTCTCGCAATTGCCAAGCGTGGAGGAAAGCTGTGGTGGCTGATGCAAAAACACGAATGGCTCTATCTAGAGCCAGTTTTTGATTCGCCCATTCTGGTTTACTGTAGAACAAAATGGCAGACTCTGTGGGAGAAGACCTGCGCCATATGTAGATATGGACTGCCTTATCTAAAGTAACAAAGACACAGCGATTCTTATTTCCAGGGATTATAAACTTATGTATCATTACTGCCAATAGATGCCCCTAAATCCTACACACCGGACCTTTAAAGGCTTGTGCAGTACAGTGTTATTTTACATCTGTTTGAGTTAGTAACCTATTGACAGCGAAAGGAAAACATATACATAAAGCTGTGTTCAGCTCAGGGAATGATATATCTGTTTGGGAATGATGTTTAACTGAAAGCTTGGGAAATCTCAAACAAAATAATGACTCGCATTTAAGTTCACTCTAAACTGCTGAAGGTAGCAGTGCCTCAGGAAGTTTGCTAAGTAAACAACTATGTAGTATCATCTTGGATTCTAAGATATTGAGGATTTATTTTGATGGATAACCTTCAGTGCATGCATTTGGAATAAAAACCTTCATAAATTCACATTTTGAATCATGAATAAAGGTTGGTTAGATTAGATGCTCCAGGGCATCTATTCTCAGAAGTTCACTGCTCTCGAGCTCTTACATAGATGTATGCTGAACAGAGAAGCTGTTCCACCAAAATGAAATATTGCTTTGATCCTACAGCCAGGGCATTATGTTTGACATTTCTCACATAGCATTTCTATTGATGGCCGTGGAGGATGGGCCTTACTAAGCACTTCTGCATTGGTGGGCACACACCCAGCTCAGCTATGCATAAAGGAATCGACTAAGTAATAGAAGGGAAAATCTTCACGTGAGTGATCATACTGTGCACACATAGGTGTAGGCGGACATTTACACGCTAATACGCACATCTGTGATACACATGTGATTACTGGAATCATTTAAAATGTCTTTCTTCCTGTTACAGTTGCTGACAGCAGTTGTTTTGTCTGTTTTCTTTTCTTCCCCTCACTCCTCCCTCTCCAGTCACTCATTCTCTCTCCCATCTGCCTTTACTTGTTTATCTCTTCCCATTTACTTTTCCATTACGCACCTCTCTTCCCCTCTCATTCAATATATTGGATCTCCGCATTTCTCCTACTTTATTCTTTTCTATTTTGTAAGTTTTTAAACAACAGCTTTCTCTAGGTCTCTCATCTCTTCTGTTTGTTTGTCTCTGTCTTCTATTCTCAAAGTCATTGTCGTTGTCTCTGTCTGTTTCAGAATCCTAGAAATACACTATGAGAATGTGAACCTTCAAAAGGAGCAGAAAGGCAGAGCTGAGCTTATCATCCCTCGGTACCACGAGCTGGTGCCCAGACAAGAGGAAAAGAAGGTGAGTGTGTGTTGGTGGGAGTTTGTGACGATGTGGTTTTGTACATATTAAGCTCAGATGAATGAGAAGTGTTAAGAGATAAAAGCTTTGGATGAATGGGATCAATGTGAAACTCGGCCCCTGTGGGGGACATAGTCCTTTAAAGTGAGCCTATGTAACTTGCTTAACAGTGGCTACTGCGACCACAAGTGGCAATTAAACCTGCGTTATTGGATTTTTTGGGCACTTTGGGTCAGTGCAACAAGCTGCAAGCACAACACTGACATGTTATCACTTTATTAAGTTGATATAGTGAACTTGTTTGGAAACAGGTGCTTTTTTAACAATACCATTCACTTGGCGTCAGGTTTCTGGTCACCTGATGTATGTAAGTCCAGTATTCTCTTTCTCTCAGTTTCTGAAACCTCTAACCCTCAGGTTTTACAAACTCAGTTTATTTTAGCATATTATGTAAAGTTGTTGTAATCATGCTAAAACCCCAAATGAAATGTTGATGCTTTACCATGTTTCAGGAGTATTTCAATGCTCAAGAAGTGATCATTTTTCTTTGGCAGTCTAACAGCTTGTCCTTCTTCACTGCACTTTGATTCAAATAAATTCTGAACAAAATAGGATTTGAAAACAGCAGATTGAGAATGAGTCATGGTAGAGCATGGTGATTTACAGTGAGAACAGAGTCAAGGTAAGTACTTTGATTTATTCTTGATTTATTCAAGTACAGTCGATTAAAGAGGAAATGATTCAAACCCTCCTCGTCTTAGTGTAATTCAACAGTTTACCTGTTCACCCATAGAGGGCAGTAGAACATAAGATTTAATCACAGACCGGCGACCAAACACACACACACACACACACACACACACACACACAAACACACATTGATACATTGGAGCCGGTTGAGTGGAGGGGAGTTACTCACCTGCATATGAACTTGAGTGTGCTGGCAGAGTAATGCTTTGTGATGCCTTATTTCTCCGGTCGGAGGGGTAGAGTGGGTGAGTCTGAAAAATGTTGGACTGGATTTGTGGAGAGAGAGGTGAACGTATCCTTTCTGTCAAGGACTCGCACCTACGCCGTTCTCTCCTCGTCCTCTCTTTCCTCTCCTCCTTTTTAGGTTTTAGTTTGTGTAATTGTGCATCAGTATACGTGACATTTTATTGCATTTGTTCCACCTCTGTTTATATAACATATGGCTACTTGATTGGATTTTATTTGGGTCTCTTTTAGCTCATTTGCTCCAAGAGTCCATACTAAAAACAGTGAAGAATACAATAATTCAAAAACAATTTACATAATTGCTTACACACACATATCCTATACACTCTTACAAACATACAACCTTCATACATTAGCACATGTACTAGATATATTCACATATCCATCCACGTGCTCACTTTCAACATTAATACTATGCAAAAAATATTGACAGTGCAATACAAAAGTGCATTAACTACATTCACATTGAAGAATCTTGCGATCAATGGTTCGACTGCTGTACTATTCTAAGGTGGGTTACTGTAGTTAATTTCATAATTTAACAGTTCTGAAAATAAAAGTCTGTCTTCCAATTTCAGTTCTTATTTTTGGTAGAACGAAGGGATTTTTATCTCTTATTTTTATCTCTTATTCTTATGTTAACTACTGGCTACTAATATTTTCTGGCACACTATAAATTATCTTGTGACTTTGAATCAACAACTTTGCCTTCTGCGTATGCTTGCATGTGTGCACCATGCTGTATTTGGGCCCCCTACCGTGATGGCGGCAACTCTATCCATCATCATTAGTACCTGACACCTCAACTCACATGTACTCCCACACACACATGCACTGACCAGATGGGTCATTACCCACAGTGGGGACACTCAGGACAAACACCTTTACTTCCTAGAGATCAGCAGACAGTCTGCCTCTAATGGCTCGGGGCTGCTGGTGTCCCATTGAGTTTAAGAGTCTGTGTGTAGGATTTCCCCATTAAATAGGCATTCTGACATGGCCACTGAGCAAGGCACCTTAACAAACCATTACTGCTATCAAAAGTAAAACAGATGGACTTGTACCGATGCAATGCCTGATATTACCCTGTAAATATGAAGTTCACTGTCAGTTCATCTTAAAAATGTTGCATATTCCATGTTCCATGCTCACGTTAGCAAGGATGATGATGATGTTATGTTTGCAGCACATTTTATTTTTAGACATGGGGAAGCAGCATTTCTGCCACAGGGGGGAAAAAAAGAAGAAAGTAAAAGCTTGGCATAACTAGAGGTCGACCGATATTGGGTTTTTTAAAAGATTGATTTAATAACGATAGTTTGGAGCAGACAAAAGCTGATAGCATGTTAATTGGCTGTTATCTCCCCTGCCTTTTCAAGATCCACATTACAAAGTGCTCCAAGAAGGCAGCAAAATAAAAGAGATAAGTCAGAAAATCATCAGGTTATGTAAGAAAACAGATACAAAAACAAACAAACAAAAACAAGTTGGCACTTAAAAACCAATATGAAAATGTGCTTTTAGCAGGTTAGTCCATCTTCGGAACATTGTAGCTTCATCACAGCAGACCCATGTCAGTAACAGCCGCCGTCACATAATTATGGAGTCTAGTGTAGCCTGAGTGCAGTCCTATTCTCTAAGTCAGGGTTGTCAAATACACAGCTGGGGCCAAAGGGTCCAGAACCTTGCACATCTAATAGTGATGCTCTTGTGAAGGCTAAGAGGTGCCAGGTTTAAGGAGCAAGTTAAACATTGAGAAGCTTTCTTCATGTAAAATGCAGCTTCAGAGGCTTTTCTACCCTGAGCATAATACAGTTCTTTTCTTTCACTTAAGTTTGGTGTGGTGTTGTCAGGATTACTACACAGGAGCGTAGATGTGTGGAAAAATGCATATTTAACGACCGTGAGTAGTCGACTGACTGAATGTGGAAAAATAGACATCACAGGCTGTTTGTTATCTGTTTTGTGAATGGATTGACATTTATTTAAAATGTACTTCTTTAAACAAAAAATTTGGAGGTGTCTGTTATTCATAGGATATTAGGCAATGGTTTTACAGCTCCGGCACACCTGTGATCAAATTGGACTGTATATGGCCCATGAACTAAAATGAGTTTAACACCCCTGCTCTAAGCACTGTGGTTGTCTTTTCCTAAGTCCTTATGAATTCTCCTTCACATTTGTCCTCGATGTTTCATGATGTTTTCCATTGAGGTCAAGGAAAAGTGGTTCGGAAAGGAGATGATTTTGAGTATACAATCGCAGTCACAGACTCATGGACTTTAGCTCTAGCACCAATAGTGCTATAGTTGTGGACCAGCTGTGGCGGTCTAGGCAAAAACCTAATGTATATACAAGTTAAAATGAAGGACAGAACATTAAGGCACATTCTCACAGCAGAAAGGACCTGCTTTCTCTGGAGCTGTACCACTCCTTTTTGCTCCAGTTAACACAACTCTGTCGTCCTCAGCTGCGGTCGGTGATGTAAGTTATGTCCCTGCATGTCTGATGGAGGCTGCGCAGCCATTGGCCACTATCGGAGGCAAGTTCTGCCGATTACAATAGTTTGTAAAATCTGAAACAAAAATCAGCCAAACCAATAAATTGGTCAACCTCTAGGCACAACTGTTTAACACTGGGTTTGGGATAGTCTTCTTTAAAACTGAGCAAACAACCGAAACAGACTCTATTATTAAGTTAAATTATACTGTATCTGTATGGATTTAAACAACGGACATCATTTTATTTTTTTTAATCCTTAACTTTACAAGCTCAGAATCTTATTGACCCTTATCTAAGCCCATACATTTGCACCTTGCAATGAAAGCGTACAGTTGGCCAAGCCTAGAGATCTACTTATTCATCCTCTTGGTTGATAGAAAGAAAGAATAGTGAAACTGTTTAAGAATTTATTTCTGCATCTAAGAGTTGTGTTGAGAGCTCCCAAGAGTGTCCTTTTTTAGTCAAGGGTCACAGAGAGAAACTAGAACACAAGATTTTATGAATGACAGAGACAAGGTGTACAGCCTAGCATGTCACAGAGAAATACTTCAACTTCATGGAAGTCAAGCAAATGTCTTTGACTCTTGGCAGATCTGGCAAAGAGCTAAAAATGATCGAAACAAGTAGTCTTGCTCCCTGAATTTTTCTTTTAGAAAACTATACATTTTATCCCTAAAAAGTGTTCTCAGTGGCAGCTTTATTGTGCATCAGCATACTGTATGTCTTTATGTGACATTTCACAGTCCGAGGACAAGAAACTACTTTCTGGCAGGACGACAATGTAGTCAATGTTCATGAATAAAGATTGAGCTGTCCTAAGGCCTGGGGAAGACATATTGTGCTGATATCCACCACTGCTTCCCCTCAAGATCTGGGTATAATTGCTAACAAACTCCACAGAAATCCATGCAGTTTTACTGCAGACCTAGTTAAACCACCTCTGGCCCAGCAACCTAGTGGGTTGACCACAAATACAAAAATGCCCTGGCTCTGCATTAGACAATGTGGAAACGTGTGTGTGACTGTGTGTGTGTTTCGTTACCACACTCAGTGTCAGCATCTCTGTGAGTGTGAGGTCTGGTGTTATTAGCTGGTTTGCTAGTTACAGTAATTACTGCACGGAAATGGTGCAGTAGTCTTGAGTTGGCACACGACGTGACTGTTTCCTATGAAAAGAGCAAACATGCAGAGGTGTTTAGTCTCTCTTCCACTGTCTGTCGGGTTTTGTAACATAAATGACTTAATTGCAGAGCTGGGGAAAAAAGGGCTTATTGTTACTGTGCTTTGTCTGTTTTCACAAGTTGCTCGCTCAACTGGCAGTGCTTCATTTTTGTCTGCTGTGTCTTTCATTTGGTTGATCTTTATAACAGTCTTTACCTCCTCTGTGTGTCCTTCATTTACCTCAGAAACAGACAGGAATCAAACTCTATCCCTTTCACCCTTTTGCTTCCTCATGCTCTCTCCTTATCCTCTATTTGACACAGCCACACAAAAGATGATATTGCCAAAGCATTTGACCACAAGTATCACCTTGTACTCGCTGAACATTTCTTGCTGTCTGCTTCCCATCAGGGAGTTCCTGGTCCGGGCCAGTACCACATCAGAAGTCAGTTTGAGCAGCCTGTGAAGTCCAGTGGTAACCAGCCGAAGGTCACTTACCCCTTCCTCTCTCAAACCGAGGTACAATGCAAACAGAACTAGACATACAGTAGTTCACAGTAAAGCCATTCAGTACTCTGTGTGGAGGCCCATGGGTGCATTTTCGGGTGAATCAGGTTGTACTGTATAGAGCAGGTTTTTTTCTCAAGCAACTTTAGCACTGCTTTGTCCACCAGGGTCTATTTCAGGTTTGGTGTTTCGTGCTTTCACCTTCCCATTGCATTGATTTAATGTCTGCATGCAGTCAGCAGTACATGACTCCAAAACTACAGGGTTCTCTTTCCAGGAATGGTGAGACCTGTTACGTTTGTCTGCAAGTTCTAATGAAGTGAAATAACCTGAAAGTAAAACTAGCCTTGTGTAAACATTAACAGTTTAATTACATGTTTTAATTGGCCTTTCTGCTTTGCGATTGTTATGCTCACACTGTACAGATCAATTGACTGCTCACACAGAACGTAAACACAGAACCAATGGCTGATTTTGCACATTAATAATTCACATGCAGTTTATTCAAACAAGATGACAAAAGGAGAGAAAAGTAGCTTTGTGCAATCCTTCTTTAAGTGGAGAGTAAGAATGAAAAACAATGTAGCCACAGATGGCTGAAAAATGCAGACAATATATCTGTTTTGCGTCTAAGTTCAGTTTTATATCACAGAAGTCTCAAGACTACAGTTCAGCCACGACATGCAAAATACTACCCCAATGAAAATTAAACAAGTCAGCTTCAGTTTATAACAGATCATTTGATAGCAGTCATGTGTGTAAAAAAACTTCAGTCAACCAAAATTGCTGACATGCTAGAAATTCAACTGATTTTCCACGAGCCAGATCGTTGATTGCTCAGGCAAAAGATTGGGCGTCATGACCTCCCTCAAACTGCACAGCAAATGACAACTGATCTGGCAAAAATTTGGCTCAACTCAAAATTAGTCGGGGGCACCCAGTGTTGAGTTTGAATCTGGCAGAATCCGCAGTGTCTGCCTGTCACAAGTTCTTATACTGATTGAAAAGTGAACCTCTTGCACTGTAGCTTATATTGCTGGGCTTTTTGTCTAAATATACATTCATTAACGTTTTTGCCTCTTGGGGGCAGAGCAACAAGCTGAATATGCAACACTGACATTTTATTTCCTTGGAAGCAAACTTGTTGACAAACAGTTGCCTATTTACAGCAGATTAGGATTGATTTGGTATCGTGTTTCTGCTTACCTCCTTTTGGTTTTGTTTGTTTTTATAGTATCTAAGTGCTCCACTGTGCTCACTAGGAAGTCACTGACGGTCCCTGTCTGCAATTTGGTGTGGAGCAGGAAATGTACAGAGCTTTTCCATTATAACAGTTAGCTGCTGTTGCTGTAGGTTTGTCAGATAGAGTGTAAAAATAATGTACTTGGCTACCGTGATGTCACCCGTTGGTTTGTGAAATCCCGTTTTGAAGCCTTGACTTTGGCATTATGGCTGTTGCTATGGAAGTTTTATTGGACTGGATTGTTTGTAATCCACACAAGATAACCTACAAATGTGTACCATGATACACAAATATTTCACTAAATATTTTGGAGGGATGAAGGCTGAATCTGGTTGAGAAGCCAAGGACACTATTGGCAGACAGCCTGTCACTCAAAGCGGCCACGTATTTAATCATGGCTAACTTTAAAGCAAAATCATATATGAACCCCACCCCTTGTTTTTTTTGTGCAAGGCTGTAAACAAGTTTTGCATTTTAACATGCTTGTCTATGCGGATTGACTGGCTTGTAGAGCCAGCCTCAGGTGGCCATTCAAAGAACTGCAGTCCTGGCGCTTCGTGTTGGCTTCACTTTTCAGCCCCAGAGGTTGCCACTGGGTTTCTCACTATGAGCAACGTCTGTAACAGGTAGCTCTGTAACCTGATAAAGGTACCTATAGCTGTGCATCAAACAGATTCAGCATCTTAATCTCGTGTTAACTGGCTAAGACAAACAAATTTAGATCCATAGATTTAGTGGTATTACTCTACATTATGCACTATACACAGAGTAAACAATCACACCATATTGAAAAGACTTCTCAGACATAATCTACGGGAGGCAAATATATTCAATTTACAATTTCTCAAAGGAGACTGGATTTTAATATGGAATATTTAAGATTAAGTTACAGATCCAAGACATTGAGCCGGGCTTTGCTTGTTTAATTGATGTGCTGGGAGTGGAGGGTTTCTTCAGATGAGGGTGAAGATGAGTTTATTAAGAGGCTCAGAGGAGCAGAGATGAAGGATGTGAAAATGTGTAGTTTTACGTCTCAGGAATAGCTGAACTCCTCTGTGGCACTGCCCCACAGACTCACTCCTGTGAAAACTCTCTGACTGATGTTTTAATTATC
>JAPZEB010000022.1:24341517-24354381 GCA_029783705.1 Chaetodon striatus | reverse complement strand
AGATTCATGAAAGAAAAACTCAGAAAAATGAGAGAAACGTTTGGATGGTTTTATAAAATCTTATATAAAATAACTTTTCCCACAGTAAAAACTAGGGGTGTCACGATTCAACAAATCCTCGATTCGATTCGATTTTCGATTCTTTTTCTTATTTTACATCACAGAGGCCTTTGCCATTTTAGACTCGTCTAGTCTACAATCATTGGTTTTAATCATTACATTTTAGTGTCTTCTTCTAACCTTTATTTGTCTCATTCGCTTTCATGTTCCTCCATTAGAGGTTTAGCTATGCAAAAGAATTGTCGCCCCCTGTTGGTATGTATAATGACCCACGCTCTGCCCTGGAGCTGCTGAAGAGGACCACAGGAGTAAAGAAAAGCCCATTTGGCATCACTTCAGTGCGCTTCCCTCGTAACCACAAAACATGCTCCGCACCAGGTCAGTGTGTGTGTGGCTCAGAGTGTGTTCAATTTGGATGCTGTTCAAAGCGGTACTCCTCCTTGATATATGTATGTTGTTATATTTTATAGATGCGATCTAGTTTTATCTTTTAAAGAGATCTAACATTGTTCTGTTTGTGATAAAATATATTCACACTGATTTCTACATGAATAGATTTCTCAACATGAGTCTAGCCCTTAGATTCATCCTGTCAGACATCATTTGCACTTTAGTCTCACCTTATAATATCTGAAGACAGAGTGTGTTAGCATTTTTGGGGGGGTTTTAAAATCTGAATTTTATTCTCTTTCATTTTCCAACAACCTATGTTCTTTTAAAGTTCAGATTTTGATTTGACATGTCCATTATATTTAATCTAACAAGTCATAATTAAGAGTAAGTACTACTTTGTAGCTTGTATTAACATTTTGAAATGAACTGAAAGGGAACTGTGGTAACTGTGTGTGTGTGCTGGTGTGTGTGTGCTCTGTTCTTTTCTCAAGAGTGAACCATCATGTTGTAGAGGTATGAGTCATTTCCTGCGCCCGGTTTTGCAGTTAGCCCTTGAAATCACGGCAGTCTAAAATAGGTTTAAAATGATATTTTTTCAGTCTCTGTTTTTCTCTTACAAATCAGAGCTCAGAATATTAACCAATAACATAAAATAACATGAAATTTTATGCATATTTTTTAATCCCTCTAATATACTTTATGTATTAAACTTTACAGCAGCCATTTGTGTGAAAAAAAAACACTTCAGACTCCTCCAGACTTTTCCACAACCCTAACATTTAGACCTGTTTTTGTGGTTCCTTCTCAAAACGCTTCTGAATTTGAAGGCTTACTGTGATTTTTTTCTGGAAAGATCTGCAATTGAAGTGTGGTGTTAAATAGCAGGGCTTAAGGAGGGTTTGACATATAGATTGTGGAGCAGGAGTGACAAGTGAGACAACTCTTTGTTCCTAAAATGTTGTGCCACATGGCTGATTTTAAGGGCCCTCCATTTTTCATTGTTATCTCATTAGGTTTAGGGTAATTGTTACCAATATGTTGTTATTAATCAGTTTCTAAAATCCGATTCGGTCTGTTTTCTTTGTTTTTGCCAGCAAAACACAAGTGTGTATCATTTGTGTTTCCGTGCATCATGTTGAATGTTTTCTTAAAGGTCCAGTGTTTGGTGGGAATGGTGTATAATATTCACAACTGTTTCATTAGTGTATATTCACCTGAAACTAAGAACTGATGTGTTTTTGTTACCATTTATATTTATATCTACATACTTTTTACATGGAGTCCGGCATGTTGTTCTGCAATAGCCCAGAACGAACAAACCAAACACTGGCTTCAGATAGGACCCTTCCCAAATTCTGCGTTTCCACAGCTCCTCTACATGGTTGGCACACAGGAACACACACAGTTTCAGTTGGTTGTAATCTGCAACCTCACCGCTAGATATCACTAAACCCTGCACAATAGATGCTTAAGATGCAGTACGCAATGCTTTCTCAGCACTGTAACATAAACATTGTTTTAGGGGAATCTTTCTTTTCATTCTGTGGCTAGAGCAGACGCTTACACATGCAGACATGCATCTCTGCTGCTGTGGAGACAGCCATTAAAACACATGAGTGTCTCCATATGAAACTTCTTGTAGTGCAGGTGTAGCACAGACATCATTGTCAGTGAAAGCCAACTCTACACACGCACTGCCAGAACTACAGACACAAGCCAAAGTTACACCTGTGCTACATGTGTCTAATGTCTGTGTCTTCTTTTTAAGTCCATGTAAACTCCTTTTGCATTATCATAGAGGCTTTGATGGATGGATGTTATCTCAGGACGGTATTAAAGACTGTATGAAAACACACTCTACACAGATACATATAGTAATCCCACCTTCATGTGCTCCGTGCAGGTCCAGGGTCCTATAATGTGTTCGAGCATGGTTTAGCCCAGGACAGTTTAAAAAAGGCAGTGTTAGAGAGAACCAGGAAGGGAGGCTTTGGCTCCACTGTTCAACGCAACACCATCTTTGACAACAAGAATTTAGCAGAGGCCCCGAGTCCGTGGCAGTATGAGGTAGGAAGATCTATTAATGCATCTTATCTTACATTTATTTTTCAGATATTTATTAGGCCGAATAATGCTTCGTTACTCATATCATCATTTCAATGTGTGTGCTGGTGTGTGAATGCTGTTTGTGTTCAGACAGAGAAGAAGACAGAGGAGGACTACAAAAAACAGCACACTGCAGCTTTCAAATCAGCCACAGAACGTCTGGCATTATCACTCCTGGCTAAAGTAAGTCTGCTTCCCTCCCTCTCCCAGCAGCATCCCCTGCAGTTGTCTTTGTCTCACTCTTTCTTATCCTCACACCAAGTTTCTGTTGTAAAGCCGTTAAAACCTACTTAACAGAGGAGTCTAAGATGAAGTAAAACAGCTCCACACGCCAAGTTTTTACTTTCATAAATGGGCCATCACAGCGGTAGCATCTGACCCACTATGCCAAGGGTCCTGTTTTCCAGCAGTTAATTTTCTTTGACTGCTTCTTTTCTTCTGTTCCTTTTTCCTCCTAATGCTCATTGATGCTGAAGAAAACAGGTCACAATTTGTGATAATTAGCTTCTTGTTCCTCTGCCATGTTCCTTTCCCTTTGCTGTGATGTTGCTTGTTCCTTTCTCTTGCTCACTTTCCTGACTTTATTCCTCTCAAACTAATGGTAATATAAACCTAATGTAATACATTTACAGACTCTTTCCATTTCAAAGTATAACAAAGTATAACCCCTGGGCATTGATCTTAAAAGGACAGTTCACCCCCAATCAGAGACAGATATCATTCCTTTTACCTGTTGTCTAGACAGTCTAGACTATTGTGGTGTAAGCTGCTAAGTGTTGGAGATATTGGCTGTGGAGATGTCTGCCTTCTTCTCCTTCAGAGAAAGCAGACATCTCCACCGCCGAGATCTCCAACACTCGACAACTCACACCAAAACAAGCTAGTTTGATAAATAGTGCAACAGGTAAGAGGAAAAATATGTATTTTAGTTTAGGGGTGTACTGTCCCTTTAAAGCAGTGACACATAAGAGTGTCTTACAGAGACTAATTTATCTAAACCTTAGATCCAAACAGGTTTCAATAATTGTGTCATTTAAAAGTCTTTTGACTCCTGCAGGGTAACCTGAATATTCAGTGTCCTGAATATTAAACACTTGTAAAGGTAGTAAATATTGCATATCCCTACAAACAGAATTTCCCAGGTATCAAATTAAAATAAATCTAATTGAGAGAGTGTAAACACACACACACACACACACACACACACACACACACAAAACAAAAAGAAAAATGATAGCAAAGGACACATGTTAATGATTCAAATGAAAGAAGAGGAAATTTGGGATCAAAAGTAGCACTTTGTTTTATGATTTGGGGGGTTTTATTTCAATTTAGGTAAATAATACTGAAAGTTCTAATTTCATATTTTTAAAGACTAATTCATGCTCAGTGTAGAATTCAAGAGGCTTATCTGTCTTTATTTTGCTATGAGATGGTAACAGCACAGCCAAAGTGAATACTGAGAGAGCCATTATTTATAGGGCTGTGTTTTTTTACGATTGCATCCATTTTTTAATGTGAACTTGTTAGCAATATTGCTAAATCGCTTGTCTTAACACTTTCACATTACAACACTCTAGCATTATGTAAACAGATGTCAACAAATAAATATCAGCAACAATGGTGCTATATTTAAAAAAGTGACTGTTGGCGTTGTGAAATCTGGATTTTTTTTTTTTTGCCCTGTATGACACAGGATGGTGTTTACTTGCATATAAATAATGTGCTAATGAAGAAACACAGCAAAGCAGCTGGATGTGAGGGTTAGCAGCTACGTACTGACTCTAGTATTAAAAAAATGTTCAAGGAGGAAATTATGTAAATTTCCTGCTAAAGTGTATATTACAGCATTTTAATATTCAAGATACACAATTTGTATTTTCAAGTACCCTTCTGGGTACCAGCTGGTGTTTACTCTGATTAACTCCAAAGGTTAGAAGTGTTATCTAAATCTCGCGGCAAAGGTCTCCAGAACTGATCTTAACACTGCAAACTATGCCGCTCTCCAGAAAGACAGAGTTTAAAGGGTAATTTGGCACTCATCACAGAGGGCAGAAAATTGTAGGTGTGCTGCTCCACATCCCCAGGTTTAGTTCCTGTCATCTTGTAGCTTTCATACATATCTCGCTGCTGATGTGACTAACTTCCTCTCAGTAACGACACAGCAGGTGTTTTCCCTCAGCAGTACATTTACACACACTAATGAAAGTAGGTAGGTAGGTAGGCATTTAAATTTAGAGCACATTCCCTGGTTACTACAATATAGTTTTTCCTATACCCCCAGCCTTATTTATGAAGATTTTCTGACCGTATTATTAATAGAAGATGTTGTCCCTTGACTTTTTCTTGGGTAGTGTGTGTGTGTTTAAGCAGACTGATGGCACAGTGAGAGGATAGATAGACAGATTGGCAGAGAGTATAGCTTTTTCTCACAGCAGAAATGTCAGCATTTGTCAAATAGTCAGAGTTACAGAGGATACTTTGGGTTAGTTTAAGTTTAAGTTGGACTTTGGATTGAATTATTTCAAAATTGAGGATGCATCTGTACGTAATTATGTCTCCTTTCATTCTCTTTCTTTGCTGTCACAGTTTTTCCATGTCTGAAGTCACTGTCGTGCACATGCGTTCATATAAACAGCGTATTAGAAACTCATATGGATAGGAAATTGTCGTTCACCGAGAGATATCAGTCTTGAGAAATCAGATTTCTTTTCTCCTCTACCTCAGTAATGGAAATCAGGAAAACTTGCCAATAAAAAAATACATTTGTGAAAATGATGTCTTACAAGTTAGAGAACAGCACTTTGCTGGTCTCAGCCTAGTCGTTATCAGTCCTCACCGGAAGGACGCAGAGCCCTGCTGGTTTTCATTCCTGCTGTTTAATCAGGGAGTGATTTACACCTCGGACACCAAGTGAATGCAATTAAATACCTGGTAGGACGTAAAACCAGCATGACTCTGCATCTAGAAGAAGCAGGATTGAGAACTACTGCCCCAGCAAATGAGGAGCGGAGCCTGAGAAATATACAGGTGTCACATGTGAAAATATCTCCAAACACACCTGCAATGTTAACGAATGGTTTCTCCAATGGAAGAAATGATCTTTTCATAAACCTGGGCTGTCTACGCAGTAGATAGATGCAAATACTTTTGAAATCATTGCTATGTGATCAGAGATAACAGGGGAAAAGGGCTGTGGCATTGCTTTTTCTTAAGAGGTAGAAAATGTGCAAGTACCAGAAACTACTGTGCTGCACCAGACTAATAATAACTCCCGCTGGTCGGTGACGTAATGTGAAATCACCTGTCAGCACGCTGGTAACAAACAATCTCGTGTTACAGTTAAATGGTAAGCCAAAACATGTTTCTGAAAACATTTTAGAAAAAAAGTAGACAACTCAGTAACAGAATCTTGTTCCATACTTGATCAAGGCTGCCTAGTTTTACCATTTGATCTCAGTTTTTTCAGCCTCTGTTTTCACTATGCAGGAATCAGTATGGCGCCCACTTCCTGTTTACAGACTTGTATTACAGCCAAACAGTGCACTAATATGTTTCTGGAGACATTTAAGGTGAGAAATAGGCAATAGAGTAGCAGAATCTTGGTTGACAGTTGATCAGCTCAGTCTGGTGTTACCGTTTGCTCTGTGTTTGGTCTGAGTTTCAGAGAGGGGAGCGGACTGTGTCTGTATCTATGACTTTTATACTCTCTGTGTTCGTGGTGGCATGGGTTGCAGGCAGTATGAAAATGTGGAAGTACAGCCTGTAGTTCGTGCAACAGCTGGTCAGATAGAGGGATGTTTACCACAGTTCATTTACACATACTGCCTTCATTGTTGTGTTACAAAGCTGGTTGAAAATGGCAAAATATCCCTTTAAGTGAGCACGCTAATGTTGCACATCAGAGACCATCATTGGTGAAAATCTCTTGCCTCCTTACGTAGTGAGGTCAGAGGTCAGGGTCAGCTTTGTCTGGGGACAGGAAGCTGACTTTATTCCCTGTGCCGCCCTGCTGTGCCCAGGGTAGTAGAATGTTATGAAACTATTTCGAAAGTAAGGAATATCATGTTTGCTGTCCTTGTGAGTTGTACGGTATGTCTCTGCAATAATAAACGACTGGGCAGAGCATGGCATCTGCTACAGTTTCAGTTTTTACACTCTTGATATTTTGTGCGGCAGTTTGGAAAAACTTAATCCCCAAGTTGTGTATATTTCTACATTTACATCACTGTTAGTGTTACACTGTTTATGCAGTCAGATAATGTGGATCGCTCACATTTTGTGCACACCACAAATGAACTTAAGCAAGTGTGATGAGCCTCATTAGAAAACTGAGAATGATCCATTAAGAATTCTGGTGCTGATCACCTCTGTAATAGTCTCTACCTCATATATCTGTCGGCGCCGTTTGCCATTTTTCATGACAATGGCTTCGTGTAGTTTTCTGTCAGGCTGCAGTATATTGTGCTGATGGATGATCCGGCTCACTCAGAATCCATGGTGTGCTAAATCCTAATACAGACAGTAGAAAACCTGACAGCCATACTACGCACAGTCCATGTAATGTCTGTGTTTCACATTGCCAGGCAGTAATAGTGTGTAGCTACAGCATAGATCTGGATGTTGAAGGTGTGCAAGTTCAAATGGTCAGTGATAGTTCCATTCAATGCTGGACACACAGGGTGATTAAATATTTAACAATTGCTTCAACTTGGTTCATTTTCAGTCGCAGTACCTCCAGTGTGGCTTTGTGTTCACACAAACATAATTGGCTGCAATGGCAGGTGGGGAGCTGGCGAGGTCAAGGTGAAAAGAAACGGCTGGTGGCTCCATGTGACACAAAGATAGCACATGTCTGTCTACAGCACTCCTCGGGGTTAGCTGTGACAAGGACTGCAGTGCACAGGGTTTGGACTTACTAAATTGGGACAAAACTGACAAAAAATGGACAAAACAGAAACAAAAATAATAGCATATTAAACTTTTCTTTAGATGTATATTACCTCCATATTTCCCTTATTGTCTTG
Source organism: Chaetodon striatus (assembly GCA_029783705.1). Taxonomy (NCBI): domain Eukaryota; kingdom Metazoa; phylum Chordata; class Actinopteri; order Chaetodontiformes; family Chaetodontidae; genus Chaetodon; species Chaetodon striatus. Next base: position 24,346,795 of record JAPZEB010000022.1, on the reverse strand, counting down.
CTGTTTTTTTTTTTTATTTCTGGTTTGTACTTCTAAGTGCTCCGTAGAGTAGATCTAAGGCCACTTGTAATGGCTCCACACAGAGCCTCCTTTATGACCAGTTAATGAAAAATCACCCTGGGACGTCTTAGCTGTAACAGTTAGCCACATGCCGTGCTGCAGCCTAGGCTGTATCCCTGGTAACGGCCCCCCCACTGGGACAGATATTAAAAGTGTCTAATTAGGAAACGATCATGAGAAAGGACTGAGACAAGAAAGAAAGAGAATAAAGGCAGAAAGTATGTCTCCATTATCCGTTTTATGTTTGGGAGTTTATGTCTTCTGTACTTTGACTTGAAAGTGTCATCGAGCCGTAGAGGTCGACATTTGTCGGAGAAATTATTCACACTGCATGGCTTTTGAAATCAGAATTAAAAGACGAATCTTGTCAGTTGAAATGATAGAAGCTGTCTTGTGGGGTGAATTAAACACAACAGGGAGACCAGCTATCTGACTTCCAAAAGATATGCATTATATTCTTTCCTCTGTCTTCGCTATCAAGCTGGGCACACTCTGTACACTTTGAGCCCATTGCATGACTCATTTTAGAGTTGGACTGAATTTCAGCTTTGGTGGACAATGTTTGCCGTGCAGTGTATGGGTGAAGCAAATAGCGATCATGGCTTGATCACCTACTCTCAAATGGCCGTAGGACATTGGGATAAATTTCTGACATGTTTAAATTTTAACAGGCCATCATCATGGTATCGCATTATTACAGCAGAGCCACGAGTCGATTCCCCAAGATCGATGGTTTTATTTCTCATTGCACCTGCAGTAAGTCGCAAAAAGAGCGTCTGAAAGCGCCATAGCGACATGACGCGTAACATGGATGGAAAATATGCAGGCTAGGTTGATAAGGCTGTGGCAACCATAGATGTAAAGAGAGAATTGGATAAAATGTTGGAGGCGGAGCCCCACTGATCCCTATAAATGTTGCTCAGTGGCACACAATGCCAAGAAGTTCAACTGTCTTGTATAAGTTAGCTGACTACTTCAGTCTCAGCACTCTTACTTGAATAGGGATAAAATGATTCAGTTGATCTGCTATTCAAGACTTTCCAAATATTAAAGGACTAAATGGCTCAAATTCTCATTTTGCGGGGGTTATGAGGTTAAAAAAAATTTTATCCACTGATTTACAGATGTTTCTGGAAGTCAGTGGAAAAAAGTCTTTCTGGGTCACATAGCATCATGCGGCGGTGTAATTGCTCTGTTTGGCCACTACCAAAATAGGCTTCAAAGCCCGGCACATCTCTTGGCGGCCTGGTCACAACAGTATACGTCCCTCTTTGATGTTTGCCCCTCCTCCTATCATGACTGACATGAGCAAGAGAAACGTTGGCAATTGTGAATGTGCTGCTGTACCGTTACAGATGTCAAGCTAGTAAACAAACTTGCATGCTTATACAATAATTTCACACGTACAGTGTGAGCACTCAGGTTGTTGCTTGACAGTTGGACCAGCTTTGGATTTCCATTGCAGACGATTTAGTTGTACAGTGTGAGTTGGAATTCAACAATAAAATCGTACAGTGTATGTTTAACTTAAGCTGCTCTGCTTTTATTTTCCAATTTTTCCACATTATTTGTTTCTCAATGTTTGTTTTCTTTGAAGTCTAGTTTACTCAGTTGCAGTTTATGATCATTTGTCCTATGCACTCTATAATTTCAAACCTGCCTATTCCCAAATTCACACTATAAGGGTTAGATTGCCAAACACTGGTTAAATACATATTGAATAATAGGCCCGGCATGATTTATTGAAGTTGATTTTTTCCTTATCTTGTGGTGTGCCCGAATTCAAAGGATGCTTAAATTTCTGACAGTCTAACTCAAACACACCTCGACTAGTTCAAATATTTGAAGCTATGTCAGATCTGTACTTTAGCTGCAGGTCTGGATCTGATAGGAGTTGATTACCTGTCTGTGGAGAAGAAAGAGCCAGACATGTTGTTGAGAAATGACAGATCTGCAAGAGGAGATGATTATGAGTAGAGCATATCTTAAATGAGAGTTTGCTTTTCTCTCCCGTTTAATCCAGGGCTCTTTTCCAGTGTTATTTCTCCAGATCCCCATCTCTCTTTCCCTTCCTCTGTTCTCTCCTATCTCTTCTCTTCTTCTTTTCCTTTCATCCCTCTTTCTGTCCTCCTTCTACCCTACTTTCCACATTCCCTCCTCTCCATCTCCTGCCTTCATTTCCTTTCTCCTGGCCAACCCTTCCTGATAATGACCTCTCTGTTGCTGAGGTCGTGGGATACCCTCAGGCAGCGCTGGGAGAGAATGAGTGTGGAATTTAATTTGGACCTATGTTTTACCCCGAGGCAGTGGAATTCCTCTCCTATAGATCAGTGAAATATTGCCCTGTCCCTTGAAGCGACAGCAGGGAGGTTTGACATGGCGTTTTGTCCATCTGTCAGTCAGTTTTTACTAATACATGTCTGCCTCTGTCGATTTTGTTCTGTTGCCAATGATGTTGAGATTAATAGAGGTCTTGATGGACGGTTATTGTTATACTCAGTGAGAGTGAGGCATTGTCAGCGGCAAGGGCACTGGCTCAATAATGAGGTGTTAGGAATAGCTTTAATAAGAAGTGCGCTTTCACTTATAAGTGCACTATCAGTGAAATGTGGGCCGCAGATTAAATCTTCACTTTTAATCAGCTGTTGGATCAGTTGGTACACAAGATTGTCCATGAGTTAAACATATCAAGTAATAAAATACACAGTACACAACTGATACCTGAGACTCACCATGTTGCACTGCTTCAACAGTTAAAGAAATCCTTTAAAGAACAAGCAGAAACACAGATTTCTCCAACAATAGTAGCCTCAGTGCTCTACTATATAATCATTATATACATATAAGTAATTTAAGAAAGCAAGCAGCTGCCACTGCCATTGTTGTTTCCAACATAACCATGACAGGAGCCATGCTGCTGGAGTGGGCTTTTTTTTTTTTGTTTTATAAAAACTTGCCACTGCAGCTCACTGTGTGACCATGGCAACCACAAAAATGCACACAGGAAAACAATGCAGGAGCTAATTTAACTGATATCAGTTTTTTTTAATCATACTTGAACAAACCACAGAAAAGTGTCTAAAAAAATCATCAGCTCTGAGGTTTTATTATTAATGTCGGGCCAATAAACAATGTTTTTGACATTAGAAAGAAAAACCTGTGTCTTAAAGATGCTATGAGATTGTGAACAATAATATAGCAGCAACTAACTTTTTGCTATGTAAAGATATAGTAGACTAATGCTGTCCTGAGCAGAGATTGACTGTACACTCCCTCTGTACGTGTTGTAGTTTGAGCTTCTGTGTTTTTTGTTGCGGTAGATGGTCAAGCCGTATGCATATGTCAATCCCTTACTTCATGACCCACTGGCCATCAAAGGGCCGCCACTCTGTATTGTGCACATACTGTGGTTACTGCGAATAATGCAGAATAGTGTTGTTGCAAAAGCATAACCCCCATTGTTAGCACTGTTGCCATCATTAGCTCTGTTAGTACTGTTTCCTTGTGACGTTGGAGATGAGAGCTGTGTGCAAGTATATAGCTCCTTTAAGGCTCATTTTTTACCCTAATATACAGTAAGCTTTTTATAACTATTTTGAGCTATGTAATCATTAGATTAGTGAACTTGTTGATGATTGCAACCTGTAGTGTTTGGTACAGGCTGTGATTGGATGTAGGCAGTGTTCATGGTGGCGGAGTTGCGAAAAACAGAACCCTGTCTCTGGGTTGCAGAAGCAATGGTAACAGCTTAGCATCTGGAGGAACATTACTGCATCGCAACCACAGAACCTGTTACATTTTCTTTACAGGGGAAGGCCACAATCACGTACAAAAATGCCTCATATTCATAAACTGGTTTGCTGTCTAGTTATAGTATACTTACATAACTACTGCTCACATGTGATTGATTATAAGCAACCAGTATGAAAGTGATAGTGACTTGAAATTTGAAGCATAACTGACAAGTTTTCATAAGTAATACTTTTTAAAAAAAAAATATTTCATTTAACCCTGAATAATGTCAGTAAATAAAAATCAATTTTCAGTTTCATTCTGTTACAAAATGCCAAATGTTTGACAGTATAAAGTTCTCGTTCAAGCAGGTTTGTCAGCAAACCAGGCAATAATGTATCTGTCAGTCAAACAAATTTCAGTTTATCTGCACTAACATCTCTTGCGCTGACAGCGAACAACACTTAATAATTCTCTTTCCTCACTGCGTATTAGCCGGCTTGATGGAATCAGACGGAATATATTAATACATGGCTTTATTGCATGTACCACTGACAGTGATTGCAGGCAGGATTCATAATATGTCAACGGTGTGAGAATAATAATAAAAACAAATAGAGGAAGGAGGCACTTCAAACATCTATCACTTGGCATCTCTTGCTGTTGCTGGTGGAAGTAATATTGCGACTTCCAATGCCATGGCAACGTAAATGACTTATTGTACATTTATGTATATTTCGTAGTTTTGCACAGTTGTTATCAGGATTAACAGGTAACATGGTACATGGAATTATAGTAATTTAGTTACAGAAATAGTCAACTGTAAGTGCTGAATTATGTCAGGTGTTGATGTATGTGAGGTAGCTCTATAGGGACATAGAGTTCAGCAATGTTAATGTGCATCTCCTCAAAAATGTAATTTCAGTAGGAGCTACTGTATGTGGGCTATATGGAGACTAGACTGCTGTGTTTCCCTCCTACCTTTTTTTCCGATGCCACTTGTCTTCATAAAAGTCATAGACAACATAAAATCATATTCAGTATCCATTCTATTGTGTTTCTGGTCCAGCAACACAAACAGACATCATTCACAAGGCCTGCCGCAGTCAAGGAAAACCTCATCAATGTCAATTACAAGTGGAAAAACACCACATTGCTCCCAGGAAAAGATACCACGCACAAAGGGCTTGATAAAGATGGAGAAAGAGGGGAGAGATGAAACTGAATGGAAGAAGCAGTGGGAGGGAATGAAGGAAAGACAAAGAGGATGAGAGAGAGAGCCTCTGTGTATAATGTGTAATTATTCCCTCTCTAACACGTACTTTAGATTTTTGTTAAAAAATCAACACATTTCTATTTCAAACAACTGTATTGAATGAACATAAAATAGAAATTTACAATAGAAATACGTAGCTTATATTGTTTCTGATGTGCAGTTGTTCACAGTATGAAGTATGAAGAATGTGTGCCATGCAGAAATCCTGCG
>JAPZEB010000022.1:24324353-24341417 GCA_029783705.1 Chaetodon striatus | reverse complement strand
ACACTGTCAAACTTGTAAGAACATTTTCAACATAGAGCAACGGGAACTTACCGGACTGTCACTGCCAGTGGACTGGCAGGAGAAACAGGCACCATCCAGTCAGACCCGAGCCTCGCATCACCTGGCGGTTTGAAGTAGAGCCTAGAGCGCGCATGGTGGGTGGGCGCGCATGGTGGGCGCAACCATTTTTTCTTTATTTAGGGGGCTGGTGGGGAGGAGTGAAGCAAAAGGGACAGAGAGAAAGAGAAAGGTTGACCCTGTGGACAGAAGAAAGACAGAAGCGATGAGAAGAAGTGAGGCACTGCTGTCTGTGGCTTTTGAGAGATAAAGGTGATACATAAATAAAAGCCATGTGAGTCAGACAAAGAGTGTGACAGTTGCATGGACGGTAATGCCATGGGCGAGATTTTCTTGAAGTATCTGGAATAGGAAAATATGCAGCAGCCCAGGGTTTGTCACTTATTGACTTTTTGTCTCTGTGTTTCATTGCATTTTTATGATATATCCATGGACAGCTAATGGCATGTCACGGTGCAGCCTCTATTTATGGGAGACAAGGGAGTCAGGTGATGAAAGCAAAGAACAAAAACAGGAAAAAAGAGTTATAGATTTGATATGGATTTTACTGTCAGCTGTCAGGGTAATGATGATGATGTGAGTCCCTGTGAGAATTTGAGCGTGGCAGCACACGTAGTGCACATACTAAGAAAGTGAATCGCTCAAAATGTGCCCATAAACACACAGATACACATACATTCATTTAACTATACCCACAATGTACATATAGATATATATGAATGCATACCACATACACAGGAGGCACACATGTACAATTAAGTGACTGAATGAGAAGAAAGGCTCACTGACACCTCCACCCTGAGGCTACAGACAGAAGTGGTGTTTTCATATCCAGTAGCGTTATTGACGAGAATGTTTTGCTCCCTTTTTCATTCTTTTTTTTCTCTCTCATTTGACCTCAGCTATAAGCTAAACAAAATACAAAAGGAAATATTAAGCAATGATTTTGCATATGCATCCGTCAGTTTGTCAATGTTTAGATGAGACCGTGTGCCTCTCTGTCAGCTGATGTACCCATCTACCTATCCTAGCTACCTGTCTGCTTTGGCCTCACCACTTGCCTCTAAACATAATGTCAAAGTGAAACTGGATTTTGATTGGTTTAGCTGTTTAGAATAATACTTAATAAGGTACTGGCAATTAAAAGCCTTAAGCAACACTGCTCTTTTAAGACTGAAAACAGCGCTGTGTTAAAAAAGAGGCTGCACTGGTGTAGGAGCATAATGCAATAATGCAAATACAGCATAATGTTGCACTGAGAGTAAGTAAGAGAGTAAAATGGATGATAAAACAGGGTATGCTTTAGGGCAGTGGCTCCCAACTTTTTTTGGTAAGGGACCCTTTTCTATGGTTGATTTAACTGATGACTAAGTGACATATTTTATGAAAATTACATACTATGTTCAATGCATGGCAAAAAGAACAACAACAATAACAAAAACAGCACAGAAGAATCCATAAACGGCACAGTTTACCCAAATAGTGAACACAATTTTGTACGGAAATTTTGTGAAACAAGCAATTTAGATGAATTTTGAGCAAATTATTTCCTGTGAAAATGGCACTAGAGATTGATTTTCCTGATATTGTTAGTAACTTTTTAGATGATTCTCTTTTTGTATGATGTATTATTTTAATTTTTAACAATTAGGCTTCTTTTTTGACGAATTCAGTGTTCTCCCTGATACCTGGCCATTGTTCAGTTAGCTGTTTGGTTATTTGAACTGCGTACTTTTCAAATGCAGGATGATGTGCTCAGGTCTTCAGTGTGCCCTTATCCTGTGAGATATCTTTTAAGTTTCTATTTTAAATAACTTTAAAAATAACAATTTCGTTCAGTTTTCCTCCCAGAAATGAATGAAAAGCTGTTTATATTTTTAAAAAGTTTTCTTAAACCTCTAGAAATCAAAAAGGCCTCGCGACCCCCGTCAAGCTTTGGTGACCCCTAATAGGGGTCAGGACCCCCAGGTTGGGAGCCAGTGCTTTAGGGCATGGCTGCCTTGTGATTGACAAGTTGCTACCACAGCAGCATCCTGTGGTTCTCAAAACAGACCCTCGCTTCTCCACAGCTCTACCCTCTCTTCCAAATATGGTAATTTCTGGCTCCAAAAAAATCAAGATGTTAAACACTGTTTTTAACATCTTGAGTTAAATACAGTGTTTTTATTACAGTGAGGATGGTTTTCTGGAACTCTGGAGAGTGATCATGGAAACTAGAGCTGGGTTTAAATTGATTTATTGATTCCAGTCGATCCTAATTTGAATTGGCCAGTATCGATCGATCTTTTAATCTATTCCTTTACCTGAGGATGTGTCCATGTGAGAGGCAATCAAACCTCAGCTGAATCAAAACATGCCCGGAGCTGCTCCACTGAAGGCACCTCCAAGCCTTAAGGCAGATGTCTGGCTGCATTTCAGATTTAAAAACTATGAAGACAGAGAAGAGCTGGACGAAAGCAATATCATACATAGGATGTGCAAAACTGAGACAAAATATTGTGGAAAAATCACACATATCTACAACCATAACGAGACATCACCCAGATACACAGCAGCGGAACTGGGATTTCTTGCCACTCAGTACTCACTAACTGTAAAGTGTGTGGGGTTACACTTTATTATGTTGACTGCTGTTGTGTTTTTAATAACACGCACATTATTGTACCTGCTTTGGGGTCAATTCGTAATGTAAACAATATTTGATAAGTGTACATTGTACAATTTACAGCATTAGTTCTCTGAGAATCTCTGTCATGTCCATGCAAAATTGATATGGTACCTGAAATATTGCTGATAGAATTGAATCACATCAGAAGCTGAATTGAATCCAGACCTCAGGAAACCCAGACCGAATGGAAACAATAGTATAATGCCCCTATCACACAGAAAGCCTTTTGTTTTAATTAAATGACACTAGTGAAAAAATGCTTGCTGCACATTTTTATTGTTGCAAGGCAATCACGGAATCACCTTCTTACTCTGACCTTCCTGTGTTATCACTCTACTGTTTATTTATTTATTTTAGTAATTAGTAGCTAGTTCCTAAAATGTTCAGGCAGAGGGTACTTGCTCTAGCTTGGCTGTGGGCGAGAGGCTGTCACCAAATAGTTTTTTGGGCACAGGGAAACAGAGATTTGTGTGGGTACATAAGACCCTAAAAAAGAGAGTGGATTGTGAGTGTACCACCAGTTGATCCAGGAGCTTCACCTCAATGATGGCTGTCCCCAGGCATATTTTAGGATGACTTGGGGGCAGTTTGACAACCTGCTCATCAGTCCGCATAGCTCTGGGTATCCAGCAACCATTGTCATGGCTACTACAGACCTCTCAAATCATCTGAATGGACAATGGGAAAAAAAGATGATGAAAAAAGAGATGACGTGGGGAATTCTTCCACTTTGAATTGAAGTTTTTCAGAGTGCTCCGGCAAAAATGCCAAGCGACAATTACAAAAAAGGCACCTCCAGCTGCTAAAACACTTTCTGTGTGATCAGGGCCTCATCCTCCAAGGATAGGAGGTAAACAGTAGCAATCTAATCTAACAGGAATGTGTGTTTGATTGTCAATGCAGTGCTTTGCTGGAAAATGTTGCGTAAAGTTTTTTTTTTTGCTTTTGTTTTTGGCAGAGCATTGGCCTCATTGAAATGAATGAGAAGGCTACATTTTTTGTCTGTCTGACCATGGCTTGAAAGTGTGTGTTGTGTCATTCACATGAATTTGACCACTGAACCGCTGCTGTGTTCATTTGGCCGAAACAGCCAGTGTGCCAACTCTGTTAGATGTGAGCTAGTTAGCAACAGATGGATCAACTTTGTGTGTTTTTGTTTAGCTCGGCCTCTGACTGATCTCACCAGTAACCCCTGTTCTTTTTGATATGTCCCTCTAGTCTCTCATTTTGTGTCTGTTGTCTCTGTACATTCATGAATTAGATTCATTAAGCCCCAGGCCAACTCATGTCTAATAGCATCCCTCCATTGACTCTGTGTGCAGTCTGTAAATCATCTAGGCCTTTACACAGCAGGTCTTCAGCGACTTACAGATCAGCGGGGTCACTGAGGGCTCCACCTTTCATCATTGAGCTATGTCACAATCAGTAACTATCACTCTATAATGTAGGGTTTAGGGGACAAAACCCAATAATTCCTTTACGTCACGTGACACTGACACCATCATCATCATAAGCATTTTAGCTGCACAACTTGTGAAGCAGAGGGTGGAGGCAATCAGACAAAATGCTCTTTGTGTCTTCAGTCAACAGGTGCTTGCTAACTTGCCCCCTTGCAAGTTAAAGCTCTCCCAACCCAGGTCTTTCACTCACTAAAACACATTATATTTAAATAATCTGAGTTCAACTTTTTCTGCATATTCTGCATTATGTGTCTACAGTTGGTGTCTCAGAATGAATTGACGGTTACAGTGGTGTCTGAGGTAAAAGTTACGGGTCTAGTGTTTTAGCCTGATCTACTGTGTGTCTCCCTCTTAATTATAGAATATATTGTATACCTGCTATTTGAGGCTGTTGTCTGGCTTCGTACACATCTCTGCCTGTGCTTTCATTCTCATTTCCTGCTTTACTTTTCATTGAAATAGATGATAGATTGCTGTCCGTTAAAAGAGGTGTAAGTCTGTGGTGGAAAAACAAAGTCTCTAATTCAAACAGTTTGCTGGATTTAGGTGAAGTCTGATGCGCAGATCATATAATGGGCTGATAAGCTAACTGAGACAGAGACAGAGAAAAAGGCGGTGTGATTGCTGATGGCTGACAGAGAGATAAAAAGACACAGAGTTCTGCCAGTGACTAGAGGCTACAATGTTCATAACCCCTCACAATATTACAGAATTGCACACAACAAATATTAAGCAAATTATTTTTCTTCCCTTAATTAATCTTTGTCCTGATGGTGGTGCTCTGGAGAGGCCACGAGGTCATGAAAATCAAAGCAGATCGTCCCACAAGGAGCGAGAATATTTGGAACAAATTACATAACAGTTTACAGACAGTCCTCGTAAGGACGACAGCTCAGTTGTTTCAGTAAATGCTCCAAAACAACATTTGTTTATGAATGGGTGTGCTCTGTTAATTTCATGGCAGCCTTCTCATGAGAGTTTCATATTTCTTGTGCAAATAGAAATTTCTGCCTGTTGGTGATGCCAGAGAAAAGGTCAGGTTGTCATCAACAAATGGGAAAGGAAACATTAATGTTAAAGGGACAGTTCACACCCCCCAAAAAAGTCATCTTACCTGTGGTGCTTTTTATGAGTCTAAACTGTTTTGGTGTGAGTTGCTTAGTGTTAAAGTTATCGCCATAGAGATGCAAATATCCCAGATTTCTTAACATACCTACAATTTGTTATTGTGAGATGTCAGTATAGTTAAACAGCAAACAAGTTGTCACCTAATATATAGTTTGAGTGTAGGTCTTTACAAGATTTTTAATTAGCCACTAACTGCATGGGCTTATCCTCACTTCCGACCTCACCTGTCCTCTAATTAAGTTTCAGTGGTAAGCTTAATTTCCTGCCTTCACATATTAAATGATTCGTATCTAATAAAAATATTATGTTACATCCTTAAATAAAACTTGTACATGTTTTGTTTGTTTTTTTTAATCTGTCTTGATTTACAAAGATAAGTGAAAGTATTTAACCATGTAGACGGTAAAAGAAGAGCTTCAGCGAGTGGAATAAATGTGGAGAATGAGGATGCATGCATGAGCAACAGAGTAAAAGACCGAGAAAAGAAAGAGCCGAACAAGTAAGTCTTAAAATGTGTGATAGGGCACAGATGGAGAACTTGTCTGTGTAGCACTTTCAGATTTTATGATGTGTGGATGCTCTCTAAGTTATTGCTTGGAGGAAAAGATCACATACGCTCGGTGAAATTCTTTTTCTCCTTTTCCTTGTCTTCCCTTTCTTGCTGTGAAGTCCTGGTTATTGTTACCTCCCTGCTGTCTTGCTGTTATAAAACAAGTGAACTGAAAAACAGCCCTTCCTCAAAAACAGCCTGACTCAAAATAAAAGACATTTTACAAGTGAAGGTGGATAAACGCTACATGATTTCTCATACATTCATACAACTCCAGAGCAAGCTTTTATGGAGGCCATGCCTACTGTATGCTTTATTAGTATGCTGAATGCAGTGTTGCTGTTGAGATAATACCCACCACACACCTGTTCTGTTTACACAGTGCTAGACAGGGTCCATGTTTGTGTTACCTTTTTAAGCCAAAAAAGACACAAATGCTTTCCGATTGAAATACTTATTGTTCGTTCATTCATTTTCTGTGACCGCTTATCCTGTTTTGGGTCATGAGAGGGCTGGAGCCTATCCCAGCTGACACTGGCGAGAGTACCCTGGACAGGTCACCAGACTATCACAGAGCTAAAACACAGAGACAGACAGTCATTCACGCTCACAATCACACCTACGGGCAATTTAGAGTCAGTTACCAGCACATTTGTAAGAAGAACACTGTCTTGGTCACAAACGCTGAGTGTAAATATAAACTTTCTTTGTTCACAATAATCCTCAACAGGGCCTTTTTGAATTTAGGTAGTAAAAATACTTTGATAAGGTTGAGAATGATGAAATAACTACTTGTTGTTTGTGCAAAATGTCTCCTACTCAAGGTCCATTTATAGCTTTTTCAACAGCTTTCAGCAGCATCTGTTAAAGTAGAAAATGATGTTGTTGAAAGCTCAGGAAAAAAACACATCTTGTTATTTTTTTTGTCAAGCTACCGTTTCCAAGAAAAGAAGAAACTTAAGCATTAAACAGACCTTGTTTAAACAAGCAGCAACCAACTGCTGTCCTGTCTCTGGTAAGGAAAGTCCTACAAAAACACCATGAAGAAAAAAAAATCCACATTTGGGTCAGTGCAAACTGTGTTTATTGTTTTAAGTAAGCTAAACTGATTTGTTAGCTCCTTTTTTCTCTCTGTCATGGAAAAACAACTGGCACATGCACAAAGAAGATAATGTCTTCTTTCATGTGTTGTTTGTCTCTCTTGATCTTAAATCCAGCGGCATATTCAAGAAAACAGAGCAGCACAAACAAACTCAAATTAAGAAATACAGTCAGGTAGCAGCTTTACACGGCACTTGATGTAAAATAACATAATTTTGATGAATGAAGCCTTTCAGATGCACCTTTTCTGTCCAGTGTCAGGATCAGCCACGTGCTCCGCCTGCCAAATTTCATTTGTATCGACCTGCTTTTGAAAATCTTCAGTAGCATGTGAGAGATTGGATCCCATTTGTATTTATTTATCTGAGAATAATGGAATCGTCAGCAGATGCCTGCGGACCTGTGACACTGCCCAGAATAGAGATCAGTATTTAAACAAATTAAAAACTTATTTTCCCCTTTTATATTGGATTAGAGGAAGTGAAATGTGACCAGGCCTGGTCCTTTAATTCCATACTGTCTAGGTTTATTATCAAGCTTCAGTTTTACTCCTGCTGCCAGTTTTCTCAGTTGTATTTTTTTCCTCTTTTCTCTCTTCACACTATTATACTTATTATTTTCTCTCTATATATTTTCCGCCCTCTTCTTGCCATCTTGCGTCTTTATTTTGTTTCTCTTCGTACATTGATCAGTTTCTCTCTGTTTCTCCCTTTGTTTCTCTTTACTCCACTCCTCATGTGGATAAAGTAGGCACACGTGGTAAGCGGCTGTGTCCGGTGTACATTTCCCTGTCCAAGGTATGGGTGCCAGCTGTGGCCAGCAGCTGTGTGTATAGTGCACTGTGTGTGTGCGTGCCCATATGCAGGTGTGGGCCCATACTGATTTTATGCAGCAGCTGTGCGTTGTGTGTGTGTTTGGTTATGGACAGCTGTTTAGTAGCAGGTGATGATTTTAGGAGCCAAGCATACAGTGAGCCAGGCGGCTGGGGGGACGACGGGGAGGGCTATAAGCCCAATAAGATGTAAGGAGGCCTGGGCTGGGCTGGGCTGGGCTGGGCGTTGACTCAACCAGGCCTTCTGGACCTCTGCTGGATGGTCTAGAGGCTCAGGAGAGACCCAGCTGTGGGTGTCAGTGTTTATACCTGACTCTAAACCAGGCAGACACCACAGACATCTTACTGATTACTACTGTCTATAAATCAGCCACAGGAAGACAGTTACAGTAACCTAAGGCTTTTAAGGGTCTGGGTTTAAACTCACTGCGGCTCAGGTCTAAACTGGAATCCTTCCACACAAAATCAGATTAGCTGCTCAGGTCTGCATGTACATGTAAATGCCACATAATGTGCTGAAATTAGAGAAATATTAGAGCACTTGTGAGATAGAAATAGGTTAAAAGAGCAGTGTGAAGGATTTAGTGGCATTTGGCGGTGAGGATCGCAATCATCCGAAGCTTCTCCTGTGTACCAAGTGTGAAGTCCCGGTTAAAATCCCTCCAGTGTTCATTGTTTAGGAGGTTTTTACCAAGACCTGAATCATCCTCAGAGGTCTCTTTTTTTTCAAAACAAATGCAACATGTGATTAAAGCTAGTAAAAACACTGTATAAAGCAGTTTTAACCTTACAAATGTTTCTTCTTTGCTGTTTGGCTCGTTGCAGACAGGCCGCTAGCCCAGTAAAGACACTGAATAAAGCATTTTCACTGTAAAAAAAAACAGTGTTTTTACAACGTTGCTTGTCACAGAGGGGCTGTTAATTATGGTGGCTAATGCAAAAAAAAAAAAAAGAGCCAGTGGTAAGTTTGTCCATTCTGGGCTACTGTAGAAACATGGTGTTGCAACATGGCAGACTCTCTGGATGAGGACCGGCTCCCTGTGTATATATGAACAGCTCATTCTGAGATAATGACAACAGAAGGATTCTTATTTTTTAGGTGATTACACAAAAAACATGCTCATTATATTATATTCAATCTCTGCCGATATGTCCCCCTAAATCCTGCACACAGCTTTAAACAAAGATACAGATGATATGATAGACGTAAGGGTAGATGGACTTTTTGAACCATTGGAAGACGACTGAGGTGAAAAACGAGGGAAAGCAGTGAAGCAGTAGGCATCAAATGATGATGGACTGAGAGAGAGTATACGGAGCAGGAAAGACAAAAAGAGACAAGACAATAAAAAGGTAAGCATATCAGGCAAGGGCAAAATAAAATGAAGGAGAAAGCAAGATATACAAGACCACAAAACACAGCAGAAAACTGTAGCTGTCAGCGAATTGTTAGACTAACTGCTGCCTATAAAATGTGAATAGAAAGCGAATGGGACCCATATGGTTTCCCTCTGTCATTCCATCTGTAATGAAGACCTGTCTAAAACCTCATTAAGGCCTTATGACACCTCCACTACTAAAATCAGACAGATGGTTATCAAGCTCTATGATGAGACACCAGCTGTGCTTATGACACAGAATGACATAGATAGTCTATTCTGGGAGGAAAACAAGCAAACAAATGCTGTGTTCACTTTTCATTTAAATACTAGCAATCTATTTTCTTACATAAGATAAAGCCAGACACAAACTCTGAATTAAACACAGCATTAAATGCTTAATTAAAAAATATGGTGCCACATAGAAGACTTTTTCAATATTATGCACATAAGAGGTTTGGTAACCATTGTCTGGTTTAGTGTAGACAATATCTGATCTGAAATGTTTTTGTACAGGCAGTAAAAATTCATAAGAATTTAAAAAAAGAACATTAATTTCAGTGATATTTGTATTGAAAGAGCACAAAGCCCGAATCTTTTTCTCCCTATTTGTCTTCATCAGTCAGCACATTTTGGCATATTATCAGTGGCTTTGATTTCACATTAGGGCTAATGATTGTAAAGAGGAAGCAACATTTACAGAACCCCAAAAAGCTGAAATTATGAACTGAAAACACAAGAACACAAGAATGCTGACAGATATCCAAGAATATGTACGTTTAGCTGCATAGGACACCAAGCTGTGACCTTAAGTTCTGCAGTATTGTGCTGTATTTTTGCACACTTTAAACATGCTGGAGTGAATGGCAGGGTGAGAAAGAAACTTACAGCCTGAGCATGGAAAGTATTGTTTTCCTGACTGAATGTTGGCTAGAACTTCATTACATAGATACTGTGATACGAGACCAGATATTGTTTTAGATTTTGGATATTGTAATGTACTAAGTGTTGTCTTTTCCTGGTTTTAAAGGCTGCAGTACAGTAAAGTGATGTAAATGTCTGAACTGTTCAAGCTGTTGTACTGCTACTAATACTTCATTTCCTCCATATTGCCCAGACCTAATTAGACTTTAAATGGGGATATTTAATGTACTCATTATCTGTATAGTATGCCAGCAAGAGACGACAAGATGACAAAGTGCAGAGTTAAGGATGTGCAGCTTTGGGGTAGCTTAGTGGATAGTGGATGGTGCTGGTGCCCCATGTATAAAGGTGCTGCCGCACTGCAGCGGTTGCGGGTTCGATTTCGGCCTGCGGCCCTTTGCTGCATGTCATTCCCCCACTCTCTGTCTCCCAATTTCACTCTATCCTGTCCATAAAAGGCATAAAGGCCAAAAAATAATCTTAAAAAAAAAGGATGTGCAGCTTTTAAAATCTTTCACAGGTGTTAAATTTAGTTGAGATTTTGTGACTGTGAAGGTGATAGCATGTGATTCACATTATTTTCATACTCATCAAACTCAATCAGCGAGCCTTCCTGGAGGCCATCCTGGAGGAGACTACTCCCAACAGGACAGAGGTATTTCATTATAGGATAAAGGTGATCACTCAAAACAACCTTGTGTTGATTTGTAGTGACATCTCACTGGGGACAAACGGAACCAAGCCATACAACCAGCAAAATGCCCCCCACAGCAGATCCGAGCCACCACATCCCCTAACTGTAGGGGTCGAGCATTCAGGACTGTACCATCCTCTTCGTGTATGCAATGCACTCACCCACTTGTCAGAATATGGTTAAGGATGACTCATCTGACAATATTCCACATCTCTGCAGACCAGTGCTGATGGTTTTTCCACCACTGAACTTTTAAATGTGCATTGATCTTCCTAATGAGGGGTTTATGCACTGCAACTCTTTTATAATATACCCCTCTGTGTAACTGTTCACAGGATGTTCTTGCTGACACAGTCTAATCACGTCCTGCATTGATTCTCAGTCACCTGAGGAAGAGTTGCTCTTCTGTTTTTCTTTACCTATCCCACTAGTGCGCTTTTGACCACTATTTACTCTTGTTTTTTCCATAGACCTAAATACAGATGTCACATTCGTCACTGTTCCTCTTGAAACACTAGCCACTTGAGCAGTCTGTGTGACTGAAGCTATCAGTGCCCCAACAATAAGTCCTCTTACAAAGTCACTTAGATCTTTTCCTCTTGCCATTTCGATACAAAATCACCTGCACCTATTTAGCATTCTTACACATGCCACAGAACATGATTGGGTGTTAATTAAAAAATTGTACCATGCAGTGCACCTGTGTGGAAGCATCTGCATTCTTCACTCATTTATCTAGGTTTTACTCTTTAATTTGTCAGCCGTCTATAAAGTAACTGTGGTACAATGATCTGAAATATGGAAATATAGAGTCTGAAAATAGCATACTGCTCTGCAGGAGGAACAAAGGGTTTTAAGAGTAATGAGAGGATGAAGAATGGGATGTGGTGGTAGTGCGCACACACACGCACACACACATGCACACCACATCTCATGTGTTATGCCTGGCCATTAGTCAAAGCTGTCACTGTACATACTAAGCCAAACCGTTAGTATGACAGTTGTCAGGTGAACTTGCGTGGCCATTAGTGTGAGAGAACTTGGTGTGAAAGAAATTCTCTAAGAAGATAACAAGTTAACATCTGACTTTGTGTTGGTGTTTTGTTTTGTTTAAACTCCTATGAGGCGGGCCAGTTAACTGAAAATATGCTTTGTATTTGTATGGCATGTAAAGGACAGTACAGTATGATATGTTGCTGATCCCTATAGAAATGTTCTTTTCTCTTGCTTGTAGAAGAAAGTGAGAACAGAGGCTTATGCACATAAATAGTCT
Organism: Chaetodon striatus; assembly: GCA_029783705.1. Taxonomy (NCBI): domain Eukaryota; kingdom Metazoa; phylum Chordata; class Actinopteri; order Chaetodontiformes; family Chaetodontidae; genus Chaetodon; species Chaetodon striatus. Next base: position 24,329,330 of record JAPZEB010000022.1, on the reverse strand, counting down.
TAAATCAGTTAAAAATAGGGCTCATTATGTTGTAACAAAAAAAATCTGTAAATTTATTGGTGTTCATTTTTAATGGTAGAAATTAGAGAATATTAGATAAGATATAAATAATACAAGAGTCCGATTTAAAACCACTTTTAATAGGTACTTTGAAGGACACCAATATTATCCCTACAAGATGTGTTAAATTTGGCTTTCCTTGGATTTTCCAAATGGATTTTGTCCAGGAGACATCAGCATCTGACAATACTTTTTAACTCTGAACAATAAAAAGTACATAAATGATCTCAAATTATTCAGCAGGCTGCTCTCCAGTCAAGAAACACTCGGTGATTAAGGACAGAACATGTTTAAAACAAACAGTTAAGCAATTGGTAAAATCCTTGCTGCAAATTCATTGAGCACTTTTCATGAGTAAACTCTTGAAGGATGAACTTGGAAGTCTTCCGCTGTTGTGTACTTTTAATGACATCGGGGATTGTGCAGCTGCTCTGTTTTGTGACTAGAGGGTTTGTTTTTAAACTAGCAACAGTGATCTGACACGAGACAGGTGTTATCAGTTTCATCAGTTTTAGAAAAGTCCTTCATCAATGTCAGCTCCAACCTACAGAAACTGAACCAGAGAAACACATCTATCGATCCAGTTATGCTTTTGTAAACCTTCAGGGAGAAGAGACGCACATTGTCATTTTGACCATGAGCCAGGCAAATCTTACACTTAAAATACATAATTTGGTTTAATTACATCAGTTTTCTTCATTTGTTTTGCTTGGATAGATTAAATTTTACTCATAGAAGATGTTTTGACTGTGGTCTTGTGTATAAGCCCATTCTCATTCTCAGAAAGTCAAATACGGCAACTTGGTATGTGGCCATTTGCACCTAAATCGTAGGGCGGGAGGGAAGAGTGGTGGATGGGTCAAAAAAACAAAGGACTTTCACCCAGGAGACCGCTGTTCATGTCCCCTGTGAATTTTTTTTTTTCGTTTGCTATCCTATCAAGATTATCTCCCCACCCAGTAGTTATATCATGGTGGGGAGGTAACTCAGAGAACCAAGGTTACAATGTAAGCGAACGTTACGTAATGAACTAAGTGTGACACATGTGTCACTTGATAAACATCATAACAATCATTAACTTACTTAGATTACATAAAAAATGTACTTCCTAAACAAATATACTGAACCCAAAGCATGGTTGTTGTATGCTTTGCTTATTTAGGGTAACAACTGTTAATGAGGAAACAGGAGACCAGGTAGAACTTGCCGACAGGCAGTTTAACCATCAGAGCAGGACGGTACATCAGTTACTACACATAACAATGGAGAGCATAACGGTATCTCTGGAGGGACAAACTTAGGCTGTCAATACATAAAAATGATCTTTTTTCTAAACCTAACCAAGCAAGTAATTTTTGTTGACCCAACCAAGTAATTTAGGTGACAAAACCTAAGTTTCCTGTGAATGCAGAAGTTTATTTTGAGAAGACACTATGTATCTAATGAGTGAAAACAGGCAGCTGTCCCTGAGTGTCCAAAACTGATGCAAGAGGGGTACCTAAAGCATCGTGGTTTGAAGCTAAGGGCCACTGACCAAGCTGCCGTATTTGATAAGTCGGGAGTGACAATGTGTTGTGTGTATAGTCATATCTAGGATTTATGAGAATGTTTTGTGTTGCTCCTTTAACATGTGATGTGACATGTAATTAAGATTTTTGGCTGACTTCAACACTGTTCATGCCCAGTGTGCCTCTTGACAGTATCTTATCTAAGTCAGCGAATTCAGAACATGTTGTTTACATTTCATGGATGGACTGCTGCTGTGTTGCCTCCCGTTGTGCACTTTTATTTAATTTAGTATTTAGCTTTTAGTTTATTTAGTGTTTATCGTAACTTCATGATGTATTGATTTCCTCTCACAGCATGCTTGATTGGTTATTCTATATTGTCTTGATTGACTAACTACATCTTGAAGTTTATATATAACATCTTGCATGCAATAAAAATAAGTTATTATTATTTTTTTTTTTCTTAGCGTGCTTCACTTTCATTAAAAAATACTGTCAGGTCTGACAATCTGTCTTGGTGCTGGCATCACATCAATATTCAATTACAGTTATTCTGTGTCACTGCCTGCCTGCCACAAATGTGGACCTGGCATCTACAGTGCACTATATGCACTCTGACAGTCAAGGGCAATGTGACAGAATCGTTAGGAAAAAGTGTGTTTGTGTGTGTGTTTCTGTGTGTATGTGGGAAGATAAGCATTGAGCTGTCTAAATGTCGAGGGTGTGTAATTAAAGTCAACCTGAGTGCTGTCAATATGTGATGACTGCTACTGGGAACAGTGGTTTGCCCCATGTTCAGGTATAATTATGGACCATAGGGTCCCTCGACAGGTGTGCGTGTGCACATTATGTCGCAGAGGTTGGAGGATGATTGCTCTGCACTGTTAGATAGATTTGTGACAGATGTGCCTACAGGTGCCCGTGTGCTTCTCTCTGTGTGTGTCTGTGTGTGTGTGTATCAAATCCACCATGAGAAACAGTTACAGAAACAACACAAATTTTCCTCACCATCATTCAATTCATCTTATTTTCAAGCCATTCCACAGTTGCTTTCAACATCACACAGAATCGGTTTTGTGCCTGTCTGTGTGTGCCTGTAAATTGTGTGTGTGTATGAGATTGTGTTGTCGCGCACATGTTGTGCTTGCCTCCTTTTTCCTCCCACTGTGTCTATAATGAAAAGCTAAATGGCCTGGGTTAGCAATGATTAAAGATGGACGGCTACCTAGGAGGAGACGGAGAAAACAGCAGTCGGGAAATGACAGTTTGAGGTAAATGACAGCTCTGCTATGTTTAGGATAAATGGATCGTGCAGCTATATTCAGCCTTTGCCATCAATTATTCAAAGACCCACCGACAAGACAAATCCCCAGTAACTGAGATTCCTCTGCAGTGGTGGTAAAGCAAGTTTCTAACCAGGTGACATGATTCATCCACTTCCCTTTTCACATCCCAATTTCTACAACTGGGATCCATCACATGTTCACATCAGCAGGAGTGTCTCCGTGAATTAGCTCTTAATTATTAGCAATTCATTTATGAGTAAGAATGTAATGGCCTTGTTATGAAGGCTATTTATCTGAAATTACCTGTGATACAGTATGTTATATCATCGCTCCTCCCTCTGTGGAGGAGCAGCATAATGTCAGCTGTGACACCACCACTCATTTGCACTAGGGAGGAGATATCAGCATGTGTGTGTTTGTCCACATTTGCATGTAGATGATGTGACATGAACTGTATGTCCTTGCCTCTGCATGCTGATATTCATGCATGAATGTCTGTACATGGGTGATATTGTAGCAAGTCTGACAGTGTGTTCTGATAACAGATGGGTGAATGGGTCATTTGTTATTCATAATGAGTGTGTGTCTGTTACACTGTGAACCTGTCAGTTGTGTAATCTAATAAGGGGTGTGTGTGTAATTGTGTGTTACATTGTCAGACATTTTCCAGTGTTAGAGAAAGTGCCAGGTTCCACTCAGACTAAGGCTTTTTTTCCTTTCATCATCATCATCTCTTTTTTCCAATATAAAGAAATGATGTGCAAAGTGGGCCTGTTTTTAGCCCACTGATTTTGGTGTCACCCTGACTTTTACTCTACCGCCACCATGACTTTAACATTTTTCTTTTTTTCTTTTTTTTTTAATAAAATGCTCGACAGTTATTGAATGGATTGCCATGAAATTTGATCTAGAGCTCCATGCTGTCCAAAGAATGAATCTTAATCTTTTGGCGATCTCCTGAATTTTTATCCAGCACAACCAGCAGGTCAAATTTTACATTTGTCCAGTGAAATAACACTGTGGTTAATGTGTGGTTAGCTGTAGCCACAAAAGCTGCTTGGGTATGGTTAGGAAAAGATTGTGTTTTGACTTTAAATACCCAGGTTTGATGGCATACTGCCCACTTGAAAAGCAGTGATGTCTCCATAAAAAAGAGCCACTTCATGCGCCACTATCCTGGCAAAAAGAGCAGCAATGGTTTGCTACAAAACAACAGCAATGGTTTGCTACAAAACACCCACATTTGGTGCTTAAAAAGCTGCTGAAAACAGCAATTATTTGCTAGTTTTTCTCAAACAATGGTCTGCAGCTTTGCAGGTGTCTTGTCTAGACGACCCCACAATCTACCTCCCAATGGCAGAATTAGTACAAATACTACGGCAATTTAGAAACGCTGATATAATATGTATGAAATGTGCAAATGCAACATATTAGTGGTCTGCCGAAACATACAGTGCCAACATTTTCTCCTAGCAACTGGGCTGTTCACTTCCGCAGTCTCCAGGCAATTTATCCCTAATGACTTTGGTAATCCTCTGACTTTTCCTTTAGTGATAAAACAGTAAGAATGTTAATTTGTCCAAGACTTTGGTTTATGACCAAATGCCTGTGAAACTAATTGGCAGTCCCATTGGTACTTTTTGTTTGCCGATAATTTGCAAATTCCAGCATGCTAAAATGCTGAACCAAGATAGGGAATGTTATGGTGATAAACATCATACCTGCTAAACATCAGCATGTTAGAGCCTGTGTCCACATAGCGTTTTCCCCAGCAGAAAAGCAGCGGCAGGGTGCTGAGGAGCACTTCCTCCCAGCACTTCATTAAGATACGCTCCCAGCACTTTTTTTAATGACAGACTCCACATGGGTATGTGTCAATGACAACAATATCTCAATACTAACATTAGCTAAGTAGCAAACATAATGCTATGTTAACAGAGGGTTGACTACACAGTCAAGGACAAGCTTACAGAGTGAAATGATAAAAGCACAACACTCACCAGCAACATCTAGCTCCCCCAAAAATAGCTTTTCTGTCTTTGTTGTGACAGTAGACAGCAGCCTGGCTGAAGAAGTGGTTGTGACATCACTGGTGCCTTTCTGAACAAACACACAAAAAAAGG
>JAPZEB010000022.1:24305264-24324253 GCA_029783705.1 Chaetodon striatus | reverse complement strand
TGAACAAACACACAAAAAAGGTGAAGTGCTCTTAAAAAGAACCCTGGGTGTGTTGCTTTTTCTCTAGGTGGCCACATATGCTCTATCCTCATCGGGGATAACTGAAAGTAGATGATGGCACTGAGAAAAAAAATGCTATGTGGACACAGGCCCTGATGTTAACATGCTAATTTTAGCATTAAGCTAACTTCACAGAGCAGTTAGCATGGCTGTCAGCTGTTGGTCTGTGTCTGAAATCATTCAGTCATTCACTCCTCACTACTCACCATCAAGGGAGTTGTATGTAGAGGACTATACAGTGAGCTCACTTGCAACATGGAAAAACACTTTTTATTCTATTTTTGATTTTTTTTAAATAACTTATACTATTAATTTCATTTTCACTACGCCAATAATCATCATTGCTGTCGCACAAGTTTTGCCATAGATTTGCCATATCAACATCGGCTGGTGGACCATCCATAAGAAATCCTGATGTGAAGTTTTGTAATAAATACTGGATATTTTACTGAGTGTATTTTACCAAATTAAGAAATATAAAGTACTTTGTGTCCATTTGTGTGGTAATGAGCTGCTCTGCTCACATTAAAAATATTACTTTTGCGCCACAGCTTTTGTGTCACAGCTTCATTGGACGCTGCTTTTCACAGTGCATTGTAGGATATTCTGAGTCCACCATGTACGGTATAATAATTCTCACTATACACTCAGATGACACTACAATATGGCTAACTCGCTATATAGTAGACTATGTAGGGAGTAGTGAGTGCTTTCAGAAACAGCCCTAGTCTTGTTATGCACATACTTATAGCCATATAGCCTAACACATTCTGCTCTTCTCTCCTCTCCTCTGCAGGATTCCCCTCCACCCAACAGCTATAATGTGAGTCAGACATTTGAGAAGGCTAATGGCCGCTCTTACTTAGAACCCCGAAATGAAGGAGCTAAGAGACGACAGAGCTGCTTCCTCTCTGCTGCACCGCGGGATAATTCCTTCCTGCAATGTGACCCCGCTGCACCAGGTAACACACGGACACATACTGAACAACATCACATGAAGAGGAACAGGCCTATCTATCTATATATCTATTTGAAAACTTTGCAGCTCCACCCTTTCACCATCATGCAGTCCAATTAGCTCCATCTCTGCGGGCTTCTAACCTAATATTTACCTCAATTACACTCCCATTGAAAAATGTTGTTTCAAAATTGATGGATTCATGACTTACTTGGATAATTTATGACTAGCCCCATTTCACCAAGGGACTCAACCCATGAGGCACCCCAAACCGTTTAACCAAAATCTAATTTGCATATAAATAGATTTGGACTGTTTGCAATAGTGTTTCTTCTTCATACACGCAGCCACACACACACACACACACACACACACTTATACACCCACACACACTGAAGCAGATATGCAGACACAAGCATATGGACACTTGTGCGCATGTACAGACTCACATTAAAACACACACATTGATATATGCATAGCAACACACACATACACACAATCGTTTTGCCCATTATTGAATTTGCATTTTTGAACAGGCATACAGTATGTGGGACATTATAGAACATTATATTCCTCATCATGCTGGGTCCCCTGCGATCACATTTCTCATAATGTAAAAGCATTTAACTATTCAACAGCTTTGACACGCGCACACACCCCCTGCAGAATGACAGTGTTTCATATAATGGTCCGTGACATTAACGATGGCTCAAGGTGTTTTTTATGCACACGTTTTTTTTCCTCCCATGTGTTTGTATGGACTCTATGTTCCTTCATTAGCTGCAGTTAGCTGTTGGGTCATACGAGCACCTGCTGTTGTCTCACTGTAAAATTGTGTTGGATGGATGAATGGTTTCTTTTTTACTTTCCTCATCATAATCCTGAACGCACTGATTGCAGTCTGTAGCCCTGGGGTCCATTAAACCATTTTAAAATCGACTGTAAAAGTTGTTTCTATAATTTATGAAAAGTTGGCAGTTGAGGTTTTAAATAAAAAAGGTTTATGGAAACAATGTTGTGTAATGGATAAACCCCCGAGGCTTAGCTTCTTCATTTTGAGAACAGTTTTTCATTTTTAGCATTCATTGTGAATGTTTCTTCTTTGAATGGAAATGGCTTTGTAAGAGGTTTGTTTTTGCACTGTGAGTGGATGTGTTTGTGTGTGTGGTGTTTTGTTTTTTTTTGTTTTTTTTTATTTGTCAGTACCTCTTTGCTTGTTTGTAATCACATCAGCATGTGTGTGAATGTGTGCACGCACATGGATCTCCATGCACCTGCTTGTGTGTTTGTCTCATATTATATTCATACCATGGACACTTTTTCCAAAAGCACAAAAAGAATCTCTAATCCCTGCAGAGTTTTTGGTTGATCTATACAGAACCGTCTGTACAGTACACCATGTCTTGTGGTGGACAGCAGCGCGGTTCAGTATTCTGGTAGACTGAGCTTTGATCATAGTTCAGACAGTTCCAGTTACATTAAAATGCAGCCCATGAAAAAAAAGCTAGCATACCCTGAAGACTAAGTTCAGATTTATACTGTACAATGCACCCACACTGCTGTGACTTTTGTTGGCCAATATGTATGAAAAAGAGCAAAACATCAGGTTAATCTTTTAACCTTGAGCAAAATAATTCATCCCAATCTTCCAACAGCTACTTTGCTGTAGACCTCTTAGCACTGCTGAGGGCAGAGTATGCAGAAAGTTAGATTTCAGCCTTAACTAAATTATTTCACCTTACTCAACCTCCACAGTGTTGTTGTAACATTTAAAGCTGGTATTGGCAGGAACCTGGAAAGGTGGGGGGGTCAGAATTTGGATATATACCTTCCTCCTGCAGCTGCCATTCTCCGTGCTAAGACGACCATGGGCATGTGCACGTGCTTCTTATAGTAATCAAGTGTTTCCCATACATTCATTTATTTAATCATATTTTATTGTGAGACAAGAATTAGCTACCTAGCCACCCGAAGGTCTCTCAGCCTCACTCACTGCTTCGCAGGGAGAAGAGCGGGTAGCAGCCTGAAGATGGACTTTCGGTTACCAGCTGTAGTGACTTGATTCAGCCAGTGGCGGCGCCAGATCTACTCTGTGCTATGGTAGCAATGAAATGATTGCTAATGAAGTTGGTGTTGTCTGGTCCCTAAGAGCTGGGGTTTGAGCTGGCTGGATTAGTGCTGCTGCAGCTGCTGACTGCAGGTCTGTCTCTGGAGCTGCTCGGATTGGCGGGAATTGAAGTGAAGGACACACTGTGATTTGAGGCTTTAGCTAACTTTAGCTACATAAATGTAAACTTGAAGGCACAGCTGTGAGCCTTTAGCTCCGGTTAGCATAAGGCGAAACTCTTAGCAAGATTTTCTTTTAATTTCTGAAGCACATTTTCTGAAACACTGATATTGACAGGTTTTATTTTGTTTATTGTCAGACTCTTTAAAAACTCTTTTTTGATAAGTCAGCTTTGCAGTAGGCAGTTGGTGCTGCTGCTGGAATACCAACTTCTCTGCAGGATTCTCCGCCATTGAATTGGGCTTCCACCAAAGGCTCATGCACGAGTATCTGCATTTGTAGAACAGCCAAGAGGAACACCCTCTCTCTGAAATGTCCTGGGATTTGCCAAAATTGGGTTAGATTTTCTAAAGCCTGAAAACAGAGCCAAGAGAGATGCAGAAGTCTGGTGTTCTCTCAGACCACTTGAATTACAATACGCTCTAAGTTTATTATTAGATTTTTAGCCAATGACGACAAAATAAAACGACCTATTCTAGCTTTAAAAGCTGAATAGCTGGGGTGGAAATTCTGTATAGGACAGAAAAATCAAATTTGTAGTAATGTCATGAAAAACATATTTAGGGTATGATGCTGAAACCTTTGGATTTCCTTTACAAGGTCGAAGTATGCTCTGCTGTAAAGTACATGGATGTCTGAAGTACTGTCCTGCCTCAGTTAAAGCAGCTACATGTGAAATGATGTATTCAGGTGTGGATTATGTGTGCATGTGTTCATCAGGCCCTGGCCAGTACAACCCTAGTGTGAAATCCTTCCCTCAAATGGCTCTGATCTCCTCCAGAGAAGATCGATTCAAAGCCTCCGTGAACACCAACCCTGGACCAGGCGCTTATCAGGTAAACAAGCTTTTAAAGTGTTACTCTCGTGAAACATTCTTAGCTTCCTAACAAACTCCCAGTGTATGACTTCTTGAGCAGCCAACATGTCCCGACATCAGTGTAGGCATGGCTGTTAGTGTGTCCTTGAATTTTAAAGTGTCCCTGTACAGCTAAGAGTGAGAGCATGATGAGGCGTGAGTGTGCTTGCACAGATTCTGTTTGTGTGTCTGGTGTATTGCATGATAGGCCACAAATATATGCCTGACATTATCTCATGTTCTGATCCTCAGAGAATCTATCAAATTTCTCTCCCTGACCTTGAGCTGTGCGGAAGAAATTGATTGCTTTGTAAGAAAAATCCAAACTTCAATAAGTTTCTGTGGTTTCATCCAATCTCCACTGATGCAACACGAGGCTGAACGATGCCGTTTCCTGCTCAAGGCAGCTTTTCACTTTGCGGGTGAATTTGTTCTTAAATGACCTGCCTGCTTGAATTAAACTAGGGAAAGTGAATGCATTTTTATTAAGTCGTATGTTGTTTAATGCAGCCACCTCAGACTGCTGACAGAGAAAAATGCACTTTATGGTTGAAGCATAATACAGTTGTAATGAAAACTAACCAGAACCTAATCTCTCCCTGCTCCATTTCAGTGTGTTTTAATAGGAATTACAGCTTTGGGTTACAGCTGCTGGTGAACGTGTGTGTGCGTGTGTGTGTGTGCGCGCGCGTGAAATGATTGAAAGAGCTAATGTTGCTTCCAGTCCCTGCTGACTTTGAGTGGTGAACATCAAAGACAAAACCACTGAGTTTGATTTAAACCTCACTACAGAGTTCATCGTCATGTTCATGTCCATGTCCATGGGTGTAATGTTATCACAGGGCTCTTTCTTCTCTTCTCTGTCTGCCTGTCTCCCAATCTGTCTGCTGTCTCTGTGTGGATTTATCTCCTCAACTTTCCCTCTCTTCTCCTTTGCAGTTCACTGTCTCTGTCTCTCTTCTTACTGCCTTTTCCTGTTTCCACTTCTGCTCCCCTCTGCTCACATTCTCCCAGATTCCTTTTGGTTATTTAGCAAAAAAACTTGCAGCTGTTGGGATTACAGTACCTACAGCCGGGTACGCACAATTGCTCTTATTTACGAAACAAATGTATGACAGAAAATTGGGCATATGCCCATTTGCATGCAAACCTCAGCATTTATCAATGTGGATGTGAGCGGAGGCTACGATCAAATCTCACATCAGGTCTCAACACATGTCACTAGTTTGAATCAGCGCAGACTTGCAGTGTAGCATAGTAAATTTCCAAGTTGGTGAATAGACCATATTCTGACTGAGATCTTAGTATTTGCAACCAAATATTAATCACTTAAAAGTGTGTAGCCTATGAGAAAATATAATATTTTGTGAAGGCAAACATTGCCACGTGCTCTCTGTCACAGCCTGTAGTTGCCTGGCTCTGTGGGACAAGCTTTAGGCTTTTCAAAGACTGATGATCTCAAACTTTTTTTTAAAACACTGACAAGCCAGAGCATAAATGAATAAGCCCTGCAACTATGTAATAATTCAAATACTTGTAGGCTAGGTGATTAAATTTTTACCTTTGTCGGGCTTGAACACGTCTGAGTCTCCCCTGTCACCTGTTATGCCTTAAACATGACGCAGATCGATAAGCGAGGCTACGCGCTCCTCGGCCTTGGTCAATGGTAAACCTTCATATAAATATTATAACTATATCAATATTATAAAATATATAGGCAAATATTATTAATATTTGTAGGCTGTAGCTTGGTACATATCATGGATTTATAGATTAAATATTACAACCTCAGCTGGAGTTTGATTGTCTACTAAAATGCTGTGGACCGCAGCAGTGATTTCTTTTGCTACCACATTTTTCCGACTTCCTTTGATGCCACTTTCCAGACTGCAAAACAGATCCAACTGTTTAAATTGGACCTGGGAGATCAGCGTTTCCATTTCTAGTTGAGAGACGTTTCTCCTCTTGCTCTTCTTGCTAACAGCGAGGCCTCTGAATCGAGAATATATTGAAGTGGGATATTTACATGACCCTTGTTTTCAGTGTCACATTTACCAACACCTGATCATTCCTACGCTGATTGGGAGATAAGAACTTTTAATGAACCACAGGCAAACACTATCGTTACATTGTTTCTGTGCTCGGATCTGTGCTAGTTTGTATTTTAGATTAATAAATGAGGGACAATGTGATTATGTGGCTGGTTATAAATATTTTGGCCATAGCCTGTATGATAATGGACATAGTTACCATGACGTCACCCATCGGTTTGTGGACTCCAGTTTTGAAGCCTTGTGTTCGGCATTTCAGCCGTAGCCATCTTGGGTATTTGGAGCCAGAAGTGACGGTAATTGGACAAGACAGTGGAGCTGTAAAGAAACAAGGAGTGTATCAAACTGAGAAACCCAAGGACACTATCTGCAGACAGCCTGTCAAAATGGACACACCCTTAATAATTGGTAACTTTAAGCTTTTAAAAATGGAGGCGGGTGAGAAAAAAAGTACACCCCCCTGTACAGTTATGATGAAGGAGGAAATTAGCTACAGAGACCACAACAAAACAGTTGTTTTTTTGTTTTTTTTAACCAGGCTGTAAACATGTTTATTTCTGGTCTAAAGTTGGGCATTTTAACATTTGGTCTATGAGGATTGACTGGCCATTCAAGGAACTGCAGTTTTTTACACTTGGACGTTGGCTTCATTTTTTAGTCCCAGAGGTTATCGCTTCGTTTGGGCATTACACCCAATCTGGGTTAGCTAATGCTGACACTTGGCAGATAAAATAACACACTGTGTGGCTGAAGGCTTGTCTTCCCATTATTCTCATGCAGGTCATTTTAAAAATGTTTAATTTTGATGATGGCATTTGGGACCACTTCAGTTGTGTATTGGGAAAAATAATACAGTGAAGCACAGTAATCATAGGAGATGTCAGGTTATAATGGCCACGCTGTATACCTGCTTGAAAATAATTGGACATTACCAGTCAGGTTAAATGGTGTTAAATGATGCAAGTGCAACTTAAGTGCTGCCTGAACTTACACTATGCTCCATTCCACCTCATCAGGTTTCAGTACATAGCAAGAGCTCACTGGAGGTTCACCTCCACATATGAAGTTTACCTATTTCAAGTTCCTCTCTCTCTTATCTGTTTCTCTCATTTTCTATGTAAATTGCATCAGAAATTAGCAAGGCAAACTGGTTTTGATGGATATCCGTTTTGGTTCAACATGTGAGAATTTATGTTCTCGCTGGATTTGGTTCTTTGTATATGGGGTTTCATCAGGTTTCAGCTAACCTGGAATTCACCTCACTCTTATGAAGTTCATTCCTCTACATCTCTCTCTCTTCTGTCGAGCCTACAATCCTTTTTGCCTTCATCTCTCCATCTACCATCTCATCTGAACTTTGCATGTTTCCATTTCATTATGAAACAGTTTTTATAATCGTCAGCCATTTCTGTTTTGGTACAGGAACATGAGAGATTTGTGTTTAATTCAAATTGTGCTGTTTCTGACTGTCAAGACTTAAAAAGTCCTACATGTGTATGATAATCAGTGGAAATATAGTCGTTATGTTAGGGACATGGCAAGTCTTTTTAGGTTTCGAATATCCTAATGTTGCACAGCCGTCCCGGTGTGTGAGTGCGTGGCAGTGTGTATCACTTTGTAAGTACCAAACCGCAGTAATGTAGGCAGAATGCAGTGCATATTTTTTCCACATACATTTTTAAAACCTTTATCACCCTTCGTAGACGTATGCTTGTGGTTGTTCTTTCATCACCATATGCCGTGTTTTTCCTCTCTTTATCTGCTCTACATGTCCCTCTCTGCCTCTCACTGTCTCTCTGCTCCATTTCTCTCTGCGTTAAGGGGAAACTGTAGCTGCGGGAATTTTTCCAATGACAGCAGCTTGTAAAACTGTTGAAGTATCTCATACAAGCCTCCTCTCCCCTCTTCTCCTCTCCTGTCCTCTCCTCTCCCAGGGTATGGGAAGGTAAAAAAATATATTCAACTAAGGCATTAAATTAAAAGTAAAATCAATATTCTCCATTTTGGCTTGTTAAGTGTTTGTCTGCGGCCACTTCAGTCAAAGCACAGAGTAGAGTTAATGTTTGGAGATAATTGCCTCAAAGTAAAAATGGGTTAGTTTGTGGAATTAAGCTAATAATAATGCAACCTGCTGCAGAACTGACTTTCAGACCAATAACTAAAGCCTCATTTCCACCAAGCAGTCCTGTCCAGTTCAGTTCAGGTCAATACCCATTAAAACAGTTACTTTTGCATTTCTATTGTGAAAAGTTGTGGATGGTATTAATAGAACTGTCTCATACGTCAGTGTTTTTCACCACCCCTCTGTTGAGGTACCTAGCACACTGATCCGATACTAAAAGGTGAAGCTCAGAGCACTGCAGTCTGTTAATTGGTCAGTAGAGAACAGTCACTGTTGCTTTGGGGAGAGTTGTGGCTGGTTTTGAGGCTTGTGTAACCATTGTTCATACCGCAGATTTTCATACATTTGTGAACTATAACTATAGAATAAAAGGATGCCGTTCAAAGGCTACTGCAGGTAGCCACCAGCATCAAGGTGGATTGTTTCCTTGCATAATACTCAATGCATGAGTTGATGACGTGAATCTATAAACACATCTTAAATGTCAATATGACAACATTGACCGTTACGCTTGTTTTTATTGACCCTCTTGGATGACATATGCTTTATCCATGATTGGATTTTCAAGTGCTTAAAAATGTGGAAGAATTTCAAGCTTGTTGTGAAATCCCAGTGTGCAACCCTGTTCTGTAGACGATGTATAGCAAGAGCTGGACGGAGCAGTGAGTGAAAACAACCCCACCTAAGTAAGAGAACTGTGTTCAGTGGAAACGGCAAACTGATCCAGTTCTAGGTACACAGCTGTACAGACTACGTTCAGTTCTAAAGTTCCTACACCTAAAGTTTTTGGTAGAGATGTGGCTTTAGGCCCTGGGTCCTGGTTTGGAGTTGCATGTTCCTCCCATCCTTAGATGAGCTTCATCTGGGTGCTCCAGTTTTCTCCCTCAGTACAAAGACATGCACGTTTGGTGAATTGGAAATTGCTTGTAGGTGTGAATGGTTGTCTGTTTCAATGTGTCAGCCCTTTGACAGACTGGCTACCTGCCCAGTGTGCCCAATGTGAGGAGGCCTCAGCCCCCCTCAGCAGGATTCGTTTGTATTCAGTAGATTATGGTTGGACGGAGAAACTTATCTTGTAAATCCATCGCACATCTGAGCAGAGCTAATGAAAGTTCCTAAACTACAAATGGCAGCACAAATGTCTCTGCCAATGTACTATCAAGGGATACTTCAGTGACCAAGTATTGCACTTTCATCAAGTTTAGGGGATTGTGAGAAACAGAGTTTTAGAGGAATTCTGTCAAAATCAAAGCAGTAGTCCGAGATAGAGACTTTTAACCCCTTATATGAGTCACCCCCCAGACACCACTGGAAAACACCCATACCTCTCAAACCCATACCTTTTCAAACTGTAACAATCGGGGTGCGTTCCAATTGCCTAATATTTCCCTGTAAAGAGGACTGCCAAGGGTATTCAGCCATGTTAAGTAAGATTCCAAGCCGTAGGAAACAAAAAATGCTGAGCTCAAAGTGAACTGTGAACTGTGTAGAGAAGAAATGAACAGCTCATCAGTTCACCAGAAGCTGACAAGCAAGACTAGCCATCAGGTACCGCACCTCGCTGGAGCGCCAAAACAAACAACAGAACTCAACTGATGTAACACATTTGTATTGTGCACGAATACACAAAAGAAAGTGTAAGAGTTTTGCTTAATAACTTTGTCTCAAATGATAAAACTGCGGGTGAAATCATAGCTGACCATGACTGTACATCAGGCAGATCACATTTAATCACAAGTTACATACATTTCAACAAAATGTGTTTTGTAATGGTATCAGTTTTTGTTTCAGTATATATTGTGAAAAATTTCCACAGTAGCAGCACCAAGTATCCCAGGTGTTTATGTTACCAGGGTAACATACCGAGGAAGTGATGTCTGTGTTGGGGAGGGAGCAATGTTTTCCAATTGAAGTAAGGGAAGTTCCCTTGACCAACTTTCCCTGACTGTTCACATACTGTGTGAAATGACGCCATGAGCTGCTTTCTGTTAGATATATTGATGTCTAAAGCTGATGACATCATCAGGATCATTTTCTCAAACTTTGAAAAGCTCCCTCCAGAGCCACTTAAGACATTATACAGCTGTTTTCTAGGCTCAGTGGTGCTCTTCGTGACGAGTGAACTAAACTTGATGGGTAGAATCGGTGGCATGCACAACACACTTTTACTTCACACAATGTATTTGTGACAATATGAGTCAACTTTTAAGGAACGTCAACCCTCGCTCACAGTCTCTTAACTCCATATACTACATACTCCAAAATCAGGTGACACCTGCCAACAGAAGCACTAAAAACAATTAAACTTTCTGTGTCTTGAGCCCAGATGTGAGTCACACATGTATGGAGACCATACTGACACAGAAACATGCCCTATGGAGACTGATGCCTCGCATTGTGTGACATGTCGTGACTCAATTTAGCTTCAGGAGGTTCAGTTCTCTCTTTTTTCAGCGGAATACATGTCTGAGCTCTCTTCTAAGTAATTAGCTGTGTGACTGAATATATATGACACCACAGGCCATACAGAGTTAAAGACGGTGTGAAGTGGTGCAGAGAGGGAGAGAGGTTAGAGAGTGTTGAAGACGAGCAGGCAGAGAGAGTGGGATGAGAGCAATGACAGAAAGGGGAGACAGGGACAGAGGTGAGACAGTGATGAAAAGGTGGTGGAGAGACGTAGAGGAAGAGAAGCAGAGCGACAGACAGCAGCAAATCGAGCAGCTGAAGAGGGTAGTTAAATTCAACAGCTGAAAATGTGTTCTGAGGGCCTGCAATCTGAGGGAGACGGCCGCGTAATGGAATAGTAGCTATTTCAACATCAGTGTGTTCGCATATGCGTCCATCCATACATGTGCCTGTAATGTCACCAAGCTATCTACTTGAGCGGCATTAGGTCACAGTGAAGACTCATTTAGTGTCGCTATTAAATGCACCATGTGAGGTGCCTACTTTGGGAAAGCAGGCTCGATTACCTTTCTCACGCACGACACTGCATTATTGGTTGAGCTTAATTTAACAAAGGGGATGGAACACAGGTATAAAAAGACACGGGAGCAGACATCAAGCAGAAACAAATATTAATTAAATGCTGTGATCTTTGCCGATATCTAAAGCTGCAGAGTGCAAAGCACATACAGAGCTAAAAAAGGAAGAAGCTCAAGTGAATGTAATATTCATTATGAGTCAGAACAGAAGGTGTTCTTAACACAGCTGACATTTCATCAAACTGTCCTCAGGGTGTGAGTTTTTTGTCTCTACATGTGCTCTCTCCGTCTGAGAGGTTTTAGAGTTCTACTTTTGATGCTTCTAAGTGGGAAGCACCACCACCTGATCGTCTCATCATGTTCTCATCTTTTTTTCTTTTTTTTTTTTTTCCTGTTGAGGACAGCGAGGTAATCCTTATAATTTAAAATGCAAAAATGTCTCCCCATTTCTGCATTTCAATTCATCACACCCACTCTGTACAAACTTTCTGTGTTTGTCTGTTACTGTGAGTTTGGAGAGTTGAAAACTCCAACTTACTACAGATATGTATGAGTTTGTACAACTATTCAGTGTGTGCGTATGTGTGTATCCCTGCCCAGTGTGTGCTTGGACCCTGAAAAGGATCGGATAGGATAGGAAAAATAAGTAAATAAACAATTGTTGGTGCATGGTTGATATCAGTTGAAGCTTCATTATAAAGTTCAAGGAAATTTCTGGATTTCTTTTTTTACCCTGGCCTATTTCCCAGAAATGTGGCCCTTGTAACTCCATGGGTCGTGCTATCTTTGCACTCCCCACCTCTGTTGTAGAGATTCAGGGAAACAAGGACTCACATTGGAGCAAGCTGCCCAAACCTCCCACAACTTAAGACATGAGTTTTACATGAATCATTTCAAACTTTTTTCTGAGTCAGACTGAAAGTTAACACAAAAAGTAGTCCACCAGAAAAGCTTTATGACCAACTGCATAGGGATCTACATCTGGATCAACTTGCCGGCTGACCTAACTACCCTGTTATATTCTTCCATGCACTCTGCCTCATGTATGTCATTTTGTGCAAGCCCTCATTTTCCCAAAACTTTACAATCGAGGTGGTGTGTTTAAAGTTAGCATGGGAAATACACCAGGCTGAAAAATGCTGAAATTTTCCTTTAAATCAACACCTGCAAGCTACTTCAGACTGCCAAGTTGAGTCCACCACCCCTTACACATGGCTACTCTTTTCACTGCAGGATGTATTCAGTCATGCTGTATTAAATCCATCTATACTGTGCTGCCACGCTGCTCACTTGAAAGCCATGCTGTCATTTGTGGCTATTCATACAGCCTTTCAGAAGCCCCACCTCCGCCCCACCATCCACCTGAAGGCTAGGCAGGAAATGATAATCGTTAATCCTTACCTCCTGCTGCACTGAGCTGGATGTTTGGGAAGTGAAGAGGTCAGGGCTGAGACGACAATCATCACAGTTGTACATAGTCTACATCAGTGGTTCCCAACTGTTGGGTCGCGAGCCCATTCTGAATGGACCGCAAGTGACTTGAAAACCTGTCCCGTTTTTTAAGTAAACCTTCTTTATTTTGAAGAACAGTACATTTCCAGCACAGAGCTTTGATTTTGAAGTGCCGTTTTCTGCTGTAGAGTGAGTGACTACCCGTTAGCAACTTGACAGAGACAGCAAACTAGCACAACAACACGGCCAAATGCAAGTATAATGCTGAATATATTGAACTGTGTGGACCTCGAACTAATGACTAAGGAGAAATCTGGACCCCCGTGACTGGACCAGTTGGGAACCACTGGTCTACATTCTCATAATGAACTATTTGTCATATGTTTGCTGACTGAACTAATGAAATCAAGCCATCTGTGTCCACTAAAAGCTTTTCTGATCACGCTCTCCCCATGGTGATTGTTGAAATACCTAAAATCGCCTATGTTAACATTCCTGAGCGCAACCTCATGACTGTTATTTTGGGGAAGCAAAGGCTGAGATAGCATTATTTTAACCATGACAGTAATATTTTGCTCACCAAGCAGTTTTATTTGCCTTTATTAAACCACATCGTGTGCTGCGTTCACATGGAATCAGGCAGACATAGACAGCAGACGGACAACACCTTCTGGACAGCTTGGGAAAAACAAATAGATGGAGTGGCATGACGATATGTTGCGATGGTGATGTCGTATTGTTAACAAAGAATGGACTAAAATATGTTAAATTAATTATTTCTTAACTGTTATTTTGTGTTATTATTCTAGTGATTGTCCAGAGCACCCATGTTTTCTACTTGTGCGAGCCAGCTACCTAACATCCAGTTGTAAATTCTGTCGCAGAGGATGGCACAAATTAAAATATTTTAGGTTTGGACAGCGGTGCAGTCTACCCTTAGCATTACAGGTGTA
This sequence comes from Chaetodon striatus, assembly GCA_029783705.1. Lineage (NCBI taxonomy): Eukaryota > Metazoa > Chordata > Actinopteri > Chaetodontiformes > Chaetodontidae > Chaetodon > Chaetodon striatus. The sequence goes on along the minus strand of JAPZEB010000022.1, from coordinate 24,310,530 downwards.
CTCTGCCAGCTTCCTCTAATTTTACTGTTCTGCTTTGGTCCACTAAAATTATATCTGTGTGACTGTATGTGAACGCAGCATTACCCATAAAGGTGGCAAATCAGACAGCACTTAGTAACAACCTGTTTTGTTGTTTAGGACTGACATATGAGCATGCTCTGTTTCTGTCCTTTTGTCTGGTGAGTTTGAAAATTTCTGCAGAGAATTTTTATCCTTTGTTTTGCTGGCATGTGTACGCATGTACAGGATGAAGCTTGTGTTGCTGCTTCATGTGCTTTATGTGTGTTGTGGGAAAGACTTTGCCTCCTTTGTGCCTGTGCACACACCTGTACATGTCTGCATACATACAGAGCAACATCATCACCAACACCCTGCACAGATCCTCTTTTCCTCCGCCCCTCTATGACCTAGTGAAACATCCCATAATCTCCCTCATTATTGCTATGCCGGTGGTGTCGTCACTTCCAAGGGCTCTTCCCCATCTCCCCGACCTCCTGGGCAACCCTGAGGGTGACCTGGAGTTGAACCCACAACCCTTTTCCCATTAGGATCAATACTGAGATCTGAGCAGCCCCGCCGATGCGCCTAAATCCTACTGTGGCAGCTCTGGCATACTGATGCGTGCATGTGTGCTGGGAGGTTAGGGGAGGAGGTGGGGGAAGAAACAAAGAGAGAGGGGGAGCTTTTGTAACATAGTAGAGGTAGATTCCTCAGGCAGTTCGAAGTGGATGTAGGATTTTCTTTTTTGTTTTTGGTACTGTTTTTTTGTGTTCCCCTCGACAGACTAGTGATTTTTGTGTGTTACTGTGTGTCAGTCACATGCTACAGTTTGTGAATTCAACCTTAATGACCACTTTCTCTTGAAGCATGGCAGAAAGGAGTGTGTTGCAATGATTGTTTGGGTGTGAGTTATGTTTAAAGTGAAGGTTGTAAAGCGATCAATAAATTGTCATTTTTACTTAAAATAACAGTCCAGTGACCTTTTCAGCTGACGCCACAAACACCCAGCAGTGCCAAGAGCTGAACAAAGACCAGACAAAGAAGACAGTGAAAAAATGTGTGAAAATAACTGGCAATATATCTTCGCTGAAAATAACATACTTACATTTAGACACATAAAGTCAGAGAAAACTTCTCAGTTCAGTCAAGACGCTAATTTCATGGTTTTTAGTGGGTTTGCTCATGAACATTCGATGAACATGAACGCATCTTAATGAAAATGTAAAATTCATGTGCACAGAAAGAGACTGGTGAAGTGAAGAGAGGAATGGAGCATCTGAAAGATAGATCATGGACATGCATTACTGGACATCTGACTATAAAAAATGACTTTGATACCTGCCTGAACTACTCCGAGGCTCCATTCTTCAAAAAGTCCTGTGTTTTTGTGGCTTGTCCGTTTCTTGGAAGACACTGTAAATCTGTTTCACATGAGGCCGCTGGCTTTAGTAAACAGGTTCATACTCTGTCAGGGGATACAGTTTATGTGAAGTTTTATTGGACAGTTAAACGCAGTAAAAAACAGGATGATTGGTGGAAAACGCCAAGAACTGTTGATTACTCCTGTTTTAAAGTCAGAGGACCACCACCCATCACTCTGCACTCTGCACATCATAATGGCCTCCATTCATTCCCTAATTTATTCATGCATTCATTTATTTATTTTTGTTTGTTTGTTTCCTTCTATATTGCTAAGTCTTCATTTCCACAGAGTAGGTCCTGTTTACTAACAGGGTTTGGGTTAACACCTTTTTGCAACCATAAACAAATTTTTCTCGATTCATACCTATTTTCATTGGCCTGGTTTTGTAAGATGTGTTTCCAACCATCTGTTTTTCAATTTGTGCAGAAAAAAAATCTGAATGGAAACACCAAAAATTTGAAAAGAATCTCTAAATATCGCAAAAAAATGTTTCCACCTGGGGGAGGTGGAAAAGTTGGTGCATCAGCAAAAGGTAAATGTGACTTAAATGTGCAATTGAAACAGATTCAGCACATAAATGATGACATAACATCACTGTCACTGCATAGGCCACTACAATCTCTAGTTGTTGTCTCTGGGTGGCTTTTAACCTGCTTATGTATGCACACAGGGCTGTTACCAGAAATCTCTCAAGAGCACAGAGCTGCAATATTAGTTGTTCAAAACTCCCTATTTACATTGTTGAATGTGCTCTCACTTATTATACATTCATTGTTTTACTTTATTTGACTTCGACTGGCACTCTTTCAATTACATTCACCTTGTTTCACCCTCTTCTTCTGCAGACATCTAGTGAGACTACCAACTACCAAAATTCATGTAACAGCAGTGGATAGCGAAGCGCATAAAGTTTAATTTTCTTTTGCAGATTTTCTGAAAGTTCAGTTCAAAGTTGGGCTTCATTTGGATGGAAACCCAACTACAGTCTAAAGAGAGACCAGGACCAAGCAGTTCAGTTCAGTTCAGCACATTTTTTTTTTTCGGTTTCCACTGTGAAAAGTTGTGGATGGTACCAATGGAACCGTTCTGTACTGTCCTCATTTTCCCCTCTGTTGGAGTACCTAGCACACAGATCTGGTACTGAAAGGTGAAGCTGTGAACACTGCAGTCCTTTGATTGGTCAGTAGCAGATGGTCACAACCTGCTATTTTTAAATATCCCATGGAGAGAGACTCTCACTGCAGCCTGTTCTATTTTGTTGTGAAACTGTCGGCGTGCAGCCTCGGTCTGTGACAATAAACGAAGCGCATACCTCCATCTGTCTCACCGGTAATGAGGAAATACAGTGAGTGCTGGACGGAGCAGTGAGTGACAACAACCCCGCCCACATGAAAGAGTGCTGTCTGCGGTGGAAACGCTAAACGGAGCCAGGGTCTACAGTAGGTACCATGTCTGAAGCGTTACTTTTGGTTCCAAAGGTACCACACCAAAAGTGTTTGGTGGAAACAGGGCTTGATATTGGCCTCTGGTCTGGAACTTTCTCACATCTAATTCTGTACAAAGAGTTACAAAAAGGGACTGACATGTCTAGTGTCACACAAGTATAAAACACAACACATTTTATGTACATTGTGATGCCTGCATTTTGAGTATTTAGACTTCGCACAGACTTACTTTACCCCCCCTAACCACCCCTCATCTCTCTTATGTTTGTATCTCTGTAGCTGAGTCCAGGCATAATGAACACGGTACTGAAGAGCACTTTCAATGTGACACTCAACAACCCTCTGGGCCCCTGCTGTTCCCCCCGTGTGGCCCCTGGCCCCTTTACAGCCCGTAAGGCCAATGACACCGTCGCGCCCAACACCTTCATCAGCACCAACACTTCTTAGAGCTCTTTGTGGGTCAAAGTTCAGGGGTGAAAGGTGAGTTGTGTAAAAGGTCAGCTGTAAGGTCATGACATTTGAATTCATATTCTGCAGAAAGCTGAATTCTCATGAATATTTATGGGTCTATCCATTTCTGTTTAATGTATAATAAATAATGAGTGAGCTTATTTTCAATTATTGAATTGTGACTTTATTAAGTTTATTAACTGAATGAACAGAAGTGTAGTGGGATCTGGATATTGCAGTGAAGATATGTATTGCAATTCAAGAAAGAGCTTGAGGACGTTTTCTAAACAAGCTGTTTTTAGATGAATTGCGATAATGACAATAATCACTGAAGCACTTTATAGCTTGTCTGAGTGTCTTTCTGTTGGCAATATTTCTACTCCCTGCCACTTTCTGAAAGCTCACTTAAGCAGTCTGTCCAATCTCTGTTTGTTTTGGTGTGTGTGTGTGTGTGTGTGTGTGTATGTGTGTGTGTGTTTCTCAGCCCAAAATTTGCTATCAAATAACAACACACAGCGGATCCCTAGAGCTGTTGTTTTGGTAATAGTCTTCGGTATTTCAAGTGTTAGAAATTGCCCTCACAGTTAATTTCACAGTTAATTTACAAATTAGAGCAGCTAATAACTTGTGACTTTTTTAAACCTAAAATTTATCGAAGCAAAATGCTGACTGATTAACTTCTTTCTTTATTTTTTTTTATTGTTTCAGGCAGCAGTCTGGAGGAGGATGACTGCTCTTTATTCAGTGTTGCAAAGTGAAATACCTACAATGGAGCCTGCATCTACAGCTGATGGTTCCCTCATTCTTCACTCGCAGTAATGACAAGCTCGACACACTGATTCAGCTGTTTTTGTGGATTGGTTCCCTGTGTATAAACCTCTTTGTTAATCAATAACAATTAAAAAGCTATTAGTATGAATATTGCCTGGGGTCTTTCAAAAGCATGTTACTCTTTAAAAGGACATCTCGTCCCGCGAGTGCTTTGTTTTCTTAAAGCAGCAATCAAAAATACAATCTGACATAAATAAGAGAAAGATAAAAAATGATGGAAAGGCTTTGCTTTATAGATTTTACTGTGCTGCTCGTACTAGCTTATGACAGTAAAGCTGGGACAGTGATGGCGCGGGATCACATGCCTCAAGCTGGATTTGAACTCACACAGTCGACGTCTTAACTTCTGCAGGCCACGATTGTCAGAAATCATGTTTTATTTAATGACAGTGAACCAGTGCATGAGACAATTAGAAAAAAAATGCTGTTAGAATTAGAAAAGGTTTCATAGCTATACATTATTGCTTAGCATGCATAAATCATGAAGCCATTCATTATGTATATTTGTGCTGACTACCAGAGAAACAGGTGTGAAAGTCATATAGAAGACTCATAACTTATGTTCCAGTTTTGTTGTACACTGATATTCTTTGCTCATTAATCAAATTAGCCTCACCTTTACCCAGCAAACATGGGTCTAATGGTGATGTCGTGTTGGTTTGGTCGGACGCCAAAACTAGGAAGCGGTTATGAAGCAGATGGCCAGATGGTGATGCTGTTTCCACGCCAACTAATGGTCCATTCAGACCTTTTCCCAAAAACAAGGACATATTATTTACATTATTGTTTTTTAAGAAGCAAATGCATGTACCTTAATATGACATTTTATTGGGCGGAGGTAGGCCCGGATGCTTCCAGCTGCTTTTATCAGCTTTGCTAAATGTGTGCCAAACTTAGGTCCTTATGTCTCTTTTTCAAGTCTTGTTGGTGCTTGTTTGGTGGTTGGCTTTGGATGGTGGTGGCGTGTGGCTGTGGGTCACTCATCGGGATGAGGAAATCAGCTCTCCAGTCCGTAAGGTTTCCTTCTGCCGACGTCTAGCTAGCTAGCTGCTAGCTAGCCAGGTTGAGGTTTTCGAATGTAAACATCAAGAAACATCGAGTAAAACATGGAGAGGAG
>JAPZEB010000022.1:24289048-24299452 GCA_029783705.1 Chaetodon striatus | reverse complement strand
TCATCCTAAGCCTAACCATGCACGTTAGTTGTTGGACAGATGTCAATTTGCGTTGTTGTGCCTTTATTTCGAAAGAGACAGTATGTAAACGGTAAATTTCCTGTGAAAACGGAAGTGTAGTTTGAAAGAAGACAATGCATGTAACAGGCAGAACTCCCAGATCGTCAACAACCAACACACCCAGGTTACCTTTCACGTCACATCTGAACATCGAAGGTCCATGACCAAAAGTCGATATGTGATACAGTCGGTGTGAGAATGTGTTGCCTTGACCTTGGGATTGGAGTCTGGCTTTGAAGAGAGCATAGATAAGTTTCACTTTCGATTCAGTTTTGTAAATAGTAGGGTTTAGTAGTGAAAACACTAATGGATTAATGATTGGACCTATTGGGCACAGGCCAAGGGGCCCCCCTGGGCTTCACCTGTAAAATGTCTCATCAAATTAAAATGTCGACCGAGAGCAGACTCAAAATGACCACAAAGAAACATAAAAGGACTTCAGAGAGACCAAAAGAGACATAATACAACAGGGTCGCAGGGTCACAGGTCCCTTCTGAATGGACATGTCAAGTTTAAAAAATACAAAACACTGTATTCTGAAGTACAGTAAATATACGACACAGAACTTTTATTTTGAAGTACCATTTCCTGCCGTAGAATGAGTGACTATCAGACAGCTGCCTGACAGAGACAGCAAACTAGCTCGATGACATGGCCAAACACAAGTATGACAATGAATCCATAAAACTGTGTGGACCTTGAACTCTTGGCTGAGGAGAAATCTGGACCCCATGGCGGGACCAGTTGGGAACCACTGACATAAAGAGACTCACAACTATTAAAAGGGGCAAAACAAAGAGCCACAAAAAGAGACAGACGAGCCAAAAAGACATTCAAAGAGACACTTAACAACCATAAAAAGATGCAAAACAACTCCATAAAGGCGCAGTATAACCACAAACACAAGAAGAACTACAAAGAGACACAAAGTTACCACAAAGACATTTGTAGTGTCAATTAAGACACACGAAACACTAACAGAAAAAGAGGCTCTCCAACTATAAAGATCGTGTGTCATGCTCCTTGGAGAAGTGGGAGGCCTTCTGCGTGTCTGTGTCTCATAGTCAGCTCATGGAAGTACTGCGCATACAACTGGATAGATGAAATTTGGATTATACTGCATGAGTTGTGTGAGAGTTTTGTAAATGGATGTTTTGACATAGTTTTGCTGTTGTTAAATGTGGTTCCTTATCAATCAATAAATCAATATGCTTGCTGTTTTCTGTAGAGGCATGCAAGAAAAACAAAGTTGTGTTTACAAATTGAAGGTAACACAGCATGACTACCTGATTTACAAATGGACATTTTGTGGGTGAAGTCTTCCTTTAAAGTCTGTATTTCATCTTCTTTAGGAGATTTTTAACTGTTCGCTGTGTGGGCCTTGTTTACCTATCTAGAGCACATCAAAATGGTCTTTATAGATTTTATAGTATGTATGGTTTCTGATGTTACTCCTTTGCACTTTAAAATGATAAAATCTCACATTTAATGTTGTGTTTGTTCTGGTCAGGGTCGAGTTTCGTGCTAGTTACTTGCAGCTTCGCTTCAAAATCCAAAATATTATGATGCATAACTGTGAAGATGACATTTTGTCCATATCTTTCCACATGTGCAGTGATTTTAGCAGAATTTTAAAGATGCCTCAGATGCCTAAGTGGGGAGCAGGAGGCTGTTGCTCTCATGTGCTCAAACCACATCGTAGATTGAGATGGAAGCAGTTTATTTAGTGGTATTTTCGGTGCATCTGTGAGTGTTTGGATCGCACTGAGCACGTATATTGACAGTGGAGCGTGCCACAGAGGTGGTTTGACAAGTTTCTATGGATTGTTTTGTACTTTTGTTCCACTGTGAAGAAGTAAACAACAATATTTTTCTGCTGCATGTATGTGAAAGTAGAGAAAGTCATTGGCGGAAATCACCAGAGGTGAAACTAGTTTCATCAATCCTCTGCTGACCTTTATGGCTCATTTTGTCAATACATGTAAATGTAAAGTGCTATATTTAGCCGCAATCATCTTGAGATGACAGCTTCACGCTTGCAAACACAGCTTGGTGAGAGCCAGATTAGCCGGTGTCTTTAATTAAAGGAGATGTACAGTGGTGTAGAAGAATCAATGTGGAGGTTAACAAGTGCTGACAAGGGCAGAAGAGACAGCAAGGCCTTATTTAGATACAGAGAGGAGAACGAGACAGGGTTACAATCAGTGGCAGTCGCTGTTAAACTCCTCCTTACATCTATCCACCTTTAGGCCCGCAGCTGCCGTGGATAATTCTTTCCTTGATGTAGTGCACAAGGGCATTATGGGTACTCTGTGTTTCAGAGTTTGTCAGGCAGCTGTTCCAAACTTTTGTAGAAATTTGTTTTATCAAGCTCACTCCTGTTCTTGAGAGTAAAGGATTTAAACTCATGCAGGTTTGTTGTCAATATTTTAGGTCTGGTATTTTTGTGTCTAAGTGACTCATGGAAACAACACTTTTTGAAACTGGTCCTGTATTAAGTGAGCGGGCTGCGGCCGGCAGCAGTGAAACAAGCTGCAATGTAATTCCTATGGGCAACTGAGCACCATCAGTGTAGATCCACTAAAAGCACCTGTTTTGCCACCGACAGGCTCAGATTATTAATTTAAGAGTCTGAAAACATTATGGAAAAGATCCCTACAGAGGTAGCCCTTCTTGTTAAAGAGTAAGTTTACTTATCGCTATCCCCAAACCCACCAGACTCCATTTTAAAAAACAGTAGTTTTAGCCTGTATAGAGCCAGCACATTTTCACATCCAACTGGGAGAATTAAGGGTTTATTTCAACCAAACCAGAGTTGATGATTATTGGAACAGTAAAAACAAGACAAACCGAGATGACTTTTGTGACTTTTATTTTGCTTATGTCAACTTTAAATTAGTGTGTTTTATGATGATAAAATTACTGTTTATTTAAATGGAGTCTGGTGGGTTCTGTGATAGTGATTTTGGGGCTGTTTTTGGTTAAACAAAAATGAACTTACTCTTAAACAAGAAGGTCTGCCTCTGTAGGGATCCTTTGCATAATGTTGTCAGACACTTAGAATAACAATCTGAGCCTGTCAGTGGCAAAAACAAACACTTTTTGTGGGTATAAATCAGCAGAGTGCAATTGCCCAAAGTGGTTACCTTGCAGCCTGTTGTGACGCTTGTGGTTGAATATCGCACACATTTCAGAAGTTGTTGTCTCCATTAGTTACTCAGAAACAAAAACATTGGAAAATAGGGTCCAGGTTGAAAAATACTAAAGCTACCCTTTAAGATGCACGATGACTACTTGTGAGTGACTCCTCTATGTCAGTGGTTTCCAACTGGTGGGGCAAGTTTGTAAAAAACACACTTTATTTTCAACTCCTGCAATTGTATCACCCCTGTCCTCGAGAACCTCCACTGGCTCCCCGTCTCACAACGTCCAAAGTCCTTCTCAACACTCATAAAGCCCTTCATAACCAGCCCCCCACCCCTACCTCACTGACCTGCTCCACCACCACACTCCTTCCCGCAGTCTCTGCTCCTATGATGCTAAGCTCCTGACTCCACCACTCAGGACCAAGCACCGAACCTGGGGCAACAGGGCCTTCTCCATAGCTGCCTCCTCCCTCTAAAACGACTTGTAATGTGTGAATGGACAGATATTTGCTAGAGACAACAAACTAGCTCGTCAACAGGGCCAAACGCATATATGATATTGAGTGTATTAACCTGTGTGGAGCTTGAACTAATGACTGAGGAGAAATCTGGACTCCATGGCTGGACCAGCTGGGGACCACTGTTCTATGTGACTATATTGTCCTGGTGTGATTTAGTCCTTTTGTTGCTTCCTGTGTTCCCTTTCATTCGTCTACTGTATGTAAGATAAAGTGTTCTGCTTTCCCAGCGTGTTGTTGTTGCAGGTACATGGAGCAATCTTCTGATTAATTAAAAAGTTAAAAATATAGACATATTTCACACACTGCCAAACACTAGCTGGCCAAAAATCTCAGCTAAAATAAATATATTTAATACACTTGGCTGCACTTATTCTTTTTTCTGCTTCCCTCTCACGAAAACACACACACACACACACACACATTATCTCTGAATCATTTCATCAGAAATCTCACTTTCCACCGTAGCTGCAAGTTACTGATACATTATTAAACACTTGTCTTGAGACAAACTGTTTGCCTCATTTGGAAGTTTTTAACTCTTGTACAACACATTTTGTTTGCTGACCTCAGAGTCTGAGGTGATTTCAAAAGACTGCAACTGTATTTTTTTCATTTTTAAAATGACACACTCATAATTGACACTCTGATGAGCAAACACAGAGGCAATAAGGGTTTACAGTAGTCAGCTACCAGTACCTCTTGTGTTTGTTTTTCTCCTTTATTTCATCAAAAAAAAGAGCTAAGTTTGGCTTCAATACTTACACAGTTTAATACATTTCAGCAGAGCCTCTCAGCTAGAACAACTTACATCCTCTGACCTCACATGGCCTCCTGCTTTGGGACTGTGCCAGACACCGTGGTAAGAGGATGGGAGATGCTTTATTATTTATTTTATCTGCTCACAGTTTTACAACTAGTCCTGGGAATCACACAAAACATTAGACAGTAGATATTAAAATAAAGCCTGCATTAAAAGCCATTTTTTCCATGTGATGTTACAACGTTTCGATCTAACAGAGATCTTCCTCAGGCGTCGTTGAATCACCATCACAAAGCAGAACAAGCGATATATCGACACAAATACATTCATCACTCAGGTGATTGTGATCTGCATCATGATGGATGTTAAAGCTTTGAATACATTGTGCAGATCTTTAGTCTGATTCTTGGGTAAGCTTGATTTTTTGATCCAGAATCTGTAAAAGTTTTGGATGTGCACCCTACACCCTGCTTGTCTTTGGATTTCTACTGCGTGGCTTTTTTTCTTGTCACTTCACGGTGCAATCTTTATCTTTCACAGTGCGTCAACAGATGTGTCAAGTCAGCTTACATTCATGTGACAGCACATTAACAAGCCATGTCTTCACCGAGGTAATTATTTTAATCATTAGCGAAACAGAATCGCAGTGTAACTCTGGATACACTGATTCGATGTGACACAGCTTTTATGCACACGGTCCACATCCTCCTGAGAGTGGAGCAGTGGTGAACGTTTAATAAAGTAAGTTAGAGAGACTTTCAACTTTATATCTGAAGATTAATATTTACTGTAAATGTTTAGAATTTCTGACATTGAATGCTTAGTCAAAGAAAGCTCTTACAAACACACTTGCTGTTTGGAAGTTCAGGATCACTGCAGAGGCTGAGCCAGACATAAACATCCAGGGCTTAGTGTGCTCCCCCGGGGAGATTTTCCCCCGTTTATGGCAGCTATATTCACTATTTTTCAAGCCATTTGAGATAATAGAATATCTAAAAATCATCATATTTGCCAAGGAAAAATAATCCTGTAGAGTCCACATGCTATTTTATATCTAATTGTTAACCGACTGCAGCACGGTGGTGCAGTGGTTGGCAGTGTCGCCTCACTGTGAGAGGGTTCCAGGTTCGAATCCACTGGCCAAGTTTGCATGTTACCCCTGTGGCAGTGTGGGTTTTCTCCGGGTGAAATGGAGGACATGCAGGTAAGGTTAATTAGTGACTCTAAATTTGCCCATAAGCGTGAGTGTGCATGTGAATGGTTGTCTGTCTATGTGCGAGCCCTGTGACAGTCTTGTGACCCGCCTCTCACCCAATGTCAGCTGGGATAGGCTCCAGCAATTACTCTTTTTTTGAAAGTAATAATATTACTTTACCTTGTACTCCCTGCCAACAGTAATTTGTTACACTACTTGTTATATTACTTTTCTGTTACACCCCATAAAAGTGATGATTGCATATCTCCCTAAAATTCAGGTGTGTCTCTGAGTGAATGGCAGGGTAATCGCCATTAAGTGTAGCTAAGGCCAGATCACTTTTTTGTTAACCTAGGAGTTTAATGTTGCCTGTGACCGGTATTTTCCTAAGGCTCTGCCCGAAAGACGGAGAGTCACTCATGGAGCAACATTTCATCCACCACATATCCAGCCACAAGCTTCATCACTTCTTTGTAGCCTGCAGCTGTCCACGATTAAAATCCAGTTTTGGTTGTTTAGTCCGTGCAGGGCTACAGTTGACCTCTGTCACGTTTGGTGAGGTGTATTTCCTGGAGCTCTTCATCGTTGTGTTGTCAGTCATAGTAGCCGAGGTGTTTCAGACTGGAGGTTTGAGGATGTAGTGGAAAGAGTTTTAGTCCGCAGCAGCAGTGTTCTTGTCATCTCTCCTCCCAACAAAATCAAAGTGATGGGAATGTTTCCAGCCAAGGTAAGAGTTTCCAACCAGCTTGCTGCTTTGTGACGTGCCTGCAAAGTGCAACGATTACAAAAATGAGTCCGCTGATGTCATGTTGTATTTCAAGTCACTAGTGATGTGATAACAAAAGTAACAGTGTAACGAGTTGTTTGGTTTTGGAGAAACTGTGATATTGTTACTGACATTTTATTAGTAATTAGTACTAATTTCTGGAAGAAGTAATATTATTACTCAAACAGCCCAACACTTCCCCCGACCCTGTACCGGGATAAGCAAGCACGAATAATGAATTTTCTCCAGCTGTCCTCATCATTCTGAAACCATAACACAAAAACTGCTGAGGATGACTAATTTTCTCTCCTGCCACCTATAATGAGGCAAAAATGTCTATTTCTAGATGAGGCTGCATAACATACCCAGCTATGTGGGGCCCATGTGGGCTGAAAAATGGACCCATACCCAGTTGGTACTCAGGTAGCCCTAGCATAACCCATGCATGGTCCATTTGGGTTAGCCCAGCCATGTGGGCTATTTGCATGGGACAATTTTTTTAACCTCTGGACAATCCCATTAGGGCCCATTTCAGCCTTTACGACTCACATGAGCCTCAGATGCAGATGCTGACTGGGATACTGTCGCTAGGGTAGGAATTTGGCATAAACAGCATTACTAATATTGAAACTTATTTTTGTTTTATTATGCTGGAGTATATTTAAATCCATGCCATTGTAACCCGCACTTCTTTAATAGCAAATCAAGGAGCCCCAACCATGGCAAGCAAGATGTGGTTTTTAATATTCGAGGAATTGTGGGAAACAGCGCCTCTCTGGGCTAATACGGCTGCTCCATGTTAGCTAGCGTGTGTGGTCAAACACGGTATTGCAGCTTTTCTGACGTCAGCCCAGCAGGCAACAGGTGAGGCTGACGTGTGTGATTAAAACACACCTGGCTCAGGGATCATACAGATTGATGCGGTCGGTGTCACACAGGCTCGGAATTCTGATAAATAAATGATAAAGAAACGTTGAGCTTTACTAAAGAAAGTTATAATCTGTTCCTACAACAAGACAAGAGGATGAAGAAAGGAAACTGAGCTCTGACGTCAAACAACGTGAGTCACATACACTCTTCATCTGTATGTATGCATGCCTGTGTGTGTCTCATCTTTGTTCTGTGGTTTCTTTGCTGATGGTTAGCTAAATGTCTCTGTGGGGCTAAGTTTTGCATGCATGTGTTTATTTGTTGTGCAGTCACCTGTTGACTGTGTGTGATCTGTGACTGACCTTGAGCAGATCAGCTTGATGCTTATGAGAATGTCTTCATTCTTCTTTAGGCATACAGAGAAGACTGTGTGAGTCATGTATGTGACACATGCACTGATAGACCTGTGAATGTCATCAGTGCTCATACCTGCAGAGTGGGCCCATACTCTTTGTAGTGTGCTATGTGCGTGTGTGCTAAGACACTACAAAAGACACATTAATAAGTCATGCATTTGTGATACGGTATGTAAGGTTTCTCTTTGATGTGGGGCACTTTATGAACTACTCATGTACACTCTAATGCAAGCCAATACAACAACTCAGTCAATACTACTCGCAAAGACATCAAAGGTTAAGAGTGTAAAATTTTGGGGGATTTAGTGCCATCTAGCAGTGAGGACTGTAGGTTGCAACCAGCTGAAACGTCTCCTGGTTAGAATTCCTTCAGTGTTCATTCTTCAGGAGGTTTTTACAATGCGTCTGCAGAGGTCTCTTTGTCCCCGAAACAAATAGACTTGGTGATTTAAACTGGTTAAAACGGTATATACAGTATATTGCGATTTTTTTTTTCCCCACTGCAAATTATTTTCCCAAAGGAAAACTTTGCCAACATCAATTTTACCTCATAAGATAAAGCTTTCAGTCTGTTCATCTGATTTTAATAATTTTTATTGCAGCAAAATGTGATGCAAAGCAGACAGACTGATCAACACCATCATAAAACCTGTCAGAAATGCTGCATACACCTGACAAACTGAACTGTTGGCAGATTTAACGCCCTCTGCTGATGCCAGAGTAAGCACATTAGCAAAGTACTTTACATGCAGGTATCCGCGTTTGGAGCGTTGTCTGTTCCAACCACAAGCCCCCATTCTTCTGCTGCATTTTGCAGGAGGTCTGCAGTGTGTGCTCCCGTGTGACTTTAGCGTACTGCTCTAGTTTGGAGAACATGAAACAGCGGTCGCCTGTCAACAACGATTTGACAAAAGCCAGCGATTCGTATTTTCAGGTGATTTTAAACTAAGGACAACATTCTCATTATATTATATTCCATTTATGCCTATATATCTCCCTAAATCCTACACACTGGACCCTAAGTTTAGTTTAAATTGACACTGTTAACTATATGTATTTTTATTGAGGATTGATTTACCCATGGTTATGAACTTCACTGCATTTTATTAAGGGGTATTTTAATGTCAGTGTAAATCTGTTGTCTAAAAATGTATTAATTGAACGTTATTTGCCAAGAACACAATGAAATGACATAAATCTGAATATGTTCACCTAATTGGTAAAACGGCACATTGTCCCGCACATTTAATTTGTCTGTATGACCTGACTCGGCTTCTGAACCTCTCCAGTTGTTTTGCATTATCTGGCCCCTCTAACAGAACATCTGTCCCCATAAACACTGTGTGTATTTTATTTAAAACATCTTATGTGTGCGGTGTTGTTAAACTTTTTGTGACTGCTCATATCCACGAATGCCTGCCTGTGTTGTGCATATGCGAGAGAGAGGATGAGAAAGAACGGCTGCCCTTGCAGACACTGCTGCGAGGTGTGTGCGGCTGCAAACGCACCAGCCTTTTTCCATGTGTGTGTTGGAGCATGTGTATGTTATTGTGACATATTGAATCCATCCCTAAGCTCTGCTCGCTCCAGTGCAGCGCGGGCCTCGGGGCCATTCATCTATCTTCCTGGTCTTTGCTGCTGGGCACGGCTACGGTGATCCTGATTGGCAGTCATTACCGAACCCCGGTGGGAGGACACGCCTCATTGGTTCGGAGCAGATTTGAGGGCCAGTCAAAATGAAGGATAAAGAAGTGTGTGTGCATGCGTGGATTTTATTGATGATGCTACGGTGTACTCCGGCTACTGTGTCTCTTTGGCATGATTCATTGGTGTACAAAGAGGGATGTTTGAAGAAATGACGCATGCACATATGTTCTTACGCACAGTCACAGTCCTCGCTCAGATACTGAGTCAACTGTGTGTGTAGTTTTGTGTTGTTTGCTCACGTGTGTTTGCATTCCTGTATGTGCCTGTGCATCTGTGGACTGAGCGACTATATGTATCAGCCTACATAAGAGTGTGTGAGTGTGTGTGTGTGTGTGTGTGGTCTGGGTGTGCCTCTCTTCATGCCTTTTTAAGCAGCAAGGCACTTTAAATGGAAATGTACTTGACATTTAGGAGGAGATGTAATCAGCGCCCATTAGAAAGCAGCTGATTTCCTCTTCAGAGCTCCCTCACCGCCCTCCCTCTGCCATCGCCGCACCACGCGCCTCTCTTTTTTCCATCTTACCACAGTATATCATTTCTTTTTCACACTTTTGATTTATTTCTGTTTCTCCCACATTCTGCTGCCTGGCCTTCTCTCTCCCTTTCAATCTAATTTACCTGTGCACTCTCTTCCTCTCTCCCCCCCGTCCCCCTCCTCCCCTGTCTTTCCCCATCAGGGCATTGTAGTTCAAGAATAGATGTCTGATTTAATTTCCACATTTTGCTGCGTTCATCTCGGTGTCATTATCTGGGCTCATTCTCAGACAGATAGCAGCGGCGTTGTATCATTGCAAATCATGCAAAGTAGTGAATCACTGGAGAGATATTCTGTTTTCTAGGTGTAAGGTTGGGATCGCAGCATAACAACAGAAAAAACAAATCGACATGATTGTGAAAACTGCCGCTCTCTCTCACCGTTATGAGTCAGCACTCGGGACGTTTCTCTAAAATGCAGTATATTAA
>JAPZEB010000022.1:24223788-24235670 GCA_029783705.1 Chaetodon striatus | reverse complement strand
CTTATGATTACCATGACCTGGATGACTGAGAACCTTCACTGACATGCCAGTAGATGTGGTTTATTAAACATGATCAAAAAGCAGCAAAGTACAGTTACAGTTACGGCTGAAAATGACAACAGAAATCAACAAGTTTGCCGATTTTAAATATCTCAGCAGTTGGACTCAGTTGCCAGTTGTCTTTCTGGAAGTGATTGTTGTTGTTCTTAGGGCGACATCCCGGGGATTCAGTCTATAAATGTAGACTCTAGGACAAGGACCATTAAAGCTGTCGTGGAAGCTCATAGTGGAACAACATCTTACTAACACATTTTGTGGGTTTTTTTGTGGGGTTTAATCTCATGTGTCACCCATCTGTATGTCAGATTGCAGCAGTAATAACTAGGAGGAAGTTCCTTACTGTGGTTATGAAGTAAAGTGAACAGGCTCTACATACACATTAAGTGTCCTCATCCTCCTTGCAGTTTTCCACTGACATGATTGGCTATAGAGGCTTTAAGGATTGTGGACATAAACACATATGTTTCACTGTAAACGAAGCTTAGTTTTAAATGGGCCTAAATCTGTGTTTCTAACATAAGGTGCTCCATCTGAACCAACTGAGGTCTCTGTTCGTGAGACTGGAGCCAGAACAATCCCGCAGTAGCATTTGGTCTCTTTATTGCTTCCTTCCTGGTGTTGAGGTGTCTTGAATGAGAATGTTGTTCAAAAGTTCAGATGCTTTTTATCTTTGAACATTTCTATTCTGCTGCTTTCTGATATGTAACATCTATTTGGTTGTCTTGCATAACTTCACATGTAGAACAACAGTGTCTCAGTTTGTCTAGTCTTTGTTTTGATTTGAATTAGTGGGATGGGTAATGATCTGTGAAATAGTGACATTTTCACAGAATACACCATTGTCAGCAGACTCTTAGTCATATAAATTTTACTCTCCCAGGCTTAACCAGGCTTAATGACAATCCTGTTGAAAATGTGATTTTCTCCTTCTGTTATTCTCAGTTTATGGGGAGCATACTCAGTGCTGTTGTACAAAGATGTCATCTGTTTTCATATTTCTCATCTGCATTGTTTTTAGCCACATTCAGATCTAATAGTCTTAGGTCTTTATAGTTTTGGCAAACATCTGGGTGCAAAAAGGCATGCGTCATCATCATCATCACCATCAGTGCCTCAAAGCAAAAAAGATTTAAAAAAAAAAAAAGATTTCCATGACGTGAAAGAAGACTGGATGTTAACTAAATTAAAATCAAATGGTTATTCATGTAAATAGTTTAATATTTTTAATATGTTCAGCGTTACAGTCCTTCTTGAGGCCTTCTGGCTTTATTTTTGTATCTTCATTTTATATGAACCTAAAACAACTGGCCAACATCACACATTGGTGGAACAGTAGATTAGGCATATTTTACTTTTTTGGTGTTTTTTCCTAATTATTCTAGTTCTCATCATTTTCACCTTTACTGGATAGATGACCGGTACCTCAAGGATCTGTACATTAGCTACTTAGCAAAAATACTAGCTGGGCAAGCAATAAAACATCAGGAAAAATGTCTTAGGTTGATTGGTTGATGAACAGAATGACAGCACTCCTTAAACTCCGTTCAGACCAAAGATTCGCAGTTTAAAGAGGCAACTACTTGCAATGCACCTTTCTGCAACGTTCTAAAAACCTGCCGGTTCACACCAATGCAACTAGATTAGACGGTGTATCATCTCTATGCAACAACTCTCTGTTCTTCTGTTCTGATTTCCAGCTTTTTAGGCTTATTTTGTGGCTGAATATAATTTGTAGCTTCTTAAAATATGAATGAGGATAGTGATAGTGAGATACTGGCTGCAGTTGCATTTGTAGTAGTGATGAAATGGCAAAAAACATAAATCAAGCATCAGATGGACTGTATTCAGAACAAATGTGCCACAGTAATGTAAATAAACGGTACCAATTAGTTAGTCAATGAGTGTGTGTGTGAGGGGGCATAAGCACATACAGCGAGCAGCAGCAGCGACCCACCGTCCGACACCGGCACACTGTGAGGACGGAAACACAGGGCTCAGCGGGGACAGTGCACCTGCTGCAGCGAGTGAACACGCTGTCAGCGGTCATTTTGACTCAAACAGCGGACTTCACTACAAGCCCATTGGCTGTTAAAACAGGTGACATGCTTTACCTTCTAAAACCAGCCACCTGCAGTTCGACCAGCTGAGCTGCAGGTGACACCATCAGCCGGCTTGAGTTGAGCTCAGACAGCCAGTTCACACCGCTGCAGCTTTTCTCTACAACATTCTCAGGTGGTTTTGTCTCGTTGCGAATCATTGGTCTGAACTGGGCTTGATGTTGTTTTTGTGCAGTAGTGGCTGAACAGGAAGTTTAAGTGGAACAACAGTGTTGTGTCCTAGCAACCGAAAGACACCATGACACAGTCTACAGCAAAGAATAGTGCGCTGGCCTTCACAGACAGTTGGAAGATCTCCAGAAGCTATAGGATCTGTTTCCTCTGAAGAACAGAGGGAATGACAGTTTTTGCAGCTAAGCATACCTGTGTGAGTCCACTAGCTCTACTTTCTTACCCTTAAAGGCCCAGTCTGTAGGGCTTAGGGGCATATATTAGCAGAAACGTATGTTAGTATGTAAGCACCTGAAAATAAGAATCAGTGTGTTTTGTTACTGTAAAATGAGCTGTATATTTCTACATATGGAGCATGTCCCCATGTTGTTTCTGCAGTAGCCCAAAGAGGAGAAAGTGTTGGCCACATGGCTACACACTTGGCACACGAGAGAAGTTTCAGTTCTGCAACCACACCACTAGATGCCACTTAATCCTACACTGAAGACCTTTAAAGGTGCATCGATCAATCAGTATTTGCAAATAGCTGCCTTCTTGAACAATAAACAGAAGCAAAGCAACATGGGCATCCCATTGAAGAGGTGTTTTTTTGGTCACTTGACTAATGGAAGTTCGCTTTTACGTTTGTTCTTCTGCAGTAAGACAAATCCTGAGAAACCTATGTGGCAGAAACACAGATTGAATTTCTTAATGCCACTTGTTCACTTAGGTTCCCTGGCATTTTATGGGAGGCAGGTAGCATACACTCTGCTCGTCAGAACTTGGTCGCAATCATTCAAATAAATAAATGCTCTTGAAATGCACGATCACTATTCTGCCTATTTGACTGTTGTTAGATCAGGTGTACTCAGCTGCATGATAATCTTAAACAAAACTGCAAAGATGCTACATGACTCCAAGAAGGCAGATTAGTTAAAGATGAAAAATAGTTGTTAGTTGCATCCCTAGACACCTCATAGTTAAATATACAGTTCTCAAACTGAATACAGAAACATATAAACAGCATCCATGAGTTTGTATTTAAACTTGTTTAAGTTAACCAAGCAAACACGCAAAGCACCGGGGTCAACCTGGGACAACCACAGAGCAAAGAGTTTAAGAAAACTGGAAAGAGAACAGCTGGGAGGTGAATGGAGAGCAGAGAAAGTGAGGCAGTCAGGCAAACAGCTTTCAGTCTGTCGGCACATGGCTAGATAAAGAGCACTTGGTTTACTCAAGCTGCATTACATTACTACAGCTCAGGCTATTAGCTGCTCTGCTGATTAATGCTCTAACCTGTGACTAAAAGCCAAAAGCACTGCAGCAGTGGCAAAATTAAATCAACTGTTTAAAGAGTGAGATGGAGGCCTATCCATCGTGTATATCCGTATTTAAGTGAGACTGCAAGGTGAGACATGTGATAGATGTTTCTGGAACAGGCACTTGATATAAGTTATAGTGGCAAACACAGTGAGGTGGAAGATCTCCCTGATTCACAAACTGCAGAAAAGGACACTTGCTGCACTAACTATGTTTTAATAGTGGCTGCACAGTTCTCCAAACCCAAATATATATTAAGTCGGAGTGCTATGTCATTTCTACCATATATATTCCCCCTAAAGATCATGAAAACACAAAATGAGACATTGTGAGAAGGAAGCTGACATGCTGGCAGGTGCCGGCTCTGTTTCACCATCACTGGGTATAACATCTTCCATCTGTTTTTTTCCAGTGGCTGCATTTCTAGGGAGTAGGCAGTCATGTACTTTTTATTATATATTTTTCATTATGTGTTAGTGAACGTAATATCTCATGAGCACCTTGGGGGAATTTCTTCAAATTTGGCACAAACGTTGCCTGATATCAAACAGAATTGTCAACTTGTTACACTCCACTCTTCTTCAGTCTGCCATTATGACATGATGAACTAATTTCCTTGGGGCGAGGGATTTGATTTTCCCCAACCAATCACTAGAGACCAATGCATCCGCCTGAATCTATTCAGTACACAGTTATCGGTAGCCGTGCAAAAATACCTTTTTTTTCTTGGGGACGTAAGAGTTCAGCAGGGTGAGGCAAAACAAACTATGGTGTTGGGCGATATTAAGAAGAAATGCCAATTTGGAACAGCCATCTATCTTGTCTAAAGCGCATGTTATAGTAGTTATTTCCCCTCATTGACTCCGTTGCACCACTTAACAACGCTTGACAACAGCTTGACAATGGTATAGACCCTTTTTGTCTTTGTAAACTGTGATGACGTATTTCGTGGGTGGAGCCGAACTGGCGGAAGAAAGAGACAGTAGTGGTATTAGGATGGGCGCCAGGTAAAATGTAAAAAGCGCTATAACTTTTATATTCCTCAACCAATTGCAATATATCGTTTTTATATCCATGGGTTTTTGATCTATATGTCATAAAAAACAAAGTCTAGTTTCCAGTTAAGGGAATCTGAATAGTCTAGATTCAAACCGCATCCTCAGCAATGGTTTTCAATAAAAAGGTTTTATTCCGGATACCTCAACCGTTTCTCATCAGTGTCCGCTGTTTTTCTGCCACCAGTATGTGTGCGCAACTGCAGTGACGTAACGGTGACGTCCACTAAAATGTCAATGAGTCTTGCCTGTGGTGCTGGTTGGCTAATCGCTAGTGCTCCCACAGTGTTTATCTTTTTTTTTTTTTTTTTTGATTGAAAAAACGGTGTTTTTCGTCACGATGCCAGATGAATCAGTAAAGTCAGAGAAGTGGGCGGATTCTAAGATCTGGACCCAGGCAAGAACTAATGTTCACTTGCACTCAAGGATGGTCAAATCAGATTTTAATGGTCAAAGATCAAGAACACTGTGACCTCACAAAAGACAGTTTTGGTCATAACCCAAGAATCCATATCCTTATTATGACAAAATTTCACACAAATGTTTAATAGGATAAAATGATGACGTGATGCCATTTCATAATCAAAAAGTCAAAGGTCAGCTCCACTGTAACATCATAATATTCTACAAAACACTTATCTGGCCATTACTTAACGTCATAACTGACAGACATTTGGTCGGATAATGAATTGGTGACACTAATCTTGGGTGCCCACCTTAAACCTTGATGACTGTATAGATATTCTGTGCTGCCGTGTGTGAAGTGTCCACGTTTCGGCAAGAACTACACTTAAAATCTTTTATAGCATTCCTTCAGTGTCTTCATAACATACAGTATATTATGAGTCTGGGCAGGCGTGGACATAAACTGCAAATTACTAGCTGTTTGCTATGAATCCACCAACACATTTCTTCATGAGCTTTATTGCAATGATTTTCCATGACTCTGTGTATTTATGCCACAGTATGACAAATGCTTCTTTTGTGTAAAATTGCTTGTTACTCTTGTCTCTAAGATTTAATAAATTGCCTTAGTTTAGTTAAACAGCTGATTTATTTTGTTGTCCTGGCTCTGTGTATCCATGACATTATTAACAGTTACAGAGGAAGCCGTAATAGGTGATGAGAAGGGGAAATTGCACATTACAGAATTACATTAAATGAAGTGAAAGCAATTTTCCTGGTAATATGAATGAGTTACAGAGTGAATATGAAAAATGGATGAAGTGGGATGCATCTGAGTTAATAGAGATCTTACTGTACATGACACAAGTCGTTTCTGTCTATTAAAGTAAAGCAGTGATCAGTTTAGTAAATGTGCCTCTGGTCATGTCACAGCTCTGACCAAGGTGATGTACACACATACACACACACATGCACACACTCACATTTATACAGATAAGCTCAGGTGCATTAGAACATGCGCACACACACTGCCACACACACTCATGCCCACGCACATCCACACACACATCCACACACACTAACATCATGTCAAGCTGAATAAAGCGCAATGACAGCTGGGTAAAATTGCACCTATAAATCATTTGTCAGACTCGTCTAAATTCTATCTGCCAGCAATACATGCAGTCAAATCTGTCCCCATAGCCACACACACGCACACACACACATTCATATTCCTGGATGGCTCTGTCTGTGATATTGGGCGCACTACACTGACAAATTTTCCCTCATAAACACATAAACTCTGGGCTCCATTTTCAAGCACGCACAAAGCTGCATTGTATTGGTGTTTTCCAGGGAAGGAGTGACATTTTTTTCCTCACCTGCCCTTCGCCAGCATTTTAGTGACTTGTTGTGAACCACAGTCGGATGACGTGCATAGTATGGGATGGATGAAGATTCACTGTGTTTTGCGAAGGGATGACAATGGTTAACTTTTAATCTGTTAACTGCCAGTGGTGTTTTTGACACGTAATGCATGTTGATCCGTAGGTTATTTTGGCTACTCTTCAGTTTACTGCTCTGCACACCACCCTGGTTACGGCGCTGCTTATTTGCTTATTTTGCTTATTAGTGGTGGTAACACAGTCCCGACCCAACAGCATTGCGGTGGAGACATTGTGTCTACATTCAGATCTCAGCCTCAGTTACCCTGACGAGTAATCGGCACAGTTTTAAGCTATAAACCTTCTTTAGCATTGTTAACTACTGGTAGCTCTGTCAGTGCCCATAGCAGTGTCAGTGCTGCCCGTGGTGCTAACATAGTTAACTGTGACAGTTCTATATTTCTGGACACCTGCTCTTTTCTGCCTGCCCTATCAGTAAATTTCCAGTCAACCCACCCCTTTTTACTTTCCCCGCTTCTTCCTGTCCACTATGCCCACCTCATTAAGGCAACTCAGTTCACCTGTCCCTGATTACACTCAGTCAGTATATACACTCCGGCCTCATAGGCACTCGTTGCCAGATTGTTCTTCGCCATTCCCATGCAAGTCTTTCTTGCGTTTACTCTCGGACTGATTCCACATTGCTGACCTTTCCTGTTTCTGACTCTCCTGCTTTACCTACCTCCTGGTAAACTTCTCAGCCTTCTGTCCCCAGCCACGAGCTCTGCCTCTTTGTTCCTGGTGTCTGTTTGCCTGTTCCCCTTGGCTATTTGGAGTTTTTCCCTGACAACTCTGCAATGTGAGTTTGTCTGTTCATCTCCCTGTGTTATCCTATACTGTGGAGTGATTCACCGTCTGGCGGGGTACACTGTCTTTGTGTGTGCATCACGGAGATTACTCACTATTATCACTGGTTCCTTGACTCCTCGCCTGGCCCAACCTACTTTCTGTCTGCTCCCGCTGATGTGCTCACCCCTCTCATGTGCTTACCTGGTGTTGGATGTTGAAATGTCTGATGTATGCGTGTGTCCAGCAGATGCTGGTGACTCACCTGCTCTCAAAGCTTTTAGATCAATCCTGTGCCTTGGGAGGCCTCAAGCTGAGGAGTTGGATTTTCCTGCTGTTTCACTGCATCTGCGTTTTAACCATATCCATTACAATTAACAAGGGGGTTTTGTGGCTTAAAATGAAGCCGCTCAGTCACCAGAGCTACCTTTGGGGAAGACCGTAGATTGACTCAATCCACAGCTACCAGACAGCGTTACCAGCAAGAATCCCTGAATGAGCAGTGCAGCTAGCTAGCTCCCAACCCAGGTGGTGCACAGTGCAGAGCAGCCAAGGATAACATTAGCTAACCATTTGGTGCAAGACATTTACAACACAATACATTAAAATGTCAACTCCTTTAACCGGATATTGCTTTGAAATGTGGTGCTAAAACTCACTGACTTAATGGAGCACCGGAATATAAGGGAAAGCCTCTTTTATTTTACGTCATTTTGCTTTTTTCCCTCTGTAAACTTAACCAGTTAGTATTGTCAGGCTATTATAAGCAAAAATTAACCAAAACTGACATCCCTAGTTTTGCACGATGAGACACTAACCTACTCGGACCAGGTCCAAAGCTTATGCATATGCATTTTCTGCTTTCTTTTTTTAAAGTTAAGTTGTTTAGAGCACACCCACATTAACTTCTTCAAAAACATTAATCCCTAGAATTGTGGTATATCATCGAGGGGCAATGGCTTACATCCTGTGTCACACAGCATCAGCTTGCACAGGGTTGTCTTGCCACTTTTTTAGATAGGGTAGCAAATCCACAACCTAAAAAGTTGTTTATTAACCCACTCCGTGTCTTAATCACAAGGCAAAACCTACAGGAGACCTCTCACCTAATTGTAACTTCAAACAGAGATGATTTTTAAAATTGTTTTACGATCATCAATTTACGAAGATACACTTTGATTTTTACTCCTTGTGCTGCTGGCAAGGCTGCAGCTGCAACTTCCCTGCAGGTTTTCAAATGACTTTTGCCTGACTGCTGATAAATTCTCAAATTAATTATCATAATGTTATACTAGAAAATATGTCCAAAGCGCTTCACTATATTGACATTTAGAGCGACCAAATTATGTCCAACAACAAAAATCTACTCAGATGGTTGGTCTGTATTCTGATATCAATATGTAGTATCCTGCAACAATACATGCTCAGCCCAAATGGGCTTACAAGGCATATTATCAGTTTTATTTGGTCTCCACATAGATATGAAACCAAATATACAAATTATAGGGGAACATTTGCTTGCGTTCATACACTGTTGTCACAATACTTTATTTATTTTATTAGGCAATGGTTGTGTATGCCCAGTGTCCTCCTTTCAATTGTTTATTACTCTCATTTTGCTTCAGCAACAAAGACTCAACAAAACTTTTGACTTCAACATATTACACATTCTTCAACCAGCAGACACTTTCACCTGCACAGATGGAAACACTTTTATTCTGATGATGGCAGCAATGCTTGAAAGGCAGTGTAAAGACTGTCAGATTTCTATCAGCATCTCTCAGCAACAACAGCTTCTGTGTATGAAGGCCTTCACATTTATCTGATTAACTCTCAGACAGGCATGTGAAGTCTTCAGGTTTGTGTTCTATTTGTCTGTCAAAGTGTAGTTTGAGTGACGTGCATCGTCAAAGCTCGATTATCTTGGTTAAATCTTGCACAGACATCCCCAGGTTGTTGATAAAGCAGTCACAATAACTTTCAAAACTACTGGGCTATAATTTGGTATTCTATGCTGCCCTCCAGTTTATGGAATAAAATATTGTAGGAGTGTTGAAGTCACTTAAATCCTCAAGACACATTGGACAAAAACTGACTACAGTACAAAGTCATAATGTGATTAAACCTTTATCTTTTAAAAACCCCTCAGGATCACTATCTCTGTTGAGTTCCCTCTATAGCCTGTTTCCACCAAAACTTTCAGTATGGTACCTTTGGAACCAAAAGTAACCCTTCAGACATGGTACCAATAACATTTCTACTGCAAACTGTACTCTTTGATGTGGGTGGGGTTGTTGTCACTTACTGCTCTGTCCAACACTCACTGTATTTCCTTGTTATCAGTGACACAGATGGAAGTCTGCGTCTCGGTTATTGTCCACAGAAGGCTGCACTTCGACATTTTCAGAACAAAATAAAACAGGCTGCAGTAAGTCTCTCTCCATGGGACATCTAAAAATAGCAGGTTTGTGCTTTTAGTCCTTCTCAGGCAAGCTCGGGGATTTAGAGTTGCTGTAGCCCACAGGAACAACGCTCTGTGGTGCTTTTTTTTCTCCAAGTGAGGATTAGAATATATGTAGTTCACATAACCTGGTCGATATTAATATATATAAACGTTGAAGATCCACTCATTACTAAAAGTGTATGTCATATAAAAACTAAAGTGATGGCCAAAGTTGTCAGATTGAAATTTAAGGTGTGTTGATGGATTCACGTCATCAACTCATACACTGAGTAACGTCACAAGTAAACTTTCCACCTTAAAAATTGCTGGCAGTCAGTCCAGTGAATTAACTTATTTTTTTCTCAGACAACAGCAAAACATCCTTTCATTTTATAGTTATAGTTGATTAATGTATGTAAAACTTGCCACGGTATGAACAGTGGTGACAAAACCAGCCACAATTCAGCCCTGAGCAAGAGTAATCATCCTCTATTGACCAATCGACAGACTGCAGTATTCATAGCTCCACTTTTTAGTACCAGATCTGTGTGCTAGATATCCCAACAGAGGGGTGACCAAAAATGGGGACGCTGAGGAGCGGTTCCATTGGTGCATTCCACAACCTATGGAACTGAAATGAACTGTACTGCATTGCTTGGAGGAAACGGGGCTACACAGCCCAGTTTAATCTCAAATGGGCAGGGCCAATAAAACCATCATTCAATAACCTATACATAATAACACCTCCAAATTCTTTACCCTTCTATTAGTGTAAAGATGATTCTTATTTTAAGTGCAATTTCAACCACGTCTCAGTTTTTCCACATTCAGTCAGTCTGCTACTCGCTGTCATTACATGTGCATTTTTTCTAACATATCTGCTCCTGTGCAGTAATGCTGTCACAACCATGCCACACCAAAGTGGAAGGTTTTGAGAAAGCAGGTTATCTCCTGCTGTACAAACCATTTACAAATCTTAAGGTTTGGCAGTACCTTAACATTAGTGCTCCCCCAATATCGTTGTAAGATAGAAGTTTTATATAGATTCTTTTGTACAGAAGATGCTGGTTTACAATATTTTGCACAATGCTTAGTATCTTTAAATTTGAACACAAGTATTGCTTGTTTTTTTTTTTGTTTTCCCCCCAGAGAACTGTATTCTGTACAGGGTGAAAAAAACCTCTGAAGCAGCGTTTTACATAAATTAGGTTACTCAGTGTTTAACTCCTGAAACCGGACACCTCATAGCCTTCACAAGTGCATCAATATTAGGTGTGCAAAGTCGGGCTGGATTGGACCCTTACGCGGACCAGTTCTGGCCCAAGGGCCGTATGTTTGACACCCGTGATCTATGAGGACTGATGGGGTACCCTATCTGACACTCCTATCAGCAGGACAACATCTTTTGTCTGTCGTTGAAAACCCCTAGAAATCCCTTTTCAAAAATAAATCAGTTTTATGCTAAAACCAAAAACCACTTGGTTTATGTAGTGTTGGGTTAAAATGACCTCTTGGTTAAGGTTAGGGAACCTTTGTTACAATAGTAACCATGGTTAAGGTCGGGGAATAATTGTTGTCTTTGGCTACATTCACATTACAGGGTTGCTCAATTCCAGTGCTCCCCTAGATCACATCTTGCCTGGACTGCTGCACATTCTTTTGGATTTATTTTTTTATCGTGTAATGCAGTGATAACAGAGAAAGTGAGAACAGGTGTAAAAACATAGTTAAGACAGAAGATTATATAAAGTGAGAAGGGTGGGGGGAGTGGCATAGGTAAAATAAATAAATAAGAGTTTACACAAAAAAAGGGGGTGGGGGTGGGGGTGTGCGTGTGAGTGTATTTGAGAGAGATTGGGATGGAGGTCGGGGGGGTTGGGTGTGGGAGTTGCATAGGTAAAATAAAGAAATATGTCACAGTCTTCATTCTACTCGCCTTCTCTCCCTTACCTGCTCCTGGTAAATTTCCACTCACCTGCACCCTGCCAGCCAGCCACGCCCCCCTCATCAAGCTAGCTCCACTCACCTGTGCACACAGCTGCTGCTCATCAACACTCCCTGCATTTAAGCAGCTGCTGCCTTTCTCTCAATGCCAGATTGT
>JAPZEB010000022.1:24175065-24185237 GCA_029783705.1 Chaetodon striatus | reverse complement strand
GTTTATATTTCACACTGTCCAGAGCACGAGGTCTCGTCCATGAGTAGATGCACGCTTTTTTCTACGCAATGATATGATTGGTAGGTGTAATTTGGTAGAAAAAAAACATCCGACATGAAACAGCTCACAACAAGGTCTGTGGATTATCTTGAGTAACTGAGTGATGATTTCTGACACAAGATATTGCTGTTGCTTTTTCAAAGTATTTTATTTTCAGGGATTTCTTTGGCGCTTTGAACACCACAAGCTGAGTGACATCTAGTTCCATCACATTGGAGAGAAGGCAGACATCTCTACGGCCAATATCTGCAACATTTGGCAACTCACACCAAAACAATCTAGACTGATTAACAGCACTACAGGTAAGAGGACAAATATGTATTTTTGATTTTGGGTTGAACTGTCCCTTTAAGAGGGCTCTACAGGTATCTTAAGTGTTATGATTGATGACAAGTTAACTGTGCTTTGTTTTTCTTGCTGCTGTTTATATTCCTCCTGATGCAAATTCAGGTTTTGTTTTGTTTTTTTTCTTGTGCATTGCAGCACAACAGCTGCTTCCTGTTGTGCAACCCTGTACAGTGACCATAAATGAATCTTCAGGGCCATATGTTAAGTTCAGAGGAGGATAGTTTATAGACTGCCACCTGAATTTAATTCAAACACTTGATGTTACTCCATCTTTTCTGAATCAGGGGTGCAAACAAGAAAAAAGCTATTTCCAAAATTTATTTCCTGCTGTTTTTTTGCCACTGAATGTTATTGATTTCAAAATATATAATTACATGTTGTGTTTTTTTTGGGTTTTTTTTGCAGAATAACAGAGTTTAATGAAACTGTGAGGATTTAAAAGAAACAAACAAATGAAGAATAAACATCGGGGCATTAAAAACTTGCTATATATCTGATTGGTTATAAATTTAAGGGACAAGTATCTCAAAACCTGAGCAAATAAAACCCAAACTATCTGTAGACTACATACCACTAACAGTATGGGAATCTTTATTGTATTTAACCAGTAAATCCTATAAAACACAAGCTCTGATGTTGATCACAGTCATTCCTGATGTAACACATTTTGTTCTGAGTTTTTTTTTTGCGTTGATAAATAATAATATGGCGTGTTGTGTATGCTGGACGTCTCACCGTGTTGTCCTCCTCTTTCACCACATTATCAGGGAGAGGGGGGTTGTCATGAATATCCACAGAGTCCTTGTCATCCATCCTGTCATCGTCGGGTAGCAAATGTCGCACAGAAAGCAAATGTTGAAATACAGAACACAAATATGTGGCTAAGATTTCTCATGGTGGTCGTACTGGAACATCTCCTTCTAGGTTTTTAAGTATTAAATAAGTGACACTAAAGGACGAGATTTCTTACAGGCAGCAATTTGATCATTTACAACGTTGCCTTTTGTTCCCTTTGTTTTTTCAGATCTTTAAGCTCACACACAGCTAACCTGGCCTTTAAAGTACTAAAAACTTTATGACTATTTGTAGTTCATGCTTCAGCCACCCACATTATGCAGCTTGGTCCTCCTCTGGTACCGTCTGCAGACTGAGTTTACAGGTCATAATGAGCCATGGTGTCGTTCGGTCAGTCGAGGTCCAGTTGCTCCAGATATTCAGAGTGTGATCCAGCAGATGGCTCTGTAGACAGGAAACACTTCAGCATCACTTCTGTGGCTGTGAGGGGATTCACCAAAAGTGCCCTCTGAAAATCTCTGTAGGTGTCTCATAATGAAGCAACTCCTCTCTGCTTCTCTTACAGTTAATGATCAACCAGAAACAACAGATTAAAAGATGAGATTTCTCATGCTTTATAAATATTAATTCACAGGTCTTCTCACCACGTTTGGCATTACTTTAACTATCAGTGAACAAAGTGCAGCTGTTGTCGAGATGCAGTGAACGCTGAGGTCCGTCCTCGAGAGGCAACTTGATCTTTGCAAAGTTAAAACAGGACGCACTTGTGACCGGGTACATGATACATGGAAAACGCATCCACACACAGTTATGAGGGTCTCCCCCTCTCTGATTGGTCACATGTCAGAATACATGAACAAAAAACATTCAGAGATCGAACAAGTGTCTGGGAAGTTTGACTGAGAAGTTCAAATGATTAAGAGAGAGGAGATCACTCATGCAACGTACCGTGAAACTTGAATCCACTTCTTCTCAGAGTGAGGTGGCTCTCACGCCCTCAGTGCCGTCAGGCGGCGTCCCTGCACCTCCAAACTCGTTGGGACTCTTTCTGTCTTTTTCTACCAGTCCTGGTGTTCAGAGCTTTGCATGCTGAGCTTTCCAAATGAGGCTCCAACAGGTGGGAGATTTTGGATGAGTAATGCCAGCAGGCCCAACCCGACCCAGCCCTGAGTCTGTATGTGTGTGTGTATCTGTGTGTGCATGTGTGTGTGTGCGTCCATGTGACTGTTTGGGACAGCTGAGCACTTTAAAAGTTCAGAGGCTCCCCCAGTTGAGTGGTAAAAAAATGCTCTGCCTCCTCACTCAGCAACGTAAAGCGTCGTGTCGAATATTCTCACACTAACAGTTTGTCTTGTTTTAAAATTTTACTGAGTTAATCAGGACAAATCATCTGGACGCAGCGGTGGAATTTAAACCTCACTTGTCACAAGTAGATGAAAATTATATCTAAATGTTTATTTTCACTCAGAACATCTCACACCAGGGGCGATTTAGTGGGGGGACACGTGGGGCTGATCGCCCTCGAACAGCATGGAATGAAAAGTTTGGTTTAGCCTGCAATTTTTTTTATTTCTAATTAATAAGTCCCATAACTAAATTAAAACTGGCTGAATAAATCAGTTGGAATTCTGAGCTCTAAGTAAAAAAATAGTGATCGCTCTCTGAGGCCCCTCCCACCCCTCAAAGGGGCAAAATGGTTCAGTCTGCTCCTTCACTAAGAATCGTCTAATAAGGAATTTATACTTCTGCGCTGAATCGATGCTGTAACCTGAAAAGGTCTCTATTAAGCCATGTTTAATGTGTGTTTAACGTGCGTTTAATGTGTGTTTAACGTGTGTTTAACGTGTGTTTAATGTCTGTTTTGAATCAACTAAACTTTACAGCACTTCACAGAAACCTCCACTGCTGACTAGTGTTTTGGAGGTGTAACTGCAGAGTGACACAGACACAAGTATAAATGCTCACAACAGCATAGGCCATGTGTGTAGGCTACGGCATAGGGTCTGCATAAAGCTGATGCACAAGTATAAATCCTGCTTCACTGGGAAAGGCAGCTAACGCTAACAGTAGTGCTAACTTCATTCGCAGTAACGTATGACAAATAGCTGGAATCAGTTGATGTGATCATGAAGGCTCCATGTTGTGAACCAGAACTGCGACAGAAACACTACTGTTTTTGAAATGGTCCACAACGTCTTCACTCCATCATTAATTACTCAGAGCATGTTGCTGAGAGGCAACTCAACTAAATAGTTTACAGAAGTAGCAAATACAAATTTTGCTTTTCATATAATATCTATACCCTCCCACGACCTTTTCAAGAACCCTTGAAGCATTTCATTACTGTACTTCATTTAAATGATAAACTTTGTAAAAGCCCATTACCAAGCAAGAAGGAGGTTGTTTTTAAGTGCAACATAAACATGACAACAGCCAGAAAAAGGCAGTTGTTGTTCTGAAAGTAAGTTAAATGCATTATTTGATAAAAACACAGCGGAAGGCACACTCTCTGAAAAATGCCTGGAATTTGAATAGTGATGACAAATCATGAATAAACTAACCAGAGCCCACTATGTTTGTTCAATGTTTGCAGCATTATTATTGCAGTACTTCAGCATAGTAGCAGAGGAAATTGTTTGAAAGTGATGCATAAGTGATGCAGAACACAGCTAGGGCAAAGACTTCTGCATGCTTGATTTGTTGTTTTTACTTTTCTCTGAATATGACTTGTACGGCATGGGTCTGGATATGTGTAACGAAACATAAAGAAGAAGCATACATGCTTAGCCAGACTTTCATAGATAATATTTATGTGAAAAGATCCTGAATACATTGTTCTCAAAAATTTCACAGGGCATGGATGTTGTGTAAAGATCAACCTTTAGCTAATGAGTTAGACTTTGCAGTACAATGCTCCACTCCATCATTTGGTAAAGAGCGTTTTGCATTTCCCCTGCAGATCAAATTGACCTTCCATAAAACGTTTATGTTTCGGAGGGGAATTTTCATAAAACTCTTGAGAGGACCAATCCAAATGAAATTGCTACTGCTAGTGCTGTCGGTCCTGTTCAGCGTTCGTATCTGTGAGCGGTACAATCTTAATCTGGTGTTGCCTCTCCCACTGAGGAAGATTTGAAGGTGTTGGAGCCTGGTGGCAAAAACACTAAGACTCCTTGAACAGCCCCCCCAAAAGGCTTTTCGCCAGAGAAGAAAAGCTGTTAAAGTGAAAGTACTTCGACATCAATGTAGACAAGACTGAAAGGCTATGATGACTTTATCTTTCCTATCATTGTCTCAATTAGCTGCCATGTGTGTCTGCTCTCTAATGTTCCCTGTGAAATTCAAGCAAAGATTAGTTTTGTTTCCAAACCTCATCGACACCCACGTCCCCTTGTTTGGTGGTAATTGACACGTGTTCTTCCGATCCTCCAGTCTGCGACTCCATACATAACCTTGATTAATGACGGACAAAGACAGAGTGCCATTACATGCCTATTGACTCTAAATCTCCAACATCAGGCAGGCTTCAGCATCCCCAGTTAAACCTCATTTAGAGTAATTAGCACTGATGGAAGGGCAGACAGCAGAGAGGAACAAAACACTGAGTGGTTTCAAGGACATGCAGTGACATTTTTATTTTTATTTATTTATTTATTTTTTGTTCTTGAAAAATAGTAATGGGTTTCTGGGAATGCTTGGAGTGCTGGGAAGTTTAAATGTTTGTCCTAATGGATTTTGTGGTTAGATAGAGGAAAGAGAAGCAAAATGCTATTTTTGTGTGTATGTGCCAGTGATGTGTGTATGTTTATGTGTATTGCCATCTCTATATCTAACAAGTGTTCCCTGCAGACACAGGTCAGCCATTGAGATTTCCAGGACTTACGCACCATGGGGAATGTAGTGAACCCTGAGGAATTAAAAACATAATAACTACCATCAATCACAGGTGGGAAGGCTTCATTGAGCAGCACGTGTAAGAGATACGCATCACATGTGCACTTTGTACTGAAATGTTTTTGGTTTAAAGTGAAACTGGAGCACAAATGTGCAACAAACAAATATTTAGACACTTATGAAGGTCACGTTACTCGTAAGCACTTCATATGCAGTAATTGAGTATAAAATGTGATGTCTGTCTAAAGGCCCTCACACACTGGAGGCTCTTTTTTTGTGTGAGTGATTTAAACTTCAATATATTTTTTCTTAATGTTTTTGTACTCTTACACAGAACACAGATATTACACTGCAGAAAATAACGTTTTTTTTTTTAAAAAAAAGATCCATTTTCTGAGCTTTCACTCTGCGAATAAAGGTATCAACCAATCATTTTGCATGTATACTTATGAGGATTCTAAAACAACATCATGGAGGCTCTGTAGTCCAAAACAGGATGGCAAACTTTATTGCGTCTTTCAACCATAGACTGTATATAAAGATGGACGACACACCTTGACTTGCTCCTATTGGACACAAATGAAACCAAAACATCCCCAATATGGCTCCTGCCATCTTGTGCTGCAGACCACATTTGGAGTTAGAAGGTTCATTGATATTGCATTCATGTTTCCCTCACTTTCATGTCTTCCTTGCATCTTAGGTCCGCCCTCGTAAGTCACGGGGGAGAGATGCAAGCATGACATGTGAGGAGAGAAGAAACAATGATATATGCCTTTAGACAAATGAGACGTCTTTTCCTTTGAAACGTCATGTGAAGTGACGTCTGTTTCTGTAACACATTCTCACTTCGACCTTGTCACATATTGACGTTTTGGTCATGGACTTTCCACGTTCACATACGACGTGCAAGGTACCCTGAGTGCTTTGGTTGAAGATACACTTCCATTTTTACAGGAAATTTAACTTTACATACAGTCTCTTTCAAAATCACCACAGATTGATGTTTTTTGCCCATAACAAACACACGTGGTTGTTTAGGCAACAAAAACACGTGGCTAGGTTCAGGAAAAAAGAACAGGGATTGGCTTTAGAATCTTACGGGACTTGAACACCGCTCTCTCAGGTGAAAATCAGTGTTTGTTGGAGCAATGCACCACCCCTCCCACCTGCCTCACTCTAACTTTCGCCACCTTAAATTTCACCCTTGTCCCGCCGCATTTCTCCCTGACGCCGCCGTGCACTGTATATATATATGTATACATGTTTAATAAAGATATAGTTATCAGTAGCAGAGCAGCAGTGTTTTGTCTCTGTGTTCACAAACACCTGCACATGCAGGACAACCTGCATTTTATTTATTCATCATTTGTACCTGTATTTATTCATATTCTGATTATGAGTTCATTATTTAATAACCCAGAATATGACTGTGGTGTCTTTTGAACACTGGAAATGATTTATTAGGCCAAATGTTTCAGGAAAAATTGAAATTCTAAATGGAAATGACGGTCACTGATTTAAAAATGTTTCCTGCTGACAGACAGACTCTCTGACTTTGATTGTATCCATAATCAAAGCTGATGAGGGACATAACAGATTGCAAAGGAAAAATCTTTCTGATAAATGAGGAAAGTTTGTGCTCCTCTTCTTTCTCAGATTTTTAACCCGATGGTGAATCAGAAAACAAATCAAATATATAACTTGGCAGTGATATACTGAGTTTCAACTCTTATCTGTCTTCCCTCTGGTATAGAACTGAAGCAATGTTGTGATGTATCAAATCAGTCCGATCAGCTGTAGCGCTGCGCTGTCCAATCAGTAACTGATATCCAATCAGGGGGTGTGTCTGTCGGTAAAAAACTTCCGCGAAGGCTGCACTTGTGTATTCTTGCTTCCCTCTTCTCTAAAAGTCTCCTCTCCCCTCGACTCCTCCGAGTGCATTTAACGAATTGAGACATCCTTCAAGATGGCAGGTGTCAATTTATTTCTGGGTCAAGTGATCAAGGATAGAGGATAGAGGAGTTGATGAGGGATGTTGGGGTGATAGTATTGGGACCAATTTCCCGCCCTTACACCCGTTTGGTCCAATCACGAGCATCGCCATTAATTGTGAGCAAACTGATTGCCACACCCAGTTGTCAAACATGATGTCAGTTGTTGTTTTTATAGGATCAAATAACTAATTACATCAAACTAATCAAAAAAATGAAAACTTGAACATCAGTGGTCTGAACTAGTTTTGATGCAAAATATTTGCAGGCGAGTATTTTGCATTTTCGTGTTGTTTATTTGTCACACCTTCAGTCTAGCCTGTAGGCTCACGCTCACTTGGGCAGGTGAGGATGGCTTCGTTAAACATTAAGTCATCACTAACACTTTATGCTTAATGCTGTACTTTGAGGGTTTCACTGCAGGTCATGCTCATTTGTTGTCGGGCGTAGCTGCAAATATACAGTAAACATTCGTCATCTGCTTTACCCACTAAACTGCTCATAAACCTAGCACGACTCACTCATCTTAACAGGCTGTGATAATGTAGCATCATCTTTCGTCTTTCTTGCTAATGCTACTTATATTTTTACCCAGGTTCTCAACTAGTGAAGAAAATACATTTGCACTTAATGGCTTTTGTTTCTGAGGTGTATTTTACTTTGGCTGAATCACACTGATACCACACTGGCTTCAGTTGATCTCTATGAACAGATATCTGCACGCGTATGCAGAGTCTGTAGCCGCAGTATGAGATGTAGGTGTTGGAAGTTCTCTGGTTTCGTTTGTAGTCTGAGTAGTATTGAAAAGTCACGTTTGAGCAGCGGGTAAACAGTCCATGTGGACAAGCCAATGGCGTTGATCTGAAAAATCCTGAAAAGCCCTAAATGTCTACAAACTCATGGATATCATTGTTTTTTGGTTGTTGTCGACTGTCGTGAATTCATGAGTCAGTCATGATTTTTTTGTTCAACAATACTGCCCGCAAAGAACCTCTATGTGTAGACTCTTATACACATACTGTATATATGTAATTAATCTTTGTCTGCATCTGCAAGCTGCTGCTGCCTCACTGAATCACCCCTGTAGTCTTTATTTTTCCTTCTCCTTTGTTAATCATTCAAATGGAAGTTTCTGCAGGTGTCAAAATGTGCAGGAAAGGGTAAAAAACAGTGTCATTCACACACAAAAATATTCAAGTACAGCACACACACACATACACACACAGCATATCAGCATCGTTAATCATATGTGTGAAGTCATAATAGCATAAATCATTGGCTAGAGATGATTATAATTAGATCCTGTCAAAGACCAATGACTACTCTCTAACAGCCTCTCTCTCTGTTTCTCGATTAAGTCCCATCACTTCTTCCACCAGATTATCTGTTACTTTGTGAATTAGACGTATTACCCCTTTATTAGCTACAGGGACAGGGCCAGATCTATGGCTTATTAATAAAATACTTGCTTGACATTGATAAATGCAGAACATGATGGCCGCGTCATAGGAATTAATCTCCATTTCGGGGGATTGTCTCTGATTCATTAATCCATCTAATTACCACAGATCTCACAAAATATCTTGGTCCTGATCTATCTCATTCAGTTTCTTCTCTTTATCTCAGTCTGCCTCTTACTCTCTCTCCTCCCTCTCTCTTCAGACTCATGGATCCCTACATAATAGATGAGTCTGTCCAAGGAGACAGAATAAAGGCTCTTAGCGGTGTGATGAATTTTGTACATTATCAAATTACATTTCTTATCAATTCAAATCCCCCCTTTGCTGCGCAGGCAATCAGCCGCAAAGGCCAAAAACCTGAGTGTAAATGTGAACAATGATTTACATAGATCCAGGATGGAATTGTTTTGCCATTTTACATTGATTGACAAACTAATTAAGAAAGATGCAGAAGCCTTTGAGGTCCCCTTCAAAATCCTGTATTTATATTTTGCATTTATTTATTTAAATACCAGGGTCAGTGCACATTAATCAACTTTACAACCAGTTTTCATCTGCAGCTCTGTCTCAGAACGCTGAAATTGCCCCGCTGTACCTTCCAAGTTTGAATATCCTAAATCCTAGCGTGATTATTTCTTAGTTTCATTTTATTTGGAGGGGATAAATTGTTGTTTAGAAAGTCTCCAAGACTTTCTGTGCTGACAAGTAGATCTGCTTTGATTTTGTGTCGTCCCTCTTGATGTCTAAAGATTGGTTCCAGCTATGCAAATCAGCTTTCAAACACACATTTTCTTTGGTTCATATTTAATCATTTTAAAGAAATGTATTTCAGAGAAATATCTTGCATAATTTATGTGTGCACAGAGATCAGTTTCCCCCCAAAAGTTTGCCAGTTGTCATTGCAGACATTGTATGGATTAAGCACCATTTCGTCCCTGAAACAGTCGCCCTAGACTCATTTAGAAGAAATTCCCACCACATTGGCTGTCATTTAACGTCCAGTTTGAGGGGCTTTGTGATGCCTGATTAAATACCCAAACAATCAACAATCTAGCTGTTGGACGATAAGATGGATGGATGGATCCATGTCAGAAAACTTTGGTCAGCTGTCTTGCAGTTTTTCTGCTATCTCATCTGCCACAGTTATAAACTGTAGCGAGCTTATTCTAATATTTTTGGAGCACTAATGCCCATGTTGTGCCTAACTGTGGTCCTGACAGACGGTGGTGTGATATAAATACATCTGAACTTCTCTGCAGAGCAGACCATATTGTCCGCTTCTTTACAGCCATCTGCAGGTCCATATTTTCTTCCTTTTCTTGATTTCCGTCCAAAGTAAATTTGTACAAAGTATTATTGCCTTTCCTTTTTTGTTAATGTTTTAGAAAACATGATCATTTTGTTTAAATAAAACTTAAAATAATTGCGGACTCTGTATTTAGGTTCTGTTTTGGCACCTACGTAGTAACCAGTCAAATGGTTCGTACAGCGTCAGCAGTCAAGTCATACTCCTGGCCCGGCAGAATGGCCAATTAAAATTTGTGGTGTCAGTTAACCCCCAGTTTTAGGCCTAAAAACTTACCAATCAAATTCCCCCTGTAGATTATAGTTAGTCTGGTGT
>JAPZEB010000022.1:24078857-24093441 GCA_029783705.1 Chaetodon striatus | reverse complement strand
GTTGCCGCTGTGCTGCTAGCCTATTAGCTTGCATTGTGCTGTATATAGTCTATGCATGTATTCTGACCCAGATTATTGTACCTTTCATAGCTGAATGATCGAATTGGTTTTCGGGAAATGCTGCGGATGACAGCAGAGGACTTTGAAATCTTGCAAGGGCTGGTAGAGCCATACATTGCATCGCCTTATCTCACCTCTCATTGGCTGATGCTCTTTGTCAGTCCTGTCAGACCTCTCCAGTTTTCTTGCATGTCAGATATCCAGTCCCAGTTGCAGACGAGGGCGCAACTTGCTCATAGGCTTGTTCACACGAGGACTCGTTGTGGTAGACTATCTGCTGACTCACCTCCAATCCAAGGACTTCTTTAATGGCTCTCAAGATCCTCTGCAACCTCAAAATCGGGGTGAAAATTGTGTAATGTGAACTAGGCTTAAATGACTCCTAAGCTAGGACTCCTTAGGAGCTCTCTGAGAGTATTCTCAGAATGTTTGTGAATACGGCCCCAGAAATACGTATTTTTTGTTGCCAAGTTGCAGAGTGTTGGAGATATCGCAGGTAGAGATGTCTGCCTTCTCCCCAGTATAATGGAACTAGATGACACTCAGAGAGCCAAAAAAATACATTAAAAAAACTCAACAGCAATGTCTCTTTCCAGAAATCATGATCCAGTTACTCAAGATTATCCACAGACCTTGTTGTGAGCAATTTCATATAGGAACTATTGTCTTCCTACCAAACTACGCCTTCTTCTGATGAAATAGCAGTGAGTCCTGTTAGAGTTGATCACCTATACAGCCACTGCAGCTAAAACCGAGGCAAAATCATGTGATGGCCCGGTGCTGTTATCTGTGGTCAAAACAACCCAAACTCATTAGCTTGATGGCAAACAGTAGAGTGGCGCAGTGACTTCCTTCCTCACTCTCAGATCCATCTGGTGTTTCCTGTCTTTCCCCAGAAGTTAGAGCAACTAGAGGGGTAAGGGGATATGATGCTAGTGACAGGCGAGCAAATGAAATATACTATTACCTTGAATAAAATTACAGATTTCTCTGGGTTTGAACATTGTCTGAAACATTTGGGATAATGTAAGTACACAACTCATCAAAATATATAACATAGGTCTGGTTTTAGATATTTTAGTGTGGAAATGTTACATATTATAGCTTTAAACCTTTCATTCCAACTGATGAGAAAAAATCACAACCTTTGTTTTTAGTCATTTACAGATATCACGTAGATGTCTCACACATAATCCTAGAATCAACTCTTTCCAGTGACCTCAGGATCTGTGATGTCCATTGAGAAAAATTGTCCATAAATTTGCTCAGAAATCATAAAAAAATTCTAAGAACCTGTCCTATGAAATTTTTTTTCTTCAGCCCTGAAGTCCAGTGATTGTGGTCTGTATCCATGGTTACAATGCAAACAGGAAATGCTTGAGGCTAATGCAGCATGGCTTTTTATGGTGCTTATCTGCAAATAATCAACCAAATGCAGGCTAAAACATAGGGCTGAGGTGTAACCCACAGCCTCTAATAAGGGACTGACTCTAATAAGAATTTGAAAGGCTAATTTTTGACTGCACTAGAATGTTTGATCAACACAGTTATTTTATTCCTTAACACTGATGCTGACCTCTCTCCACTCATTTACAGATACTTGCTGTGCGCAAAACCTGAGAACAGACAGGCAAATTATGTTTGCTCCAGTTAATCAAATCAAACCACACCAAATCAGTCCTCAGAGTCACTCAGTTTTTAAGCGTTAAACTCTTCATGAATAATACCTAAGGAGGTTTTTGTCATTGCTACTTATTAAATTGTGAATATGTAATCTTGCAAAGAAAAACTTTAAATTTCAAATTAGGTTTTCAGGGGCTTCAATAAAGGGAGTTCGAAAAGAGCAAAAAGTTAGAAAAAGGTAAGGCAGGAGAAACTGTTAATAGCTCCATCTTTTCCATTTAAATTCATCAAGGTACAAAATATTAGAAACCCGTTTCAGTATAATGTAGTCCTGTACAACACAAACACTAAATATGGCCTAATACATGATCACGGATATATGAATTGAGTTGAGAGCTCTGAATACACAAGCTGAGCCAAAAAGTTACCTGACTGGTTCTCTGGTGTTTCAGTACTTCCTCATCACATTCTACTGTAAAGTGTCACTGAATCTCAATACTTGAGTGAGTTGAACAGGAGATCTTATTATGTATCTATGCTGACAGGCAGAGGAAGTGTTGTGCTGACTTTTAGCAGGGCTGGGTTTCAAAAAGAAACTTACCTGTCAAACACTGTGTGTGTCTCTTCTGATTGGTCCAGCTCACCTACTTCATAGGCCTCTTGCTAATCATGGCCTTCTCCTACTGGGTGCTGTTGGATGACAAGATGGGTCAGCAGGTGTATGGGCCTGCTGTGCTGCTGGGGGCGGGGTCTGCCACCGTCCTGGTCATATCGCTCTCCATGACTGCTGAGCTCATTGGCGATCAGACAGTAAGATGTTTGTGTGTGTGTATGTGTTTGAGACAGAGAGAGAGAGAGAGAGAGTAATGTGTTGTGTGTCGTCATGTCATCCACTAACTGTAAACCCATCTTTGCAGCAAAGTGGAGCATTTGTTTACGGAGCCATGAGTTTCACTGATAAAGTGGCTAATGGAGCGGCTGTGATGATCATTCAGGCTCTGCATCCTTGCCAGTTAGTACACACACACACACACACACACACACACACACACACACACACACACACACACAGGGAGAGAGTCAGACAGGCTGAGTCACTGGTCTGTTCCTGTGGAGTGCTGATAACAGCATTTGCTCTGGGGCCTCTGGAGCAGGGAGCAAGTGTGTGTGCGTGTACGTGTGTCCATGTGTGTATTTTTGTGTTGTCCTTCATGTGTGCAGAAGTGGTACAGATTGAGCAAAGGATAAACTGAAAGAGTCAAAACAAAAGACAGAAAACAGACATACTTTTAAGTGTGTGTGTGTGTGTGGTTGTGTGAGAGAGAATTGCACACATTCATTAGTCTGAGTGTCTTTTTGTGTGTGTATGTGTGCTTTCCTGCATAAAACAGGAGCCGAAGAAATCTTTAAAGTGGCTTCTGTCACGCAGGATCAGAGATTGTGTGGTAAGGGAGACAGAGAGAAAGATGGAGGTAGAAAAAGAGGTAAGACAGGAAGAAAGAACAAAGTGATGCAGACAGATGGAGAAGAATGGTGGGAACCAAAACTTGGTGAGTTGTGGCAAAAAAAAAAAAAAAAAAGGAGGAAATAATGGTGGGAGAGATAAATGTGACACAGAATCACTACCTACCTTTTCAACAGTCCTCCCAGATGAAGTCTCTTTGCTCACAGGCCACGTAAAAGTAATAAAACAGCCACATACCCTATAAACCCTAACTTGGAAAGCTATGAAACAGGCACTTCTAGACCCTCAATTCTCTACATACATATATCTATCCCAGATCTGTTGAATCTCTGCCACATTACTCATGTATTGTATCTATACTGTTCAAAAAAATTAAGGGAACATTTCAGTCTCACACATCAGATCTTGATGAACGAATTATTCACGTTGAAAATCTTTACTGATGTACATTGTATAATTTGTTGAGAACAAAATGACATAACAGTCAGTGGAAACCCAAATCATCAACTCACTGAGGGCTGGATTTAAAATCACACAGAAAATCAAAGTAGAATTTGAAATCACAGGCTGATCCAACTCCAATTTTATCACGGCAACTCATCATGTGGCCCAGTAGTGTGTATGGCTCCCGCATGCCTGTATGCACCCCTGATGGATCAGGAGTATCCCAGTATCTCCTCCCAGACCTGGATCTGGGCATCAGTGGGCCCCTGGACAGCGGCAGTTGTCCCAATACACCACATCCAATAGGTGCTCAATTGGATGTAGATCCTGGGAACGAGAGGGCCAGTCAATGGCATCAGAGCCTCCGTCATCACTACACACTCTGGCCACATGAGGCCAGGTATTGTCCTGCTCCAGGAGGAGCCCAGGGTCCGCTGCACCAGGGTAAGGTCTGACAGTTGCTCTGAGGATTTCATCCTGGTACCTAACAGCAGTCAGGGAACTGTTGGCAATGACTTGAAGGTCTTTGTGACCTTCTAAGGACAGGCCTCCCCAGACCATCACTGACCCACCACCAAACCGGTCATGCTGGATGATGTTACAGATAGCATATCATTCACCATGGCGTCTCCAGACTCTTGTCTCCAATGTTGGACCTGTCAATTCTGGTGTTGTCTGGTGAATGCCAATCGGGCTGCACGGTGCTGGGCTGTGAGCACAGGTCCCATTAGAGGATGCTGGGCCCTCATGCCACCCTCATGGAGTCTGTTTCTGACAGTTTGGTCAGAAACATGCACACCAGTAACCTGCTGGAGGTCATTTTGAAGGGCTCTGGCAGGATCGGATCTGTTATAGTCGACTCACAACACCTGTCTCCTTATATCAACACAAGCAAGGTGTCCATCAAATCATGACTTTA
The DNA here is from genome assembly GCA_029783705.1 of Chaetodon striatus. Classification (NCBI taxonomy): domain Eukaryota; kingdom Metazoa; phylum Chordata; class Actinopteri; order Chaetodontiformes; family Chaetodontidae; genus Chaetodon; species Chaetodon striatus. The sequence continues at coordinate 24,088,930 of JAPZEB010000022.1, read as the reverse complement.
TGATTGAATATCCATCTGAAAAAAAATGCCATAAACATCTGTGCTGTGGAAGTGACTGTATTGATATGCAAATACATCACTTACTGCCACAACAAGAGAGACATCCAGTAGGACGAAGACATATAGCCATTTCTAAATGTACTACAGTGTATTCTACCTACAACCACCATATTCTTTAGATTTTTTTGTTATTTTTAATAAATTTTTTTGTTTGTTTATACCAGTACCAACATGATTATTGATTACTTGATAATTCACTTGACTTTTTTTTTCTTTTAATGTCTTATATTGTCTTTAATTGGAATTGTGATTTGGCAACATGTGAAATGTCATGCCAATAAAGCCTATTAAATCAAACTGAATTGAATTAAACTGAATTGGGTTAGGGGCAACTACAGCTCCAGACTGTGTCTGAGCATGCTGATGTCATCATTTTATGAAGAGTTTCTGGATATGTGAATGTTGACTTAGCACAGATAACAAACTAAGAGAGATACATTTTTAGATGTAGTCAACTTATAGTGTGGACAGTTTGCATGTTTACACTGAAAACATTCAGGGATTGAACCCTCAGTAATCCTAACAGTGATACAGCTTCTCTGTAAAGATCACCTGATGTAATATGAAAGATTTAACTCTGCTCGCTCCAATTATGATCTTAATGTTAGTCAGACTATTCAGTTACATGACAGGTATGATAATCATCGTGTTGGCTATGGTGCAAGTACAGCCTAGACAACAAAGCAGAGACAAAGCGAAGGATTTGAGACAAGTGGAGGTAAAAAGAAAGAAATAAAAGTGGAGAAACTGAGACACTGACAGACAGCTCTCCAGGAGAGGAGATGAGAGGAGTTCCCTTGGGAAAAGTCTCATCTCCCACTTCAGACAACCCAAGATGATCCCCTCCAAAGTGCCCAGGTACATTACAAACCCATGGTCCTCTCTCTCCCTCTTTACCAGTGGAGGTGAGCACAATAATTCACATTCACACAAGAATTGTGGGAGGAGTGCCTCTCATCGCACCAAGCGCTCACCTCTATGGCTGGTTCATGCTCCCTGTGTGGGAGCTGCTGACGTGGGTGTCTCAAGATGGTCATATGCCTGAAAACTGCTTTATTTCTGAGCATTGCATGAAAATAAAGTTTCCAAGACCCCAAAACCAAATAAATAAACCCATAAGAACAGACCAGTAGTTCTAGTTTCTTTGCACAGTGTGCACTGTGTTATTCTATGTGTGTGAGGGAGAGCCACTGGGCAGGTCAGACTCATCCAACTATACACTGTGTTTGTCAAACAAATTTATGCAAGCCCCCCCTACCACAGAGCCTGCTTTGTAGAGCAGGGCTTCTCAGACTTATTACTCAAAGGTCTGCATCTGATTTTTATTCATGGTCCAACCCAGTCGCCAGAAAAAAGTTTTAACGTATTGAACATTTGAATGAGTTAACTTTATTTATATAGCACCTTTCATGCACAGAATGCAGCACAATTCAGCATCAGAAACAAACAGCAAAGAAATTCACTGAGCCAGCAAGTCTAATATTTAAAGGCAGTCTGTTCTATGTTTTGGGGGCATCAAAGCTAAAAGAAGCATCCCCAAAGGTTTTTGTACTGACATTAGGAAGAGTTAAAAGAGCAGCTGCGGAGGATCTCAGGGTGATAGGGAATCTATCATATAGGAGAGGACGATGCCATTAAGAGCCTTAAAAACCAATAGAAGGATTTTAAAATCAGTCAATGTAGGTTATGTAAAACAGGAGTTACATGGTCTCTCTTTTTAGTTTTTGTAAAATCCATGGCAGAAGCATTCTGAATGGTCTGTAGTTTTGCAATGGCAGTTTTAGTTGGGCCAGTGTATACAGTGTAAGAATAGTCAAGATGACTGCAAACAAAAGTATGAGCAAGCTTCTCAGCATTTTGCTGGCCCAGTAGAGGTCGTACCTTAGCTACACTGCGTAAATGATAAAATGCAGTTTTTTGTTAATGAGTTAAAATGAGCTTTAAAATTGAGATCAGAATCTACAATGACACCAAGGTTTCTCACCTGAGGTCATGTCTGTGTGGCCAGAACATTTCTGCAGACCATGGCTATGCTGCATTTGCATGTTATTATGTAGTGGGTGCACTGAAACTTAGTGCTGTGGTTGATGGGTGGTTAGGTTTAGGCATAAAAAAACACTTGGTTATGGCGAGTAAAAGAGCATGTTTTGGCTTAAAATATCCCAATGGGGGATATAATCCCAGCGGGAAAAGCAGTAATGTCTGTAAAAAAAACAACTACTTTTTTGTGCCTGAAAAGCCGCTGGAAAAACAGCTAAAGGGTGGCGACAAAACACTTACTATTGGAGCATAAAAAGCGGCTGGGAACACAGCAATGACAGCGGCATGCAGCTTTGCAGGTGTCTTACCTGGTGACACGCCATCCACCATCCTCTCCATCTCCCAACGACACAGTCAGTTTATATATCACTTTACAAATGTTAGAAATGTTGATATAACATATGTATGATGTGCAAATGTAATTTGGGGTTTGAAGAAATTTACAATGCCAACATTTTCTTCTGGCCACAGCAAAGTCAGAGGTCCAGAGCGACTAGCTGGATTGGAACGCATATTTGTCTGTCAGCTTCTCTTTGAGTACTCAATTTTCTTGGTCAGCTATTCTTTTCTTTGTAAATTTTAACAACGATATCTTCAGCTCTTTGGCGATGGAATGTTCTGGGATTTTTTTTCAGATTTTACACATGGTGGATGGATCCAACAACCACCGACAACCACCAACCAGCAACTTGTACCCAGGAGGCCGGTGTTTGCTCCCATACGAATATAAAGCCAAACCCTGTTCGTTTGTCCTAAGCCCAACCACGTGTGTGTGTGTGTGTGTTGGCCAAACATAATCATATACATTTGCTGTTGAAGGGAAAAAAAAGGCCATTTGCGATCTTGTCCCAACACAGTGCATTTATTTTGAAAGACACTGCATGCAAACTGTACATTTCCTGTGAAAATCAAAGTGTATTTTGAAAACAGACAATGCATGTTACAGGCAAAAACTGACACAGCGTCCCAGCACTTCAACAACCAACGCACCCAGGGTACCTTGCACATCATATCTCGACGTGGGAAGTCCACGACCAAATGTCGATATGTGACGCGGTCGGAGTGAGAATGTGTCGGGCAATAACAACGTCACTCAAACTCACTCCTAGGAGCCGGATAGGATAGGATCACTGTGAATGATCTCTAACTACACAGTGTATTCAACGTCAAAAAAAATTTTTTTTGATCAGTAAAAATGTAATTTGAAAATAGAAAATGTTCTGCTTCATAACATATTGTATTCACAACACCAGGTAAACGCTTGGCCCAGATTAACTTGCTCTTTTGTCCAGATGCAGACCTTGGTTGCAGACCCTGAGAGGTGGGCGTCTCGATTAAAAAATAAATACTATAGATACTACGGTTTTGTTTTGAAGATTGATCCCGGTATCAATAGGATTAATACGGAAAAAAGTGTCGTACCTGCTTGTATTTGAAGAGCACAGCTGTCTGTGCAAACAATGTTTCGTTATCGTGAACGCATCTAATGCACGTGCTGTTTACTTCTCTGCTGCGTTTGTGTTGTCCGAACATGCACAGCACACCACGACTAGTTTAATGTTACACATAATAGAAGTGATGGCTTAATGAAAGAGGGAAAAAAAATCACGAGACGGCAACCAAATAAAAGGGAGGAGGAGCCAAATGCCGAAACATCCAGACCCCTGACACAGAGACAGAGTCCACTGACAGAGTCTGTTCAAAGAGGCTCAGGAAGGAATATTCAGCTGTAAAGTCATATTTTAGTCAAATCAGCTCCTCAGCATTGGTTAATATTACATTTTCAAACTGTGATTGATTGGTCATCATTAGCTGTTACATTAGCAGACTGATTATTCATCTCATAAATCATGACACTTTACCCTACATGAAATTACATAAGCCTCTTTTGATCATGAAAAGTATCACATCAGTATCAGTACTGGGACTTCTGACCATATTTCACTTGGTATTGGATCAAAACCAAAATTCTGTGGTGTCGCCCACCCTTGGAAGCTTTGCTGTACAGTTTGCTGTGTTGAGCTAAATTCCCTTTTTAGACAGAGACGGGGGCAAATTACTGCTGCCCTGATGAATTCAGAGTCTTGACACCTCATAAACCTTCATGGTGGACTTTCCAGCTTATATTTTATCTCCTCATCCGAAATTGTAGCGCTGTGCCAGCACCAATGCATGCCTTTGTGTTTCTGAATACAGTGCTTTTTGGTGGTAACACATGGTCAAAGGACAAGCAGATAGATAGATCAGAACAATCAGTGCAGACAAAGAGTGGTCACTGGCTGATTACCGGCAGAACACTCAACAGTATCACCCTACTCTGTGATAGTTGTTTCAGAGGTGTGTGTTTATGTGCTAAATGCTTTTTAGCAAAGAAAGGAGATTTTGTTTACAGATTAGGTAAAAATATGCAAATATAACAACTATTATCACCTCAATCTTTAAAGGATTAGTCTCGGCGAACTTTGGTTGAACTTACTTCATGTCTATATTTGGAGCTTCACCATCCTATCACCTTAACTCAAGGCAGCAGTGCCCATCTCTCTAACCTCAGAAACAAAAAGTTGTTAAAAAACATCTTGGGTAGCAATGTGGATCACCGTTGCCTGAGGAGCATTTGCATTGCATACATAAAAACTTATTGTCCTGAAAACTTTTTTTTCTATTAATTTCAATCTGGTCCCATTTCAATTTCTTTTCCCAGGAAAGATATGCCGTCACATTGCCCGAAAAACTTGTCAGTTGCATCACAGCTTCAGTGCTCCAAGGCAGTACAGCCCGAGGGGTTATTGCCAATGTGTTGCATTAATTACAAAGCAAGTTCTTGGTGTCCATGCAAATTCTACTGTGTACTTTGTGCTGTTTCCCGTTTGCAGGCTTTGTTAGTAAGTATGTCAACCAGCAGTGTGTTATAAATACATGTGATTATGAATGTTGGAAATAAGAGCTAAAGATTCAGTGTGTAAGATTTAGGGGAATATAACGGCAGAAATACATAACACATAGTATTCTTTCTTTAGTGTATAATCACCTGAAAATAAGGATCATTCTGTTTTCATTACCTTAGAATGAGCCATTTATATCTACACAGGGAGCGGGTTCTTATCTATGTGGATTGCCATGTTGCACCGCCATTTTACAGTCGTCCAGAATGTACAAACCAAACACTGGCTCTAGATTTATTTTTTACCCCTTTGAAACTTGGAGAGACATATATTTTAAAACAAAAACTAGGGAAAGTAGCCAGGTAAAAGGTATTTTATAATTATTATTATTATTGCTAACTATTATTATTATATCTAAAATGATGGTAGAGAATAATTGTAATTTTTAGGCACTTTTTTTCAGGTCATTTTCTTTTTTGTTTTTTAGATTTATTTAAGTTCTTTTTTAAACTATTTTTCTTCTTTTACCAATTTCCTGCAAATTTTGAGGGTCATTTCTTCTTTCATTGCTCATTGCCTTTTCCCCATGTTTTTAAAAGAAATCAATCGAATTTGCTCGGGGTTCAAAGGCTTAATATGAAACTGCTTTGCTCTATGTTTTTACCAGTTTAAATCACCAGTCTTCTTGTTTTATGTTGCGTTCACACCAAACGAGACGCAAATTTTCATGTTGTGTTACTCGCGCAAGTTTGAACGGTAGAATATTTGGTGTTGACTCGCGTCATACACACAAATAACTCACGTCTTACTCGCATGAAATTGCTGAATTGATGAATGAACTTACATCCTTGGCATCATACATCCCTGGAGGATCTCAATGCTGATTGGCTATCATGGCGCAAGTTGGTCGCTGACGTTCAGATTTTTTCATTCTTGATGCAGGATGCAAAATTGCCCTGTGTGCTTCATTTGTCCTGCTTAATTTACGTATTTCACGCCATTCGCAACACGTCCATTGCGTTGCCCTTACATTGACTTTACATGCAATGTAACTCACACTAATTGTTTTATTCATGCCTGGTGTGAGCACAGCATTAAAGAGGAGGAGACCTCTGCGTATAATTCCAACACATTCTGGACCTTCCTTGTCCAGATACGACACGAAAGGTACCCTGGGTGTGTTGGTTGTTGACATTTCACTACGTCGAACCGTACAACAACTCGCATTGAGTTTTTTTTTTCCTTCAACAACTAACACACGTAGTTGGGTTTCGGCAACAAAAACTCAAGGCTAGATTGAGGAAAAAAGAACAAGGTTTGGTTTTTCGAATCTTACGGGACGCGAACACAGCTCTTCCGGGAAAGTCGGTGTTTGTTGGACCCATGCACCATCCCACCAGCCCTACTCGGGCTTTTGCAGCTTGCTCCAGCGCGTTGTTGTCCTGCTGCATTTTCCCTTGACGAGTGCTGTTAGACTATAACGACGAGCAGCCGCGTATCATGCTGATGTGAAGGGACAGCTTTTGTCATTAGTGTCTGACCCTGGAAGTCACTACTTAAGCGCTGGATTTCGACAACTTCACACACATTAGTAAATGCTGGGCGAGCTGCCTCTCTGTGACACGCCAAACAGCGTAGTAGAAACATAGATTTGTAACGTGAAACTGCTTTATTCTCTTTCTTTTACCAAGTTAAATCACCTTGTCCTGTTTTGGAGAGGAAGTGACCTCTGTGAATAATTTGGCTCCCAGTAAGAATCTCCTTAACAATGAATATTTAAAGAATTTGAACTGTGAGAGGTTTCAGCTGGTTGCAACCTGCAATCTTTACTTTAAGATTACACTAAATCCCCCTAAATCTTAGATACTGTTTCTTTAAAGGGTGAAAACTGGTGATGGTTTTCAGCTAGTTGTTATGTTTTTAGTTCAGTTCTTGGCCTTAGCGTTGCCTCATGCCGCCCTTTTTTCTGTCTGCACTTGCGTTATAGTAGAAAACATCAATTTAAAAAAGATAGATATATTCTGTTGGCAGGTTAATATAATGAACCTTGATTATTTTTACTTGTGGTACTTAATTTGCTTCCCTCCTTGTTGTGCAGGTCATCTCAAAATAATCTCCATTACTGTTGACTTTGGCAGCAGACCCCACCTTTCTACCACCTTGCTGACACAAGACTTAATTAACTTCACCTTCATCAGTCTCCTCTTAGTTTTTTTCTTTCCCTTCTTTCCAGCCCACTGGATTTCTTACCTTCCTCCACCTCTTCCACCTCCATTTCTCTCTTTTGGCCCCCCCCCACACAGTCTGTCTCTTTGCAGGCACATTTTAAAAGTATTTGGTTTATAATAAATATATTAATCAGTGTAGAATAGAAGCTACAGCTGTGGCTTTAAGCGCTGCATGATTTATGAGGTACAAACTTCACAGCCACCTTCATGCTTCAAGATCTCATTATGTGCTATCTCTTTCAGCCTTTGCATCTACTTTTTACTTAAGTTTCTATAGAAAATGTGTCAATTAACTAGATTTGCTGCAGCATGTAAACCACTCTTTAAAGGGAATGTTTTTGTGTGAGTTACACCGCACATTGTGTCTAATTAATCAGATTCTTTCATGTGTTAAGAACACTATAAACACCAATAGAAAATATGACACCTCCACATAGGGGCGTGATAACAAAGTCACAGTGGCTTTTTTTGTAGGTTATGTACAGTAAAGCTGCTCTTTGCACAAATGTGTTCATGTTTGCTCAGTGTTTTTCTCATGATTGTGAATAATCCATAACCAATGTATTTTATCATAAAATGATACATGGCAAACATCAAACGCAGCCATACCAAGATGCTGTTATCCAAATGTAAAATGCCATTTTTCATGTAAGATATAGGCGTAACGAATAGGCCGAGCTTATTCCTCTTATGAGATAAGAGCCTCTATATGATAGTGGAAATTAACAGTATAAAGCTCCTCCTCCACATGATACACTGCAACAAGCTTATGTTAAAAGCTCGTCATAGATATTTCAGTGTAGTTTCCCTCCAGTGTTACTGAATGGGATTAAAAACATTTTTTTTTTTTATGAATACTTATTATGAAAATAATTTGTTATTCTCTTTTTTCTTCCTCTCTTCCACAGGGAGGCCAAATCGGAGGGTCAGTCAGAGAGCAGCGTCCCTGAAGCTGGGAGAGATTCAGGACACTTCAGCCCAGTGGATGAAATGTTCTCTGGATGAAGGTCAGGCTCTCTTTATTTGAAGCACAACACTGCTTTCCTAAAGATGCATCATGCAGCTCTGACTCATTTACACACGTTACGCTTTATAGTAAAGGACTGACTGTTGTGGTATATTCAGCACTGATCGGCCATGACTGGTCAGTCTCAAAAAAATCTGATTTTGCCTCAGTCAGATTTAAATGCATGCACTGCACAATGGTTCACGTAATGCGCACAGCGGCACTCAAACACAAACTACTGTCACAGCTGCTGCAACCCTTTGTCATCCCCAGATCGTTCATATCGACCCTTTGTCACACCTACTCTTAGCAACTTTATTTCTAAAAAGCTAGGCTATAAGCGAGACTATAATGTAAATTAGAGGAAACACATCCTCCCAATACTCAAATATGCTCAAAATGACCTCTCCAAAATATATTGACATTTAGGGAAAAAATTGTTATTCTAGGATAGGCAACTACACGCCGCCATCCAAACTACTCATTAGCAAATGTAATCATAATCATAATTTAATACATTGCCATTATTATTATTACTATTGGTTCTAGTATTACGGTGAGGGGCCTGTTTCATGCATTGTCTTCTTCCAAAATACTCTTACGTTTTCACAGGAAATTTACCGTTTACATACAGTGTCTTTCAAAATAAACACACTGCATTGGTACATTACCGCAAACTGACTTTTTTGTCCTTCAGCAACAAACAAAACAAAAGCACGTGGTTAGGTTTAGGAAAAAAGGAACAGGGTTTGGCTTTAGAATCTTTCAGGACATGAACACTGCTCTCTCGGCTGAAAGTCGGTGTTTGTTGGACCCATCCACCACCCCTTCCACTTGCCCCACTCGTACTTTCGCCACCTTAACCATGTTTCCCTCTGACGCCACCGGGCAACATTAAACTATATCGACACCCTGCTGAGTTCCATGCTGACGTTACAGGACGCCTTTCTCGTTGGTTTCTAATGCCACAAGTCACTGCCCAAGCATCAGATTTCGCCAACTTTGGAGCGAATCCGTGAGACTCACGTTGTGATGATGTTTCTCTCCTAGTATCGGCAACAAACCCTGCCAAAAATGTATTTATTTATTTTTTATTTAACCTTTATTCAACCAGAAAAACCTCTTGAGATTAAACATCTGTTTTTCAAGAGTGTCCTGGCCAAGACAGGCAGCAACATAAGTTACAGACAGACAACAAGGAACAAAAGTGCAAAACAAAAAATAAGATTACTTCAAAGATAAGACAAAACGTATGTTAATATATACGAGAAGTAAACCATAAAAACAAAAAAACAGCAACTACAGATGATCACAAAGACCAGCTAAGACACACTGTGACATTGTGTTAAAGAAGATTGTGTATGAAAAACCTGCAACAGTGCTTTGAAACGCCCGAGAGGAACCAATGAGTGCAACTTTAAGTCCCTCTGCAGAAGATTCCACATATAATAAGAGCACCCACGTGAACAATCTAACTTCTAGGCTTTTCCTTTTCACAATAGAAACACACCTTTAAAATGTAACTAACACAATAAAAGCAAAATGTATGACTATAATAGAGCATGGCCAAGGTCATTTACATTTACTCTCCATAATAGGCCAACATACACTCTATAAAGCAATATTTTCTATGATTCTTTTTCTCTGGTATGTAATTTATTTATTTATGTATTTACTGGAGCATATATAGATCTTTTCCACTTGTTCTCTTTTGGGAGAATACAAAATGTCATATGTAGTGAAATACTGCGGTTCATTTTTAGTTGAATTTTTCTTTGTATAAAAAACTCTGAAAAGGTTATTTAATAGTGTTATTATCAAAATACAACAGAATTTTTATTTAAGAAAAATAACAAA
>JAPZEB010000022.1:24008316-24031625 GCA_029783705.1 Chaetodon striatus | reverse complement strand
CTGTGTTTTTCCAATGCTGCTCGTTGGTGAGAGGCTGCTAGCTACAGTGGCTAAGGCAAAAACACAAAGTCCCAGTGTCTGGTTTGTCCACTCTGAGCTACCTCCATAAATGATATACGTAGATATAAATGGCTCATTCAAAGGTAGCGAAAACACAACATTTCTTAATTACAGGTGATAATACACTAAAGAAAACATACCTACTATATTTATTTCTGCCAATATATCCCCATAAATCCCACACATTGGACCTTTAAGGATAAATGACTGACATTTTTTTTGCTATTAGCCTGTCAGATCATTAAAATGTCTCAGTCTATCTGACACCAATGAATTTCTCCTCATGTAAATCTGTATTTGTTTGTTTTACATTTGTTGCTCCTGGGTGTACAAGTTGTCTTTTGGCTTCTATTAAACCAATGATAGTGTATCAGTTTGATTTGTTGCCCAGAGCTTCCCTCAGTATACCATCCGCCTACATTAAAAGCTTGAACTCTTGGTGGCCCTTGCAAAAAGGTGCCAAGCAGTCTACAACTGACAGAGCTGATTACACACTCCAGCCAATTAGATCACAGAGGTGAGGATGAAACTGGCCAATGGCATTACAGGTCAAAAGTTCAGCTGGCAAGAGAGAAGAGCAGGAAGTGAAGGCAGAGGGAGGTTAGAAAAAAAGATAAAAGTGGCCAAAAAGGAGACAAGATGATAAAAAAACAGATTGGATAGAATACATATTTAAGCATTTACTAACTTCAGAGAGGAGAGTTCTCTGATGAGTCCACAGATCAGCTCTGTAGCATCTTCATGACAGTCTGGGGATCCAGGCTCTTCCTCCCTCTCCATCACCTCCTCCTGACTGGATGGAGAGAAAGGGAAAAGCTGGATTAATCAAAAACAAGTGGCTTATAATCTTGTATCCTAAATTTAAGGTCATTTTTTTCACAAGAGTATGAAAATGTGTAGATATGTTGATACAGAAATTTTCTTTGTTAAAAATTTTGTGTTCTTCGGGATAAGATAAGAGATTAAACCAAATTAAACATGTCCATCTGAATTCACTGCATGTAAATAAGGTAAAAGTAAGTAAGTTCTTCCTTACGTCAATACGATGGTGTTCAGCTGCGAGTCTGACACGTAATCCAAGCATCCAGATCCAAATGGGTCAGAGATGTCCTGTGTCTCAGGGGGCTCAGCGTTCACAGTAGAAAGACCAGCACCGGGTTCAAATTCAGATACACACTGTATACAACAAAAATAAATCAGCCAGCTCTGTAAAGTTAATCACCACTGTGATAAACAGCCCCTCCGAAATGAACAGTATCGGAAGAACACTCATTTTTTAATAATGTGAAAATGCTTTATTCAGTGTTTTTACTGGTTTAAATCGCTGGGACCATTTGTTGTGAGGAGCAAGAGATCTCTGCAGATAATTTGGCTCCCAGTTAAAAACTCCTGATAGTCTGGATCTGAAGTTATCAGAGAAAAATGGTGAGCAGACAGTAGCAGGTGCTGTGCTGGCAGCCTGTCTCTGACAAGCCAAACAGCATCAGAAAACCACTGATTCATGTCGTGAAACTGCTTGATTGAGTGTTTAAATACATCTCCCACAACCTCCTGGAAAATGATCACTGAAGGAATTATAACCTGGAGAAGTTTAAACTGGTTACAATCTGCAATCCTCACCGCCAGATGCCACAAAATCCCACTAAATCTTACACACTGTACCTTAAAATACTTTGTCATTTATCAGGTGATTATCAGATGTGATGATTCAATTTATCATGATATATCAGGGAAGAGCAACAAATCCTCACATTTGAAAAGCTGCAACCAGCTAGTATTTGGGATTTTATCCTGATAAACGACTTAAACATCTATTTAGTCTGGTTGATGATTAACTATCTGTTGATCACCGGACTGATTGTTTCAGCACTAATTTACAGAATTTTTGTCACTGGTGCTTGAGTCATAAACACAATTATGAGATGCTGCAAAGGCTTGACACTATACGCAAAACACAGAAAAACTATCTGCTTAACACACAACATCAAAATGACCTTTTACTTAAACTACACCTCTGACAGTCTCAACAAAAACTTGACATTAAAAGCTTAACTAAACTGATATTTTGTACCTTTGTCCCACCACTCACACTGTGTTTCCTCTCTGAGCCACTGGGTGTCGCTGCAGCCTTGCAGAGCTCCAGAGCCTTGAATCCTCCTGAGTGCATGTCTGTGGATGAAGCACCTGCTTCAGCTCCATCACTGTCCCCAGCATCACCTGTCAGCTCTTCCTTGTTCTCACCTGTTGTCCCAATCACACCATTCATGGACAGAGGGGCGGCCACAGATGCACCTGGATTTTCAGTCCCCTCATTTTGAGTCAGATTAGGGTAAAAAGTGATGGCAGGACTTTGGTTTACGACTGCTGACCCGTCTTCTTTCATTTGTCCCTGAGATTTTGCAGCCACAATCTCAGCTTTGTGTCCCTCAAGTTCCTGCTGCTCCTGATTGCCCAGAAGCTCCTCCTTTTCCTCCTCCACAGGTGGGTCTGACTTTGTGTCACCAGTTTGCTCTGGGCCAGACTCTAGGGCTCCTTCAACCTCACAGTTCTTTCCCTTTGAGCAACCTGGATCACACACAGCTCCGGTGACATCTGAGGTAGCAATGTGAACCTCAGTTTCTGCCCTGTATGTGAACAAACAATGTTATCATCAAGTGGGAAGTTAAAAATTACATTTACTCCTTAACTATCTATTTGTGTATATGGAGTGTTTTTCACAGATTTCACTAAAATTTTACTGAAGCAATGTATATGACTTAAAATGCTTCCATAATAGAGTACAAGTTCCTCATGACATTATTCTGACCTGTCATTCCCTCCACAATGACTGGACTGGGGTTTCATCCCTGCCTCCCTCTGCTCTGTGACACTGCCTACTGGGATGGATAGTGAGGATGATGGGGGTGAAGATATAATCTCTTCCTGAGGATGAAGGTCAGCTGTGTTATTGCAAATCTGCTTCTCAGCCATTTCCAGTCTGTTCTGCCCCTTTTCACGTTTTTGCGTCTTTAGAAAGTGACTCCGCTCCTTCTCTGTCAGACCACACATACCCATCCTTCTCTTCTTTTTGGCCGGTAACACGGCTGCTGCTTCCTTTGGGATTTCCTTGACATCAGCCTCGTACACATTGCTGGATTCTTCTTGGTTTCTTTCCAAATTACACGGAGAGTTCTCCTTTGCACCGAGTTGCTCCTCCAAAGCAGCTCCATCACCCTCTTCAGAGATTGGTAAGAAGACTTGGAGTTGATCAGTGCATGTTTGAGATGGTGATCTGTTACATTCGTCTGCAGTCATTTCCACCTTGTCCTTTCCACTCTTGTCGGCATCATTATCAGCAGGTACTCTAAAGACCTCTGACTGAGAATCATTGTTTGGATTGGGGACTGTTGACTGTTCTTGCTCTTCCAAAGTTTTAGTCGTCCCATTTTTAAAGTTAACATTTGTTGTTTCTGCATGTTTTCCTTCCATGTCAGGATCCTGTTTGGTGAGACAGGCCTGTTCTGCTGCTTCATGCTGCTGAGCTGAAATCATTGTAGACTCCTGCAGAGGGGACTGGTGGCACTGTAGCAGTGTTTCATCTGCTGCTGTATTATTTCCTTCAGTGTCCTTAAAAAAACCCCAAACTTGTCAAAAAACTTGGCTTGATAAGATGTAAATGTACGTCCTGTTTCAATCACCTAAATTACCTGATGATGTAGAGCAGCCTGAGCATCACTGGTCTCTGAGGTTTCATCACTTGGGCATTCCCTCTTCCTGGACCTGAGTGACCGAGGCTGGGGCGGAGCTGAGGTGACTTAAGAAATAAAGACCAGCTCAGTTAAAAAAATCACTGTAGCTGATTACAGTGGTGGAATGTAACTAAGTACATTTACTCAAGTGCAAATTAAGATTTTTGCACACATAACATATAAAACATTTATAAAATATGATGGTTTGTTATAAATTAAACTACCTAAGACTGTATAAGCCTACAATTACAGCTAAAATGATAAGCCATTAATTGGCAGACAGAACTATTTTTGATTGTTTTAGTCATTTTCCATGTGAGAAAATGTTTCCAGCTACATGTCTCCCAATTGTACTTACATTCTTTTACTTAAGCACCATTTTCAATGCAGGACCTTTACTTTTAACCAAGTATTTTTACAGTGTGGTATTAGTACTTTTACTTTAGTAAAGGATCTGAATACTTCCGCCACCAAAGTAAAGCAACTGTACACAGATGAGCCAAAACAATAAAAACACAGGTGGATGTTAAAGCACCAACAATACACCATGCCGCACTGCACAAACTGTTCAAGAATTGCCCAAGGAACTTGGCAAAGAGCTCAAGATGTTGACCTGGCTTACTAATTCCCCAGATCCTAATCTGATTGAGCATCCGTGGGACGTGCTGCTACCCCACATCAAACCCTACAGGACTTGAAGGATCTACTGCCAATGCCCTGGTGCCAGACACCACAGGACACCCCCAGAGGTCCTGTGTCCATGCATCAACAGTTCAGAACCAATTTCGATCCAAGGGGCCCCACCATAGGTCGAGGTTACCTCAGCTGTATGGACACATTCAGGGGATACTGAGATCTAGGGGATTTTGAGGCCAGGTCGACTCCCTGAAATCTTTGTCATGTTCCCCAAACCAGTCCTGAGCAGTTTTCGTGGAGTGGCAAGATGCTTGGTTCTGCCATTGCCATGAGGAGGTGTACTTTGTCTTCAAAAGTGTTTGGGTGGGTGGAGCGTGTCAAGTGGCACCCACATAAATGTCAGGACCCAAACTTTCCCAACAGAACATTGCATTGTAACTACATGATCAATGTTATTCACTTCACCTGCCAGTGGTTTCGATGTTTTGGCTGTTTGGTGTAAATCAAATTGTAATTATCACTTAGATTCAAAATATAGGTCTTTAAAAAAATCAGATAATCATTTATTGTCTCTGTTAACATCAAAGTTAGCCCATGATGTGATAATAGCATTTCATTTACCACTGCTGCTCATCTTTGCCTTTCCTTTGGTCATCTCCTCTCCCTACAGGATAAGAGAAATAAACTCAATGACAAAGACATAACAACATAGTAGGAAAATTAGCCTTTAACTACCATGAATATTTCCTATTGTTAATTTACACTTATATCTTGAAAGTTAGCTTATAGCTAACCAATAGTTAGTGTAGTTGAGCGGCAGCTAGCTAACACCAACAAAGTTAAGCTGACTTAATAAATAAAGTTGTAGATATGACATGGATACTGAGTGAAGTTATTGATATTTAAATAACTAAATTATGCTGATTCATACCCAGTGACGATAGATAAACATTGGCAAAACGCTGCGGTGTATTTTTTCCCACGGTAATAAAACCACCCACCTGAACAGCGGACTGGAGGTGTAACGTTACTTCGTCGGTGCTTTACGTCAGTAATGGGTGTGCTTCGTCTAGCCGTAAAGCGCGATGTGCGTTGCCACTGGAGACGCAATGGCGGAAGTAAATTCCACAGCTTACCGTTCTTGTTTTGACAGCCCAAACTAAACGTTAAATTACATCTGTCTGCTCGTACATGCTCTGAATTTTCTCCTATCGTCTCTGAGCAGCTTCTATCCTCACTAACCGACCCGACTAGCTGTAACACTTACGTCACGCCCCGTGAAACCGACAAGGTAAGTAGCTTGCATGTACATTCATCAGCGTTGCAAAAACATGTATGTTGTGCTAGCTGTTAGTTAACATGAGCTCAGAAGCTAACTTGATACAAGACAGTTGGAACAGTTTGGATTTTTACATAAAGTGGCAGCTGGTGAAGTCGACTCTGTACAGGTGTCTGAGCAGTGTGAAGTCAGTCGTCGACATGTTCATCGTCTTTCCCCCTCTCTCCATTGGTTCAATTAACTTAACCCCTCCTTAACTTTCAGGTCTGTCCATGAGTCGCAGTCGGAACCCCCCTGCTCGGGGTCAAGGGGCAGCCCGAGCCAAACAGGTAACACCCCTCATGTATGATAATGAGATGTGTGATTAATATCTACTGTTAGTATGTCAACAACAGGTATGATTCAGCACATCTCTCCCTGCCTGTCCTTGTGTCTGTCTCACCCTGTCTCAGATGGGGCTGCTCCTTGACCTGTCCCCGGACGGAGGGATGGATGATGATGGAAATGATGAAGAGCTGGAGGCAGAGTTGCTGAATCTGGTGGGAGGAGGTGGGGGGAGATCACAAGGGAAGAAAGGTGAAGGCAGAGGTGAGAGAGTCATTTTTTTCCCCTTGATTTAACTCATAGACATCGACTAGTTTAAAGTACAGTTTTCTCTCTCTGTCTCATTCATGTACTAGTGTTTCAATTTTGATATGCCAGGTATGATTTTGTGCTGCTTGTGATGTATTTGTGTACGTACAGCTCCTGTTCCCATGGCTGATATAGAGCGAATGGCAGCTCTTTGTATGAAAGACCTGGATGATGAGGACATGGGGGATGACGATTTGGAGGATGATGAAGATCTGCTGGTAACACAAACCGTTTTTGTCCCTTTCCCCTTTCTTTCCCAAAGTGGAAGCAATTTTAAAAGTATCTTAAAAGTATTTTCATAATGGATTTATTGTATCAGGCATTTTTTTCAAGCAAAAGGTGGCTATTGGCAGGTCCCAGCCTCTCCAGTGTGCTGAATTTGCTGCTTTTCGTTGTTACATGATGATAGTAAACTAAATATATTTGGGTTTTGGGCTAAACATGTACATTACTTGATTAATAAAGAAAATAGTGTGTCAAAATATGGTTTGTTGCCCTCCTAATCTTTAATCCCACTTACAATATGGTGATGAATCTTAGCTGTTGACTTGCTTTAAATATCTGTTTTTTAACTGTGTACATGTCCGTGTCTCTGACACAGGCAGAACTAAATGAGGTTTTAGAGGATGATGAGGAACAAGCTCCTGCTCCCACCCCTCCTGCTGTCACACCGACTGCTCCCAAAGTGAGCGTCACATCCCACTCTGCTCCTCCCGCGGCTCCCAGTGGTGCAACTGGGGTCGAGTCTCGCCTATTGGAGCGCATAGAAATGTATAAGACAGCCATTTCCAATGCCAAAGCTGCGGGGGAGACTAGCAAAGGTCGAAGATATGAACGTGGGTTAAAGGTAACATAGAGAAAGAGAATAAAAAACATCACACACAACCTCAGTACCAGTTGATCTCCATACCTTGCCGTTATTAACTTTTTCAAATGTCTAAATGTACTTCTTAAATATGAATCTAAAACTTGATATTTTATACAAATGTGTTCTCTGTAATGTTAAAAATTTATATTCATGATTTCTTTTCTTCTTCAATGCCTAGACCCTGCAGTCCATGTTGACATCTGTCAGGAAAGGAAAACCAGTCAATGAGGAGGAGATGCCGCCTCCAGTTGCTCTCGGTGGAAAGCCCAACGTCACAGCCGAGCCTGAATCAATCAAGGAGCGAGAACTGCCAGAACCCACACTGATGCCCTCTCCACCCACAAATCAGAAACCTCTAAGGGAGGCTGCACCGACAGTTCCTAATGCCAAGCCACTCCATCTGACCGTGCCCCAAAAGCCCACTGCTGCCATCACCCCAGAAACACCTGCCATCTCTCCCCTCACCCCCAGCCAGCCTGACGCACAGCACTCAGGTGAACACACAAGATATCGCACAGAGTACTCTGCGCAGGTCTCTCCACCTTGCCACTTCTTCTCTGTGCTGTGTCGTGGATGTATGAGAGTAAAGATGTGGAAATATTTGTCCAGTCTAACATTTTAAATTCACTGACTCATTCTTTGACTGAAAAAGTCATAAATGTCATCAGAT
This sequence comes from Chaetodon striatus, assembly GCA_029783705.1. Classification (NCBI taxonomy): domain Eukaryota; kingdom Metazoa; phylum Chordata; class Actinopteri; order Chaetodontiformes; family Chaetodontidae; genus Chaetodon; species Chaetodon striatus. The sequence continues at coordinate 24,023,751 of JAPZEB010000022.1, read as the reverse complement.
TAGCACTGCCTCATCTAAAACAACCGCTACGTAATCCAAAATGTCCGAGAGTTAAAATGCTTTAACCCACATTTACTAATAAAAGGCCTTAAAAGTATTAACTTGTCTTAAATTCAGATTTAATGGGTCTTAATTGTTTTTTAGTCACCTCACCGCAAGAATTCCTGGTGTTGGTACTACGGGAAACTTCATTTTAACAAAAGATTAACACTATTCGATGGGAGAACAGATTTGAAACAAAATCTGTATGTGCGCAATGCCCCTAATTTGTCCCCTCTTTGCATTAAGATCTCGCAGTAAGTCTGTATTGTTAAATTAAAGCTCGTCAGGCTGCTTGTTTGTTAATTTTTTCTTTATAAGCACACAGAGTATCATCATTGTCTCTTTCCCATATTGTTAATTTTTAATGACATCAGTGTGTTTACTTGGAAAGTGTATATATTCACGGATATGTTCACTTTTGATAATGTGTATTTCCATCCCAAGTTTGGTCTTAAATTCCATTAAAGTGGTCTTTAAAAGGTCCTACAAAGTCCTAAATTCAATTTGTTTACTCCTGTAGTCACCCTGATTATCATTTTTACTCATGTTACTGCTCACAAATGAAGAAGCTCACAAACGTCATATATATCACACATATGTATGTCTGCCCTCCATTCAGAGCTGAAACAGGCGGTGCTGTCCAGACAGAGGGAGTATAAGATAGCTGCCATACACGCCAAGCAGAGCGGCAACATAGATCTTGCGAAACAGCACTACCTCATTGCCAAGGTAACAGAATTATTGTCAGTGTTATCACATGAATAAATATCTTTGTTGTGCAAGTGTATAGAGAAGAAGTTCATCCTCATAGAGCTGACCTCCCTTTTTGCAGAAGCTGGACGTGCTGGTGGAGGCACTGGACAGAGACGAACCAGTAGACCTGAGCTCTCTACCTCCTCCTCCTGGTCAGTGTTCACACTAAAGGGTTACTTTCCCCTAAGGTTTTTGACCTTTGTTTAAATTACTTACACACCATGGCGTATCTCTTTACCAATTTTTTTCGAGAACTGAGTGGTGTCTGCACTATTGTTGACCTTTCTAAGGCTTTTGATACTCTTAGTCTTGACCACTGCATTTTACTAAACAAATTATATAGTCTTGGTTTTGATGATCACCCTCAAACTGGTTTTGTGCATATTTGTCTGATAGAACGCAGGCTTATAATTTCCATTTTATCTTGTGTGCACATGGCTCTTTTCCAACTCAAGCCGTGTCTATATTACAGCCCTTCTTAAATGTTCTTCAGACATCACTGCTTAACTTCAAACTTATACTGAATACTGATGAGACCATCTGTGTTTTATTCTCAAGAAGCCATAATCTGTCCTGCTGTCCCTCTTCCTCCTGTCTATAAATACATAATGGTACTGAAGTTGAGATCAGCCCGTCTTATAGATATCTGAATTAGATTTAACCTTAAAGTAGCTGCAGTTGCAGTTTACCACTGTGCTCTGCACTTTATGACAGAGAATAAATATCATACTTGTCACTGTGTGCTACATGAAAGAGAAGGCTAGTCTTCACGAACTACAAGCAGAGAACAACACAGTGTCATTTTTATGCCACTGCTCCAGCGGTAGTCGTGGCCAGAGAGATGTTTTTTTTGGGTTGTCCGTCTGTCCATCTGTCCCATTCTCATGAATGCGAAATCTCAGGAATGCCTTGAGAGAACTTCGACAAATTCTGCATTAAAGTCCACTTGGAGTCAAATGAACTGATTAGATTTTGGTGGTCAAAGATCAAAGGTCAAGGTCACTGTGACCTCACAAAGCATGTTTTTGGCCATAACTCAAGTATTCATTTGCTAATTATGACAAAATTTCACGGATGTTTAAAAGCGTAAAATAATGAATGATGACATTTTATATCTTAAAGGTCAAAGGCCAATTTCACTGTGGCATCATTATTTAACGCCATAACTCAGGAACAGAAGGGGAGACATCTGGTCAGACACTGAATTGGTGACACTACTCTTGGGTGCCCACCTTAAACTGTGCTGATTGTATAGATCCTCTGTGCTGCTGGGTTGAAGATGTGTGTGAGGCATCTGTGTTTTACAGTTTGTAGCTTCTTTGTGGCAACATCTGTATTTGAAGCATTGTCTGCTGCCATGGCTACACATGAGTCTGGACAGCTTTGGATGTAAACTGTAACTTTACTGGTTTGTGGAGGCAGACAACCGCAAGGTGGCAATTCTAGTTGTTCCTGAATGTGACAGGCTAACTCCTGATACCCCATGGTTAAATACTAAACTTGGGAGGGCTGCCTATCAGAACTTTGCACCATATAAATAGAACTGTATTGAATTTTGGACCTTTTTAAATGCCTGTGACTGTCTCTGATGCTGCTTTTATGTGCATGTGTGTACTGGCTGTGTTTTATTGTGTGTATTTCTTCTGCTTACCTGATTAAGTAAAGGTTATGATTATAATAATAATAACACATCTCCACCCCCCACTGATGTCTAATAATCTGCAGGAGACGTAGTAGCAGAGCACTCTGCCCCTCCTCCCCAGTCTTCCTCTAAACCTGCTCCCCCTGCTGCACCTGCACCTGCAGCTGCACCTGCCCAGGTGGCCACTGCCGGTAAGAATCCAGTAGCTCTGATTCGAGATGATAAAAATATTCCACCTTGAATTTAGAGAATAAAGTGTGTATTTATGTCTGTGTGTCGTGCAAAGAGCTGCGTGCTCCCAGCACTGTGGCAGAAGCCCTGCAGCAGAGGATGGACATATACAAGTCAGCAGCAGAGGGAGCCAAGAGCAAAGGAGATGATCGTAAGGCTCGCATGCACCAGCGCATTGTCAAGGTATACCCTATGCACTTAAATATTATTGCAAGTATTTTAAAAGCCAAATCGTTTTTTTTCCAAAACATAATTCATACTGACACCTGAAACTAAATCTAATACAGCATTAGATATTCTCAAAGATGCAGTCATTTGTGATGCACTTTATGTTCCTGGCTCTGTGCTGTTGTTTGGTTGTGGTGTGTTTTTCTTATTTCCCTGAATAACTGGTGTGTGACTCACTTTATTTTGACTGGAAGTACCCTCTGTTGCTTTGACTGTAACTACTACTGTTGCTCATTTTACCTACCAGAATAGCCTGCAATAAAGTCTGTCTTGTCCTCTGGGGATTGTTGAAAGGCATTGTGGGAAAAATAGGAAACCTTTAATTGAAGTAGATTTGGCCGAGGCAGGAAAGAAAGGACAAAAAACTGCCGTGTGACTTATATTTTGTGGGAGTGGAAGCACATTGATGACATTGATTTCCACGTGGGAGTTGTGCCTTTGTCAATATTGTATTGTTTTCTTTTTCCTTATATGTAAGAAAGCCGTGTTATATTTTAGGTGGGAATGGAAAAATTGGGGACGTTGTGCTCTTGCGAATATGATGCTTTTTTTTTTCTGACTTACAATGCTGATGTTGTATTTCAAAATAAAGCCACTCTAAATGTTTGTATTTGTACTATCCAGAAGCAAGTCTATATGATTGATATTACAGTTGAGACCAAATATGAACATCTATCTTTTAAAGTGGTATTTCAGGTGAGGGTTGCCTTACTTTGTCTCCAGTCAATACTCTAAACAAGACCCTCTAATCTGTGGAAACAAAACCGATTGTATTCAGGTTTTGTTCGCCAACTGTTGCAACCAATTTGCCTGTAGAAAATCAATCAAGGCAGATATACCGTCTGTTGGATGCATAGAATCACAGAACACACACGCATGCACAAACACACATACAGATGTCTCGAAGGTCTGCTTAAGTGGACATTTAATCATCAAGGACCTTTTCCTGCTGGCTGCTTCATCGAGTGGGTCAGACACACACATACACACACGTACACACACTTTTCCTTAGTTTTACACGCACACACACCCTGTCGTGTGGCAGTGTATTGATTCTTAGTGTTGTTCTGGTGCTGTTGGTTAAACAAGACAGTAATAATGGAGCAACATTGTTTAGTCTGCTTATTGAACTGTGACTGGCCGACATTGATTGTTGTCTTCTGCTTTGGGAACGAATTTGTGTGTGTGTGTCTGTGTGTGTATACTTTGCAAAAGGAGGTTAAGGTGTGTGTTTGAAGCTAGCCTTAAGAAAGAAGGAGGAACTATTGCAGCCAGGAAAGATTTCTTGCTTAAGCTTCTTTCACTAATTTCTTCTTTGTTCTTGGCAGTTTTAGAGGTTGACGCTCAGTCAAGGCTGCAGAAAATATGGAGAGAGGAAAGAGTACAGAAGACAGCGAGGGCGGAAGAAAGAATTAGTCAGAGGTAAATAGTCACTGAGGTGTTTGACAACACTGACTAGAGGCAGAACTTAGTGAGAGAGACAAAGAATAAGAGAGAACAAGGGAGAGAGGGTTTCTAAAAGAAGGTGGGAGAAGAAGAGAGGAGCAGATAAAAAGCCAGGAAAACTCAGGAGGAAAGGAGGAGAGCTGCATGTTACACTTCGAGGCAACTTCAGGAGCACTATTTCAGTCATACTTCATATCTTCACTTCTTACACGGATCTATAAAAATCACTGCAGCATCACTCATATGTCTGATTCTGAAAATAGAGCTGTTTTATATTCTGAAGCTACAGTTGGAGTCAAAGGAATGCTAAGCACATCAGCGTAACATTTGGCCGGCTAATCTATACATTTTAGAGATATATAGTCTGGAGCTATTTCTCAAATATCAAAACGCCTCAAATTGAGCATTTATCGAATAAATGTCCCTTTTATTCTTTTTTTTTCAGAGCTCAACCCAGAGGCAAAGCTTTTAAAGTTAGAAATACAAGTTGCTATCAGAACTTTAGGTTTGAGGTTTTCATGTGCAACTTTGATGTTTTATTTTCAGTGTTGAGGAATAGTCAACTATATGTAATTACACTAGCAGTTTAACTACATGTTGCAGTAGCTTGCTGGCAGTTCAGCTATTTTCATATTTGCATAGTGATTCAAGTAGTTGGATTACTTTTTGCCATGTTTTGTATAGTTGACCACTGAAACTACAAAAAAATGGGCCATAAAAGAAAAGGAATTGTTTTTTTTTTGTTTTATTTCAATATTTGAATCCCCTTTGACCACAATTAGTCATAAGTATTGATTATTGCTATTTATTGGCAGATTGTTGCATGATATTTTAAAAGTTACTTGGCTAACTGAGTCATCCTGCTTGGTGCAATGCCCTACCTTGACTGTAGTTCAGTCAGGACTAGCCTAAGAAAACTTTATTTCCATATGCTGTATTATATTTGGTCGTATGGCTCTGTTCTGGGGCCTGACTGCCTTTCCTTGGGCCTACGCAGAAACCCTTATCCATGTGCCTATGTGGAAAGCCTACGGCAGAGAGAGCACACATCTCCACCCTTTCACACATCTGCACTGAATGCCTAAGGCGGAGAGAGCACATATCTCTGCCCTTCCACACGCTCACATGAAAAGCCTTAAGGCAGAGAAAGCACACTTCTCTGCCCTTCCACGCACTTCCATGGTAAGCCTGAGGCGGAGAGAGAGCTAACCTCTCTGCCCATCCACGTTCAAACGAGGAAAGCATAAGGCAGAGAGACCAAACCTCCCTGCCCTTCCATGCGCCTACATGGAAAGCCAAAGGCAGGGAGAGCAGCAGCAAAGACCCCTTGGAACAGAACAGAGCAGCATCAATGACAATCAGAAATGACATTGATAAGTCAGACACAGCATGAAAAGGAGGAGCTGGGGTGGAGGTGGGTTGCACAGCAGCTTGCAGAGGAAGCAGCAACAGTAGGCAGGCCAGAGCAGTTTAAATAGTGCGCCCTGAATGAGATTCACCACTTGTTACATAGAAAGGAATCATGTGATCTATCAGCTGACTCCCTTCCATCAATCAGCTACGCCACCATTTGATTGGGCTGTTTGAGGTCAGCTGATGTAGCTGGGATGTGAGCTAAGCTTGACATTGTTTCCTGCCAGAACTAATGTTATGCTCAGTTTTTTGGATGGCGGGCGTCAAACTGATGGACATTGTACACAAAACCAAAGCTGACATTCCTGCACTCACCTATGAATAATAGGGTATTTGGTTTTTTGGCTTACAGAATGTGTGGCCTGTGAACAAGTGGGCACTTTTTGTAATAAGCTATTTTTTTTTTTAAGAAAGTAGTTTGAACTACTTTTTCTAAGTAGCTCTAGTTTTCCAAACTAGATTTCTCCCTAGGGTAGCTTTGCTGTAGTTCAACTTCTTCCACTGTAAAGAAAATGGTAGCTTGCAAAACTATACTTTCAGAGTAGCTCCTCCAACACTGATTATTTTACTACTACATCATAAGTGGCCTGTTTCAGAGCACCATGTTGTACTGAAGTGTTTGAATACGTCTTAAGACTTAAGTATAAGCCTCATCCAGGTATGTTTATGAAGTGCTATCCTGTAGGCTTCAAAAGAATCCATTGAGCTCTGTGCATTTCCATTTATCGTGTGCTGTTTTGATATTACACAAGGTTATGCTGTCTGAAATTTCCATGCCTAAAGCCTTACAAGCAGCCATGAATAATTCATGATAGTTTAATATTGAAATTGGTCATTTGTTTCCATGCCAAAGTACTGTGAAAGGAGAATTACAGAATGCTTTGGCACCCAATAATGAATCATCAAGATGTTTTGAATTGACACTGAGAGCTTCTAATATTAGGTACGTTTTATTATAATGAACAGAGACTCGGAAGCGCCTCGGACATTTCAGCGCTCCTCGCATCTCCGGCTCAGCGGTTGAATTGGTCTCTCTGAGACTCGCAGAGGGAGATGCTTGGTCTGCATTTTCTGGTCTATCATTAAAGCTCTTCCCGGTTTTCTTTTTAACACACATGCGTGGTCATAAACGTACATACACACTTATAGCAGGCACATACAGTAATGCATCAAGCAGGCTTACATTACACACATTTTGGTATACATATACATGAGCAGACATACAGATACACAGTGATTGCTTGTCCTCATTTCTTATGAATTTAGAATAAAGACTCAAGTGGTTGTCTTTTAAATGGAAATAAGTGGGTTTTAGCTTTTTCCAAAAATATGAACAAACTCAAAAGATGTGTCTGTTTGAATTCAATGGTTGCTTTTATTTGAATTATTGGAAATGAACAATGTGATGCTCCTCCAAAGAGAAAAAAAAGTGTCGTAATAGCTATACTTTGGCAGTTGAGTGCAATTTCACTTTCTAAATCGTGAAATGGGCTCTGAGTGAAAATGTGCCACTGATGCAAACGACTGCAGCTAAAGCTGTCTTTTGGAGCATTTTGTGGCTTGAAGCTGTGTCTTGTTCATCTTGAGCTGCTTGGGATGCTGCTCCAGTCTCTTTCTTTCTCACTTGCTCATTCTCTTGTCTGGTTCTCACTTTCTTTCTTTATTTCCACCGTTTCAGCGTTTTTTCTCCTCCAGCCGCAAAGGCCAGAGGCACTGTCCCCAGGGGGAGTGGGGTGTGTTTGTGTGTGTGTGTGAGAGAGAGACTTCAAGATATTGTGAATATGCAGAAGTGTCTGAGAGAGAAAGATAGTGAGACTGTAGATTGTATGAGAAGGGGATTGTGTGTCTCCTTGTGTGTGTTTGTGTGTGTACTGCCGTTCCTCAGGCTCTCTAATTGGGACATGGGTTCTGTCTGTGCTGTGCACCAACCATTTTGATGTAAGTCCCACATGAGCATCGCTGTAAATCTTGATAATGGTATTAAGCTTGTCGAGCCGGCCTGGGACTTTAGCCTGCAGTGCGTGCAATCGTGCAGATACACGCGCACACACTCACACACATAGGAGCAGAGAGTGGTGTGGGTACTGCTTATTAATGTAGGGAGGACCCTCGTGCACACGCACTGTTCACTGTAGTCCAAACTCTGCCCATTACTGTTGCTCAGACAGACCTTTGTGGCACTTAAGACAGCTTACTACCTGCGATAAATGTATTTCAGAGAGCTTCGGGGAGATGTCTGCATATATACACACACACGCACTGCACTTACAGCAATGCAAAATTAAGCTCAGTTCAAAGATAAGGGCTTTATGCAAAATCAAAGTGCTGATTTTGTAATACATCAGCACATTGCAGACATATTTGGGGTGGGAGAAAGTACTTCAGCAGCGGCTAATTAAAATGCACAGCAAAGTGATGTGACAGTCAGATATAAAGTGACACAGCGCTCTATGTTATAGAGCCCGTAAGACGTGTTCTTTTGTTAAAAGTGTCACAGCAATAGGTATCGTCCTGTCAGCACATGCAGTGGGCGACGTGGGGAAATTACAGCACGTCTTGATTGGTTTGAGCGGCTGTATCTGTACAGTGAAGGCACTGAAATTGTAACACTACCTCAGCAGGTTCCAGACATATTGAGGCTAGTGGGAGACATAATTTCATTTGAAGCCTCTGCCTTCCAACTCTGCTTGGTGGTTTTGTACATTTTTGGAGGCAGTTGGTCCATAATGACATGATGGCAGTAACTATTGTCAGTGCTCTGGAAATAAAAAGAGAATTGTGTCCAGCGTTGTTTTACAGAACCACTAAACAAGTGCCGTGAAAGAAGGTAAAACAAGTTCATCTGCATTAAAAGGGAGTCATATTCATCCCATCCAGCTGGCTGATTCAGTTGCTTGCTTTTGCCTTTCATGAACGCACAAACAACTGGTCTGTCAAGTCGTTGCAGCATGTAGTCAAACTGTCTGAATTAAGCTAATTTCAAGACGTTTTAAGTCAAATTGTATTAAAGCACTGGAAGGCGATTTAGCTGGTGCATCTCTTTGATGTTAATGCAAATGTTTCCATCACTTCTACTTTTTAAGGCAGTCGAATTACCTCACAGCAAGCTCCTTAATTTGTTTATTTGTCTTGCTTGTGTTGTTGATTCGAAACAAGTCATGTCATGACAGGTGAAATTTTTTTTTTTCTGACTCCAGGGAAATTATCTTCCAACATAGCAACATAATTTGGTTTGATATTGTGAGATACGCATCATAAGTCGGTATAAAACCATATAAACAAACAAACATTTTGCGGTGCTCTTCAAATGGCATGTAGACCGTTTTGAAACTATATCAGCAGTCTGTCCTCTTTACTCCCTGCAAATGCAAATGTTGTACCAGCCAAGTGCTGTAAAAGCTAATGAGAGTAATGGGGTCTAGTGTACTCAGTGATGGGCTCGACATAAAGGGAATATGTGGGGGTTAGGCGTACTGTAATATATGGGAATAGATGCCTGCAGCTGTTCGTGCTGGCTCCGGCTCAGTTTATGTCTCCATCTCTCAGAGCAGATGGAAAATATTATGATGCTGATGATGAGGGAGAGGGAAAGAGTGAAACACGCAGACGACAAGAGAATGAATAAGAGAAGTGGTGACAACAGAGAAAGAAAAACAGCATGAAGGTTAAGTTCCCTTCGCAGTCAGTTAGATGTTTTCAAGAAGTCCATATTTCACATAACTGTCAAACAAAATCTCAGTCAAGTGTTTTGCTTTCCTCTAATTATTGACATAAGCACCGGGTGCAAAAATGGGCTGCGCTGTTGTGTTAAATATTAAGGGCATGTCCCCCTGAGATTTTCATTACAGCAGCTATAAAGCATAGCAGTAATAATGTCTTATTAGAGTCAACAAAACTCTTCATAAAATACGCGTGTTATATGTTCAATTTCCCTGCCAAAGTCACTACCTATCTTCATATTGCAACTTGGAAGGCTTGTGAGTGCAGGAAAAAAACATTTAAGGAGACACGCAATTTACACATACACATAAATGCACACAAGCACACAGCCCTCTTGCAATTCTCTATAATCCCCCTCCTTAACAAATTGTCTGAGAGTTTAGAGTTTGTTAGGGGAAACAAGGGGGAATTTAATCGGCGTGACACCAGCAGGGGAATCTAATAAGGGAGACACCAGTGGGGCTTGTTTAACGATTTTCTCCTTTCGCCTTTTTCAATTAGGGTACCTTGCTGTGATCTCTGCTGAGTCTGTCTCTCATTTTTTTTTTGTAGCTCTCTCCCCCTGTCTGAGTCAATTCCTCTGTCTTTCTACCTGTCTGCCCGTTGCTCTCTGACTCTCTCTCTGTAGGGCTGTTTGCATTCTGCTTGTGAAGGTTTCTCCCTCTATAACTGCAGCAAACATGCCGAAAGTGGGATTTTAATGCAAGCACTTTTGTGTAGTATGCAGAGGATATTAAATTACATTAATACACTATTTAGTCTAAACTCCCACAGTGAGGTCGGGGTCAGCACAATGAATTGCTGGTCATGGAGAAGCTTTCTGGCTGAAAATAATGCGTTAAAAATGAGGTGCATGGGTGTGAAAGTATTTCTGCAGGTACTGTAGATTAAATACGACCCATGGAGTCTAGTTTGGGTACTTATGCTCCTTATTTGGAAGTTTTATCAGATGCCAAAACACTGCACAGTAGCTTAGCTTTTTTTAATGTCATTATAAAATTCACTTTTCTCAGTCAGTCAATGAGCTGTGTTTTTAGTGCCGCAACAATCCCCGGCCTCTTGTTACTGAAATGAATGACTTGCATTTAATGCAGTAGGGTATAAAGAGTTCAAATCTGGGAAAAACAAAGCACTGTCATTGGACCGGTACATGGTATTTGCGCATACCCAAGTTGTTGGGTATTGATGTTGTATCGATATCGTGATATGACACAAGGTATCATCCTAGATTTTGGATATCTTAATATTCTTATGTCTAAGTGTTGCCTTTTCTGGTTTTAAAGCTGCATTATAGTAAGTAACTGTGTTTTTCCAAACCAGACTAGACTGTTTGATCATTTGCCTTTACCCACATAGGCCCTGATCACACAGAAAAGCACCCCACATCATCCTTTTTCATCATCTTGTTTTCCCCATTGTCCAATCGAATGATTTGAGAGGCGGGCCTTCTGTGATAGTCACGACAACAAGTTTACAGTTGTTAAACAATGGAGGAGAAACTGGTTGTAGCAGTTGGTGGATACCCAGAGCTATACAGCCTGACGATAGACAGTAGGTTGTCAAACCGGCCCCGAGTCATCCTAAAATATGCCTGGAAACGGCCATCATTGAGGGGAAGCTCCTTGACGAACTGGTGGTACTCCCCGAGATCCACCCTCTTTTTTAGGGTCTCTTGTACCCACACTGTGGGTGCCCAAAAAAACTATTCTCTGACAGCCTCTCACTCTCAACCAGAGCTAAAGCTTTAGTAACTACCTACTAGTTAGTGTAAGGACGTTATAGGGTGGGTTCCTGGCAACAATAAAAAAAAGCGCATTTAAAAAAAAATTTTTTTATACTAGTGGCATTAAATTAAAAAAGGTAGTGCGGTGCGCCTTGTGTTTTGCAACCTGCAAAACGCTTTCTATGTGATCAGGGCTTTAGTCATTATATCTACTTTACTGATGATTATTCATTTAAAAACCATAGTGTGTAAGTATTTCGTGAAAGCACCAATAGTCAACCCTAAAATATTATTGCAATATTGATAACGAGTACGTAGCTTTTCTTCAGTGACCGAGGTGTTATCATGGATATGCTGATGACTCCAGCAGCCAGCTAGACCACATCTTTGTGACTGAAATGCGTTCAGTTTAACAGCACAACAGACACTTCTGTTAAGGGACTGACCATTTATAAAAACTGGTGAGATTTGGCCATAAAGGCTCTGCTCCTTGAGTGAGCCGTCACATAATCTGAGCCACAACCAGGATTCTGATGAGATCGTGTGTAATCTTTTAACCAACATACATGAACATAACAATTTAGATCAAATCAACAGCACCAAGCTGCTTATAACATAAGGAGGAGATTAGTGGACAGCAGCAAACGGCTTTGAGCCTCTCAGCAGAGTAATAAAGACAGGTGTCAAGTTAGACTGGCTGTGCCATACACCTGCATTAATATGATTGGATTGGATTACTAGTCAGCTGGTAGACAAGCAGCTGGCGAATGAGCCAGTGATTGTGAAGCGTGAGAAGGCAACTAATGCCACTCAGCTAATGCAAGTGCAGATTCAGTGATGCCTCAAACAATCTTTTTTTTAGACTGTGTTCCAAGAGGGTGTGGAGGGAGGGACGTTAGCTGCCTCTAGCTTGTCACACATGCTTTTTTTTTTTTTTACTACACAGATCTACAGATATTGGTGCACAGTAAACAAGCAGTACTCCAGAAAAAGCACATCATCTATTAAATGTAATTACAATCACTTGAAAGCACTTGGCTAATAATGATAATGCCATGAATGACAAGAAAAGAAATTATCTTTGGATGAGCGCTTTTAAGCTGTGCTTCTCTGACCTTCTGACAGTCAGTAGGTCACATTACTTCTGACCCATTAGCTAACTGGTACTCCTGCTCTGATCTACCCTAGCAACATGCCCTCGTCTTTCTCTCCGTCGCCGTCTTTCACCCTCTCTTTCTCTCCATATGTACCTCATGTCCTGACGATGTGTCATACATCCATGTCTGGACTGTTGGAGGCGTTTATGTCTTCATTCTGTTACCGCGGGTGACGACGCATTCCGTTACCCCGGGTGACAGGGCATTCCGTTTCCTCCGGTGGCAGGGCATTCCGTTTCCCCTGGTGACAGGACATCCCATTGCCCACAGTGACAGGGCTGGGAATCATCAGGCTTCAAGCGGGAGCGCAGAGTCGCTGTGGCATGTGCAGAGAAGAGACATGGGCTCGCCAGGGGTGACTTTCTGTGTGTGTTTGTGTGCGATAACGCATGTGTGCTGGTGGATGAGCGGTTGTGAATGTGTGTTTTTTTTTGCCACTGTGTTAAATTGCAACTGCCAGAGGTCCCTCCTAGTACATAATGACTCCGTGTAGAAAAAAGAAAAGGCTAAAAAAGTTTGATGGAAAGAATAAAAGGTTAGAATCAGAATGCAAGAAGTGATTGCGCTGTTTGCCTGTGAATGTGTGTGTTCCTAGAGAAATGGGGAGTAAAAGGCGATGGGGAAGGGTAGCTCTAGGAAACAAAGAGTAAAAGGGTAGTGAAGGGTGAAGGAGGATGCACTTCACAGAGGAGAGCAGCTCTGCGTGACTGTGTACTGCCCTAAATCTCAAACCATTTCCCTAATTTATTCGCTACACCTGCTGTTTTTGTCTTAAGACAAAAAGTCACTCAAGTAGTTGAATAGTAGCCGACTATTTCAGCTCCACCAAGCTATTATTAGCTTCTAGTGGACAGTTGAACACAAGTCAATGTCAGGCAGAAACAGACTGATACATTGTAATGGACTCTCTGTCTGTATGTCTGTACTTTGATTTTCTTGACAGCCGTTTATTTGATTGACTTCACACATGGTGGGTGTATTGCTGAGGACCCAAGAAGGTGCAGTGTCTAGTGGAAGCTCTTGAGATCTGTGAGACATTTTTATTAGCAGTGCGTTACTATCTCCACAAGTGCTCACTGTGTCATGTACTGAGAGGGGACCCCTATTAAGTGTTATACCGCCAAATTGCATGATGTGTACAGCTCGCACTCCGTCACTAACTCGTTCTGAGAGAAAATAATTTTTATTTACATGTGTACATAAGTATGAGAAATGTGAAAAGTCTTTGGCGATTAGACCCCTTTGTAATGTCATCTATTCCAGTAGGGTGGTAAAGACGTAGTAGAATACAGATCCCTGATTAAACTCACAATGATCGGAGATGTTACATTGAAGCAAACTTAAGAACATTTTAAACAGTGATTTAACTTCAGAACAGAACGCATTTGTCCCTGGAAACAGCCAAACTTTGACTTCATTGAGGCCGTGTTTATGTGACGTGTATACTCTAGCATTCTTTGAGATGCAACTATGTCATGACAGGTGTATTGCTCAGGACCCAAGGGAGCACAGTGTCCAGGGTGAAGTTGGCTGAAAGAGCGGTTCTTGAGAAATCTTCAAACAACAATACTTAAGGCCAGGCAGTCATCTCGTTCTTAACAGGCACATTTTGCATGGGGCACTGAGCCAGTAAGAATAATCTCTGGTAGAGGTGTTTGAGTGAGTGAGCTGTAGAGTTTGCAGACAGATGTACACCATTGTCAGGCTCACAGTGGGAGGGCGGCTATAAATCAGAAATTGGAACCTTGGACCCCAACACACACGCATGCACACACACACACACACACACACACATGCCATTCCCATCACTCTACCCTTAACTAAAGCTAACCACTCCATCCTGAATGTCAACACACAGCTCACTTCCTCTTATGTTCAAATGTTTTACATTTAATATCCTACTTTGGCTTTTTTTCACAAGTGTTTAACATAACTTTTTTACACATCAAAATCAGTCCCAAGCAGATTTAATCATGTAAAAATCCCTGCACTGGTGAGAATTGTATTCCACCTTTGCATTACCACTGCTGCTGTCTGTCTGTCTGCCTGAGGCTAGCACAGCTCGTTCAGTTACTATCCACTTCCCACATATCCTGTTGCCTACATGGGACATGGCCTGAGAAATTATGTTCCACTCCATCACTTTAAACGTGATATTTTAAAAAGCTGATCTCCTAAATATAAAGTTATGAGACCACAGTGCTGGACGTTTGCCACAGGCCATATCGTGTGTCTCCTGTGGCTGTATTAATTTAAATCTGTGTCCATATTTCTGAAACCACAGGCCATGTTTTTTTTTCCCCCTCACCGTCACCATATCAATACTCACAATACTGTATGTGTGCAAAGTTTGCCTTGACCGAAACCAGGTCATGGAGGATTCTGATTTGAGAGCAAACCTGACCAGCTGCACACCAGTTGTGATTTACAGTACAAATTAAGTTATAACAAAGGTATGTCTTCACCCTCTTTTTTATACTTAATAGGATGGCACAAGTGTTTGGTATAACTATACATTGACCAAGCTGAATTCAGTTCATTTTCTGAATTCCATAAAATCAGATTTCTGCATTGGGGCTGCACAATATGAGAAAAATATGCAATAACATTGTGGAATGTTGCAATAACGATGTTACTTGCAATAAATAAATAGATATAAAAATGTAGTCAGTTCTCTGCTGCTTTCAGTGTACTGCTGAAATATGATGAATTGCTTGTTAGATTAAAAGCAACAAATTCAGCAATGAACTTAACACAGAAGACACCAATAAAAATAAATAAATAAATGAATAATAAAAAAATCAATAATAAATACATTTCAGTCAGGAACACTTTAGTCAGAGAAAACTTTATTCCATTTGCAATATTAAATTTGGCGGTATGGCTCTATTTTGGGGCCTCGCTGCCTTTCCTCAGGCCTACTCAGAAGGCCTCCTCCACATGCCTACGTGGAAAGCATAAGGCAGACAGCACACCCCTCTGCCCTTCCACGCGCAAATGAGGAAAGCCTGAAGCAGAAAAACGTACAAACCTCCCTGCCCTTCCATGTGCCTACATGGAAAGCCTAAGGCATGAAGAGC
>JAPZEB010000022.1:23913260-23924109 GCA_029783705.1 Chaetodon striatus | reverse complement strand
AGAGGAGGCGACCTATGTCAACACTTATCACCCACCTACAATGCAGTCTCGGGATCCCTCCCCAGACGACTTAACACCTATTCTCACCTCGACTCATCTAACCCTTACGACACACAAGATGGCCGAGTTGGTGAACGACTCACATGTGACCTCAATGATTCGTAAGGGCTAACACTCTTACAGAGTTTAAAGCCTGCGACTCCGGACCATTCATTTAGAACTGATGAAGCTTCTTGGATGAGAGGCAAAACGTCTTCAAGTCCAGTCGCATGTGATATAGCACCTACGATTACCATGAAATGGATGATTGAGAATCTTCACCGGCATGTTCACCCTTGGATGATTATTTTCTTCGGTTTTGCACGAGCTGCATGATAGAAACGTTATTAACATGCTGACTCGCTCGCAGGGAAATTCCTGAACATTTACCTGCTCTATTCACAAGTGGGCTCAATTGGACATTACACGGACTTTGTACTCGGGAGCTGGCAGGATAAAGACTGTTTAATATCTGGTCCAACTGATTTAGAAATGTGCCTTCTCACATACAGCTCCTCCAGGTAATGTCGAGCTAATTTCATGTTTTATAGTACGTGTGTGATGGGGGCTTCTGCCTGCCTCTTCTTGTGAGAATAAGAAGCCGCTTTCTAAAAATCCTGTGGAGTGAAGAAGAAATAGCTGAAAAGATCACATGCCGACAGATGCTTGAAGCAAGGAAACATGCTTAAGGGGAGAGAGAGTAAGACAAAGAGAGAAGAGGAAGCGGAACAGGAAAGACAAGGAAGCGAGGGAAGCTGTACAATAATGCAGGATCTAACAATAGATGCAGCAGTTGTCATTCCGGACGACCATAGATACACATACAGTCCTGTGAAGTGTGTGTGTGTGTGTGTGTGTGTGTGTGTGTACATGTAATGTTTGGCGGAGACAGCCATGAAAAATAACAACTGAGTGCTCTCACACTGCCTACCTGCAAACACCCACTCATCAGCTGCTCCTGTGCTGTGCATGTCCTTAAAATGTGACTGTGCCCGATTGCATATATGTATGTCCAACTGTGAGTGTGCTTGTTTCAGTCTGACTCTAAACCCGGCAGTATCTGAGATGGCGTTCATGCCTCGAGCAAGTGCAGTAAAGAAATGGTGTCTTTTTGGTTTCTAGTCCCCCTTTTTTTGTTCAGTAACTGCCGTTTCATCCAGAGCTTTGTGACCTCATAATACAAAGAAACTTATTTTTTTCTGATTAGCCTCATCGCCCCGTAAGCAAAATTTCCTTTGTTTTTTCACTTCATTGGAGATGTTTTTGCCTGTTGTCGGAAATTTCTAGCAAATAATTAGCACACTCAATTGGAGTCTGTAGCACAGACTGCTATAAAGGTTGTTAAGGAAAAGTCAGGGTATCATCAAAGTCAGAGGGCTTAATCCCCTGGGGGTCATAAGTGTCTGCAAAGATTTCATGATAATCTATCCAGTATAGCTGTTAAGATATTTCAGTCTGGACCAAAGTGTTGGGCCGAGCGATTGACCGACCATCCCTAGAGCCGTGCTGCTAGCTCTGCTAAAAACTTTAATAAAACTTACTAAAAGTTTGGCACTTTAAATTTTTCAAATTGAAGCATAATGTGAGACCTGTGTATTAGTCACAACATGGACTTCTATTAGTTGCAACAGGAACCACCAATGGAATTACACACACATGGAGGCACATGCGCAAACACGCACAAGCATACATAAGTGGTAATTGATCAGGGACTGTAGCTATTGACCGCAGCTGTTATAGATTCATACTGAGCTCTCTACAGAAGGCTGCTATAGAACATTAAACACTCACCTGCTGCATAATCACACATGTTCAACCACACAACACACGCTTAATATTCATCTATGGAGACTGTAAGATGAACACCGCACATTTGCATAAATGCACATGCATATACAAATGCGTGAATATATAGCATTGCATACTTAGTGTACAGTGTTTCTGTTTAAAAATGCATGTGCATCGACAGCCCTCCTTCCACACACTTAGACAACACACACACATACACACTAATCTGCACTTTGACTCTGACCTGATAACTGGAGGCAATGCAGCTCACTGAATTTTAATTTGGGACTAAATAAAACACAGACACCACTTCTGTGTGTGTGTGTGTATGTGTGTCTATAAGGGTTTTGCATTCATTTACAGTAAGTGGCTTAGCCAAATGTGTGTGTATGTGTGTGTGTGGATGTAATGTTATTATGTAAACTTTGAATTAATTGGGCTTTACAGCAAAGTGTCAATGTATGAATACATTTTAACAAGCAATGATGCCTCTAACACACACAAAATGGAGAATATCAAAATGTTATTCACGACATGGTGTTGCTTTACGTTCTGTTGAGAGAACGGGAATCAAATAAAAATCTGACTTCAGGAGTAAAAGAGGACTTAAGGAAGGATTACATCACATTGTTTTTCTCATAAAATGTGTTATTTCTCTCTGTCTCGCCTTTTCTGTTTCTTGATTAAATTTTTTTTTTTTACCATTTTCCTATTTCTTCTATGCAAACCTCACTCTCACTAAGGCGTTTATGTGCTATGGGGGAATTCTCCATACTGGGGAGGCTTGATTACAGTATGCTGTATGCGTCTTAACCACCGGGCCACTAAGATGCTCAAGATTTCTTCTTTCTTTCATTCTACAAATAGTGCCTCTCTTTGCTTCTTGCTTAACTGAGGCCAGCTGTGGCCTGACAGAGCCGCCCCTCTGCAGGCGGGGTCATAAATCTAGTTCCAGGCTTTAGCCGGGGCCTTACATGTCACACACAGCGAAAGTCCGAGGACGCCAACCAGCTGTCACAGTCTGGTCCCATATTGAGATACTCAAGCTTTCAAATACTTTCTTCTATTATGAATTACCCCGTGTAGTCCTGGAAGGCTCGTGGATGTGTAATTGGCTATGACAAGGAGTGTGCTGTGCATGCTATATTATATCTTCCCAGGGTTATTTCTGTCATCGTGGTTAGCCACCCAGTCTTTGAGGAACTCCTCTCCCATGTGAAATAATGCGCCCAACAAATCCAAGCCAACCCAACAAAGCTTTAGCAAATACAACAAACAAGTTCAATACAACATCACCACAAACCACAGGGTCAACGTTTTTTTTCTTGGAGCTCAATTAATACCTCCCCAAAAATAGGCCGTGATAATCTTCATAAAGATATGATTAAGTGTCGGGCTGATTTTTTTCAGTGGTTACCTTTTGGTTTTTTAGATTTATCTTCAAATATATGTAAATTCAATGATCCCTTTGGACAAAGTTAATGGAGTGATTAAGTTCTCTCAATTTGCATGTCTACTCGTGTCTTGAATAATGTGGCTTTTATCAAAGTGCCGATTGAGGATAAGAGCCTGATTAAGTTTCCAATGGATGCAGATGATGTGTGGTCGCCTGGTGTCTTCTTTCAAAAGGGATATGATACTCCAGTTGTCGTGTATAATTCTCTGTCATGCTATGTCAAGTAGTTCAACCGACTCCCCCGCACACCTGCATGCTGCTGGCAGGGTTTATTTTATCATGTCTTGTGTGAACCAGCATAACGTTTGTGGTCCTTGCTTTATCACCCTCATCTGAACCACTTATCATCTGAAAGCAACTCTGGGTACGACAGAGAGGAAAAACAGAGATGGGAGCGTTAAAAACACTTGAGTACTGGAACTAATGCATTTTTTTTTCTTGCTTGGTGCTGTAAACAGTTCCTGAATGTCTTGACATAACGTACTGTGAATTAAAGTTGCTCCAATGAATGATTGGATTGATTTTTTGTGCTCGCAACATGGAAAAAAAAACAAAATTCTTCAAGTAAAATACAATACAAAATACAATGGCGTGCCGCTGAGAGAATTTCTCAGGTAAAAAAAAAAAAATCAGATAGACTAAAAAGGCTCATCTCAATGACTGTTCTTACAACAAAGACATTCCTCGAAGTAAAGTAGCATGCAACATACTGCTAACAATAATCATCTAAATGCCTTTATAAATGGAAGGGTCTAACTTGCAGGTATATCTTCAGGCAAAACTGGGTAAACAAAACCTTACCCACATGTATAGCTATTGTTTCAGAGCATGAATAATTGAATAGTGGAAGAGTAAACACTTGAGCACGAATCCCCAATGGAGTCGTTTCAAAAGAAAGAATTATAAAAACCATTTGTTATTTTCTTTAAGCAATAATATCAGCAAATTATGAAAGAGCTGGAGAGGAAGCAGGAGAGATGTGTTCATGGAGCGGGGGAAAGTGCTGTTTTGTAGGTGAATAGCTGATCAGATTATTTCATTTCCACCGCTGTGTGTTCGTATGTGTTCTGCATGCTTGTGTGTCATGCTTAAGTGCACGCTTGGATGAAGACATGCTCTTGTGGGTTTGCATGTTTTTCTGTGCCCGCACATCGGTGTGTGTTTTCCTGTGTGAGTGTCTGTGTGTGTGGGAAATGAGCGGCATCATATATCTAATTCCAGAGCAATGATATACTCGCTCCCTGCTGTCCCATCATCCCTCTCTCTTTTTCCACCTCCCCCTCAATGGCCCTCAACTCCTAAAACCTTCACAAGATTCTAATAGGTCTATTCAATTGAATGTGTTTATAATAAAGAGTAAATGTGTGTGTGTTTTGGGGGATAATTATGGGCAGACATTCAGTGGGCAGGGGCTCTGGGTAATATGAGTGCCAAGAATTAGTATTTGTATTTTCCTGTGTTCGAGAAACAATGTGTGTGTGTGTGTGTGTGTGTGTGAAGGAAAAGACAGACTCTGAGAGGAAGAGAGATAGCAAGAAAAAGGATAAATATTTGAGTGCAAGTACTCAAATGTTTCTGCTCTTTTGTGCTATTGTGTGTGATTTATTTTTATGCATCTATATGTATGACTTGTGTCATTTGGCAGCACAAGTGTCTGAGATAGATAGGGATCTCTCCAGCTTTGTTTTCTTAGTTGTGTGTGTGTGTGTGTGTGTGTGTGTTGATAGAGGTTGGAGGAGAGGATTAGGGGTGAAGGGGTACTGGTTTTAAAAGTGTGTATGTCTATTTACAGTGTGTGTGTATTTGTGTGTGTGTGTGTGAGAGAGAGTTTCTGCATGTATGTTTTTGCAGCTGCTGCTGATTCTAACCAGCTGATAAGAGGTTAAGAGGTATGATCTCATGATTTCCACGGCTACTGCACTGATACACATCATAGACCACTTACCAAGAAAACAAAACCCGGACTCACACACACAAACACACAAACCCACACTCTCAACCATAAGGTATTTTGACCCTATATGGCTGTGCTTGGTTTGCTTTCGGACACAGATACGGCGACATACATCTGAATTTCCCAGCCTCAAAGTCTGGAAAATATGTACTGTCGTAAAAGATGTTACCGTGGTGGAGAACATCTGTTGGCAGAGATGGTAAATAATATTCACAACTATGTTTTCATCAGATTTTATTCAACTTAAAATAGAAGAATAATGTTTTTGTTGCCTTAAAATGAGCCATTTATATCTACCTAGGGAGTTCGTCCTCTTCCACAGAGTCTGCCATGTTGTTCTAGCCCAGGTCAAACCAAACACTGGCTCTAGACTGGGCCATTCACATTTTCATGTCGACTACACTTCGCCTACATGCTTGGCACACGGGTGGAGTTTCAGCTCTGCAACCTCGTTGCTAGATAGGGGTGTAGCAATCCATCGATCTGGATCGATATATCGATCCAGTTTCATTGATGCAAAGTGAAAACATCGATTTATATAATCATCTTTTAGATACGCTTTTAATTTGAAAGTATGCATCAGCGTCAAACAGCAGCAGGCAGACGGCAAGCAGCTAATAAAGCCCAAATCCTTTTTTTGGCGAATCCAGATTGTATCCAGATTGATTTTAGAGAGTCTGGACAGCAAAACACATAGAAAAATTAAAAAAACATAAAATGTGATTTTTGCAAATCAGATCCAAACAACATTTGAAGGTGATTTGAAATATGATTTCAATCAGATTTCTACAGATGCGTCTAAGTCCGGCCACTCTGACCACTCAAATTGGATTGCAGAGTGTATTTTGCATCACTTGCAACACAACACACAACAAGGACATCAAATCCAGTGTGACGGAAGTGTATCACAATGTAAACCAGCCAGCTCCATCGCTCAGTTTGTCCGGTGCACCAGATAAGTTCTGCACAGCAACTTAACAGCGTGATTGTTTGGGGTGTGGCATGATGGATCTCCATTCCTCATGTTTCCACGTTGGAAACTGCATTACCAGCATGGCTGTGTAATTACTGATGCCTGTGTCTTTACCTCAGCAACACGTGAAGATAGATTGATGATGTTTGGACACATAAATCGGAACCTATCACCTGCAGTGCAGTGATCTGAACAGTGAGGACTGTTTGTCTTAAAATCCTGACTTGAGAAACAAATCTGATTTGCAAAACCTGGATACACTTAATAAACACAGCTGGTAAAACTATTAGCAGTTACAGCCCAGTCTCACCCCGAAGTCATCGAAATCCAGCACTTGTGAGACTTGTGGCGTCAGAATCCAACAAAAAAAGGCATCCTTTAACGTCAGCATGATACACACCCGGTTGCTGTTGTAGTTAACAGCACCTGCCGGCATCAGGGGAAAACATGGCAGGACAAGAACGAAAGTTAAGGCTGCGAAAGTCCAAGCAGGGCTGCCGGGAGGAGTGGTTGATGGGTCCAACAAACACCGACTTTTTCCCGAGAGAGCGGTGTTTGCGTTCTGAAAGATTCTAAAGCCAAACCCCGTTCTTTTTACCTAAACCTAACCACTTGCTGTAGTTGCCAAAACACCAGTTCATGGTGTTGTACAGACATAGTGCATTTATTTTGAAAGAGACTGTATGTAAACAATAAATTTCCTGTGAAGATAGAAGTGCATTTTGAAAGAAGACAATGCATGTAACAGGCAGAACTTGACATGGCATCCCAGAACATCAACAACCAACACACCCAGGGTACCTTGTACATTCTATGAGGACGTGGAAAGTCCATGACCAAGACATCAATATGTGGCGAGGTCAGAGTGAGAATGTGTTGACAGTTACAACCTGAAGACTGTTTGAGATAGTTCAGAATATTAGTAGAGACATTTTATCAACAGGAGCATGTTCCTAGCGGATGCCTATAGGTGGCCTTCACTGTCAACTAATGTTAATAATAGAATCCAATTTCATTTTATTTTTCCTCCCTCAGTCTACCTCTCTCCATCCTTTTCGTCTGTCATTTATCCATTAATCTCTCTATCCTTATGATAGATCAGCTCACACTGACAGTTACACTTAAACATGATTGGCCGGTTCTGATGACATCATTCTTAGCAGATTTACGGACATTTATTGGTCGGGTTTGTAGTCCTTCCTGAAGTGGGCAGGCCTACAGGCCCGAGTGGGGGAATAAATGTGGTTTTTGCCCCCGGTGCATATTTACTACATGGCGTAAATCGAACCTGGACATTGTTCCGCTACAGCCATCCATTACTGATGACAGCATTCAGGCATGACGTTTATGAGGTGGGCTGTTAGGATCAGTAATTCACTCTGTCAGGAGATCTGAAGAGAGCAGTGGGGGTAAAGAGGAGACACGAGGAAGAGGACAAGAGGTTTAGGAAGAAGGATGAAGGGGAAAACAAGTGGGGAGAGAACCAGAGAGGCGAGGATGGAGCAGAGGAGGAAGAAAATAGTTGGCATTTGTGAGACAAAGCTTTTTTTCATGGGGAAAATTATTTCTCACCATCCCTCCCCTTTACTCCACTCCACCCACCCTTTTTTCTGGCTATCATGTTTCTTGTGCCAATCAATATTTTATAGCTGTCGCTCCAGAGCAATGAACCCCCCCCCCCCCCCTCTCCAACCCCCACCCTCCCCAGCTCTCTGAATGACAGATGAGGGTGAGAATGGGTGTTGGGGGCAAAGTGAAAAGCGGTACGGAGGGGAAGGAGGGTGTAAAGCTGAGTGGTGGAGAAACATGAAGTAACAAGAAATGGCAACAGAGAAAGAGGAAGCCAGTGCAGCGAGTGAGGCAGAGACTGACGGAGAAATGGGTGAATATGACACTGGATAAATAACCAAGAGTGGGAGAAAATTTCCCACAGATAATGAAATTATGCTGTGAAAATGTCTACCAATTTTCATACTCTCAGAGAACCAATTACAGAACTAAGAGAGAAAATGTCAGCCTCGTGACATCAAAGTGGGGACGCTGCCTACTCATTTTTCCCCTATTTGTGTCTTGTTGTTTTACCTAAGCTGCTTTTAGCTCGTAGCCCACAGCACTCTGCTATTCTCCAAGATAAGGACTACACACATGCCACGGTGGAGGAATGTGTGTTTATGTGCGCACAGGCGTATAAACGCACAATTATGTGTTGCTTTTTCTGTATATTGTGTGTGTGTGTGTGCGCGTTTGCAGGAGTGTTTATGTGTGACTGTAGCCATGACACATTAGGGATGAAAAACCTTGAAGCTGTGTCAAAAAATGTTCGGTGTGTTAAGATTTTCCCATGAGTCACAGCTCTCCAGGTGAGGCAGTCACACACAGAAGCACATACACACACAGGGAGAGAGGTCTAGACGGTCTTAGCGAAACTGGATGATGATAGAGCGGAGGGAAATTACAAGTTAGAAGAAAATGTGGATTGGTGTGTGTGTGTGCATGAAGTGGTAACAAACTGTATGTGCACAGTGTTGGTGTGCATCTGTGTATATTGGAGGTAAATAAAGAAAAGCCCTCTCCTGTCCCTCCCACCCGCTCTTGTAATCCTCTGTGTTTCGGTGACCTCGGCAACCTGGTGACAAAACATTCTTGGTGTCCCTTTGATTGAGGCCATGGGTGGGCGTGAGGTTTGGACAGACTGAAAGGACGGTGGAGGAGAGAGAGCAGGATAGAGGAGGCCGAAAGTTTGTGGTGCCTTTAGGGTTGGCCGAGTAAGCACTATTTTTCCTTAGTTTAGTTTTAAAGATGAACTTTGATGAAAATAACTTCGTGCCACATTTGCTAAAACTGTCACTATGTTCTAAAATAAGTTTAGGAGATAGATATCTGTGAAAAAAAATGATATCAATCTTCCTCTTTCTGCTGCTTCTAATGACATTTGCCAGAATCTGCCATGGCTCACTGAAAACAACCAATCAGAGCAGAGGAGTCTCTAACGCACCTAACCCCGCTTTTTATGCCACAGCGCCAGCAATAGCCATGGCAGCAGGTATTATGTTTTCAGGTTGTCCATCAGTCCATATATCCATACGTCAAATTTGGCACAAATGTCCACTGGAGCTCACAGTGAACTGATTAGTTTTTGGTGGTCATATGACAAAGGTCAAGGTTACTGTGACCTTGTCTGTCTTATTCTTGTGAATGTGATATCTCAACAATGCCATAAAGGAGTTTCTTCAAATTTGGGACAAACGTTCACTTGGACTCGACGATGAACTGATTGGATTTTAGTGGTCAGGGGTCAAAGGTCAAGGTCAGCATGACCTTACATTGATCTTATTCTCATGAATGCAATATCTCAAGAGCAGCTTGAGGGAATTTCTTCAAATTTGGCACAAATGTCGACTTTGAGGTCAACAATGAACTGATTAGTTTGGTGGTCATAGGTCATAGGTCAAAGGTCAAGGTTACTGTGACCTATTCTGTCTCACTTTTGTGAACATGATATCTCAAGAACACCCTGAAGGAATTTCTTCAAATTTGGCACAAACATTCACTTGGATGATGTGATTAGAAGTTGGTGGTCAAGGGTCAAAGGTCCATGTCAGCATGAACTTGCATCCTTCTCATTCTTGTGAAAGCAATATCTCAAGAACAGTTTGAGGGAATTTCTTCAAATTTGGCACAAACATCTACTGGGCTTTAATGATGAACTAATTAGATTTTGGTGGTCATAGATCAAAGGCCGGGTTCAGTGTCACTTCATCTTTCTTATTCCTGAAATTCTTGGGAATTTCTTTATATTTGGCACAAACGTCCCTTTGGACTGAAGAATAACCTGATTAGAATTTGGTGGTCAAAGGCTACTGTCACCTTAAAATACATGTTTTTGGCCATAACACAGGAATTCCTGTGCTAATTATGACATAACGTCACACAAATGTCTAACAAGATATAATGATGAAGTAATGATTTTATATCCAAAAGGTCAGTTTAACCAATGGATGAGAGGGGCAGCTGTTTGTGAGTGAATGCAAACTTTCAGACCCATCGCAATGAACGGTTAAGTTTCACTTTCATTACGCCTACCATCCTGCTGCCACGTTTGTGCCCAGAGTTGCTTTGTACTGCGAGAGTGTGGAGCAACGATTAACTGAATGTAACATCACAACAGCACACCTAATGAAGCTGCAAAAATAGAGAATCAAAACATGCCGGCAGATGTTTTAATTGTGTCGAGTCGCCACAAATAAATGTGTAGGAAAACCCTGAGTACATTAAAATGTGTCTCTGAAAACCTTTAAGATGAAAAAAAGTCACAGAGTCTTGATTCATATTTGATCAGCACTGCCTAGTTTGACAGTTCGACCACAGTTCATGAGCAGTAATTGACATGACTGACAGCTGCATTAGAGACTCCTCAGCTCTGATTGGTTGTTTTCGGTCATGTGTGCTAATGCCATTAGAAGCACTGCAAGGCAATAGAGTAGGCAGAGGACTATAATTTCTAATTTTTTTTCACTGATTATCTGTCTCAATTAGGGCTGTGTGAATGTAGAGACAGCTCCAGCAAATGTGGCATGTTATTTTTAATAAAAGTTACCGACGACAGCTTTAAAGCCTGGTCACACCCACTTTTAACAGC
>JAPZEB010000022.1:23896288-23908946 GCA_029783705.1 Chaetodon striatus | reverse complement strand
AACATGCTCATGTTTAACCCAAACAATGTGTCATGTGACTGCAGTTGGTTCGGATCGAGGTCAGAACATGTTCTCACCACAAACAAACCACACCAGAGTTTGGTTGTAACCGGACTGACACTGGTTGTTTTGGTGCAGACCTGAGTGCGATTGCTGTGTTTACACCTTTCCAAATGATCCGCACCAAGGGGGCAAAGGAACTTGACTTCGACTGAACTGAACTAAACAGGGCAGGTGTGAAAACACCCTTACAGACCAAAGAATACAATTTAATGTTTGCATGTCTTCTAGGCCATCTGTCTCTGAAGGTACAAACACCTGCCTATTAGCCTTACATCACTGACACTAGTAGATGAGTGAGGTCATTGACTACAACAAAGCGAGACAATGACATGTAATGAATGACTATTTTTCCCAGCCTTTTGGGGGTTTCCATAAGTGAAATGTAAGAGATGATGTATCTACCACAAGTATCCATTATCTTCCTTGTATCTCTCAATGATCATTAGTGACATCACATGCAGCTGCAAGTCATTTATTAGTCTCCCATCAGCTGTTCCTCTGCTCGCTGCTGGATTCCAGACAGCACGTTATTGAGAGGAAATTCTGTTTAATTAACGACCCATGGATTTAGCTTCTCATACTGTATGATTGACACCATGAGGTCTTCAAGGGATCAGGAACACCCAGTCGGCCCTGTAACTGACAACACATCTGTGTATTTAGAACAACATCAAGCCCAGTTTTACTCCCGACATACATTTCGTTGGATGTCCTGCAGCCACATTTACCAAAGAAATCTAATTTTGTGGAAAAACTTAAATTTTATCTTTATATTTTAGGGTTATCTGAGCGTCCCTTAATGTTGAAATAACCCTCAGGCCTGGTTAAAACATAGATTTGGTTTTAAATTTTTGAACTGCTTTAGATATGCTTTGATTTATGCTTAATTTATATTTCACAAAGCCATCGTAATGTCACTTTAATAAGAAATTGATCGGCTGCATGCCTCTTTTTACTGCTCTGGGACACCTAATCTCTTTAGCATACCATAATCCATATGGATATACACATGAAAATAAAATGAAGAAATAGATAAACTGGGGCTGTCCAGTCCACTAGCTCAGTCCATAGTGACCTGGCTTGTGAACTGGGGGGTCACTGGTTCAAGTCCCTGAACACACCAAGTATGGAGTGTGGACTGGTAGCTGCCATTTAATGCATGTAATGTGTGTATTTATTTATGTATTTATTTATGTATTTATTTTATTTTTAATTGTGGGTCTGTGTGTATGTGACAACAGAATGAATTAAATTGAATTTCCCCTTGAGGAAAGTTTATCCTCTACTTCTTCATCGTCATCTGCTTCTTCTACTTCTTCTTCTTCAATTTTTGTCCTCTTCTTCTTCTTCTTCTTCTTCCCCTTCAATTTTTGTCTTCCTCTTCTTCTTCTTCTTCAATTTTTGTCTTCTTCTTCTTCTTCTTCAATTTTTGTCTTCTTCTACTTCATTTTTTTCCCATCGTCCTTTACTCTTCTTGTACTTCTACTTCTTCCTCATATTTTTCTTCTTCTGATCCTTCCTTTCCTTCCACTTCTTTTTCTTCTTCTATGTCTACTTTTTCTTCTGCTACTACTTCTGTTTTCTTCTTCATCTTCTACTTCTACTCCTACTTCCATTTTATTCTTCTTCTACTTATTTTTTCTTCTTCTACTAGTACTTCTTTTATATCTTATTCTTCTACTTCTCCTACTTCTTCATCCTCTTCTTTTTTTGTGTGTCCTCATCTTCTACTTCATCTTCTTCTCCTGCTTCTTCTTCTACTTCTTTTTCTTCTGATTGTCAGCACCTGGGGGTACAAGAAGTTCAAAACAAAGTCAATAGCAACAGCAAAAAAAAAAAAGCTGTTTGGCATTGGCAGAGAAGATTACACATACTCAGCTCTGCTGCTCATCCCACAAATGTTCCTTACAAATGTGGCACAATTTAAAGGGGAAACAAACAGGCTTTTTAACGGTATAAGATTTATTTCCAAGAAGCATTGTTACAACAAAGAAATAATCTACCAAACACAAATATCTTTACTTTTTGTGCTTAGTTTACTTCTTTTTCTACTTCTTCATCATCTTCCTCTTCTTTTTCCTTGTCAGTATCAGAAGCTGTTGAGCTTTGGAGATGTCTGGAACTGGAGCCTCTTTTTTTTTCTTTCGGAAAATGGCTCTTTGCCTTTTAATCTTTAAAATGTATTATTTTAAATATTTTTACATATATTTCTTAATGTCTTAATGTCAGCTGGGAAAGGCTCCAGCCCCCCATGACCACTCACAAGATAAGCGGTTAAGCAAAATGAATGAATAACTCTTACTGAACAAAGTTTGCTGCAACTGTATTATTCTGACTATTTATATTTTTCTCTGAGCTCAACTGATGGTGATGCAGTGCAAGAAACAAACGAAGAAATCAAACAGTGGTATCCTACTAAAATTAGACCTCCATGGCTTTTTGCTCTTATGCAAAACATTTAGGTCACCTTTGAAGAAAGAGACAATGAAATAATAAAGAGATTATGTTTACATGATATATATTATGCAACATAGTTCTTGTGGATCTCATAGAAAGCTGCTGTAGGTCTGTGCCTGGTGAATGCACTGTGTGTGTGTGTCTGTTTATCTGTTTATCTGTGTGAAAACCTAAACTCCGTAAGCTGTTTTCTCCTCTTTGTTTCCCGCTGTTTCACAGACACAGCTAGAAGCTATGGCCCCCATACTGCTTTTATTATCTCTGTCTTCTTGCTCCCTCTCTCCCTCTCTGCCTCATCCTCTCCCTTTTCTCTTTTCTTTCTCTTCCTTTCTTTCTGCTCCATGCTGTTTTGTGCTCTACTCTAATTTCCACTGACTGAAATTGGAGAGAGCCGAGGCAGATAAAACCTGAGCTTGAGAAAGCAGGGGATGATGGAGGGATGCTGATGGAGGGTGCCTTTGAGAGGGCTGGAAAGGCCAACAGATATCACGGAGTCACACTGAGGAGAAAGATGATATGGATCCTGCTGTGTTGTTTTCTTTCTCTTTCTAGCTGACTCCCACTCTTACTTTCTCCCCGTGTGTCTTATCCTTTTTTTTTTTTACAGGAAAAGGAAATCCAGTGCACGTGCTGAAACACAGTGTACGGCC
The DNA here is from genome assembly GCA_029783705.1 of Chaetodon striatus. Taxonomy (NCBI): domain Eukaryota; kingdom Metazoa; phylum Chordata; class Actinopteri; order Chaetodontiformes; family Chaetodontidae; genus Chaetodon; species Chaetodon striatus. The sequence goes on along the minus strand of JAPZEB010000022.1, from coordinate 23,905,776 downwards.
ATCCGTTCGATTATATACGTATTTAAAGTAAAAATGAATGCCTTTATACAATGAAACAAGCTTAAGCATTTTTTTGTTCGTGATCCATTGCACGAAAATATATTTCTAAGATTTGTTCTCATCAAACAGAATGGTGGAGGTCAAGTGGCGGAAAGAAAGAACACAGAAAGAAAGGAAAACACAACAAAAGAAAATATCATAATGATAGCAAGGATGAACTGAAAGAGGTTTGACTTAAAGGGGCAAAGTGGAGACAGTTATTTCTTAACAATTATTATTTGTATTATGGCACAGAAACTCAACACTAGTACTTTCTATGAAGCTTATAATGCATCACATAAGCCCTCATAATGCATTATCATGCATAGATAATGCATCACAATGTCATCATCAAGCATTATCATACCTTCGAATAAGGCATAAGGCATCCTAAGTCTGACCGGGATAGTTCAGGTATCACAGTGGACCTTTCTCACAGCAGACATTTTGACAAGCAGGAAATGCACAGGTGTGATTCATAATATTTTCAATGGCTCCATTTCTTTTATCGGTGCCTGTCTTGCAGTGTTATGCACTCTGGCGCGCTAGAAATGGTTCATGAGACACTTACAGTATGTATACTATGACAATTCAAAATGTCTGCCATCAAAAATGCCTTTTGCTTTTAATTTTGAGTCAAAGTCTACAAGACGTGCGGCTATTACCGAAAAGAGAATCAATTTTGAATGAATACAAACACAAACAACCCTTTGCTGGAGTACATATGGTAATGTGTGTTTATGCACTGACGAGCAAATTCATAAAAACTGGATCGCGGCCGCTGATAGCACTACGAATTGCGCATCACTTGCAATCGCTATATGCCCTGTCTCAAGGTCTGAATCAAACAAGACATCCGCTAATGATATTACAGTGCAAACATGGCCGTAAAGTTTTGCAGCTGAGTGCATTGTGGCCTTTTTGGCATTTGATTGCAATCATCTGTGTGTCAATGTTCAAAGCTGCTGTTGTGCCAGGAACACAGAAGGTAGAACACTGGCAGCCGCAAGCTAGAGGTCCAGAGGCATATCACAAAACTTCAGGCAAGGAATTTAACCGTGAATGGGCGAAACCATCAGTGCTCTTACACCAGCTCTCTGAGAAGCTAATAATTTCACTGTAATTGTGTGTGGGTATTAGTGCTGGACTTTGTGTATTAGACTGTTTTCAGTGTAGCTCATTTGCATAGAATGAATAAATGTATGAACATATATGTGGGTGCCTTTCACCTGTTGTGGGTGCAGTCTTAATTTTGACAGCTATTTTAGATTTAGTCTAAGTCTTGAGACGAAAATGCTTATTAGTTTTAGTCACATTTTAGTCCTTTTTAAATATTTATACTAATCCCGTTAATCCATGTTAGTCTGGAGGTTTCTCACAGAGCTGGTGATTAAAACTGAACTTTCATCTCTGTAAGAAAAATTGATCTGAGTTCAGACTGTTTACTTAGAGCACAGCTACACTCACAAATAGCTAAGCTTCCTACCTGCCTGTCAAACTGCATCAACCCATAAACCTTCCTGAGACAGTCCGGACTGAGCGGAGCCCCACGGAGAACAGATGTGAAGTCCAGCGGCTGGTGGCTGCTTGCTCTGCTGCCATTTAGCGGCTAACAGGTGGAGCTGCTAACAGCCACTGCTGCAACTAACCAACTCTACACATCCGTTCAGCAGCTCGACCATCCACAATCAGACACACACAGCTGATCACAACTCTCACCAACGGCTGGTGCTGCTTTGGTATGAGTGTTTTTTCCTGGCCAGCGAAACATCCTGGTGCAGCCTGTCGCTCATGTGGCATTTGAGGATAACTGTAAGCACGGCTGTTCTCAGCTTAACATGTCTGATAGTCCACCACAAACATTTTCGTCACATCTCATCTTGTCAACAAAAATTAAACATGGATTTTGTCTTAGTTGTTATTAATAAGATCTGTTTTCAGCTTGTCATCGTCTTGATTTTTCCTTTGAAAAAGGTAGTTGATGAAACATTTTCGTCATAGTTTTCATCAACGAAATTAACACTTGTTCCTGGAGAATTACATGGGTGCTTTTTGCTGATTTGTGCGGATTTAGGGACTGCAAAAGGCACACAAGCATTTTATGAATTTACTTGTGAGCGTTTTAAATTTAAACACACAATTGCAGATCAAATAGATATTTTATTCCTACCTAAAATGATTTTTTTAAAAATTATTATTACAGTTTTTATTATTATAATGTTTTTTTTTTCTTTAAAAGTGACAAGATAAACATCTTGTTTTCTGCATAATGGATGGAAAGTATAGTTATTCGTCAGCTTCATGACAGCTAAATAAATTACTCGGAATGTGGTCATGTGGAGCTGCATTAGGAGAGTGAGCCAGGTGAAGGTCGCAGGCAAAGACGGGGCCTTAAGGGAGTGGGAAGGGGTCAGCAGGATGGTGTGGGGGTCACTGAGGTCAGCTTCCAACTGGGGGGAGCAGGCTTGATTCTTTAAGCAGCTCCGCTGCCTGTCACAGTCTCCTTGACAAACACAGCTAAGTCGATCTGCGACCGGGGTCTCCACGCCGGCCAGCTCTCCCCGCACCTCAGCCAAAGCAAGATGGGAACATTTAATAAAGTACTTAAAACAAAACAAAACCCGCCCTCCTCTGGAGAGGCACTTTAATACAGTAGCATTATTAGCGGTGTCATTTGCTTAAACATGCTTACCGTATCTTCATCTGAATTAATGTGACTTGAGGTGAGAACCGGCATAATTTGTCTAGATTGCATATCTTATTGTGAAGGGCATTTCCAGTGTTTGCTTAAGCAGCGTGCGTACGACCTCAGTATATCTCCATTAGCCTTGAAGTGTGCTAATGACATATTGTGTACTAGGTTACTTACTTTGTCTCCATTAGCCCAAGTGTGAATGGTTATTAGTCTGCTAGCACTGACCTGTGACTTTACACCTACACACGCACACACACCCACACACACATGCATTATTGGCACAGTAGTATTGGCTTGGGTGATTTGTGACCTCTTTCCCTCCTTTGCTGCCATCTCACTCGTATTGATTTCTTCTCGTCTTTTCCTTCGTCTCTCCTCCTTTCTCTTCCTCCTAATGTTTCTCTTCTCCACTCTCTCCCTCTTTCTGGCATCACTCCCACTCTCCTCTACCTTCTCTCCTTTAACTCTCACCGTTCTGCCTTCTCGTCTCATCTCCTTTACTGCTGTTCTCTGTCTCTTTTTATTCATCTCTTACACAGAGATTGTTCGATTTCAATTATTAACAACCATCAAGATTTATAAAGGAGGTCAATTAGCTTCTGTGTCAGTGACTCCCGATATGCAAGGCAGCCCTGTGTTTGTGTCTGCATCAATATAGTTGGTATATAAAACTGTGTTTATTGGCTGATTGTGTGTGTGTGTGCTGTGTTGGTGCGTGTTTAAGATGTTTGATTTTTTTGTGAAATGGTGTGTTTCTGAAAATACAGTTCTGTTTCTTTGTGCGTTTATTTGAAGTAGACTTTTTCTCATGTCCTGGGATGTCCTGGTTCACTGCCTCTTTAGAGCTACTGGAGGACACGACTGTGCACGCGCCCTGACATTCACATGTATACGTGCACTCCCACATACACACAAACACAGGAGAGGTATTCAATCATGGACAAGGAGGGACTGTGACGATCAATCAATGTCAGAGTCGGAGCCATTAAGATGGCGTACACATATACACACACACACGTGTACGTGTGCGCACACAGTCTACTGCATGCGTTGAGTGTCTTCATTTGGTCACAGACCGGCGACTCTGTTCTGTCAATGTCCTGGATGATTTCCCTCTGTAGGCGAAGAACTCAGTCAACCCTTGCGCTCTGCGTTTCTCACAATGCCTCTCATCCTGTTGTCATTTTACTTTTTCAATTTGGTTTCCATCTTTCTGTCTCCATCTTTCACTCTCTCTTTTTATAATATTAATGTAATCATTCATAGAGGGCTCTCAGGTGATGCAAAAAGCAGTGCCCTCAGATCTTGAGCACTGGCTGCAAATGCATTTCTAAATGACTCGGCTGACTCAGAACTGTGCGAGTTTGGTTTTGCATATTTAGCATTACACATCGGCACTGTGATACCACACTGTCATCTATTTTACATTGCATAGATAGTGTGCATCTTTTCTTAATGGTTGATTGTAGCTACAGATTTTCCTTATGTGGTGTTTCAGTTGTGTTTAGATCAGGGTCTGGTTTCTCAAAAGAAAAAAAGACTTTAACTATGATCTACTTCAGACAGATACTTAACAAAGCTGTCTAGTTCTACACTATCTAAAGCGGCACTAATTTGCCATGAATTCTGGGTAAATTAAGACTTTTTTTTGCCAAAACATGGCTGACTGAACAACCGTGTCAAACTGCTCAGCTCCGTTCATTCTAGCAGAAAATGTTTGACAACTGTTACAAGGACATTTTACTTAAGGTCAAGTGTAGAAATACAAAATTATCCCAAAAAATCTCAGCACAGTGCACAGACCTGCAGCGGAGCTGAGATGCAGTGGCTTCTTAATGGGGCAGGACTTCTGTTAACTCGTCAGTCTGTTTTCCTCGGGCAAATGAAGACGACTCACTGTCCTCGCTGCAGTCTCCAGAAACTCCTTCCCTTCTCATTACTGGCTCCACAATATTGTTAGCAAATTCTGAGCCATGTTTACCTCATTTCTTTGTAATTTAGTGGCAGCGGTCAGCAGGTGTCACTGATTGTTACCATGGAAACATGGCTCTTTGTCATGAATTAGCCTGGAGGGGAGGCTTAAAGTAAGCCAGTCTTTATTTCTTTGAAAATGTGTAACTTGCATTAGACTGCTCTTAGTAGAAAATTAAGACTGGCCGTATGTAACACACCAGTCTAAAATGTCTTTGTGAAAACATCCCTTTGTAACTACGGAGGCCATAGCTTATGATTTACATCATTCTCATACCTGTCAAACCATTCAGTCATTCAGTGAAGTTTCATTCCCTTTATGGAAGCACCTGCATTCATTATATTTCTTGACTCAATGTATTGTAAGTTTTTCATTTCATTTAAAGCCCACTTAAGCATATACAATAGCATCTATAAGCCTTTGAGCAGCGTGTAAGTTTTTTACACAAATATTTACAGAATGGCGTACACCCATTAAATCTCAAACACTTCTTTTCCTTTTTTTCCTTTTGTTTTTGTTTTTGCTCAAGGTCTTTCTATTGGTCTTTAACATAATACAAATACAGTACATCACATATTCAATTGCAAACAACTGCACGAACAATTACAAGTACATATAGAACATTAAATGTGACAACAATGGTTAATGGTAGATGGTAGAATTGTAGAAAACATATATTTCTTTACTCCATTTATTGTATTTTTTCATTGAATTTGTCGCCCACCTACATATATACAGTAACATCTATAAGCCTTTGAGTAGCATGTAATTTGTAGACTTACTTCTGAAATAAATTTCATCATACTTGTAAGTTTTATGCAAATATTTTTTTTAAAAAATGGCTCAAATCTCAAATATTTCTTTTCCTGCTTTACTATTGTCTTTATTTTGCTCATGTCTTTTTATTGGTCTTTAAAGAATACAAATACAGCAAATCACAAATACAATTGGAAAAATACAATTACAACAATTACATAAACAATTTTAAGTACATATAAAAAAAAATTCAATGTAACAACAATTGTGGGTGAGACACAAAATGAAATAAATTAAATTACAAAAGTGCAACTGGTAGTTAAATAAAAACGAGGAAAAACATTAAAAATACTGTTTGAATGAGTAAAAACTTAAATAAACGATGTATAGTGTGGGGTCAGAACTACAAGACTGCAATACCAATGGTGTCCATTTTTTCTATACAGGTTAAAAAAGGTTGCCATTTAGCAGAACGTTTCTAAGTACTCTCTCTTGCGAATATCCTCAACCATAAAACCAAAAACCAAAAAAAAAAAATTCAATTGCGATTAATCGCATATTGTCCATAGGTAACTCGCGATTAATTACAAATAAATCCTGCATTTTTTTTTTAATCTGTTCTAAATTTATCTTAAAGGGATATTTTTTAAGTTTTTCATGCTGATTTCAAAGTGGAAGTGGACATGTATGCTTGCTTTATGCAAATGTATATTTATTATTATTGCAACAATCCAGAATATTCTCCAGGATAACCTCAAAGGTACTGAATGCTCAACAAATATGCTGAAAGCATACCATGGCAAACCCAACATGCAACACCAGATGGACATACTGACCTGAATGTAGTATTACTTAATGACACTAACACAATGTAGTGTGCATGTAACATGCACTTCCCGTTTTTTTGAGCAGCTTGATTCACTCTGGGGGTAACTCAGTTCACACCGACAGTAAATACAAATATCTTTGGTCCTGTTGAGAGATCTGGCGGGGCTTTGAAGCTGGACTTTGAAGCTGGGTTTGTTTCTGCTTGCCATCCATACATTACTGCTGCATCACTTCCTGATTCCCCAAACTACTGGATGCTGTTGGTCTTAATTGCGAAGGTATGTGTGTTAATCGTGCATTAACACGCATTAACTTTGACAGCCCAAATACACATATATGTATTTCTTATTCTCAGTCTTTTTCTGAGGCAAGCATTGCTGGCAGTGGTGACTATAGTAAAAGGTAGCAGCAATATCTATAGAAGGCTTGTGGTGAAGCTACAAAGCCTGAATTCGTCCCTGTAGGGAAATTGTGTTTTCACTTGCAGCTCCTCCACAGGTGGTAGGTCATAGCACCGGGTCACTTACTGAACAGCACCCCTGGAGCTGGTCGGCATTCAGCGAGCTGCTCACAAACACTTGAGCAGAACAGATGTTCGCTGACTCAACTTGACTCAAACTTGTGTCTCTTGATATTTCTTACTCATTTACATACAGGAGAGAAAACAACAATACAACGTTAATTCGCTGGCTCTGTTTCAAGTGAAATGCAACTTTATGTGCTTCACAGATGTAGTGTTTGTTGCAAGTCTCTTTGTGTTATTGTGCCCGTCCCCTGGATGTGTCTGTTCTGACCTCGTGTCTTTGTCTTGTGTCAGACTCTCTCCCTCTGTGGCACTGATGAAATAATAATAGCTAGTCTTGACTTTTTCTGTATCCTCTGTTTCTTCTCCCTAAAGGCCTGTCTGTTTGGCCTGTCACTGATCACATTTAAACACCACAAAGCTTTTGAGTGCTTTTCCCCCTGTTGCCTTATCTCTTTCGTGTTCTAAACCATTTAGCCTCAAAACCCTCCATCTCTGTTTCACATCTGTCCCTGACTCGCTGGCTTTCTTTCATATGTATTTCTCTCCAGCCTTTTCTTTCCATCGCTCGCTCATCTGATTCAAAGAAATGAAGACTTAACACTTTTGTCTGTGCCTATGTATTTCTGTCAGAGCACAGTGGGGAATGGAGAGACAGAAGTAAAGGGAAAAGCATATATGAAAAAGGCTTTAAAGGGAAACAGGACAATGGCAGGAAACACATCTTTTGGCTTCTAATTAATGACATGCCCACCAGAGCACTCTGTTAAGGTTGCATTGTCTGAGTCAGATTATGAAAAGGTTGCGTCAGATGGTTGAGATTGAAATTAATTGCCATATGTAACAACACAAAAATATGTTTGTAATTAAGAGGAAAATCCACTTAATTACATCACGCCCATTAATTTTGTTGACATTGTGTAGATTAGGAAATTGACTCAGCATTTGTCTGCTTTTTTGTCGTACTGGTGTAAATCCATTTTTAGTAAACACGCTTTTCCGCTTTCCTTATCACTTCAGTGGCAAAGCTGCTTATCATCATCTGTTTTCTCCTCCAACATTTCTCCTGATTTGATAACATGAAAAAGTCGTGTCTGTAAGCTTCTGCTGACACATCCCTTTAATTTGAGCTCCGACAAATACTGTTACAGCCTTTGTAAACAAAATTCTCCAAACTTGGTCTGAGTAGTGCGTTTAAAGTGAAATTCTGTACTTTCTTTTTAATCTAAGTCTTATTTTTGCAATTTCAGCCACCAGTTGCTGTTGGATATGATTTTGGTTGCAAAGATTTGGAAGATTTGTTGACATCTTCAAAAGAATTTTGAGAAAAGTTTTAATCGTGAACTACCTGATCTTTGAATCTCATGTTTTGGTTAAAAGTATGCTCATTTAATTTAGTTGTAAGCATGCACTCTCTCTTCACATGCACAGATAATTTGCCAGCATCCCATCAAATTAAAATTCAGTGAAATGACAACTCTCTGCAACCACAGTGCATCATCACATCACATTTGCAGCCCACTCTACTGCCAACACTACTGAACTGTCTGAGCCAAAGGACAACATGTTTTCAAGTTTTCATATTGCTGGAGTGAATTTATTATATTTTTATGATATTTCAGTTAATCAGCAGACAGTAGCCTGAAGCAAAGTACGCAGTTTATAACTTGTTAACACCTTCTGCTATTTTCATGTGGGATGTAGCTTGATTGAGCATGCTAATTGAGGAGTTTTAAAGGTCCAGCGTGTAGGATTTAGGGGCATCTATTGGCAGGAGTTGAATATAACAAAATAATTTTAGGGTTAAGTATAATAAAAACTGAAATTAAGAGAAATTGTGTTTTTGTTACCTCAGACTGAGCTGTTTATATCTACATACAGAGTGGGTCCTTTTCCCTTGAGTCCACCATGTTGTTTCACAGTAGCTAAGAATGGTCAAACTAAACACAGGCTCTGTACATTTTTGAGTTTTAGTGCCTGCAGCAGTAGGTCTCCTACACGCTTGGCACACGAGAGGTTTCAGTTCTGGATCTTTAATTAATCTAATTAATCTGGTTAATCTACTTCCATTCATTTGTTGTTGTAAACATTGCTTTTATAAGATTAATTGTCGGCTTTTTAACCCTAAGTTTGAACACAGCCCACATTATCTGCTTAAATTGATGTTAATTGCCCATATCTAATTTTTAATTGCAATGAGTTAGCTCACTAGCTTTGACACATTTCACACTCTTTGTATTTAACAAGTTAATGGATTTATTTGCCAAATTAATGAATTGTGTCTGCTTATAGTAGGGTAAAAGGTTAATTTTTAATCTGAACATGACATGGTAAATACGGCCTGAGCAGATAACCCTTATGATTCCATTTTATTCCTGTTAATTCCCTATAAATCCCTGTTCATTCCCATGGAAAATGTCCACTTTGATATATTCCTGTAATTTTGCAACCCCAAGGTATGATAACAGTTTAACAAGTAGATTAATTGCACAGATTTGCGAATGTGGTAACTCTGCTGACAAGGGAGTTATGGCAAGCAACATGAAATCAGGAATTGAGCTTTTGCTAAGCCCCGCCCCTTTGTGATGGTCTGATAAGCTGTCCGAGTAATCATGGAGCCCACACTGTCACTAACTGCACTCCCTGAAGAAATATTATCATATTTTTGTAAAAAT
>JAPZEB010000022.1:23872654-23884847 GCA_029783705.1 Chaetodon striatus | reverse complement strand
TTCTGTATTTGGCCTTATATAAATAATTTGGAGTGTTCAAGTGCTGTCTAGTTTGTAAATGGCAGCCAGTGCTTTACACTGTATCAGCAGCAAAGTGGTATGCTACCTATCTTGCATCATTGTTTCCCCTGTTTTCAATCAACTCCTTCACACAGGGTTGATAGTATTTCGAGTATTTCACACACGTAAGACCTCTTCTGGAGGTTAGGTTGAGAGATGGTGATGGAGGATGCCTTTAAGAAGGCTTGAAGGGCCAATAGATATCAGGGAGGAGAAAGATGATAGAACTCCTGCCTCTCTTTGACTTTACTCTTTCTACCTTTCTCTTCAGATCACTCTCATTCTTTTCTTTTTTTTTCTGCGTACTGTGTATTTTCCCTCTGACTTTGTCTGTCCCTCTGTCCTTCACTTTCTCTCTTTGCATTATAACAGTGATTTTTCCCTTAACCAGATCTGATTACACTCAGCCCCCTCTTGCGATAACCTTTTACTTCAAATCGACCCAACCTCCTGACCTACCCCGCTTTCGGCTCCTATTTGGATCTACTGTTGTGATTAAAATGCTTCCTGGCAGCTAGAGCTTGCTGAGCAAAGTGTCTTTTCCACCGCACCATGCAATAGCAATTCAGCATTTCTCTCCTGCATTCCCATCTCCTCTTCCCACTCATTTTCTTATTTTCCCCCTCTCCCGATGTCTCTTCCTCTCGTGCCTTTTTTCTCGCTTTGCTCATCATGTGCTTATTGTTTCGTTCTGTCACTCGCGCGCTCTTTTTCGCCTCTTTCGTTCTCATTCTCCAGCATCTTCAGGCTGTTTTAATAACTGTAGAATTAACACTTCAAGGCATTATCTGAATACTCAGTTTGTAGCTGGATAATGGCAATCAGTGTTGTGGCTGTAAAAGTGTCAAACGCACAATCAGAGATATTAAATCTCTGAGTGATTTGTTGGTCGTAGGAGCAGGGCACTTTAGCTGAGTTATGGGTTCATGCAGGCAGCTTAATTCAAGTTTATAAAGCAGGTGAGATGAACACACACACTTGCACAGTATTGCAGGCACGTACGCGGGATAAGCGAAACACAGACTCTTATATAAACACAGATGTGCATTCAGTGTCGGTCATGCTCTTTGGCCCTGCTGCTATTAGGTCAAGTCTTTCCCCGTCAACAGATTAGGAATACATGAAGGTCGCACACATAAACACACACACACGTACACACAAACACCCCCCCCACACACACACAGACATTTCTGATGATGGCAATTTGTTCTGCCACCTTCCACTGAGACGTGTGTGCATAGCAATCAGGAGTCCAGACACTCTGGGACGCAGCAACCCAGGCAGCGACTTATGTCAACTGGAAAATGTCTGTTAGTGAATTTTTCTTCTGTTTTGTTTATGATGCAAATGTCTCAGCTGCATGTATTTATGTTTTCCTTCAATCATGGGTGAATTACACCAAGAAAAACAATCCTCAAAATGGATTTCTTGTGTTAGATTTTAAGCATTCATTACAACCCAACTCTCTCTTGTACATTCGTTTAGGCTTAAACGTGCATGTAGCCTACACAAATACAGGCAGCCATCTGCGCACCCATCAACTGGAAACGACTGCAGTTTGTAAGCCAACCTTTCTAGAATGAAACTTGCTCCGCACCGCACGAACCACATTCCCCCAACAACCAGTCTCATTGACATTTCACCGTTTTTTTTTCCCCTCCATGAAATGGCAGTTTCATTAATGCACAGTCAAATTAAAACTGATATGAACCAAATGATCTGTGCTGTTTCTCCCTCCACACTCGCCCTGACACTTTTCCAAGCGCTGTTAGTGGAAAACCTTCAGTGCTTTTCTCTGGATGACATCATCAAAAGAGTCTTGGTTTCAGGCTCTGAGAAAGACTTCATGATGGTCACAAACACTGAATAAACATTTTTATAGCGAGAAGCCATGGTGTGTGCGTCTGTGTGGATGTGCGGTTATGATGTCTCACCATCGCTGTAAGCCACTGAGCTTTTTCCCAGATGTCAAGGACTGCTTTAGCATACTCTTAAGTGTTAAAGTGGTAAGCCACAGTGTTGATTTCACCACACGAAACTCGAGTCATTTTCTAAAGTCTAAGTGTGAAAAAACAGATAATGTATCAATCTGCATTATATGTCTGTCTGTCATTTTTGTATATTAACAACATGATTTTAAAAGTGAAAAAAGGGAGAACTTTCAGGGAGGCAGAAGGGTTTGTCATGTCTGATTGACACATGGAGTCACTGAGGTGTCTCCAGGAAACATATGAACTGTGTTAGTCAAAGGTTGAATTAAAAAAAGAAAGGAATTCGCAAAAAGAAACTCAATAAAATGGAGTTCTTAAGCATGAAGTACAAAGACAGATTTAACCAACAGATAACTGAATGGCTGAATTTTATTTTACAAAGTGATGAATATATCACTGGAGCTGGTTGAAAGTCAAACAAAGATTTTAGTAAATTCATAAATGTCTGCTTTTGCTAGAGCACAATTTATTTTCATATTAAAGTAACAAAGACATTTTTTCGGGCTGTAGTCAACCAAAGAAAGTCTCGGTTGACTGAAACCCTACCAACTTGTCAACAAATTGATTGGTGAATGGAGACAAAATATCACACGTTATCTCTAGATTAATCAGCCACAGAGCACTGTGTGCACTCCACCTGGTAGCGTTGTGTGTCCACCAAACATTTATTTTCCTGAGGCCGCTGTATCTTTTGAATTATTTGCAATCAAAAGTGCTGCATACACACTGTCCTACAAATGTCAACAGCATGATGAGGTGCTGGCCATATTTTTTGCACTTTTTTTTTTTTGGTTGCCAAAAGTCAAAAAATGCTCAACTTTGGATCAGCACCATTGCTCTGAGTAAAACTTAACATCGGGCACTGTCACCCAGCTGTCCAATCACAGTGCAGGGGTTAGGGGAGGGACAGGACAAATTGCTGAACAACAACCAATTGAGGAGAAATTACTCAACTCACATAGACCAGCCGGCCTTCCTCTCATTCCCTGTGTGCTTTAGCCTTCCCTTCATCCAGAGCAAAGGCCAAAGTGAGTATTCTACCTTGTGCCTACATTTTTACTTGTATCATTGCAACCAAAGTGTCTTAGCTTCCAGAGCGCACACAAACTCTCAGCTGGGCACTTTCGAAAGAGCACTTGGCATTTTCAGCTGGAAAAAAAAAAACTTTGGTGGACGCACGGCCTTATGAATGCCAGATATTGTCTGACCAATGAGAATTTGGTTGGACAAGAGCATATCTACAGACCAATCAAACAATCCACCAGAAGGTGTCAGCCATATTGACTAGCAGAAAAAAGCCAAGGGTGCGTTCCAAATTGCGTACTTTTTCTTCTTACTTTTAGTGGGTACTGTAGCTAGTTTACTTGAACAATTCATATTACTATCATTATTATTTAAGCGGTCATCAGTTACTTGAATGCACTGTCATCCACCAATCAGCTGTCAGGCTGTCATCTGTTTGCGGGTCAGTCGATGTGACGTATCGTCCACTGCGCAGAGGATTGTGGGTCAGAATGGCAAGGAAAGTATGCTGGCTCGCATACTTCAAAATCAGACCCGATGTAGTAGAACATCCTGGTATTCTTTTTCTGGCATACTATATAGTATGGTAGTATGGGTATTGGAATGCACATAGGGTAAAGGGGTGAACAGTCCACGATGACACGCTAATTCTCTGGACTAGGAGAATTTTCTTTTCCATTTCACTGAAATATTTTCATGTCAGATTATTCTTGATGAAACTTTTTTTTTTTTTCCTCCACTGGGGCTCAAAAGTGAATCATTTCCTTCATTCTGTTGGTTGTGCATCAGAGTCCTGGTGCCATGTCAGCGGATTGAGTTGTTTACTTGTTCAAAACCTGACTGTGGATGGAAAGACCTTGTCTGATGTCTGGGGCTGATCACAGGTTGGGAAGTGTTGAAATGACAGGGTGGAGAGTTCAGCGAAAGAACTGGTCTGAGTGGAAGGAGACTCTCTAAAGTCACTTAGAGAAAATGACTCCCTATATAACCACACTGAAAATGACTGTGACACTCAAGGTCACAGGCTAACTTCAAGCCTTCCTTTTTTAATATTTTGGAGCTTTATTGGTTGTTTGAAGACGTACATTGGGGTGCCCACAGATTGTGGAGGTAACAAACCACAAAGTGCTACAGCCCTAACACCAAACACCCTGTGGCCTGAGGAAACACTCATGCTGTCATGGGGGAAAAAATAAAAATAAATAAATATATTCACTTATATAATTTTGCATAGATGAGCAATTCCTTGAAAAATATTTTAAAACCTGTGAGATGAAGACAAAATTGATGGTTATCAAGCTAAATATTATAATGCAGAACATAATAAAGTTATTCAGTAACTTTTGAAATCACAGCATTTAATGACTTTCCCAAGCAGAAAACAATACAAAGCCAACTCATTATTTTAATACAGCTGCCACAGCAGGAACTCTTTCATGTGTACAACTTTAATTTTTATAATTTAATACAAATGTGTTTTAATTAGAAATCCGTTAACTTTTTTTTCCGGTTTATTAAATATTACCTTACCCTCTTGTGTGCTTTATCACTTACATCATTTAGTTTTTTCTAAGCCAGAGGTCTGATTGTTTCCATTGCATGCCATCGTGTAGGAAATTGAATGTCCAAATTATCCTCCCTGAGACTTAAGGAGAGTACTTTGCTTGATACTTTCTTCCCAAGCATCTCGCATTGCTCTTTATTGCTTGAGCAGCTCCACCAGGGGAAACCGTTATGATTTGGCATGGGTAGCATGCAGGCAGAGACACCCATTTTGGATAATTGCTCTGAAATGTGCTTATGTAGGGGTGCCTGAGGCAACAAACTCACCACAAACATAATAACAGTTTTAGTTGAGCAGTGGAAGAAGTTTTAGAGAGAGGAGGAAGGAGGCGGAGAGAGACTGGGAGGGAGGGAGGCGAGGAGGCCGAGATAGAGTGAGAGGAAAAAAGATGAGTTTATGCAAGAAAGGTCATTTCTGAATAGATGCTTACACTGCTTTATTGTGTATATATAAGGGAGTACACACTGAAGAACGCTCTACAAGGTTGCCCTCTGTACTTTTCAACCCCGTTGTGGTTCTAAGTTGTTCAGTGAATTTATCTTTGCTTTTGTTATATTTATGAAGCTGGATAGCGTTATCTGCAGTTTGGGAGTGAAGTGGGGTCAGTGAATTGATAGGACACAGCTGTCCCTCCTCTCCTGTGCACATATTTCCCTTGGGCACATATTTGCACACATGCACACAAAAACACACCTTCCATTGACGTGAATTCAGGGTCCCCTGGTGTCGTGCACACAATGTCACATTCACTCTTTCTCTAACACACACGCACACTCTCAGACACACACTTCTGCGACCAAACTGGCAGAAATTTTGTCTGCCATAGCCCACTAGCTTAGCCCTGTGTGTGAATATCAGTGTGTGTCTGTGTGTGTGTGTTGTCTGTTCATCCCCCGAGCGGTTTGCTTTAATCTCCTTTAATTTCATTCTCAATCTTTATGGAAATCAACTCTCACAACCAACTCCTCATTTCACCATCTCCCTTACTAATTAAGACCAGGAAATTGTTCCTGGAATTGGCTGGCATGAGAGACGTGTGTCTCACCCCTCAATCACTTCCTCATTCTCTCCTTGTGTCGGCAGTTTTTGCACATTTGTGTTTACGTGCGCGGGTCTGTTTCCCTGTCCCACTGTGGATATCTCACCATTTGTGTTTGAGGTTGTTCTATTTCCATGTATGTGTTGTGCCTGCTTGTTAGTCTCCATCTCCTGTGTGTATTCTCCTCACTGTGACAGTATCTCACCGTCTCCATCGTTCTCTCTTTGTCTCCCGGTATCTGTCCGTGTACGTGTGTCTCTGTGTGTTGTGTGGGTAGCCATGTGGTGGATTTAGGGCTAAAGCTTTGGGTGATTACTCCCATAATGAACCATCATGCTCTGTTCAGGCTGTCATCCCCCACAGGGATTGACTGTATTATGAAGTTATCATTCAGCCTCAGCCATACTCTGTGTCCTCACATAACTCTCTTACATAGCTCTCCACACAGAATCTGATAATGATTAGATTGATATTGCATGAAATTAAACCTCATCATTTAGGTAGGAAGATATTCTTGAGAGTTTTTGGAAACCTTAAACGCTTTGTCAGTGATACATTTCTACAAAGCAGACAGCATGGTCATTCCAACGCCTTGTTCGCACATACAGATTCAGACACGCTCCTACCTCTCATGAGCCTGTAGCTCATCTCCTGCTGCTTTTTACACCAAACAAAAATGTAAATGCAACACTTTTGTTTTTGCTTTTATGTTTTTACAAGTTGAAATTAAAGTTATAATACTGTTTCTTTGCACACAAACGCTTAATTCTCTCAATTTTGTTTCACGTTTGTTCAAATCTGTGTTAGTAAGCACTTTGCCAACATAATCTATAATCCGTCCACCTGACAGGTGAGGCACATCAAATGCTGATTAAACAACATGATTGTTGCACAGGTGTGCCTCGGGCTGGTCACAATAAAAGGCCACTCTAAAATGTTCATCACGCAACACAATGCCACTGATGTTGCAAATTCTAGGGTGCTATTGGCATGCTGACAGTAGGAATGTCAGCTGGAGCTGTTGTCCATGATCTGAATGTTCATTTCACGACTATAAGCCATCTCCAGTGTCATTTCTGAGAATTTGGCAGTACATCCAACCAGTCTAATGAGCCAACCCAGGACCACCACATCTGGCTTCTTCACCTGCAAGATCATCAGAGAACAGCCACTTAGATGACAGTGAAGATTCTCAGTCTTCCACGTCATGGTAATCTTAAGTGCTATATCATAGGCAACTGGACTTGCTTGAGTTTCTTGGAGGCGTTTCACCTCTCATCTAAGAGGCTTTTTCAGTTCTAACGAACTGAAGAAGCAGGCTTTAAACTCTGTGTGGGTGTGAACCCTTACAGAGGGTCCCATGGGTCCCTTAACAGCTCTGAAACTCAGAGCTCACATGTGACCTCTATGACTCTGTAAGGATTCACACCCACACAGAGTTTAAAGCCTGTGACTCCGCACCACTCATTTAGAGCTGAAGAAGCCTCTTGGATGAGAGGTGAAACATCTTCAAGAAACTAAAGCAAGTCCAGTTGCCTACAATATAGCACTTAATGCCACTGAGATGAGCAGCCCTGACATGTTTCTGACAGTTTTTGCAGAAATTCTTTGGTCATGCAAACTAAGGTTTCAGAAAATCTTGCAGGTGACGTCACTCAATGTTGAGGTCCTGAGCTGGTGTAGTTACATGTGGTCTGCTGTTGTCAGAATAGCTGGATGTACTGCCAATTTCTTAGAAATGACATCGGAGATGGCTTATGGTAGTGAAATGAACAGCTTTAAACTGTGAGGTAGATGGATTATCTTGGCAAAGTGCTCACCAACAAAGATTTAAACAAATTTGTGAACACATTTTAAGAGAAATAAGCATTTTAGCCCCGTTTCCACTAAGCAGTTTTGGTATGGTACCTTTGGAACCAAAAGTAACCCTTCAGACATGGTACCTTTGGTCTACTTAGCGTTTCCACCGCAAACAGCACTCTTTCACGTGGGCAGTGTTGTCACTCACTGCTCCATCCAGCACTATATTTCCTCCACTATCAGTCTGCACCTCGGTTACCATCAACAGAACGAGGATGCACATTTTCAGAACAAAATACTGTAGAACAGGCAGCGGTGAGAGTCTCTCTTGATGGCACAAATATATATACATAATATGCATTCAGTCCTTCTAAGGCAAGCTCAGGGATGTAGTGTTGCTGGAGCCCACAGGAACAGCGCTCCACAATGTTTGTTTTTTTTTGTTGTTTTTTTTTCTCCCAGTGAGGATTGGGATCTATGCAGTTCACATAATTCAGTTGAAATTAGTATACATTTTTAAAGACATGAAGGTGCACTTATTACTAAAAGTGTATGTCATCCAAGAGAGACAATAAAAACTAATGGAATGGTCAAAGTTGTTACATTGAAATTTAAGGTGTGCTGATGGATTCATGCTTTGAGTAACATTGCAAGTTAATTTTCCACCTTAAAAGTTGCCAGCAGTCGGCCCAGTGAATTGTTATTTTTTCTTAGACTACAGCTGTTGCAAGAGGCAGCAAAACATCCTTTTTTTTTTTTTTTTTTACAGTTACATTGTACTAATATATGTAAAACTCTCCACGGTATGATCAGTGGTTACAAAACCAGCCACAACGCTTAAGTAACCATCTGCTATTAACCAATCAACAGACTGCAGTGTTCACAGCTCCACTTTTAGTACCGGATCTGTGTGCTAGGACCAAAAATGGGGATGGTGCGGAACGGTTACATTGGTACCATCCACAACTTTTCACATTGGAAAAAGAAAAAAAGCATACCGGACTGTACTGCTTGGTGGAAACAGGGCTTTTGTGTGCATAGAAAGAGTGTTAGATATTTTATTCCTAACTTAACAATATGTACAATATATATGTTATTTAAACTCTATAGTACCTATAATAAACAGTCTATATATTTATATAAAGGTATAGACTTACAAGGTTTCTTTTTTACAAAGAGGAGACTGCGCATTTGTTTGTTGTTTCTTTCTACATGATGCATTTTATAGTCAAAGCCACATCTATCAGCTCTCACCACGTCACACCCTGGTGATCAGTTTGATGTGCATTTCAAAGCATTGATTATAGAGCCTGACAAACTTTTGCACTATTAATTTAGCAGCCATAAACACACAGTAAGAGTGTGAGCTGTCTCACCTTGAAACAGACATTACTTTCTTAGAAGTTTCTGTGCAAAACTATCTTCCACTTTATGAAAATCCCAACACACAAATGGCTAATTTTGCACTTTGAGCTAAAGTGGAGGTTTTCTCTGTTGGGATATTAAACAGTTTCCACTCATCGCTCAGACTGGTATCTACTCACAACGGCCCCGTTGGCTTCTCCAGTATTTGAGTCTGTGTGAATGGGGGTTGAGAGTGGTTCAGGATTACAAATTCAAATAATTTAAAATGATAAAACTTGTAGATTATTTTTTTAAAAGGCTGGATTAAAAGTTCTTTATACTTCCATAAGCGTAGACATGTGTTATCTCTCCCCTTGTCTTTGTCAGATTGGGATCTTGATAAAGGAGATGTAATCAAAGCCAGATTGATGGCTGGGAGGTTTGATGGATTGCTTGTGGGTTTTGAGAGAGATGAGGCAGATAAATACGGATAATACAAGGTGGATTCACTGACATGAGCTTCTATTGAATGGTTTGATATAGAGAGTGTGCTGGACATGAAAAAGCCTTTGATAGGTAAAGACTAAGCAGGTGGTTTTGGTATTAAGAAAGAGTAATGTGGTCCTGCTGTGTGCTGCCAACTTCTCCCTCCTTCCTCCTCTCTCTTTCTACCTCTCATCTTTCACCCTCCCCACCTGCTGTCCGTACTTCTACCCCTCCACCCCCTACCCCCATCCCATTTTACCTCTCCTTCTCTTTCGCTCTGCCTCCTTCTATGTCTGTACTGTAAGCTGCTGTAAGGTGACTGTCCTGATGAAATACCCAGAGAGTGACTCTGAGTCGTTCGGTTCAGCATTAAAAAATGTTCTATCTAGTGTGTGTGTTTGTGTCTGTGTGTGTCCACAAATGGTGTACCATAGCTGACGGATAAGGTGATTAAGAGCACACCTGGGAACCAGGAGAGTGAAAGGACACAGGGATAACACACACGCACACACACACACACACACACACACACACACACGCTGTGTACTCCCAAGAAAGTTTTCTGTATGTTTTTAAAAAAATAAAGGACAGAGGAGAGAGGATTTGTCTTCCACAGCTGCAGCCATCCTTTACAGACTAACAAAGTGACTCTCAAACTCTTCAAAGTGAAAAAGTTTTCGTATTAATATCTCAGAGATATTGGTGATGCTGCCATATGGACGAACCTCTGGATACCGCTTTCAAATGCGCACATCATGTATCTGCAGACAGGTAGCCTGTGTAATTACTCATCCTTACATGCTGACATTCGTTAAATTTGGGATATGTGCAAATTCATCACTCACTTACGAATTTTGCCCTCTGGTGCACATAGGAACCCCTTCAAAGAGTTTTTTTCTTCACATGGCACGTGCGGCGCTGCGTGTGTTTGTGTAGTCTGGCCCATTTGGGTTTTTGAAAGTGTGTGTGGACAGTTTTAGTCAGCTCCCAGAACTCTAGTCTTTAGACTCAAAAATCTAACTGGTAAGAGAAAGCAGTTTTGCAGATCCTTTCATACAGATCATATTAGCCCCGTTTCCACCAAACACATTTGGTCTGGTGCCTTTGGAGCCAAAGTAACTCCTCAGACATGGTACCTAGACTCTAGGTCTGCTTAATGTTTCCACCACAAACAGCACTCTTTCATGTGGGCAGGGTTGTTGTCACTCACTGCTCCGTCCAGCACTCACTGTATTTGCTCCTTTATCAGTCTGCACCTTGTTTATCGTCCACAGAACGAGGTTGCATGCCGACATTTTCAGAACAAAATAGAACAGGCTATTTAAAAATAGCAGGTTTGTGCATTCAGTCCTTCTCAGGCAACATCAGGGGTTTAGTATTGCAGGAGCCCACAGGAACGATGCTCCACGACACTTTTTTTTTCTCAGAGTGAGGATTAGGATATAATTCAGTTGAAATTAATTAATATTTTTAAACACTGGAAAGTCTACTCATTACTAAAAGTGTATGTCATCCAAAAGAGACAGTCAAAACTAAATTGATGGTCAAAGTTGTTACATTGAAATTTAAGGTGTGCTGATGGATTCATGTCGTCAACTCATGCATTCAGAAACATAACAAGTAAAAGTTCCACCGTAAAAGTTGCCGGCAGTCGGCCCAATGAATCAACAGACAGTGTTCACAGCTCCACCTTTTAGTAGCAGATCTGCATGCAAGGTACCCCAACAGAGGGGTGACCAAAAATGGGGATGGTTCCGGAACGGTTCCATTGGTACCATCCACAACTTTTTACGGAAAAAAAGTGTACCAAACTGAGCTGTACCGTACCGTACTGCTTGGTGGAAACAGGGCTATCGAGTCCATACACTCCTTATATACTCATAAACCTTTGAGTTACACCCAGAAGCTGAATAAAACTCCATCCCCTCCATATGTTCTTGTTTAGAAACCCATCACACCATCAGATCAGCACCATAAATAAAGTCACCTGCTAAGTCCCGCAACACTGCCACTCCTCTCAGGTTACAATTTATTTTATGGCCTTTTTTATGGCAGGCTAATTATTTTAACATGTGTTGGGCTCAGCTGCCAATGTATGGATACATGTATACAGTGTGCCTATTTGCAGCAGACTAAATAGGTGAACAGCAAAGTGAAGGCTATGAGTGACTATGGGGCATTTCAGTGTCAGGGATAGCCCCAGGCAGGGAGTTTATATAGTAGCCAAGTGAAAGAAACTCATTCAGAAAGAGTGGCAGAGGCAGGACAAGAAGACTCAGCAGCAGCTGAAGAGTGGTTACCCCTTTTGAACTCTCTCAATGAGTGAAATTTTGTCTTTTGTGTGGAACTATGTGGAGAAGAATGACAGTGAGGGAAACAAAGATGCAGAGAAAAATGTATTCGGCATAAAGATCGGTTAAACAAAACTGTCCTTCCATCCATTCATTCATCCATCCACCCACAACGTTTTTTTGTGTTTTCATTCACGTCCTTCAACGCCTTCTCTCCATCCTCCTTTGTTTTGTCTTCCCGTCTTCTGTTGTTCTTATTTAAATGTCTTACTAATTGTCTTAAAGTCTGCTACTGTGAGCTTTTTTTCCTGAAAATGAAAACAGCTGAGCCCTCTCTGAAACGTTCTGTGGAAGAAATGGCAGTGCATTCCACGCTGCTTTGTAATGCTGTCATTTATCACAGCATGTGGACCATTAGTGTGAATCATTTATTGTCTTTGGCCTGCTTGAGATTCCCAAACTCTGGCGAGTCTATAGGAATGAATGCAAGGTTCAGATATTGTGCATAGCGATTGAGGGGCGAGCATGCAACAAAGCAGCCTGTGTTTAACGTATGAAGCGGCTAAAGCACTTAAAAGCAGGATGAGCGGTGTGT
>JAPZEB010000022.1:23791696-23804360 GCA_029783705.1 Chaetodon striatus | reverse complement strand
ACGCAGGTCCAGTTGTGTCGTGTTAACAGACACAATGTGGCTTAATCCCCTTAAATTCTCAAATAAAGCCAATGTCCAAATAATGCCCAGGTCTCACTAAAAGCAGTCTGCGTGGACAAATAAAGGCTGTTTCCAAATACAGGGAGAAAAAAATAAATGACATGGAGTGCCGCCATGCTCGCCAACGCTGAGACCTCAAAGATAGGGGGGATTTTAGAACTAAAGCAGGGAGTCTGGTGGTCCTACCCCGGAAAAGAGTTTAAGTTTAAGAGACTTTGTTTAGAGAGTGCTGGTGATTTTTAAAAATCTGGAAAAAATAGATAAATATACATAGTATTTATATGTTAAATACTTTTAATTTTACTTTTATTCTCAGGAATTAATACATACTAATTTGTCCCTCTGGCTTAAACTTCTGTGAATCTCTGGCATAGACTATTTATCAGTTTTCATTCATACATTCATTTCATAGTACAGTGCGACCCCCGTGTTTGAGCATTTCTGTCTCCTCATACTCTCCATTTCTTTCTTGTCTCTGAGCAGTTGTCTTCCATGTCACTTGCATGCCATGAAATGACATTTGGTGTAGCTGTATGCTTGTGCGGGTGGAGACAGTAGACTTTTAGAGTTGGAGGGCGTCTACATGCTGTACAGTGCCAGAAACGGCTTGTGATGACAAAAAAGGGAAAAAAAGAGTGAAAAATTGATGATAAACTGTGACTCAATAGAGGGCAATGAAAAAGAGGAGTCTCCTGGGAGATTCTGGAGGGTTGGCAAGTATGAGTGTGGCTCACTTTGTAAATTCAGTATATTCTACATTCCCACAGTTTATCTATAAGCACAATTACATAGTTATGTTGTATTCATCAACATGTTGATGATAGTGTATTGTTTAACACAAATGCTGTTGTCACAAAGGTAGAGAATTTTGCCCCAATTTAATTTGAAACAGATCGAGGAACGGTTGAGTTTGCTTTGACAGCATCGCTGCAAAAAGAAGCAGATCAAAAGACAGACAAGCTGATCACTTATATATGATCCTAAATACTACAAATATAGCAGTAATTGAACATAAAGACTTGTTTTTGAAAGGTACTGTACTCTGTCTTGAATAAAGTCCTCTAAAGATCTCTCTTCAGTCGCAATGCGTGACAGCTCACATGGTAGATTTACAATATGCCAGTTTCAGCCACTCATCACAGACACAGCAGGACACTCTGAGAGTCTAAAACTGTGTGTGACTTTGTGTATGTGTGTGTGTGTGTGTGTGTGTGTGTGTGATTCCTACAGGATGTGGTTGTAGTGGGAGAAGAAAACTTCACCACCCCCTGCTATGTGCAGATGGACTCGGAGGCATGTCACATCTTAACAGAGACACTGGGGACTTACTGCCTGGTGGGCCAGTCAATCTGCAAGGCAGCCGCCAAGAGGCTCAAACTGGCTGTCTTTGGACCCGTCTCCTGCACAACGTTGGACTATCACATCAGGGTTTATTGCCTGGACGACACACAGGATGCACTCAAGGTAAAGTATTGAAACAAAGTGAATCAAACCCAATAATTAGTTGCCTTTCAAGACTTACTGCTTTTAATTAATCTATATGTACACACACATAGGCTGCATACAGTATGTATCTACAGTATGCACAATTGCCAAGTTTTTCTAATGTTTTCAGTAGCAGTGAAGAGAGGGAAAAAAAAGATATGTGTTTATTTTTGTTATATTTTAGACCCAGTCCTTTGTTGTGTTCTTTAGTCCTTTGAGGGATTTTGTTCTCTCTTGGACCACCCATGCTTAAGCAGTTCCCTGGTAATTTGCATTTGAAATACAATGTATTATAGCTTGAATAGAAGTGATTGTCTAGAGTCATAAACAGAAGTTTTCTCACCTCTAGTCTTCTGGAAGTGAGCTGAGAAGCAGTAAACAAAACAGGGTCAAGCAATGTCAGAATAACGACGCTTTAGAATTTAAACAAATTCAAAGCACTGGGGGGACCATCTGATACGGGAGATTAACATTGGTAATTTATGCATGCAATGATAAGTCAAGTGTCAGTGTGGCACACAGCCACGTACACACTCACACAAACATCAACACACACCCAGTTTTACCATTTCAAACAAGCAATTGCAGCTTGAAAACAAAGTTCAGAGGTGGACTTTTTAATGATGGAGACTGTGTGTAGTATAATTGATCGGTTTGCGTTTCAAAGGGGAAGTCTCTGCTGTATATCTACTGTAGAGCCGCCTTGTAGGAAGATGATGGGAAGGATGAATCGATTATTTTGAAAAGGTTGTAGGAGGCATCAGAAATCATACTGATAACTTATTCTTCCATCAGTAACTGAGCGTTTGTGTGGATGTGTGTTCATTTATTCGTTGAAGTGTGTGTGTACAGTTCATAAGCCTGTAAATATGTTGATGTTATCAATATGTGTGTGTTTACCATTATGCATCTGTAGGGCAAAGGTACTTTCTTAGTACTGTGTTGGTGTGGGCTTACTTGATATACAGAAGTCAATTTGAAAAGGATGAGCAAAAATCCCCACAGGACTGTGTGTGCAATGTATTATTAAAACAGCTGCAGCACAGCAAAGTAAAATGTGCTGCTTCCTTTGGTTTCCAAAATGGACAAAGACATCAAATGGACATTACCAGTTTTACATAAACTGATTTCTCCCTTCATTTCGTGAAATCTCAGATAGTAGATTAAAATGAAAACCACACTGAGTGCAGTGCATCATCTTTTGACTCTGTCCCGAGTGAGACTATAGTTAGAGTATCTTTAAAACTTTTAAGAGAGTGCACAAGGAAAAGTCATGATTGTCATCTTGTCATGCGAGCAAAAAGAAAAGGATGATGGAAAAGAGAACAATGGGCTGCCAAATCTTGAATAATCAGTCAATTATTGCTTTTCTTGGTATTAATTTTAGAAGTAATATGGTGCACTGAGGTCATTTTAAAAAGTCAATAGAAGTAATTTAATTTACTGTCTTACTTTAAAGATATGCTTCATTTCCCACATCCTCACAACAGCAGTACTTTGACTGCTGGTGCATTATTAATCAAGGTTTTTATTGAGCATCTTAATGTCTCTCTTCAGCTGAGTGCAGTTAGCAGAGCTAAGCTTTGCTTAAATCCAGGGAATACAACTACTGAGCTCTCTGATGATATCTTAATGAAGACTTTCATGTGTTTCAAGTGTTTTGTGGTGCTGTGTACTTCAAGGCAACATTCAGGACGCTATTGTCTGCAGCTATTATGCAAGATAAATGAAAGACTCTCTGCCATCGCTAATGCTGTATGATAATAAATGGTTCAGTGAGCAAGATGGAAGCAAAGCTGAGGAGGAAATCTGAAATTAGTATTGAGTTATTGTTTGTGCGTGTGTGTGTGTGTGTGTGGCTTTATGTAGGAGGTTCTTCAGATGGAGACCCAGATGGGAGGGAAGCTTCTGGATGAACCGAAGACCCTGAACTTTAAAGACAGCACACACAATCTGAGGCTGTCAATCCATGATGTGCCACACACGCACTGGAAGAGCAAACTAATTGCAAAGTATCAGGTGAGAGGGATATGCACATACATATACAGCCATTGATACTTTATCAAAATCAATGGACACAGTTGGACAATACCTTGACCAATCTGGTTACCTGTCTGAAATTTGTTTTACAAAAACATGCACATTATTCTTTTTCCAGGAGATTCCTTTCTACCAGGTGTGGAGTGGCAGCCAGAGAACTCTTCACTGTACCTTCACCCTGGAGAGACTGAGCCCAGCCACCACAGAGATCAGCTGCAAGCTATGTGTACGGCAGGTGGAAGGAGAAGGGCAGATCTTTCAGCTCAGCAACACATTGGAGGAGGTAAGTTTGTAGAATATGGGGTTCAGGGTTGTTGCTACGAGCCATCCGGTCCCTGTATAACCAAAGTGAGAGCTGTGTCCATGTACTTGGCACAAAGTCAAACACACTTTCAGTGGGTGTTGACCTCCGCTAGAGTTGTTCCTTGTCACTGATTCTGTTTGGGATATTCATGGACAGGATCTCAAGGTGCAGCTGGGGGAGAAAAGTTTTTGGTTTGGTTACATCAGAATTGCATCTTTGCTCTTTGCAGATGATGTGATTCTGTTGGTGTCATCACACTGTGACCTCCAGCATACACTGGGGCAGTTTGCAGCCAAGTGTGAAGAAGTCAGAATGAGAGTCAGCACCTTAAAGTCTGAGGCCATGGTTGGAAAATGGTGGTTGGCCCCCTCAGGGTTGGGAGTTACTGCCCCAAGCGAAAGAGTTTATCTCAGGGTTTTATGTCATGAGTGAGGGTAAAATGGAGCTTGAGATGGACAGGTGGTTTGGCAAGGTATCAGCAGTGATGCAGATGCTGCACTGGGCCATTGTTTTGAAAAGGGAGCTAAGCTGGAAGGCAAAGCTCTCAATTTACTTGTCCATCTATGTTCCAACTGTCATCTTTGCTCGTAAGCTTTGGGTAGTGACTAAAAGAATCAGATTGCGGATACAAGCAGCCGAAATGAGTTTCCTCTGTAGGGTGACTGGGCTCAGCCTTAGAGATAGAGGAGCTCAGACATCCAGAGGGAGCTCGAAGTAGAGCTGCTGATCAGGATGCCTCCTGGGCGCCTCCCAGTAGAGGTTTCCCTGGCACGTTCAACTGGTAGGAGATCCTGGGGCAGACCCAGAGCACGCTTGAGGGATTATATATCTCACCTGGATTGGGAACACCTCAGGATCCCCCAGGAGGAGCTGGAAAGCGTTGCTGGGGAGAGGGACATCTGAAGTACCTCAGCCTGCTGCCCCCGCAACCTAGCTCAGGATAAGCAGATGAAAATGGATTGATGGATGGCAGTTTGTAGAAATCCACAGGCACACAACAAAACAGACTTTGTTTATTAGGTGTTGGTTGACAAAACTGTGGAAGAAAACTTTATCTCACACTGGCTGAGGACATACTGAGGGATAAAATGATACATACTGAAAAGAGATGAACACAGTCACACAGAGAGAGAGAGGCTGCTACATTCCCGTTCTGAAGGTCCTAAAGTCACCAAGTTTTTCTCTATCTGTCAGACAGTCAGAGCTCCTGCTATGGTTCTGTGACTCTGTTCAATCATTCATACTGAGGCTAGAGGTCACATAACACGAGAGGAATAACTCGTCTTTGATTTTGCTAGTCCATGTAACCACAGAGTCACTGGGTGTGTGTGGGTGTGTGTGCATGCTTGTATGTGTGTGTGTGTCTGTGTCCATGTGCGAACAGTTTTGGTCGGAGGTCAGACAGTTCCTCTGGAATGTCACTGCTTTGAATTCTCTCATGGCGTTCACGGGTGATAGCTTTGCACTTTAGAATTTTTTAACCCTCGTTTAACCAGGTAAGTTGATTTTTGACTGCGTATAGAGGAATAGTTGCAGCAGCAGCGAAGGTTGTTGTACATATTTTGTACTTCTCCAGCACTGGTCACTGAACAAATGTCAGAATGTGGAGTTTGAGATGTATAGTAGTTTCAAGATATCTCCAGTTAACGATGTAGATACATCCTGCTGTCTCAGCCTTCCTGGCACCACTTTTATGTCTTCCTGTCCAGGGTTATGCACTATAGTGTTTGTAAGTGAGTGTTTGTGTATGTGTACAGATCAAGAGCCCGACAGATACTAGATTTTTGAGGCCTTTTTTGAGAGTAAAAACATCTTTCTGAAAAGGATTGGTTCATTTTTTTTTTTCATGACAAAGATATATACTGAATTTGACATTTTACAATAGAAAAATAAACCTGTCCTCTCAGGTGTAAATATGATGCCATAGGGACACAGTTTTCTTCTTAAACATACTGAGCATACTTGTCATTTCTGTTCTTCATGTAACTTACCAGCCAACATATACACAGAAATGGGCCCTATCATACACCCAGCACAAAGTGCCAGTGTGCCAGTGCCGTGCAACTTCATTGCTGGTTTCAGACCACATTGTGTAAGTAACAAAGGTGCTTGCACCCATCTGTGCACCCATGGATGTGTAGGTCTTAAAATGAGGTATGGTCAGGTGCATTGTCTGTGGGTTGCTACCCTGAGGCAGCAGAAAGCAACTGTGTCATTGACCAACAAGAAACTGGTCTAAAAAGCAGTACTTTTCCTACTACTTAAAGGGCACATTTTTCAGATAGTAAAAGGTGGCTACAAAGCTGGGTTCACAACACACATACACTCTGCTTGTTACACACACACACACACACACACACGGATGCAGGGATGGGTTTCGGTTGGATGAATTAATACATCATTAATGAGGAAAATATTAATTACATTATCGAAAAGTGAACATAGCAGAGCAGAGCTGTATCTCCGGAACAGACTCCCCATTAAGTGAGACACTGTGTGCATTTATGCACAAGGAGCCATGTAACTTCATTGATTATAATAGAGGCTAAAAGTTCAGCTTTGTTTCCCTTTGGCAAGTTTATAACTAAAGTTTTTAGTTTGCTGCGTAATTGTCCCACAGTATTTGTTGCAGTGACATTACTGCATCACTCTCAGTAGAAATTTGCTTCTCCAGTTTGCCAAATCGACTACTGTATGTACAGTATATTGCAATGTACCAGGGGCCATATTCACAAAGATTCTAAAAATACTTTCAGAGAACTCCTAACTTAGAGTCCTAGCTTAGGAGTGATTTGGGAAAGTTCTTAGAGACTCTGAGTAAGGAAGGGACAGAAACTTTTACCTTGGTGAGGAGGTGTGGTTGACCCATTGCTAGGTATGACACATTCTTTTACAAGATGCGATTGG
The DNA here is from genome assembly GCA_029783705.1 of Chaetodon striatus. NCBI lineage: Eukaryota > Metazoa > Chordata > Actinopteri > Chaetodontiformes > Chaetodontidae > Chaetodon > Chaetodon striatus. The sequence goes on along the minus strand of JAPZEB010000022.1, from coordinate 23,797,564 downwards.
TTGTCAGAGACGCACTCTTTTGTGAGCCTACAAGGTGTGGACACCCAGTGGAAATTAGATCAACTACATTACAATATTAGACTGACTGCTGTTATTGTTTGTGTGCTGTTGGAAGGTTGAGATAGACTCAAATCATCACTGCTCTATTGTTTCATTTCTCCAGTTTTCTAAATATCTTAGTGTTGTGATTATTTTTCTTTCTGGCATTATAGTATTATCTCATTGGGTGGGAATTGTGTACGTATCCCTAATGAGATCGACCACAAACATAATTCCTGCTTGATCTAATATGTATCATTTCATATACTCACTGTCATCCAGTGTTTAGAGAGTATTTCTCCATCCTCTTTGTGTTTCCACCATTTTCTCTTCTCCTTAAGAACCTCTTAAACCTCTTAAAAGTCCTCCTCCCTGGTACTAACAGTTTTTCACTTTAGGAGCTCTTTAAGGTCTAAGATGCTTTGTGAACTTTTATTTTTACAATGAGCTAGTCTTAACTTTAAGAGGAAATTCTCGGAAAACATCTCAGAATTTGGTCACTAGGAGCAACTCTTAGCACAAGGAAGCTTTGTGAAAACAGCACCATGTGTGCAGGCACCTGGCTTTTTAAGGGAATAGGAGATACCATGCTAATTGTTTGACATTATGTTATGCTATAAACACACCTATGATTAATTAAGGGACTAAATTCAAGCTTTGAGCTCATATTATGTGCCATTTGGCTGGTAAAAGTGGAGTTGAACACACCCTAAATGCACTTGCCCCATGCACTTGAGATGATTGGATCATTTAAATAGGGCCCATTGTGTTTGATTTATCTTTAATGAGCTAATACTGGCTAATATCAGCTGTAGGCCACAAGAATGCACATCATCTCCCAACCTAAAGCAGACATTTATGTTTACAAATGCAATTAGCCTCTTTTACTTTTGACCTCAACTCAAGAAGCAGACAGAATAGTTCAGAGTACTAAATTGAAATATGGCCATAACTGTGATTAGTAAGTGCATTTCCTCTCATATTTTGTTACCAAGTCGAATAGGGTCAGACAACTCAGTGAATGAAGCAATGAGTCACTTATTAACTCATATTCATAACGTGCCTTTTAAGTGCAGATGAAGTTAAAGAACTTGTAACAATTTGCCTTTGTGTCTTTTCTCATGTAGTTATTAAACTGTCAGAGGTGCAGAAATCACGCAGAGAAAGAAAGCATAGTGGTAATGTCCCATCCTGCATTTTCTCTTGCACTTCCCACTGTGATTCTGTGCTTACTTCATTATACCTTCAGCTAAAAGAGCTGTGGTTGTGTAACAAGTACACAGTCGAAATTAGGGCTTCTATTTGGGCAGTGACAGTTTTGTCACAACATTAAATATTTTGTTAAGTGATCAGTTGTAATCCATTTTAAATAGGCCATACCTAGTCTTACAAAATAATTACTATGATCACATGGGATGTTTGGCAAGTATGGTAATTAGAGCTGAATAGCTAAGGCAATATTCAGTGAGCTTCTTTGTGTATGCCTTAAATAAAATGCCATAGACCAACAGCCAGTGCTCCTCGTGTTGAACAATGCAAAGTAAAGCAGGTTTAAAGCATTTATTATTTCAGCAGAGAAACAGACATGTCCCTTTGCATCAGTCATTCAATCTCCAGCAGCAGAGAGCTTTCTGCTGTAAATTGGGGCTAAGTAGACGCAGTAAATAGTAATCATTCACATCAACAGTGGCAGTTGTTGTTTCCCTCTGCCAAGCCACATTCATTAGGCCGCTGCCTCCTTTTAGCCCAGGAGTGGCAGATTAATGGGATGAAGGTTTAGGGAGAGACAGAGATCAACAGTGAGAGGAGAGACAGAGTGCTTAGAAGCAGATCTTTGTGTATGGTTCACTCTTGTATTAATTAGGAGGCTTATTTGTAATTGGTCGAAGTGACGGCAAGCAGCAGACAGACGAGCGGAATCTTTGCCAGAAGGACCAATGTGGAGATATATTTGAAAGAGATGTTGCCGAATGGATTCACATTAGGATCCACATTTTACCTCTAAGGCTCTCTAGTATATTGTCCATATTGTTCATGGCTCTTCTCCTGTGTCTCTGCTGCGTTGTACTGTACACAATGATGTGTAGAAACCATGAGTTAAACTTTAAATAAACTGAGCATGACGTTAGTTCAGGCAGGACACGATGTCAAGCTCAGCTTACATCCCAGCTACATCTGTGTCCGACTTATTAGTGTCATCCCTGTTTGTCATCGATGCTGCTCTGTCCTGTTCCAAGGGGGTCTTTGCTGCCGCTCTCCCTGCCTTAGGCTTTTAATGTAGGCACATGGAAGGGCAGTGAGGTTTTCTCTCTCTGCCTCAGGCTTTCCTTGTTTGCACGTGGAAGGGCAGAGTGGTGCGCTCTCTCCGTCCTAGGCTTTCCACGTTGCCACGTAGGCCCGAGGAAAGGCAGAGAGGCCCCAGAACAGAGCCATATCGCCAAATATAATACTGCAAATAGAAAGTTCAAGTTTTCTTTGACTAAAGTGTTCCTGACTGAACTAGTCATTTTTTTTCTTCAAAGGTCCAGTGTGTAGGATTTAGGGGGATACCTTGACAGAAATGGAATATAATGTAATGTTTTTTTGTTTTGTTTTGTTCATTGTTTTATCACCTGAAAATAAGAATTGTTTTGGTGTCATTACCTTAGCATGAGGTTCCTCTTCCACAAAGTTGGAGTTGCACTACCATGTTTCTAAAGTAGACTCAAACAGACAACCAAACACTGGTTCTAGATGGGGCCATTTATGTTTTTGTGTCGGCCACCATAATTAGGAGCCCTCTTGCGATGAGTCATCAGAAAAACACCTATTTTTAACGTAAAACTGCTTTATTCTCTGTCTTTGCTGGTTTTAATCATCTTGTTATTTGTTTTTAAGAGAAAGAGACCTCTCCTGCTAAAAGCTTCTTGAATTTCTAGATCTTAAGTTATCAAAGAAAAAAGGTGAGTACACATTAGCAGGTGCTGGGCTAGCAACCCATCTGCGATGAACCGAGCTGTGTTGAAAAACCCTTATTTGTAACTGTGGAATTGCTTTATTCAGTGTTGTCACTGGTTTTAATCACTGGGTTTGCATTGGTGAGAATGGGATCTCTGCAGATATTTGGCTCCTGAACAATGAATATTGAAGAGATCCCAACTGGGAGTTCACACTTGGCACATGGGAGAATTTTTAGCTTGTCACAATCTGCAACCTTCACCACTAGATGCCATTATATCCTACACACTGCTCTTTTAATCAGCAATTGACAAGTTTCTCTCTGTCTTTTCAGGAGGTCCAGTGCATAGACACGTCCCTGATGGACCCTGCCAGTAATATCACAACCTTAGTGGGACCCAACGCCTTCCGCATTCCTTTATCCATCAGACAGAAGCTGTGTGGCAGTCTAGATGCACCGCAGACCAGAGGCAATGACTGGAGGATGCTGGCCCACAAACTCAACCTTGACAGGTGATGCACAAGACACACAGACACACACAGTATTTATCATTTAATTCCTCTACGCTCCCCTCAGGCGTTTTGCTTGGTTTGGAACATCATTCAGTCAGAAAAAAAAAAGTTTTCTCCAACAGGATGGCAGCTCATCAAGGTGGCCTGTCTCACCTCTTCAACAACAGACGAAGAAGTCAGTTTCTGTGAATTCAAATGTCAGCTGAGCCCTGGTAGATTAAATTAGATGGTGCAGTTTTACTGAGATGAATCTGTCTCATTTATATTCTTATTCTATGACTTATTTTATCTCCATAGGACTGAAAGATACAACAGCACATCCCAATACCAAATCACAATGACAAATACTCAAATGTCTTTTCTTATAGAGACAACTACTACTCTAAACTTTAGTGCTCAAGAAATTTAGTCTCTCATTTTCAACAAATATCATTGATTCGCCCATCCAGAGACAGTAAAGATGCAATTGTCCTTTGGCATTTGACTCACAGGTAGCATCCTTAGTATCTCTGTCCCCAGATGTGTCCCGATGATTCAGTCTGTGGGTCTGTTCACCAGCAGCTCGTCAGAGGATAATTGGGTACATGTGCACCTCATAGTCCAAACAGCCAGCCAACTCATGATGTAGTCCGTTAATGTGGGTGCCAAATATTCTCGATCCGTGGGTGAAAAATGGACACCTAGCCAAATTGTTGTTTACTTCCACATTTCCGCAAAAAGGCGCTCTTCAAAAGGAGCATGATAGTACGGAAATATCATCTTTTATCCCCTCAGCTCCTGACACTGCCACGTCATGTCTGTGAGTTCAAAGTATGACTCATGCTTTGCCGTCACAGCCGTCTCGCCTCGCATAACTTTGTGTATATATAAACAAATCTGAGCCGTACGCAGTTTTGCACAGACAAACATGTAATTGTGGATGTTTTGGTTTGTTGTACTGATACAACTGGTAAAGGAAATTGTGGACACGCACACACAAACAGACTCACAAGAAAAGAAGTGGATCTCAGCTATGGAGTTCACTTAACAGCAGGACACCCCTTATCACATACTGCAGACAGATGGGGGCTGAGACGGAAAGTAAGAAAGAAAGAAAGTAATAAAGAAAGTGATGAAAATAGCTTGTTGGATGTTTTTACAAAAAAAAAAAGAAGAGGAAGAAACTGCAGGAGCAGAGACAGAAAGGAGCAGAGCAGTGATGTACACGTCTCTGGTTGTGTTTAAACAGTACCAGAGTGTGCCAACAGTACAATCACAGGATTTACAGAGGAACACAAAGTCTCATTTTTATCCCCATGGGACTTAAATCTGATGGCTTTTTCACTTTAAAGCAGCAACGAGATCTTTGTCACAGATGGCTCAGCGTCAGACTTCTCCTCTGCAACCATTGTGTACTTGACTGTCGACAGTTTTAGTATCTACTGTTCCTATGTACACTGTTCTCCCTGTGGACTTGTTGGCACATTTTGTGCTCTAACGCAGCTTCAAAATGCTTTTTTTTCCCCTGTTTATTCAAAATGGTTTGAACTGAACATACATAATGGCGAATTTTCTAACAAGTATTCACCTGCCACATTTTGAGTTCGCCTCACTCCTTCACTCATTACAATATATATATGATGTCAGGACTTAATCAAGGATGTTTCTTCATCTGTATTTGTTTTACCTGTTGTCAGATATCAGCTGCTCTCAGTGCATTTAAACAAGAGCAGCAATGTTAGGTAAAAAATCATTACGTTTAACCTCCAAAACATTAATATTAAGTGAAAGGGGATATTTGTCACCTTTGCATTGCAGTATGGGGAAATAGAAATGGCTCACATTTCATTCTTTTCTGAGTACTTTTCAGAATAGCTTTTACCTTTTGCAAACACTTTTGTTTTATATCCAGTTGTGCACATGCTGCAGCAATTTCTTACTTTCAATTTGACTTTAAAAAGATTTAACACATTGTTGGTTGAGTCTGTTTCAACCTTGCCAGATGAAAGAAAATTAATTTACCAGATTTTGTCACTGGTTATTTTGCGTCTTTGACTTCAGTAATTGACACCTGGAACATAAAAATGTTTTTTCATGGTTTTGGACGACATACTATACTATGACTTTTTGTCATGATTTTGGACGACATACTATACTGTGACTTTGTCGTATTTTTTGACGACATGCTATACTATGACTTTTTTTCATGATTTTGGACGACATACTATACTATGACTTTTTGTTATGATTTTAGACGACATACTATACTGTGACTTTTATTCATGATTTTGGACGTTATACTATACTATGAGTTTTTGTCATAATTTTGGACGACATACTATACTATGACTTTTTTTCATGATTTTGGACGACATACTATACTATGACTTTTTTTCATGA
>JAPZEB010000022.1:23781310-23791596 GCA_029783705.1 Chaetodon striatus | reverse complement strand
TACTATACTATGACTTTTTTTCATGATTTTGGACGACATACTATACTATGACTTTTTTTCATGATTCTGAACGACATACTATACTATGACTTTTTTTCATGATTTTGGACGACATACTATACTATGACTTTTTTTCATGATTCTGAACGACATGCTATACTATGACTTTTTTTCATGATTTTGGACGTCATACTATGCTATGACTTTTTGTCATATTTTTTGACGACATGCTATACTATGACTTTTTTTCATGATTTTGGACGTCATACTATACTATGACTTTTTGTCATATTTTTTGACGACATGTTATACTATGACTTTTTTTCATGATTTTGGACAACATACTATACTATGACTTTTTTTTCATTATTCTGAACGACATACTATACTCTGACTTTTTTTGTGATTTTTGACAACATACTATACTATTCCTTTTTTCATGGTTTTTCACGACAAACTATACTATCGTGCCTTTTCATGATTTTAACAACACAGTATACTATGAGTTGTTTACATCATTTTAATGTTTTTTTATGACATGTTCTTTATCACATTTTTAAAAACATGCTAGTTTGTGCCGACAAGAAGAAAGTATTTGGACCTTTTCTGTCATATCTTATGTACCATACCTTTCGTCCCTCTGTTCTCCTTGATTGTTACAGGTACCTGAACTACTTTGCCACCAAGTCCAGCCCAACAGGTGTGATCCTGGATCTCTGGGAAGCCCAACACTTCCCCGATGGAGATTTAAATGAACTGGCCGCTGTGCTGGAAGAGATGGGTCGCCACGATGGTAACTTTGCCTCCATGACAACGGAACACTGACGAAGCAACGTGGTCACCGTGACAATGACATAACTCCGGAGACGATTACATGTGAATTCTCTACAGCTGATGCTGCGGCAAGGGCAATGAACAAATTCGATGTGAGCAAAAGAAAAGTTGTCACTATGGTGATTGAGCACCGGTTAAACACCAAGGCAATCATGCCGACATGGTAACAAACGAGAAATGCTAGAGCCGGTGCTGGAAACTCTGTGCGTGTATCTTTGTGTGTTTATTTGAGCAACGTTGCAGTGTTGTGTGTGACCGAAAGAGACATAACCCAACCTACAACACAAACAGAGTCTATCAGGAACAAACAAAACATACACATGCCTAAAAGAGACCTTGTTTGATGTAACACTCGTTGTTCTCTTGCTGTTACTTTATACTGAGCAAAGAGAAGCAAAGAAAATAAGCAACAGAGGTGCCGACCTTGAAAACCTCTACAGGAATGGAACAGAATCATAAAGGGAGAGAAGCTAAACTGATTACAAAAGAGTGAGAGAAGGCACAGTAAGGGAAAAGAGGGGATGAGTCAGAGACAAGAGTCTTTAGTAAGACAAGAGTAAACACAGGGAAAGGCTAAACTGATTACAAAAGGGAGGGAGGACATAAACATAAAATGATGGAAGAAGCCGCAGGTGATCATCTGTAAGAGCAGGATGGAAAACAGATAATGAGAGAGGGGAGGTAAAGAAGTGATCCCTCACTTCTCCTGCGAGCCTTGGCTGTACGTGTTTTGCCAGTACAGTTTGTTGTCTTTATATCGTTTCCTAGGGAACGCTCTATGTATTCTGCTGTCCATATGTGTGGATCATTTCCCGCTAACAGAATTTGCTACACAGTGACTGTCAATCAAAGGGTCCTGACCAGAAACAAGCCCCAGACTACTGGTGTCCCTTTTTTGCCTGACATAAGAAGTGATGTTTAAATTTGTGTTGTATTAAGTATCCAGTTTGTGGCTTTCCTCCAATATGCATGAAGATATTAAATCATCCAGGTCACAGGGAGTCTAGAAGTACGAAGTCAAAGGAAACTGAACTCCATTAGCAGTCTATTCGTCTTTAACTCGGGCCTCTTATTTTCTAAAAAAGGCAATCCAAAGATGATTACACTCCTGATGGATAAGCGTAAAAACGTATTTCTTGTTTTCCTTTTTAGCAGTGTATGGTTGTGACAGACATGAAATTATCTGTTTTCGGGTATATTTAAGATTGCACTTATGATAAACAGATAAACAGGGCAAAGATACAGACTGTCAGTTATTCATTCTCATGCACACCGCAAAGGTGGTCATGTTTTCAGTTCAGTTTGTTTGTCAGCAGTATAACAGAAAGGCCACTGGCTCAATTTCCATGAAACGTGGTGGGAGGGTGTAGCATGGGTCAGGTGAGAAACCCTAAACCCTAACCCTAACCCTAACCCCAATGAATTTTGGGGCGGATCTGACACACAGGGTGGATACTAAAATTATATTTGACTTTTGTTAACATCGCAAGATAGGGCATTTGGCCTTGGAGGACATCTGTGCTCTCCGAGTGCACTTCTAGTTTATAACATATTTGTTTTAATTGAGTCAGAATTTGTTAATTTTGAAACTGTTTATATATTTGTTCAGGAAAATACTTGCTGGGGGGTGTCACCACAAGCAACAAAGCAAGTCTAATCTTCAAGCAACAAATGCATCCCTTTACTAAAACTGAGTATTAACTTGTTTTCTGCAGTGTTGCTGCTCCCTTCCTCCACAAAGAGGAGTTGGTAGGATGGAGCTGTAGTGCAGACGCAGACTGGATGCAGGGTGGGGAATTCCAGCCATGGCTACCACTTTTGGTTAACCACAACCTCAATTCCAGGAGTCTCTCTGATAGACTGCTGGGGCTTGTTTCTGGACAGGGTCCAACTCAGAGAAAAGAGAGAGGAAGCAAAAAGGGATGAAGTCGAAGAGAAAACACAAGTGTTTTTAAATACAATACTATACAAACTACCATAGTATTATGTGATAGTGAGTTAAATACAGCTGATATCATTCATTACCGCTAAGTGTACACAATATACTGATTTTATCAACCATATTTTAATTTACTAAAATATATATAGCCTACATATATATATAGATATATTTCTGTCATATTTTCGGTGTCTCATCATCACAGGATGTCAGTTGTGTTGTCTGCCGTCAGGCCACATGTGATTTCATTTGTGATCACCACCATGACTTGATCATGGTCACTAGCACCATCCAGTGGCTTTTGAAGAATAACAGCATTTACTTTTTTTGATCGTCTGAAACGTGTAAATACATGATTATCATGTTCATTCTAATGACCTTTTATTATCATAATATTTTTGTTCAGTGGTCATTATTGTGTTATTTGCATTGATTTTTTTTTGTTGCCATTTTAATGTTTTTATAGGTGTGAACTGTTTGGGGATAAAATCTGTAACATATCAGTTAGTTGCCCTTTATCAACAACAACGTTCTGTCAGCAACTAACATTCCAACTCACGGTGTATTTGCTGAAAAAACTGCAATTTAAAGCTAAAAATCCAGACACAAACTAAAGGGGCCGACTTTATGTAAAATGAAGTGTAATATATTTGTGTTTTGCAGAACAACATTGTGAAGCACGGCTGGCTTTCAAACGTATGCATAGACTCGGGTCAACAGTGTCTGACGGAAAGGTGAAACTCCAACAAGCCAGCTTTGTGAAATGAAAAAAAGGCCTTATTTTCAGTGGCTTTTTAATAGTCAGACGCCCCTGGGGACATGAACTCTATTCACCATGTTTAAGAACATGAACATTTAGTTCAAAGGGAATACATGTAAAATATTCAAAAACTGGAGTTAAGATATTTCTGCTCTGAACTATGGAGAGACGCCATATGAAACTGAACATCAGGTATGTAGAGGAGATACTGAGGAGGATCTTGTAAGGAAAACCAAGTGGGGAAAGGCTGAGTTAACACCGGTACAAAAGGTCAGATCGTTACCTCTTCATGACAGATTTCATCTTGCGGCTGTCCACACAGGAGGGAAACATTGAGACATTGATTTTACACATTGATTTTTTTCAGAAATGTGTGCGTTTAAAAATCCAATCTCTTGTATCGGTGTAAAACCAGACGTAGAAGACATGCAGGCCTCAACGTTGTGTATCTATTAATTTCGGTCAGCCTTAATGAACCAAATTAGAGCAGGAGTGCTGTTAAATAACAGAGTGGATGTTTTGTATGTTTTCAAATGATGTCAGATGCGAGGAAAACAAAGGGAAGAGTTGTGTGAGTTTTGAGGATAAAAGCCTAAAACATCAAGTCATCAATTCAGTAGGTTTCAGAACAAAACATGAACCCAAAGGTCATGACAGTGTCTCTTTCATACAACGTGATCATCAACATGTCTGATCAAGTCAAACGCAGAATACGAGATTCACTTTTAACTGATGAAACGTGCACAAGGAGACGATCGGTTAAGAAATGTAAATTACTGCGTTACTTTGCCCATAGTTTGATCCTTGCCATGTTCTGAGTCTGCAGTTACCGGCAGGACAGACTGTTCGTCAGTGGAGTAGACTGAAAAAGGGAGTTTTCAAATGAGGAGAGCAAACGTTAGAAGGTGATCCTTCGTGATGTGAAAATGAAGAAAGTAGTGTTAAGGTATCAAAGTATGTAAAAAATATTTTGTATCCACAATATGTACAGTTGTGTACTGTCAGCTATATTTGGCAAATTTGAGAATATAAAAAAGAGCAGTACAGTTAGATACTAGTTTGTATGTTTCAAGTTTTTTTTTAATTTAAGTTTCTTTCCTTTTTTTTAAAAGCAGTGTCGACTATGCAAACTTGGCATTGGTTATCATGATAGAAGTCTATAACTAGAGCTGTGCTTGTAAGTGCATTTTTTATTTTACTATCAGGGGTGATTTGATTTGATTAGTGCGGGGTAGTGTTGGTCCATTTTTGCTAATTCTGGCACGCTTCATGAATCTTGCTCAATCTTGCTGAATGCTCGCCTCTCTATCTCCTCTAATTGTTTTCTGTACAAAGTGTAAGAAAGAATTTTTAAGACAATTAATAAATTATATTTATAAGCAACGCTGAACATGTGTAGTGCCTATGGTGGCTTCTTTCTACAGGGCTGATTCAGGAAATGGTTTCAACTTGTATTTCTCTCATGCTGTTGGTCCAAAATGCAATTTGTAAACCATGAATATATACATTTGATTTGCAATGCTTTGATTGTATACCTTTTTTTCCATGCAATTCATATTTACAGGTTCCAAACTCAATAGGTAGCTGGATAAAGTAGCATGAAGGGAAGGAAATTGGAACAGAAAATCCTTACGGTGTCACTGTTTAACATGCTGTGTGCTCAGCAGCACCAGTGGGTCGCAATGAGGCATACAGCTTTTTTTTATAACAAAGAAAATATGGAGAGCATGCCTTAACAGTATGAGGCACCGCCTAGGGACTACTTAGCATGCACCTCATTCGGCCACCACAAACTGTGCATCAGCCATGTGGATGAGTGAAACACTTTATTAGGGGAATGTTCAACCTTTTTACTGAATTAAAAACACCACTTCCTCTCACAGACAACTACAGTAGGTACAGATTAAATAAGGCACAACACCCAAGAGGAAAGAAAGGGCATGTATAACACAACACATCTGTCACACCCTCAGCAGTGACAGAGCATCCCATTATTTCAGGTGGTAGAGATAGAAGGAGAAATGAACTTACTGACCTGAAGGAAAGTTAAGGGTTTTACAAATGGGACTTAAAGAAAAGCTAAAAATGAATGGATGTGATGGTGGGCCACTGTGGAAGACCTAACAGCATGCTAACTGTGATGATGAAAGGTGTCAAGATTTACCTTGAGAGCCATTTCATACTGAGGCAGTGAGGCTGTTTAAGCTTCCTAATACTTGCTACCATGTGAGAATTTGAATCAGTGGAGAGACTCACCTGATAGAAGCCGGATGATGGATTTTTTAATGACTTGGGTGCCATTTGATTTCAGTGTGACAGCTGCAAATGGTGAATCAGCTCGACATGGACTTTAATTTACATGTATGAGGCAGCCTGGTGGTCAGGGGAAAGTGACCGTGTGATGTCCGCTGGGTAATAATGGTGATAGTTTGGGGATGGCTGGGGGTGTTTTCTAGGACCAGTTGCTGTGTGTTAAATATTTTAAGTGAAGGCTTCTGGTCCAGCTGCCTAACACACACACACATACGTACGTATCCATTATTAGCCTTGTTATGTTGGCAACTCTGTATTATGAGTGTCTGAATGATAGCAGTCCCCCGTGACAAATGACTTGTGGTACCCCTAAACTAACACAGGCACAATTCCACACGTTTATAATAGATCACTACATCATCAAGCAAGAAGTCACCACTACAGCTAGTGTACAACAGTTTCTGATTGCCTGTAATTGCGACGGAGCACCTACGGGTGGCACCGTTCTGCTTCAATTGCTTCACTACTGTAAAGCCCCTTCTCCTCACGCAGGGTAAGGAAACACAGAGGCGTGTAGAGCCTCAATCCAGGATTCATTTGGACATATAAACTTTATTTTTCACAAAGAGTCTCGAAGAGTTTGAGTTTTACATCGAAAAATACGCTTTTAAAACTTTCATATCCCATCACAACTCAAAAATACAGGTGTACGTTTTCTTCAGTGTCAACAAAACTTTTAAAGCCTCAAAAGTAAACTTTCTTTCTGCCACATGGTGTCAGTCTTCGTAACCAAAAGCAGTCAATTTAAGAGTGACAAACGTGTGTTCGATCCAATTACAACATAAAGGCAGTAGTGTGTTGACAGTGTTTCGAAAGGAGGTGTCATGCTGCAATAACAGATTGCCTTAAAGCACGTCCTTTGCGTTCTATCAATCGGACCTTCATCTACAGGTAGGGAAGCTTTCACAGAAAGCAGTGATACAGTATTCCACTCACTGGTCAGTAGCTTGTTTGCGTATTTCTGCAGCTACAGTGCCAAGTTAAACTCAATCTCTTTCTCCAGGGCTTTTGGAGCATGTGAACAGGAACCTGGTTTTAGAGTCCTCGCACTAGTCTGAAATAAAAATCGCCCATCTTCTGTGATTGACAGAACAGGGCCACGCAGGGCCAGATTGTCATGATTCATTTAATTTTGACCACTGCAGTCCTGTCATAAACTTTTCAAGGGAGGGGGGGAGCTTGGATTGTAGAAGTTCAAAGTTCTCAAAGTTCTTGTGATCCTGTGATCTCCGAGTGACGATCTTGCTTCCTGTCCAACCTCCTTTTCCCAGGAAAAAAGGATTGTGTGGCCCGGACCAGAGCCAGTGTGATTGTTAGTGCCCTTTCTATGTGTGTAAACACACACCTGGCAGTGCCAGCTCACAGCTTGATGTCCTGCGATTCTGACATCTTGGCAAGTGTCTTTTTGACCCGCAGGGCTGTGAGGCGGGAGGCCGGGTTGTGGGCCCAGCATTCTGTCATCAGCTTCCCCATCTGTCTCAAACACTGTGGAGATACAGATTTATGTTAGGAAGGTCATCAGTTTGAATGCATATGTGCATAAGTAGTTTTTCATGTATTTTACCTCATCGCTGGTCCATCGATTAGGAAAGGATGGTCGTAGTCTCTTGATGCAGACCACCTCTCTCATGTCTTCATATGAAGGGTCTGTAGGAACTAACTCATGGTACGGCAACTGGTACTCTTCAAGGATCCCTATGACGAAAGAGATACAGAGAAAACACTGTGTAAAGTGTTCAAAATCCCAATTGCATACCCAAGACTGCCACGGCTTGATCAAGTGCCTATAGCCAAAGCTGCGCCCCCTACTGAGGGAAATAAATTGCACAGTCACATATGGAAAACTAAAATGCTGACAAGTTGTTGTGACTTTATCTCAGCCTAGCCTCAATCGAACGGATCAGTCTACCTTATAATTTGTTACCGTAACGTGAGTGCCAAGGTTCAGGCAAGGTCACCAAATAATTATTAGACATGTCTGTGAATCAAATATGTCAAAGACTTGTTAAAATTATAATCAAAACCCATGGCAAACTGCAGACATCTATCTACAGGATCTTTGTTTTTCTATCCCCCAAAAAGTGGCACGGACTCTGTGTTACGTGACGTCCCTGTATGTGCCGGTCTGGTCTACAGACATCCAAAAAGTACAAGTTTAATTCTTTGTGGCAGTCTGGCTTTTAGAAGGTGTTTGTGTCAAAAAAAAAGAGAGAAACAGATGAAAAGTAAATTTACGGTATTTACCTCCTGAGACACAACGCCGAGCAATCTCCCAGAGAATGAGCCCAAAGCTGTACATGTCAGCCATGATGTACGACTGAAAATGACTTCTGTTCAGAGTCTCATCCAGAACCTCTGGAGGCATGTAGCGCTTTGTACCGACTCTAGTGTTGGGAGGGATGTCTACCTCATTGGTGTCACTGCAGAGATCAAAGTAACAATTTTGAATTAAAGATGAATGAGCTGTGCACATTACTGAATCCTCTGAAATAATATAAGCTCAAAATACTTTGATTTGTGAACATTTCCGACCCTCTACCAGAGCTTCAATTTACCAAAACACGGATTCAAATCAAGAATCAAAGAGGGATATTTCATCAAATCGTGCTTAATAGCAGCAAATGTGACTGTCTGACTCACCTGATAAACTTGACTGCCAGGCCCAGGTCAGCTATACAGCAGGTCCCATTTCTTTTCACCAGTATGTTCTTGCTCTTCAGATCCCTGTGGGCGATGGCAGGTTTGCCCTGGGTGCCAAAGATCTCTGTGTGGAGGTGACAAAGGCCTGACACAGAGGAGTAGGCCAGTCGCAGCATGGCTTTATTGTCTAGAGTGGTTGATTTGAGGTAGTCATACAAAGAGCCATTTTCATGGTAGTCGGTGATTAGATAGAGTTGAGTCCAGGAGCCAGTTCCTTTAATATCAGCAGCTATAAAACCTGTGAAAGGAGAGAGGGCGAAGAGATGAGTGAAACAGGCAGAGTGTCTTTACTGTTAACTTCATTGGGAAGATGAATCAGTTAGGCTCAATCATAGAAGCAGAGCAGAACAGGTTTTATTCTTTAGGAGATTTTTTTTATTTGTTGTGAGGGAGTTCATTTACCGCTGCTGGGGGAAATTACTTTTGAAACTAATCATGCAAATCCTGTATTAATATAGATCATTTTAAGCTTTAACCTTGAACTTTCTTTTAAAGAAGTTGTACTGTAGCCCATGCTTAACGATTTGATTTAGGCAACTGTATGATTTTGTAGTTCTGATGACGTCAAAATTAAAGATCCTAGTGCTCACTGTAACAAAAAAAAAGTAGTATTGACTGTGGGATGCAGCATTATGCACTGCTGCATACAGTCTGTCTTCTAGTTTACTGGCAAGTGATCTTTTGCCCCACTACTTAATTACTATGCATCTTGTAGTGTTTAATTATGCAAGCTTCTGTTTGCAGTCTGTTGTTGTCTTCTTTATAATTTGTTGTGGTGTACGGTCTCTTGGCTATAATTGATCTGTTTTGGCAGTGAGTGCAGTGTGGTGCAGCATAGTTAACAACGGACACAGTCCCGCTCCAAATACAACCTGTTTATTGTCAGGTGTTTTTGTTCCACCTATCAGTCACCAGTCAATCCATCAATTTATCCATTAGTCATAATAGTCATAGTATAGGATTGTTTTGGATTACTGCTATTAATCTCATGTTAGAGAAACTGATTTATCATAAGTCCCCTCATGGCATACTGTACTAGGACATTTTTAATAACATTTTTATGTCGTACTTTAAAATGAATTTTTCTGACAAACATTTCTTATGACATTTTTATGGCATTCTTTAATTCAACATTTTTTAAATTACATTTTTCTTGCATACTATACTATAATTTACATTTAATTTTTATGACTTATTAAACTATGTTTTTTTCCTGGCATCCTATGCTATATATTTTCTATTTTTTATTTCTATGATATACTGTACTATGAGATTTTTTTTTTGACATTTTATGTCATACTATACAATGACTTTTTTTATAAAACATTTAAAGCATGCTGTACTATGATATATTTAAAATATATATTTTTTAGATATTATACTATAACGTTTTTTCGGCATATTATACGATGACTTTTTTATGACATACTGTGGTATGACCTTTCCTGAAATTTTTATGGCATACAATCATTCGACATTTTTTAATTACATTTTTCTGGCTTGCTATAGAATGTTTATGGCACACTACACTATGACATTTTTTCAATAACATTTTTATGAGATATTATGGCATATTATATTATGACCCTTTTCTGAACTTTGTATGACAAGACTTTTTTATGGCATTTTTAGTGATATGTTTTTTATGACAAATTATACTTTAATAATACTAATACTAATACTGATGATAATAATATTATCGTTATTATTGTTGTTATTATTATCATTATTATTATTACT
>JAPZEB010000022.1:23710780-23723571 GCA_029783705.1 Chaetodon striatus | reverse complement strand
GTGCGCATTTGAAAACACCCTCTCATGTTTCAGCAGTAATGGCCCTGCTGAAACATGCGTCTCCCACTCAAAGGTTCCAGGCTGCTGTTTAATACGGACACCACACAGCAGTTTCCTCAACAACTGGGCAGTCTGGGTGGGCCACCTATTGTACCACCTAAAATAAGCTTTACTGAACTGGCTTAATGAGTGCATAATAGCTCAAATTCTATATTGCTTTGAGAAACTATATCATTATTATTATTTATTATATACTGTAGGCATAAAGGTTTTTAAAATTACTGATAAAGTTATCTGCAGTTGTGCCACTATCTGTCAGTGAGTGTTGCTGCAACACAATCAAAAGGTTTTGAGTTTATATTCTATTAAGGAGAATTAGGATCATGTTAAAGAAAAAAAATCTTAGATTTTGAGAATAAAGTTGGCATATCGGAAGATAAAAAAAAGTCAGAGAAAGACTGGAAAGTCAGGTAGCATGGTATAAAAAGCTACAAAGTGTGTACAAACAGTGTTGGGGGTGACAGTAATATACGTTTTAGCAGTGCCAAAGTAATATAATGCCTTACCAACAAGATTTGGGGTGATATTATTACAGTTACAATGTCATGTAATGCGTTACCACCCAAAAACTGGATGTGTTTCCATTCACATCCCCTTCAATCGCGGATAAGCAACGTCTGTACACCATCCCATTCTTATACATAACTCTGTCTTTGGTGCTGCTGTAGCTGAGCGGCACTATGGGAACTGACAGGTGGGTCTTCCAGCTCCGGTGTATTAATTTACCCTCTTTGTGACTGATCCACACACCCTTCCATTTGTTGTGCTAACATTTGTCTGTTGTGTCTCATATGATAGGCCAAACATATTTATGCCTATCTCATAACTGATGAGACTTTTAGCATGTCCCTAATCCTCCTTTGTAATATTCTTATTTGAATTTTTTTTTATTTAAAGCTTCCACCTTGATAATTATATAAAAGATTCATTTAATCCTTATAACATACTTAATGTAGCTGAGATGAAAATACCAGTAGAGGCCTTATATTGGACAACAGCCTCCTATAACATAAGACCATCACCCTCTCAACCTGGAGACAAGTGACAACACTAAATTCATTCATTTTCTGTAACCACTTATCCTGTTGGGGGTCACAGGGGGGGCTGGAGCCTATCCCAGCTGACATTGTGCAAGAGGCGGGGTACACCCTGGACAGGTCGCTAGCCTCCACATGGCTGACACATAGAGACAGACAACCATTCACACTCACATTCACACCTACGGCCAATTTAGGGTCACCAATTAACCTGCATGTCTTTAGATTGTGATGTCTTAGGATTCTTGCTGTGAGGCAACAATGCTAACCACTGCACAACCGTGCCACCCAAACTCTAAATATTAAAAGAAATATCATAAATCATAAGCTGATATTGAAAGTTATCTTAATGACACCAATCCTAAACACAACCATCACCACCTCCTACACTAAATGTGAATGAAATACCTGCTTTCTAGCCACTGCTCGTCTCTTTTGGATTTATAGTGTCTTTTCAAAATGTGCCTGTTTGAAACAAGCCGACTGCTTAGCCTCTGGCATCGCTGCTTGGGGCTTTCTCAAGAACTGCTCATCCAAACTTCACATTCGACACTGCACTTCCTTGGGTCCTATGCAATACACTTGCCATGACATGATTGTGTCCCCTAGCTATGCGAGGGTATACGCATCATTTGGATGCAAAGCTCACACAAACATTTTATGGCCTCAATGACGTCAAAGCCCTGATATTTTTCAGGAACAAAAGTGTGCATCTCAAAAGTTACATCACTGATGGTTGAAATGTTTGAGTTTGCTCCCATGTAACATCTGTGGGACCTCTAGTCTGTCTAGCTTCATGTTCTTGAATGTACTGTAGCAAATGACAGACAGCGAGCTGTACCCAGCATTCCATTTGGTGGTGTAACAGATAACAGGTCCCCACTCAATACTCCACATAATGGCAGTAACAATAAATATATCCGGTAGATCTCAGGAGCTTGAACACAACACTGTGCTTTCTCGGGTCCTCAGCAACACACCTGCCATGTGCAAAGTGGATAGGATGAACGGCTGTCAAGAAAATTGACGGACATACGTACATAGAAAGAGACTAACAGAGACTCCTGTTTTAGTCAGATATCACACTCCGGGTGGAGTCAACGCACCCTCTGGTGTACTGACACATAGGACATCACAGGAGAAAGATGTCTGTCCTCAAAAACAATAGAAAGCGCATCCCTAAAAAATGTCTTAACAATGTCAATCTCAGTCCGAAACCCTCTCAAACATGATGATGCCACTAGAGGCAACATGAATAACCCTGTGCACACATGATGTGACACATGGATGTGGACATAATCAATTAGGATCTCCCATGTTTGAGGCTTTATCAGATCAAAACAATCTCACTGAGAACCTCTCCTTCACCTCACTCTGCTAACCAAGTACCATCTGCTCGATAAATTCCAAACTGCTGGCTAAAGTGTGGTCCTCATTTAAAACATCCATATGTAAATGTGCAGTTAACAGCACCTGCCGTCCCTGACTGAATGGCCCAGTGTCCTCTAAGGAAAAAATATGCACTGGTGGAGAATATACTTGTCCAGATGCCAGTCGTGCTGTAGACAGCTTTCCCTACTACACATGCAAGGACCTCTTTTACTTTGTTGGGCACTTGTACGCCATCCATTAAACCCATGAATGCTATTGATGCATTTATACATGTCTCTGAGCTTCGAGTCAGGCCTGGTCTCAGTGACTGGCATTGGGTTGCTTGTAAAGCACGTGATTATGCATTGGAGAGGTATTCAAATGCTTAATAGCACTGCTTCAGCTCACAGTGCTTTTACATGATACAAACCTCCTCAGTTGCCGTAGCTGTCCATGCAGCTGGCTATAAAATGCTCCCAGATACTAATAAATGTTCTCTTGGCAACTGAGGCTAAATCACTTGTGTTAGTGCAGGCTATGGTTACAGATTACCCTCCCAAAGGAAGCATTTATATTTGCAGACAAGCAGTGGCCACAACTCTTAATGTGATTTGGTTCTTCTTTTTTTATTCTAGTCGCTCCTCTGTTTGTGCAGAGACACTGAATTCTGTTCATGGACGATGTGCTCGAGGGAAAGGGAACAAGTGGCAAAATATCACTGCTCGCCCACAAGTGAGCTTTTACAGCTCGAGTTAGATATTTTAGGACAAGTCAAATATATAGTAATTTATGAAGGATATGGTGTCACTATCTTTATGTTGCTCTTGGCAGGTTTGGATTTCGAAGAAAAATGCAACGTGAGACCACCTCCCTGCACCGCCGTCCTCTTTCCGGCGTATACTGTAGCTGCACACTGCGGGCTATTTTGGTTAGCGTGCAGAGAAAGTAGTAAAGTGAATTGAAGCACTTCAGTTTCCATTTGATATGGGCCTGGTGTGCCTCAGTTTGTAGGAATACTATAATGGACCATGACAATCATCGACTGTTAGTTTATGGAATCTAATCGATTTGCTTCAGCATTGTGTGCAAACTTTCAACTTTGATAGAAATACATATAATCCTGCTCTCCTGTGCTCCAGTACCCAGTGGTTGGTGTATATAAACACATTTTGACACAAGGAATTATCAATAAGATTGTCAGGATGGCAAACAATTATATAAATCACTAAAATTGTGTGAAAATAAATTTAGTGTGTGAAAATACATTTCTGGTTGTGATACTGGATCACAGCCAGAAACCTTTAAATAAGTCACATTCAATGAAAGCTGGCAAGGTGCATTGCAGGTATGGGAAAATCAAGACACACACTGGACCATAAGTCGCTGTATATCATCTACTGCTCACTCATTACTGCATTTACTGCATCTTAATTACTGTGTGGAGGGCTGAGGTGTCACCTTTAAAAGCAATTTCTACACATTACACATACTACAAAAAAAAAGCCATTAGGGTTCTACATAATGTTGGATACAGGGAGCACATGAACACACAGTTTTTAAAGTCACATCCTTTGAAATTTGGGGACTTGGTTACATTTACAGTATAAATAATGTACAAAGCAAGAAATAATTTACTGCCGGGCAATATTCAAAACAGTCTTTGTGACAGGGAGGGGGGAGGAAAATTAAATCTAAAATAACATTTGTACAACCTTAAAAAGTATGTGTATTCAAGTGTGTGGGGTGGATTTATGGAATGGGTTAGATGAGGAGTTAAAGGGAAGCACAACTATAGAGCACTTTAAAAAAATGTACAGACTAGGGCTGGGCAATTAATCGAAAATGAATGGAAACCGACATTCAGAGTCTCGAACTGACATAATCTTGCCCATGTCAGTAATTTCGTTTTTGTTTTCTGTTAATACTTTCCCAACTGTGTGTTTTCATGCACTGTCGCCTTATGAACGTACTAATGCATGTGCAGTCACGTGACTATCCGGTCCAGTCAGCGACCAGGAAGCAACATGAAGGAGAACTCAAACACCGAGGCAACTGAGCAACTTGTGCAGCTTGTTCCAAAGAGAAATACCGTGTCTGTCGTTAGGACGCATTTTGGCTTTCATGAAGACTACGCCAAACAGACAGAAATCAAATATAAACACTATGGAAAACCATTTCAGCGACCAAAGGTAATATCACAGATGAGCACCTGGAGCTGTTACCGTATAAGAACAGTGCATGGCTAAAAAAAAGAAAGACACTGACGAGCGCTAAGCAACAAGTGCCGCCACAAAGCAGCTCTTGAAGGCTACACAAGACGAAAAAGATTCAAGAAAACACTGTGTTTCCCTAAGTTATTTTAGAATCACAAAGATATGCACTCCGTCATTAGAAAAAATATCCCAGCTCTGATAGTTGAGCAAATTTACAGCACAAACCTTGTCAGTGAACTATGAGGGGAAAAAAATGGAGGTCATATTGCCAAGCCCTCGTACAGACACAGTATATTTAGGAGGTATGCAGACGAAGAGAGGTGATGCTGATGGGTTGGTTAAGCTATTTATCTGGGCGTGGTTGAGACGGGGTTTGTATATTTAATATCTAATGGGTGTAAATAAGTTTGGGATAGCTGTTGACAATTTCCTTTTTAAATGAGACATGAATACTGAGAAGAAGGTAGGATTATATAAGTGTACACTTCTTCCTACTCCTTTTTGAGTCTGTTGATGTGTTTTATTTTTCATTTTGCTCAAAATAAAGTCATTCATTCATTAAAAAGGAGATATGATTTATATGTACTGAAAAACTATGTTGCCATCAACTTTGGCTGCGCAGAGATGTTTGTCAATTTGTCTCACCTCCTTCACTATTAAGGCAGCGGGTGAAATGATAGCATAACAACAGTTTAACAGAAGACACTAGCATGAAATGTGTCCCATAAAAATAATACTTAAGTGGCATATAAAACATAATATATGCTATTTGAATGAACATAATAATGCAAAATATATTGCAGTATTTCAGGGAATATATTGAAATGTGAGCACCCCGAAGAAAACAATCATAACCTTAGCACTCATAGTCATACTACAGCAAACAGAGCATTTGGCTGACATACCAGATTGACTGAATGATTCATTTCGCTCTTACCTGTAAATGAGGGTTGATGTAAGCTGAGTCTTACAGACGAGGGCTGGCCGCACAGCTCTGCAATCCCTGTGTGAACAAAAACACAAGAAAATACAGTGAGAAAATGTTATTAAATGAAGTTAATGTAAAAGACAGTGACATGGATTTAGGATGATTTAATAAAGAATTAAAAAAAACAAAAAAAACACAGAGCAGTCTTTCCTAAAGGACAGAGTGTATACTGGAGGTTAAGTTACCATGTACACCTGTCGTGTTTTTAACTTATATAACAATGAGCACTGCTATTGTGGTTTCCAACAGAATCAAATGAACATGGTTCATATTAAATCCTTAGCTATAAATCAGAGTCAGCTCTCTTTATGCCGAGCAGCTTTCATATGTTTGTCTTTATTTTATTTGATGTATCGAGTTAAATGGAACATACATCAAGTCATACAAAAGAGGCTCATACGGCGACTTTACAACATAGTGTTTTCTGTAATACAGACGCACAGGTTGCCAGCCAAAGATTGCAGATTTTATTAGATCTTGTAAGTGGAGCGTCACGTCTTACAGATTCCCACCTGTGGAGTTGGAAAATTTAACTCAAATAAATATTCTTTATATAAACATGACACTCTGGGCGGGTCCATTTCTTCATCTCTAAGAAAACACAGCCTCCAAAACACTGTAACTCACACTGGATTCATTTCACACGTTTCTTTTTATTGCCACCCTATAAACCACTCCAGCCTCATGTATGTGCGCGCGTGTGTGAGTGTATATGTGTCTCTGTTTTGTGTGTCTGTCTGTGGCCTTTTCCGCATGTGTTATCCCCCATAGTCAGAACCACCGTTAGACAAAGAGGTCAATTCATATTAGGTGTTAAAAAGGCCAGATCGTCCATAAATCAAAAAGGTCTACAAACTTTAATACATCTCGCAAAGCACAACCAGTGGAAAAAGAAATTAAAAATTACTACATTTACTCAAATAAAGGTGCCATTCAGTTCCTGACAAAGCAAATGACATGCCATTTGGTGATTGCTGTGAGTCAAAAAAGTCAAGAATAATGGCCCTTTTAGCTCACACAGAGCTCCACTAAAAACATCCCAGAGGACCAGAACTCCCTGCGCTTTAATAGCCATGACAGGGCATGAGCCTTATCCAGACTAAAGTGAAACATACCCTTAGATACACCTCGTCACAGATTTAGAAAAAAATAAAGCCACTTGAGTTTGTTTGCACAGCTGCCAGATGAAAGATCATGAATGAGAATCCTTATGTCTAAGAGAATATGAAAATATAACCCAGGCCCTGGCTTGACTGTGAGAATGGAAGAATTACAAGGCAAGATTAATCAAACTCATCCTTCTGGCAAACAGCTCTGCTCTAAAGACTGGGAGCATTTGTTTTAAACAAGCTGAACCAACACTGATTACCAATGTATGGCAAGACAGAATTATACGTGTAAGCATGATAAAAGGAGGATAGTGTTTAGATAAGCTACACAGACGACACTGACTTGGCTCCGGGCTGATGGAGAAGTTTACAAGTCAGTCTTTGTTTATGCCATGTGCTCTCAAACAAAATACTCCTTATCTGTTTGACCTGACCTGAAAAGTTAACGGGCAGCGTAACTTATACCCTGATAAGTATGAGCATTCTTGCAAATATTAGAAAGGCAAAAATCCCAACATTAACATTAAAAACCCGATGGCTGCGGTGTGCATTAACTCCAGGGTACAACACCTCAGCTCACCTGCGAGGCAGTCATTTTACCAACTGAGGGAAATCACTTCAGTCAACCTCACATCTGATCTGAGGTATGTGAGAAAGCAGAAAATGCCACTGTGGGTATCAGCTTACAGTCCAGCCTTCAGGTATCAAAAGCAGGCGTGTCGCGGCGAGAGCCAGGCGGTGTGCCAGACAGTCGGTTGTTTCTAAAAGGATCAGTGAGGCGGATTACTGCCTAAATCCCTTCTTTCACTCAGTTCCTACAAACTGTCATTTCTCTCTCTCCTTCACAATAGCCAATGAAAACACTGACAGGTCGGGTGACTCCAGAAAAGAAGTGGCCCGCAGTGGAAACACATGTAGACGTAGATCATGGGATGACTTTCTTGTTTGCGGTGTCATTCACAATATTTCTCTTGGTAAGTTGTGCATGTGTTTTGTGTGAGACCTTGATGAGACAAAGCTGTTGTTGGTGAGCACAGACGATGTATTCAGATGACTGACAGATATCAGTGTGTCAATCCAGATAAAGCTGCAGACAAACAAGCACATGCACAGGTACAGAACCCAATCCACACGCAAACATACACGCACAGCTTGAATATGCTCAACATAACAAGCAGCATACTGTAAAGTCAAGGATCAAATATAAAATAAATGCCAGTATTGTCTTTCACCTCCTGAAGCTTAGATATCAGGACTACTTCAAGGACTTTCCACATCATAAATCTTAACATCACTGATACTAGAAGTATTGCCTTGTGGCTGTATGCCTCTGCCAACAAATCAAGTTGCAGTTTACATCCATGTCTGTCAGGACTCATACAATATCATCAGTGACACCTTGAAGGAATTTAATAAAAGATATCAAGTGTATAATTTGGCAAAACATGAACACTTCAAACACATCTTTAACCTGCTACCACAAAAGACTTATACAGTCACCACAGTTTTAAGACACCCAAGATTAGTGTCACCAATTGACCTTTTGCTAAGCCCCGCCCCTCTGTGATGGTCCAACAAGCTGTCAGAGTAAGCATGGAGCCCACACTGTAACTGCACTGCCTGAAGAAATATTATCATATTTTTGGAAAAATGAAAGTCTCCCTGCTTCCCTTCACTGGTTCCTGTACAGCAGGGTCGGTCTTTGTTTCACTGTTATAATCAGCATGTGTATACATTCAGTAGGCTATATCTTTAGTAGCTTTCTAGCTAACACTACACTTTTCAGGGTTTGATTTGGTTTTGGAACAGGGAAGAAACATATATCTTTTTCCAACCTCTCCAGGTAACGAGTATCATTAATACACAACATGCCCCAGGCACAACATTTAGCTCCAGATCCACAAAACCAGCCTGAAAATGAAGGAAATCTGAAACAATTACATTAGAGTCAATGGAGCACAGCTGTGTTGTTGTTGAACCCTGGTCTGAGCCAGCCCGATGCTATATTATGATTAGTCAGTCTACATCTGGGGGCGGGACTTAGCAAAGGGTCAACTGTAGTTCATAATCACTTCTTTATGCATCATAAATAAGTAATGTTCTGTTAACTGTCAGTGTTCATGAAGTGCATTTCTTTCTTTGTAAAACTCTAAACACAGTTGATGTCCCCTGCATTGTGTTAAATGGTCCAGACTGGAGACAGTAATCTGAAGGACAGCTACATTATAGTTTATTGTTTTATGCTCAAGAGTTAATAATTCCCAAAGTAATAACCATAACTATACATGAGTTATATTTAACACTCCAGCCAGACTGCTTAATGACGAAGCAACAAAAAGGCGATCGTAAAACTATGTTGTTCTGAATGATGAGCCAGATTGTACCAGCTCAACCATCCACCCTACAAATGTTTGCTTTAAGTCCCCCACACCTCTTTGCTGGGACATTTCAAAAAGACCTTGACCTGTCAAAGGTTCATCTCTTTATACACCTACAACTTCCTGTCCAACCTACAGACTGCACTTAAGTAACCACTTTATCCATTAATGTTATCCTGCAACCTCTCCACTGTACTTCTTTAACAAAGCCTGTCCCAAGCTGTTCTTTTAAATAACCATTGAGCCAGTCAGAGATGTTATGTTCCCGAAACTCTTGTATTTTCCTTTGAATAACACATCTGCCGGATTTATTCATTTAAGGATTACAACTGTTCCCAATTATTCTCCCATGCTGCCATGTCTGCCTTTAAAAATAGAGAGGGTTTTTTGTTATGCTAGGATTAGTCTGGATGAGGCCATTGGGCTGCTGCTTCAAGACAGGAGCGGGATAGGACCATCTGGACACACACACACACACACACACATGTTATCTTGCAAAGGCACGCAAGCACAGGCATGAATATTGAACCTGACTGGTGTGTAGACTCGCACAAACCCCATCATCGGCAAATGGAAGGAGAGAGCCAACCTTTGTCATGCATTTTTACCGTGATTTCCAAAATGACGGATGCCCCATCCCAGGTGGCCCCTGAGACATATAGCTCAAACATCACTGGGGCCCATTTATCAATTTCTCAGCAGGTAAACTGACACTGAAGTGCTCGCCAAAATCTCATTTGATATACATGGAGCACATTGGTGCCAAATGACTGTAATAACTCCCTGCTGTCTAATTTGCATTTAAAATGTTTCGGTGACATATATTGACCATTTTCTACGTACAAATGAGTTAGTTTAACAAATGAGGCTTGTTGTCATTGTACGGCTCTCCAGAGATTTTAGAATTTTGACGGGTAATCACACCAGTCAAAGAGTAAATTCCCAAGGGACCTTAAGCCATCATTATGATGTCACATGCGCTTGTGTACGCACACTTTGATCACTGGCAAAAGACCTGTTATAAGGTGTAGAGCCAGATGTTACATGACTGAGATGTTTTACATAATGACAAATAAAAAGTAGTTAGTGTCCTTATTGTATGGTGTGTGTGTGTGTGTGTGTGTGTGTGTGTGTGTGTGTGGCGCCATATGGACAGTAATTAGTGGAATAAACCCAGGTCAGAAGAAAAGAAGAAATGGGTGCGTGTTTTTTCGTGTGTGCGTGAGTGTGCAAATCCCATGCAGCCATACACCATATGGGTTGTTCTAATCGACAAATATGTTGCATATAATTACGAGGGAGGTGATGCATATTTTTGCATGCGTGCGTGTTTTGTCATATACAATCAGCCAAATAAAGTGTTGGGTTGATGAGAAGTATTTTCAGGTCAAGCTGTTGAGGTTTCTGTAAAGGGCAAATTACAGTTAAATTACCAAAGGAAGAAAGTAGCGCTAAGACTTTATTTTTAGGAGGCATTACCTTTTGATTCATGCATAAAGGTATCTGACCACATTATAGCAAATATGCTTAAATTATCTGTCTCACTCACAACCATGCTTTGCTGAGGTTTGAGATATATTATGTGGATTTACGAGCCAAATGGCAACTGAAACTGAAGTGGTGTGAAAACCATCTGAAGCACCACATCCTGATCCATGTCACAGATTCCCACGTCTCAATAATCCAATGTTATGCGAGCATGTGATTTTGTGACATAATCCCACTGTCACATAAGTGTGGGAAAATGTTCAACTACAATTTTAGACACTGTTCCGAACTGTATGTAGAAAATACGCTTCAGTGGTTGAATGCATTTACAGCAGTCTTGATGTGCCAAACCATGTGTAATGTGTGAGAGGATAGAATAAATAACATTGTTGTCAGTGCATATTTGAGGGGATGTGCACTCCGAATGACCTCCAAAGTTATTCAGGATTATGTATTATGTAAACTCAGTCTGAAGCATTGTTCTTTTTTGTTTTAACCACTAACTGAACGGGTCCGTTTTCACATTTATATAATGAAGTAACTTATTTTGCGCAGTTTTTATCAGACAGTTTAATATTTCCTCTAAAATTGTTTCATCATTGTACACATGTGGGCATTGCAGTCAAATATGAACATGTGTTGTGATGCACTATGACCAATGTTTACCATACTGAGCAGTCTACGAGCTCCGGGGCTTTGAACATTGCATGACCAACACACTAAGAGACTGGCTAATGAGAAAACTACCATGGGGCCTGTGTTTGTTTGTGTTTGTCCAGCAAACTCTAGGGGCGAGAGGGCACGGGGGACATGCATGAGCACACGCACATGAGCACATGAGCACGTGCCGGATTAAACTGTCTGTGTATGTGAGACGCAGGGTAGAACAACCTTTGTTGTATTTTCCTCTTTTCTTTATTTAAACTACTTTCATGTTATCTCCCAGGTCCAGATTACATGCTTCTACAGTGTAATGGCAGCCGTTACAAAGCCAGCACTACAAACACTCAACTTCAAAGACAACAAAGTTGAAAAGAAGAGCTAAGCCTATAAAGAATTTGTTAGAATAGAACTGTTGTTTAGCCCTCCCAGAAGTGGCTCTTGTGTATCAAACCACTTCAGAAAGTTAAGCATACAGATGTACCAATGGTAGAAATCCCACTCTTAACCACATTCACTCCCCAGTGGATTTGTTCAGGAATATTTCATTCTATCTGCAGCATATAGACTTTATAGAGGGCCACCCCTCTGCATATTACTTGGTGAAGAGATTTCCTGTAAGTTTTTTTGTTTGCATACTTGATATACCTAATTTTTGGTAGTGTGTAATCAAGACCAGAGATAAAGTTTCTGTGTGTTGTAATACGAGCTTTTCTGTTTGTTGTTGTGGTAGACGGTGTTTACCCTACTGGCTAGGTAATTGTTGCAATTCTGCACTGCGCTTATGTGGTGATTACCACCGATATCAGGATGGCATCATCGGCAAAGCATAGCACCCACCCTCTGATTCCCCCAAGTTTAAGAATGTTAGATCTGTCAGCACTGTTGCTGTTGTTAGCACTGTTTATTTAGTTTGCACCATTAGCTGCTAGTTTGCCAGCTCAGCCTCCTCCATGTTGAGAGCAGTATACAGATGATCCCACCCAAGACTCTAAATCAAAGGATGCTTTCCCACCTGCCCTGTTTGGTTTGGTTCAATCAAACTCAAGTTGCTTGCCCCTTAAGTGCAGTTTGTATCGGTAGGTGTGAACACAGCAGTCACACTTGGGTGTGCACCAAAACAACCAGACTGAAACTTTCTTGAGGAGGTGGTCTCTGTCTGGTTACAAATTAACTCTGATGCAGTTTTATTATGGTGAGAACGTGTTCTGACCTCAATCCAAACCACCTGCAGTCACATGACGCATTGTTTGGGTTAAATGTGAGCATGTTACAGTCCTGGGGGATTATTAATGTGTGCCTCCTCCTGTACTGCCTTAATATGCACATTCAGCACATCCAATGCATCAAAACTTTGTTTTCTAGTTGGAGTCGCGCCTCGTTTTCAAACTGTATGGTTTGCCAAAAATTAACAATGACAGCAATATAGTCCACGATGAGCAGCGCTAAAATCAACCTGCGTAGTTGTCCCTCCATTGTGACATTAG